>CM052017.1:31010898-32210898 GCA_028476595.1 Obolodiplosis robiniae
CCACGCTCAAGCCGCCATCCAATGTGAATGTCGAACAACTTGCGAGAGCTTATGAAAGACCCAGAGAGACAAAAGACTGCATGCCAATACTTATCGAAGAATATATTTTGGAAACGGATCGTGGCGGTGGCCGAGTGTATCATATAAAATTATCGATTTATCAACGGCCAACGAATTCCGAATATTTGGGCGAATTGTACGTTGATCGCGATTATCAGAGAAATTCACGAAATGGCGAAGCATGCCAATTTGTGTTGGGCACCCGAGCCCACGCCAATCGATACATACAGCAATTTACGGAAATTTTCACCGAAGAGGGTCGCAAATCAGTTAAAATTACACATATTGTTCCGGGACACGCGCCAAAGGTTTCTTTCACAACAGGAATGGTTGAAACTCTACCTCTGCCAATACAACAAAAGGGACAACAACCTCAGACACAGCTCCAGAAACTGCAACAACAGACAAGTACAAGTGCTATACAAAGTCAACCACCAGCAACACCATCAACATCGCAAATCAATAGCCAACAAAAGGTTGCATTTTCTACAAACATTTTATTTGAAAATAAGTCATTTCTATATTTAATTGAAAATTTCAATTTCAGGTTGCGTTCACGCTGAAATCACCGACTGCTACGTTTATACGCCATGCTAATCCTATTGCTCCGGATGTGCCGAGACCATCGCAAAATCAGCCAACACATTTGAAGATTGCAAATGGCTCCGTTGTCGTCGTAAAAGATCAATCCCGTATTTCTCGTAAGAATTTCTAAAAGTATGGATAGCAAATCAACTAGTTAAACTTATTTAATATTTTTCGTAGGTGTTGCAACTATTACAACACAACAGGCGCAAAATAAAAGCAATTCAAGTCCACAACAAGGAATTGTACCAAATAGTTTTCCATTATTGGTGAGGCATTGAAAATTATACTTACTTTTATTCTGTCAGCTCATGTGATTCATTCTTTTCCTATTTTGTTCTATGTTTTACGTATGTTCGCTGCGATTGGTGTTTGTAGGCCCAACTATCCAATAAAACAGCCACACAAACCATAACTGCCGTGTCCGGTAGCTCAAACGAAATAAACATGACTAGCATAATCCAATCACCAACACATCCCTTACAAAACCAAACAGGTAAAATATCTCAATAAATCTGTTTAATTTATGGTTCAATTTAATTTCCATGATTTTAAAATGCATTTGAATCAACAAAACTAATAAATCGGGGTATGATTTTGAATTGTAGGAACAACACAAGCCCATAAATCAAATAATAATGCCGCTATAATAAGTTTATTGAACAGCGCTCCTGCTGCGATGACCAGCTCGGCAGTTGTAAATAGCTTAAATACGCCATCCAATTCACCGGTAACCATTCCAGTTCAGCGGCTTATTGCCACCCATACAACAAATAGTACAGTCGAACAGCAACCGCAACAGGTAACTCGTTATCGATTTCACCCATTTTCCATTCGGCACGTTTGAATTTATTTTGTATATGCAATGAAACTAATTTGCGTTTCTTTTTAAAACAGGCCATAGAATGAGAAATATAAGCAAAATGCAAAAATTTATTTAGAAACAATAGAACCGAATATCAGTAATAATTTTCTCTAAAGATGAAAATGTGTGCGTTTACTGTATTTTTCTTGTAAACAGGCGCAAACGCAAACAGTGCTCTCAAGTCAGGATCAAGCAGCGAATGCTCGTGTAACAATGTCAGCATTGGCTAGTCAATTAGCTTCACCGCCCGCCCTTATGTCCAGCTCACCAATCAATCCATCGACTTTCAACTTTGCCCAATTGAAGCCGCAACACCCTTCCGCACAACCACCACAACAACTTTTAACAAATAGTAACAGTAAAATTCGTCGAGATTCATTAGCAGCACCGTCGCCGAGTAGTGATTCGAATGCATCGAGCGCATCGTCATCAAACTTAGGGAATTTCACAATAACGCCAGGCTTTCCATTTATCGGATCAGCATCACCAACCACATCGATTATAAGCAATGAATGCAGCTCTAGTTCAATCGAACGTGTTCCAAGCGCTGACAAAAGTTTCCTAGAAGTTTCAATGTAAGTTCTTATCTCTAGCATTTTTTCGCGGGATTTGTACGAAAATGTATGCGAATTACTATAAATGGAGTTGTGTTTCATTGAATAAACAAAAAACAAAAAGAACATTAACACTAATGGCAATTTACATTACAATAGGTGCGGTCCACCACTTTCATCGGGATCGTCGTCACACTTCATGTCCCCATCGCCGAAAAATAGTATCACATCTATAGCTTCACCACTTTCAAGTCCAACACATCAGCAACCAAAAGCCGAATCACCATTAACAGTCAATTCAACATCAGCTTTTCAAATACGCAAACAAAATATGGTGACCGGTAATTCCACTGAATCAGGAAATCAAAATCAATCCGCACAGCCAGTCGCCCAAACGACCACACTAAATCTACACGGCATCAATTTCAGTAGTCTTCAAGGTGCAATGGCTACATTCCCCGGATTACAAAATGTACAGGTAATGCAATTCGATGTCGATTCTGAAGACACTTATTAAATATCGTTTTATTATCGTCATCAAGACCCCAAAAAACATTAATGTTGCACTTTATAGTTCATTTTAACGTAAAAATAAGTAACGTTCTTACACCCATTTCTACCGTCAAAATTGGATGAAATTCACATGTCATCCAACCGTCCACCACAACCGAATTTATTCCATTTGTGACGGTAGAGAATTTAGTATGACGCAACATCAATGTGGTTTACCATTTCTCTATTTATGGATTTTGTGATATATTTAACAAATTATATTTATTATATACTCGAGCATCATGAGTTGGTCAATTCATAATAAAAATATTTTGTGTGTTTACAGGTTCAAATTCCTGGGCTGGCTCAGCCTATTTCGCTATCATTAACTGGAGCAACGAGTAATACTGTTGCAACAACTAGTCCTCACCAAACCGGATTGCAACATGGTAAGTATAATTCTTTTTTAAAGCCTTGCTGGATCTGTTAGCATCGGTAATAATCAATAGAATTTCCATTTAAAGACACCAAAAAGTCGTTTTACATCTATTTTATTAACTTGAAAACATTCATCAATGCAATTTTGAAAAGTCTCTTATCGAAAATATCATTTCAAAAAAGTTCTCAAAAAATGAGCAACAAGTTGATAAAAAGTGTATTTTTCCTTAATTTTCCATTAGAATCAATGCCAGTTTCATTGGGACAAACTACACAGACTGTAGTCTTGACAACTGCTACCCAACAAAGCCAAGGATCTCTACTTTCACTGCCAATAGGTAACTTACATCAAATTTGTTTGAATTAAATTGACTGTTGATTATTAATTAATCACCATTGCATTTTTTTGGTTAATTGCAGCCCAACTGGTAGCCACATCGAATGTGAAAAATTTGAATCCGCAACAATTACGTAGTGTCAATTTAGGCACAGCGCAAACGAATCAGCCCCAACAAGCGCATCCGCAGTTGCAACAGCAGAGACCAAGAAGTGTTCCAACGATAGCCACAACGGCGATCAATGCCAAGCAGTTGGCCGCTCGCGGTCTGATTACATCACAACGGAATATAGCGGTCGCAGCAAATTCAGCCCAAATGAAAATTACAACACCAATCACAAGTAAAAATGAGTGAAATTTTCAATGAATTCATTATTAACAATCAAATGAAATAGTTTATACACACACATATTACCAATATCGCAAAGTACTTCTGTGCGTATGAATCGTTATAATCGATTAGGCAACGATAGCATGTGGATATATAAAACAATAACATGAACCATTTTATAAAAACCTAAAGTACACATTCAATAAATAAAAACCGAGCTATAATGCGAAAAGGCACTAAAATTTTCTCAAAAAAAGACACGATGTGATTGAGCTGAAGAAAATCGAAGTTATGGCTATAGAATTTGGCGATAAAAAAACACACATAGACATTCATTTTTGTATTGCACTGATAAAAAAAAACAAACCACACACAAATTCTAAAAGGGACTACATGCTATCGAATTGATGTTTGATGAGAACTCAACTTTTTGTATGCGATATTTTGTAAATATTACTTGTAAATATCTGTCTAATTAACAAAATAATTATTAAAAACAAAAACGAATCCAAAAATATAATTAGATACCAAAAAAATACAAAAACATTGACACACAAAAAACAAAACACAAAATGCAAAATGCTAGACAAATCATGATAATCGATTAATCGTGTTTCCAATCATACACAGTGGCCTCTGTACCGCATGCAACCGCATCAAATCAAGGCGCTGTTAGTAACAACCCTATGTTGGTACAACTGCAATTGCAAAAGCATCATCAAACTCAACAGTTTCATCCTCCGAATCAGCATCAGTAGCGGCAACGAGCCTAAAAGACACCTGCGTGTGCGAATCTCTGCAGCATTCACAAATCCAACCTGATCAATGTTGGCCAGATTGCAATAAACGTGTGAATATTCCAAATGCTCAGTGCTTAAATTGACGACCGATCGGATTTCAATCAATCGACTTACGAGACCCAACCGACAGCAGTGCCTGATTCTCTCCATACCAATTCAACCATGTGGCAATGATACAAAGTACTCATTTGATGGGATTCAACCCAGATCATGAACAAAATAACATTTGAATATATTGATTAAGTTATAAAATGCAGCTGAAACAAAGCAAAACAATCAAATGGTAATGTAATTCATTTGAAAATGTCATCGAGCCAAGAAATGCGCTAATTTATTACAAAAGAAAATTGTACGTGTATAAAAATCACGATGAATGAAGGGCTGACTAAAAATGAAGAAGAATTAATCGGGAAAAAAATTCAAGGAAATTCAAGAAAATTCAAACCGTACTGTTACTCACCTTGTGATTATTTTCAGTGTTTTTCATTTCGAAGTTTAACGAAGACAGACGAAAGTAAAATCGAAAATCAAATCGAAATTGGAAAAATGATTGTTGTCCAACGCGTTGGCGCAATTACAAAAGTGTACATAATAATAATGTTGCAAGATACATAAAATTAGAATATTAAATTTGTTACAAATCGAATTAAATTTGATGTGAGCAAACAGAGGAACAGAGAAACAAAAGCATATAAAACATTATGAGAAATAAATCGTAGCGATTACAAAACGATAGTAAGGGTGTTAAATGTAAAAGCGCCAGAATTTTACAGAAGTGATAATTTAAAATAATTAAAGCAACAAGAGAAACAAAACCGAGAAGATTTAAGATGGAAATTCTCGGGTAGCATCAAAGCAAAGCAAGGACTTGAAAATACTGAAATTAATTTAATTTAATTTAAAAAAAAAATCCAATGATAGGGAAAAATATTAAGCTACTTTCGGATCGAAAGTGAAATAATACACGTTGAATAACATGAAATTTTGCAAATCCAACTGCAGACACACCCACACAAACAATATTCTATTATTATTATTACTAATATTATAGATTCATAGATAAATTCATTTTTAAATCGATACTGATACTGAAACAAATGAGAGAAACAAAACAACATTAATGAATTAAAAAAAAGCCAAACAATTTGAACCGGTGGTTTGGTTTCGCTCGAAAAACACTGTGCGGCGAATATGTATCCAGCTCGACGATGACTTTCCAGTCAAACCGATCCACCAGCTCATATTCAGTGGAGAAGTAATAAATTGTACAAAATGAACAAATGCATTGAAAAACGTACGATATTTCCATTTCTTCCGTAGTAAAGTTTGATTTGACTGGGAGCGCTCATTGCTCAGCATTAAGAAAAAGACAGTGAAAAGGTGAGTATGTCTTTATGTTGTCATTCAATGGGCAAAACTGGTTTTCAAACCAATATCTAGTGCCAAAAAAAAAAATCAATATGCGCCGTTGTAACCTATTATCTATCTCTTGTTGATCGAAATCATATACTAATAAGCAGTCAAATATCGCTTTATTTATCGCAATTGTGCGTTCTGTTGTTGTTGCTGTTTTTGTGAAATATGTACGACCCCAAAATAGATTGAGTAAACGTCTAGTATGCCTAACTAATGAACTAATCGTAGAAGAATATGAACGCAATAGTGACAAATTTAAATTTCGAATGGTAAAAAGAGGAATCAAAATACGCATTAAAATGTCTGATGTAAATGTTTAGAATACTTTGGTTTGGTATCTCTTGAGTCGAAGTCGGCAACTATTTGTGGATGTGTTGCGGCAACAATATTGCAAAAAAAAATTAAAATATTTTCAATCTTATCTAAATTGCTTTCATTCAAATGTGGAATGACGATTAATTGATTCAATCGAGGAGATTCGACGATGCTTAATCAGCCATGAGTTGGGGAACATTTGAAATATTTTCGAATTTTTACCGGTACGGAGTGCTTTCCATCCGTTTTCCATCCGTTTTGTGACAGCTATTCGTCGATATTTTCTGAGCTAATTTTTCACGATGATTTCAAAAAACGAGTCAGATTTCAGATTGATTGTTTCACCAAAAAATCATTTTTTCGAAGAAAAAAAATCGCAAAAAATCGCCAAAAATCGCCAAAAATGGCCAATATCCATATCGTTCGCCGTTCTAATTTTGGAAAATTAAAAGGGTTGCAATTTTTCATTGGCTTAATACAAAAGGGAAAATTACAGATTAAAATCCATTCAACATGATAAAGATGCCGCGCCCCGCTAACTGAAAATTTTAGTTTGTCCTATCGACAATGTCGGTTCGACACGATTGCAGTAATTTGGAATTCATTTACAGCCATTCTATTAAAAGTGCACTTACGACCAAATAACATACCATTTTCGCATCTTAAATGCATAATATTATTTGGCTGATTATAAAATTTTATTGTAGATTGGTTTTTACTTTTCCGCACACACCACTGTGTGTGGTAAAAGTATTGCTATCGGTCCAAAAAATTCAAAACGCCCGGAATAAGTTTTCTATGCGTTTTGAACCTAGAAAAAACGATTGCAACCATTCCCGGAGCAATTTTTTGTCCGTGTGTGGTACGTTGTCGGTTATACGTTGCACGTTGTAAGCAAAAATTTGTTAACACGATAACTCAAAATATTGATGTTAGAATTGATCAAAAATGTACGCACGCATTCAACTTTATTAGGAATAGAAACCTATCAATTTTCAGCCTAATCGGATAATTTTATCGGGTAGCTGGAGTCGAAAAATGGGCTGTTTTTCAATATAATTACGAAAAATTTGTATGGGGACTATGTCTAGTTCGCATTGTATCATTATGAAACTTTCAAAATATTATTTTTTCATGACACAAATGAGTCATGCAAAATTTCAAATCATTCCGATGAGATATAGGATTACCTTCCCTGCAAAATTTTCGATGTTCGGTGTCTTTTCGCGGTTAAAACGAAACATTTGTATGGCGACTATCTTAACTTCACACAGTATCGAATTGAAACTTTCAGAATATTATTTTTTTATGAAAAAAATGAGCCATGAAAAATTTCAAGTCATTCCAATGAGATTCAGGACTACCTCCCCTGCAAAATTTCGGATTTTTGGAGTCTTTTCGGGGTCAAAACTGAAAACATGTATGGCGGCTATCTTGAGTTCACATTGTTTCCTATTGGAACTGTCACAATACAGACTAGCTCCCTCAGAAAATTTTCAATTTTCGGGGGCAATATTCAAATCATTAAATTGGATGAAGTATTTGTGATTTTCTAATCTGTGTTTTTTCATCAGTTTGAATGCTCATGCTGTTACCGAAAGTTATACTGTTATACATAACAAAAAATATAGAACCATATCTATCGTTGGCGTGAATTGAAACTTCACATCAGAGTGAACTTATTCGTAATTGTTATTACCAATTCAAAAATAGAGAACGTTGAAGTAAAAATTAGGAACTGAGATGTTTATTTGTTTTTATATTAAAATTTAAATTTAAATCACATGATGTGTAATGACTCGAAATTCGATCTCATCGTAATGACTCCAAATTTTCTATGATTTATTCTCAAAGTTGAAATTCGATAAGGAATAAACATTAATCCAATACAAATGAGAAGCAATCAATGAAAAACCCGTAAACCCGAACAATTTCGGGAAATGTGCGGAAAAGTTAGTTTTACGTACGTAAGACCATTTATTTTTGTTGTCTTGGTCGTGGTTCAATTCAATTTTTATTGAACACACTTTTGATTGACAGAATCATTACCAAAATATTTATCGTTATCAATTTCGAGAGATTGTACTGCGCCGCGCAGCTATTTAATTTAAGTATCCAATGTTTATTGAGCTGAAGAATGCAGTAAAAGTTGGCTATATTGCTGCTATTGTAATCGACATGACTAGTAAAGTGTCTTCAATCACAATTGTTTTTCAAAGCGCCACGATCATATACTATACGAATTATTCTTACAATTCGTCGCAACTCCATATGGGGATGTTGTCTACTTGAAAATTGTTTGCTATTTCGATAGGAGCCAAATTCACGCGTAAAAATTACTATTTTTTGTCGAATTTGCGACAAAATCACGACCAAATTTGTATTTATCGAATCAGGAATACTACGGAGAATGAACACATTGCTGAATTGAACTGAAATCGTATGACATGTTCAAAGGTTTAGATCCCAGACAACTTACACAATAATCTTATTATTCCTCAAAATCCAAGATACACTTGTTTCCAAATTTAACCAATTTCGTTTTTGATGAAAAACTCCTTACATGTATGGTCATTACTAGATTGATAAAGTTTGTAGATTAAATGATTCACATCGTCGACTATGTCATAATTGCTTTCAGACAATCCACAACACAAAGAAAGTGATCGTTTTATTCTTTATACGTGCTTCACAAGAGTTTATTTCAGCAACTTTCTCTATTGATATGCGCATAATTTTTCTCCGGATTAGACTGGAATTGGATAGATAACAAACGCGTCAAATTTATTTGGGATAATTTATACAATTGAGAAAAATAAACAGGAACTAATATTAAAGCTACTATTTTCCCATTTTTTGTAATAAGATGACTAGAAAGTATAACTATTATTATCTCAAAAGTGAGATTTTTAAGTGAAGGCGCTCAGTAAATATTTATAACTGTTCGGCTTTTCCACTGAATTAAAACAATTTTAAGGGCGTCTCCTTGGGGGAAATGCCATCGAAATTTCATGCATTAGTTTAAAAATGAATATTTTATTCGCATTGATTCGACTATTGAGTTGAGGGCGCTCGCGTTGGTTCGCATCGTATTAGAAAATCTGACTAATAATTACTATAGTTACTTGGAATCTTATTAGTAATTATATAGTTCGATGTTATCAGCTAATAAAATAATAAGATTCTAATGAGTATACCGAAAATTTCCAGCTGTGATCATTTCTATTCCTTCGGCAAACGATAAAAAATCAACTTTTATTATCAATCGTTCATGTTGATTTGCAATAAGTAGTCATTCATTTTTTAAATTTTCAATAGCTTTTGCATAAGCTCCAGTAACCGGTTGAAAATTTAGATATAAAAAAAAAATTCAAGCACGTTTTCGTAGTCATATGACTTGTTTCACTTTTCGCTTGCACGATATGGCCAAAGTAACCGTGTGATCATCGATGCAAAAAAGTCCGGTCTATTATGATTAACCAACTGAATCGAATACTTGTACAACGACCAGTCTTCGCTCACTTCGCTAAAGTTTGGTGGAATAGATTGGAAGCGCGAGCGATATTGCGAATACACGCTCATATGATCTATACATGAATGCTTCAAAAGATAGTATTGTAAATCACATTCTTCCATTCGATTTGTGCTCACCATTCATATGCATAAATCGTAGTGTGCCATTAATACGCTGTCATCTACTGGAGAATTGTGTACCGTAGAACCAAATCAAAAATTAACGACTCAGTCGATCGTTGATGAGTCCTGCGTTTGAACGTGCCAAATCAACAGTACATTATTCTTTACACTCTTTTTTATAAAAATTGAATAAGAATTAGAATTTGGTTTAAATTCCAATTGATTTTCGATTGACTTGGTGTTTGGCAGTGCTATTTTTGTCACCTTTTTTTCATCGAAATTCATTTCTGTCGAAAAAATACCGTTATTTCGCGATTGACGGTTATTCGATAAATGCTCAAGTATCGCCAAATTCAATTGATTCAAATCGATCAAAAATTAAATATATTTCATCATCGATGTCCATTGTACAGCGGATCGTGATTCACATACAGAAAAGACCATATCACACAATAATGTTTTTATGACAATTAGAATTAAGCGCATTTTTGTAAATCCAATTGATCATTGTAATTCGTAGGAAACGTGTTGAGTGTGATGGTGCCATTGTGCTGTTGACTGCACTCCTATTCAAAAATCGAGAGTAGATGCCGATCTATGACAACAACGAATTCATCTGAAGTGGCTTCAGTTCAGTTGTTACGTCTCTCTATTGTTTTGCTAGTAAAATTACTGGGGTGTGTAATTACAAACAGCGTCAATAGTTCCACCTGTTTGGCACAATTGGAGAAAAAATAAGAATTTGCATAAAAATCCAGTGAAAACAAAGTAAAATTCTACGAAAACAAGAGCATCTGTGATTCCATACAGCTCCAGGATCCGTCATGATATCAAACGTACTATATTTAGACAAGCCAATCGTACGGCAGGTAATTGAATCTGATTAACTTTGTTAGCACCACTCATGTTCAAAGAGATAGTTTAAGATGATCACAATTAGAGTTCAAACCAATACACAGAGAGGTGACGTTCCAGCTATCACTTGAGCCTTATTATTAACAGGAATAGTTTTGAGCCGATATTTCTGGTCAAATCAAGTTTCAGTAAAAATCACATGAATTCAAACGATGAGAGCCATTAAACAAAAGCGGTGATCTTGAGAGATTTGTATTTTATTATAATAAAACGGCATATGTTCGAGATGAATACGGCAATAACGCAGCACTTATTGATCAACACAAATTGAAACAGATTATCAAATTTTAAATAATTGCACACGCGAATTGAAACACGAAACTTGCCAAAGTTTTCGAGATTCAATACCGAATGAAACTAATTAGCTCCCATTACATATAATAATCGCGCTATTCATGCCGTTTATCACATATGATAGCATATGTTCCGCAATTTATGTCGCTAGTTCTTTTTTTATACAGATGAAACGTTTTTTTAATCTTCTGCAATTGGCGACTGCAGTCCAGTCGGGCGTAACGGAATGACAGTTTAAATTTAAACATATGGATTTAGCATATAAAAGCAATGCTAGGGGACAGACAAAAGAACACATTTTATATAGAAATTTAAATTAATTCCAAACCACTTCAATTTGGCGGTATCGTTGTTTTTAAACGATTTTACAAATTTTCAATGAAGTTCGAATCTTTTCGCACATACTTGGAATATTAATATTATGTCAAACAATCTAATTTCACATTTTTTTTTCTTATAAATTTGTAGAAGTGTTACAAATATTGAGAGAACATTTCACCTGCCAAAATGCGAATCTGTATTCCAATTATTATTTTCAAGCACACAATTATGGATTGGTTTGAATATTGGAATTTTTACATATATGCAAATCTTCTCACGTTTTGTACACGTGCATGATCAAATGGCAAATATTTGGACGGAGACTAGCTAGTGTACGAATCAAGTCAATGCATTGAATCTGTATTAATTCATTGAATTAGCCAATATTGCCCCTGGAGCTTATAGTTATTGGTATGAAGTGTTAATAAAATAATAAACCGACATCTGATTTCAATTTCTAGATCTTTCTATCTCACATAAAAGGATTTGATTCAACATTATTATATCAACAGTGAATTTTATGCTTCTAACTTTTGAATATGATATATTTTCCATAGTATTTTTCATAACTTTTGTGTTGGTCTACGAAGTCACTGCTAAAGAGGAAAACCGTGTTATAATGTTGATTTTTATAAGATAGAATGCGATTTCAATAAATATATTCCAAAGAACTGGCCACCTGCTCACTTGTATTTTATCTTGAAAAGTGCCATTTATTTGTTTTCTCATAAAAAAACAATTTTCGAACCTGATGCTGTATTTTCTCGTAAATATTCCGCATTGTTTCAATGATTTTTTTTGTTTGTTCTGCATTTGTTCCAGGCCATTCTGTCCGTATGTATCGCAATGTCATTTTTCTATATAGGTTTAGTTCGGGGCTATTCAGCACCAGCGGTTCCTTCTATCCAACAGAATGATCCAGAATTGTTACCAACAAAAAACATTGCTTCGTGGGCAAGTACGGCGACATCGATTATTCTATTAAAATCCAATTGAATCCATTGTCTGTGGCAAAGGCGGACATTTGCGTCACATTGTTTTTATTCATATTTTATTGACAAATTCAAGGTTCGGTACCTCCAAGTGGTGCCGTTTGTGGAAGTATTTTAGCTGCAGCGTTACTTCATTATATCGGTCGAAAGTATACGATCATCATTGCCTCGCCAATAGCCACTCTTGGATGGGCTTTGATTGCAACCTCCTCAAGATATGAAATTATGATTCTTGGACGCTGGATCAATGGATTCTGCGTCGGTTTGTGCTTACCATCGGCTCAAGTTTACGTAAGTATTGAGCTAAACCGCTTTTTGTTCAAATTTTTTTAATGAAAATAGCTATGAAATCATTTTCAGATCGGAGAAAGTTGTGATCCGAGAATTCGTGGTGTTTTAGGTTCTTTGCCATCGATATTTATGTCTTGGGCCATTTTGATGGCATACATCATCGGTAGTTTAGTGAAATGGGACTACTTGGCTTGGTATTGCTGCTTTATGTCATGTGAGATCATTTTAAGAATATCTTTTTAAGACAAACACTAAAATCTGATGCTATTTGCAGTTCTATTTGGCGTGCTACTTGTCTTCATGCCGGACTCTCCAGTTTGGTTGCGTAGCAAGAAACGCTTCAAGGAAGCTGAAACAGCAGCAGCTTGGCTGAAGTTGCCACCACCAACATATCCTCAACCCACATCCAATGAAAAAGATGACATGGAAATGTCGAAATTAGGCAAAACCAACGACCAGGAGCCAAAAAAATCCATATATGTTACACGGCCGATTGTAATGCCGTTGATTATTGGTCTCTCTTTATTAGTATTGCAACAAATTAGCGGTATCGATTCCGTTATTTTCTTCACAGTCGAAATTTTCCGTGAATCAGGTAATATTTATATTTTAACTTCTCAGTTTGTAAAAATCGTTTTTCGAAATTCCATATATGTTGCTCAAATGGAAATTTCACTTAATCATCTAATATTCCATCATTTTCGAAAGTATTTCCAAAATTCATTTCAATTCCATTTATTCGGAGCTCGAATAATGTGTTCGGCAGATATCGTGTTTCATCGTGATGTGTTTGCATTTTCTCACATTCAATCATATTCGACGAATGCAAGTGTCAATACAAACAAATGAAAAGCGCCAAAAATGTTGAACATTCGCACATATTTGAAAATATTTTGGAAACTTTATTCGATTCAGGTAGTTCGATAAATGAGCATCTGGCCACAATTTTGATTGGATTTGTGCAACTCGTCAGCAATATTGGCGCTCTGTTTGTGGTCGATAAAGCTGGACGCAAGCCACTTCTCATTGCATCTGCTATTATAATGAGCATTTCAATGGCTTCGATGGGAACGGCATTCTATTTGAAGCGCCGTGGCATCGAAGGTGTTGGGTATGTTAAATTTAAATCATATCGACCGGATGAATTGCCTAATGGAGGAATCCTTTTAATCTGCTGCCACTAGATTATTGCCAATTGGTAGTTTGGTGATATATATGATTGGATTTTCAATTGGATTTGGATGCATTCCATTTTTGTTGTTGGGTGAACTATTTCCAGCCGAGCAACGTAGCGTGTTGAGCGCAATTGCCGGATCATTCAATTTGGGCGTTATGTTCATCGTTATCAAAACTTATCACTACTTGGAAGCGGTAAGTACTTTTAGTTTGCCACCGAAACGAGTACGCTAAGCTCAAAATGCAAATATCTATTTTCGTTCTTTTCATTCGGTCGAAGCAGATAATCACAACGGCCGGAACATTTTGGATGTACTCGGTATTTTGTGTGTTGGCTATATTTTTTGTGATTTTCGTCGTGCCCGAAACGAAAGGGCGCGATTTAGATGACATTGCCAAGTTGTTTGTTAAAAATAGACGAGCATCAAATGCACCGATTACGCCGGCCATAAATCAGGCATTTGTGATGAACGAAACGAATGGTGCAACCAAAGAGACAACGAAAAAAGCTGCTGCATCTAACGGAGTCAATGAAAATGATTCCGACATGACAAAACTGTAAGGCGTCAACAATTAATCACCAGGGACTTTTTTTGGTTATTTGCCGTTAACAATTTTGCACTCAGTAATCAGCAGAGTGGAGATGGCAAATAACTCTAAATAATCGATTGAAACACCATTCTATTTCTATCGAGGGATTTATTAAAAACAAAAAAAAAACACTCAAACACAAACACATATTTCTGTCAAATCATAAAAACGAAACTTTTGAAATGAACAAATTCTACTTCCATCAATTACTTGATGTGTTCTTTTCACTTCCAAGTTATCACTTACAGAGATAGTTGCATCGTATTATATCCATTGGCCATTTTGAGATCTATTTCCGAACAAAATGAGATTTTACGATCCGTTCTCCATGCGCGCGCAAATCATGACTTGCACCGATCGTACAAGATACTCGCAATAGTTTTTAACTCTGAGACTAAGTGCTTTAATGTCTTGTTTCCTTTAATCAAATAGAAACTAGAATGTGATATTCCCGTCTAATTTAGGCATAGCCACAACTCATTGTGAACGAACATGCGATCACACTCAAACAACAAAGTACATCGATCGGAATCTCTCTCTCTCTACTTAAATCAGAAAAATCAGCTATTCATCAACTAACAACCAAGTATTCGAAAGAAAAAACAGCAACAGCAACAAGGAGAAGGAAGCCAGCAGCAGTCATAAAAAGAGCAAAATGAACCGAAATTTCATCAAATACCTTTTCTGAGATGGTTTTATTGCAACAAAAACGGAAAAAAAGAAGCGATTCAAATGCGAAAAGTTCAAGTGCTATTTTGATCATTTCACTTTTGTACTTCTATGCACGCGTTTAGATGATAATTGTTTGTTTCGTTAAAGTTCAATAAAACTAACATAACGCTGAAAACCGTGTTAGTTTCATTTGCTGGTGGTGCAAAGAAAATGATAACAAGGTGCATGCGGCTTTTGGACAGATCGCCTGAAACAATTGTACATTGCATTTGGTCTAATGTATTATTCGCAATCCCATATTATATGCAAATCAATTGCATTCAAACTAATTGGGTCGAGGCAAATCTATACCAGGTGTCACTAGTTAAAAATTTCTAGCCAATCCAAAAATTTTACGTGCTTTATTTGACGTCTGTCGACAATATTCAATAAACTTAAACTGTCAAATTTCATACAACAACATATTATTTTTAACTCGTAAAAATGTTGAATTTTGTGCCTACAAACAAAGATTTGCGGACAGCATTACTTTTCTGTTACCGATTGAAGAAAAACGCTGCTGAATCCCATCGAATGCTTGTAGAAGCATACGGCGAGCATGCTCTAAGCAGAGCAGAGTGCTTAAGGCTGTTTTAAAAATTCAAAAGCGGTGATTTTAAAGTGGGAAACGAAGAGCGTGGAAGACAACCGAAAAAGTAAATGGTGCAAATGCACAATATATGTGACGTACGATGCAAAAATTGATGAAGAGCCCGACCCATGGTCGGAATTGAAACCAGCCGTACAACAACAACAACAAGTCAAATATCGCCAACAAGAGGAAAAGTCAGACGAGCAAAAACCCACTGCAGACGCAGAAACTGTCAAGGTTGAAAAGAATGACCAACCATTTGAAACGCAAACAATGAAAAGGAAACGCAATCGTAATCGCAATCGGAATAAGAAGAATTTACAATCGAATACAGATGAAAGTAGTGCCAGCAGCACCGCCGGCACACATGAAAGTAGTCCCTTCACTGCAACAACAGCAACCATCACTGCATCAAATGTTATCACTTCTCAAATTGAAGAAGAGCCTAGCCAAACTGACAAAAATAATTACATCAGCTCTGAAAACAATGATCAACTCGTTAAAATTGTTGACGGTGACACTGAAGTTGCAGCTGAAAAGAAAGAACAAGACATTTGCAAAATAAAAGCAATAATTGCAGAAAATGAAATAAAAACCGAAAAGGTTGCACCGCAAATCAATCCTGAAGGACAAAATAATGATGAGATTGCTGCACTTGCTGAATCAAAAACAGTCGAAAATGAACCGCCTGCTACCAATAATGCACCGAGTCCAAAAGGGAATGAGAAGCAAAAGGATAACAAAAATGTTAACAAAAATCATAAAGAAAAGCCGGAATCAAAACTTTCAGTTGAATTTCAACCAGAAATGGTTCATCAAAGTACGGCAAAATAAAAGTTAAGAAAAATCTTATGGAAATAAAAAAGATGAAATTCTCAATTTCATTTCCTTATTGATAGAAATTCGGTAGGTTTCAGCCTAAAAGTAATGGAACAAAACTATCAACTTCACCTGAATTTCAAATCGAGTAATATAAGAATTACATATTCTAACCATCAGACTATCACCGAAATCAGCGGAAAAATCAAAGAATAATGACATAATATGAACAGATAATAATTGAAATGAATCAATGCAAAAAGCGTCAAATGTTTTTTAAGGGACATGCTCGAAAATTCGAATCAAGAAAGCGAAGGGCAAAGAAAAAACGCCAGAATATTACATTTTCAAAATTAATTTTCATTATTTTCTTCTCAGCATATGAATAACAATACAATTTTCGCATTCATTACAAATAAATTAAATAAATTGGAAAAATGTACTGCCTTAAAAATGGAATTTCAATTACAAATGAATGCTTTAGAATAAAAGTACATTTTTATTCTGCTGCTAGTAAAAGCGAAGCTCAAAACGAAATCTCATCGAAGTGGCACAAAATTCCAATTCTTTTCCAAAGTGAAAAATATAAAAATTGCACACGGATTTCTAAGCCGGGTTTAAACCACAATCTGCACCGCTTTCATGCAGTAACAAAATGTTATTTCGCTTCTAAAAGCAACGCGTCTGAGTGTCGCTAATACGTGTAGCGAAATAAAGATGAACTTTTATTCTGGGGCATTCAAATATACGGGCAGGTGAAAGTGAAATACAAATGTGTATGATATTTCGTGATGTTTTTTTGATGATCATCCTAATAGTCGGCGGCTGTGTTTGAAAGATAATCTCGTCGTCCAATGTTTGAAGCTTGCTTGTTTTGTACGGCTTCCAGTTTCGGACACTCAGTAATTCTGTGACCAAGACCACCACAATAGCTACAGCCTTGCGTGTTGCCCACTTCCAATAGTTGTTCACTTTCGGAGCAAAGTTCAGCAAGGAATGGTGGAACTTTTTGTTTGGATTCAATCAGCAAATGCTTAAGATCCAAAAGCACTGATTGTTCGGTCGCTTTGTTGACAAATGTGGTGGCCAAACCTTTGGTCGTAGAACGACCCGTACGACCAATTCGATGCACATAGTTTTCAACATCGTCCGGCATATCATAATTGATCACATGCTGTACATTTGGAAAATCTAAACCTTTCGATGCAACATCGGTGGCAACAAGCACATCCTTAACTTGAGATCGAAATGCTTCAACTGCTTTCGAACGTTCTTCTTGATCTTTGCCACCATGAATTGCAACTGCTTCAACACCTTTCAACAATAAGTATTCGTGAATTGCATCGACGTCTTGCTTCTTTTCAGCGAAAATCAAAACTGGCGGTGATGTTCTTTGCAAGCATTCCAAGAGGTAAACAACCTTTGCTTCTTGCTTCACGTATTCAACATCTTGTATAACATTCATTGAGGCTGCACCAGCTCGACCCACATTTATCGTCACTGGTTTCACCAATGCTGATCGGGCGAAATTCTATGGAGAAACGTATATTCATCAATTTTCTAAACAATTTTTCGCGATATTTTTTCCAATTTTTCAATTTTCACTCAAATAATCGAGAAAAAATGCCAAAAAGTAAAAGATATTTTTATAAGTAAAATAAAAAAATCCGAAGCATACCTGAATCTTTTTCGGCATAGTGGCTGAGAAGAGAAGAGTTTGCCGTTGTCCTTTGAAATATGAGAAAATTGTTCGAACGTCTTCTTCAAATCCCATGTCAATCATTCTGTCTGCCTCGTCCATGCATAAATACCGGCAAACACGTAAGTTCACCATCTTTTTATCAAGCATGTCCATTAGTCGGCCAGGTGTTGCGACCATAATGTGCACACCTTTTTGAATGGTTTCCATTGACTCAGTAACGGGCACACCGCCAATTGCTAAACATGAACGCACCTCTGGCAAATCATCTTGTCGCAAGTAGTCACAAAAGAACCGAATAATTTCATGTGTTTGCTTGGCCAATTCGCGTGATGGACAAATGATCAAACCGTACGGGCCTTCGTTCCGGATGAATGGCAAGCAAACTTCTTGCTCCACACAAAACATAATTAATGGCAACACGAACACTAGCGTTTTGCCCGAACCAGTAAATGCAATGCCAATAAGGTCACGGCCGGATAATATCGTTGGAATTCCTTGCACTTGAATTGGTGTCGGTTTTTTAATGCCTTTCTTTTCGAGTGCCATAAGGATCGATTTTGGTAATTTCATTTCTTTGAATGTTCGAATTGGTGGAGGAATTTCTTCACCTTCAACCAAAATGCGATGCTTTTGACGAATTTCATCGAGCTTAAAATTGGGCATGGCAAGAATATGACGTGGTGGTTTCCAGCTTGTTTCAATTGGATCTTCGTATTTGATGGCTTTGGCCAATTCGGAGGCGGCCATAAGCGCTTTCCGCTCTGCGACACTCTCCAGAATCTTTTCTTCTTCTTTCAACTGCTTTTCAACCGCACTGATCTTCTTTGCCTCGGCCAATTTCTTCAGTTCAGTGTGTTGATCCAATAAACTAATGTTGTACTTTCGACCCAAAACCTCTTGAGTTTGTTCATTATCACTTTCATTTTCACTCGACGATTTATTAGCACTCTCAGCAATTTGCGCTATCCGACCCAATCGTATCAATTCAAGCTTTTTACGTTCTCTCACCGGCACATACGGCACATAATTATTATCATCATCATCACTTCCGAAATGTTTCTTCTTTTCATCATCGTCACGACGATATCGTTTATTAGCTGGCGACGATGACATTTTTTTCTCTAAATGTTCTTTTTTGTTTGTTTAAAATGAAAAATGTTAAAAAATTTATATGAAAAACAATGTCGAACAATTCAAAGTATTCAATACACTTTGAAAACGTTTAGTTTTGTTTACTCATAACATGCAATGACATTGACATTTCATTCGGTTGACAGATGAACATGTACGCCATCTAAGCATCACGATGGAAGTTATTTAGGCTCCGGAAAAAATCAAACCAAATTCTTGGAATTACAACGAAATTCGATTTCTTTTTTAACATAACTTATGAATTATTCGGCTTTATTTAAATACACGAATAAAAAAGCATGAATACACATTCTAATTCACTTGAGTGTGTAGTTCGAATCAATAATACCGTCTATGACAAAGCACAATTATCTGCCGGTAAAAAAGAAAACAAAATACATGCATTCAACAGAGCATTAGCACGGGCAGATTTTGGAATATTTGAAAATTACACGCAAAATCAATTTTATTGATAAGAAGTTAATCAAATTTTGTTTTTAGCTCATATTGCGAAAATTAATGCACACGTTGAGCGTCAGCATATTGTCGAGCGAAATTCCATCGATGCGACGAAATTTTCGTAAATGATATCAGTATCGAGATGAAAGTGGATCGAAGCAGTTTGAGATTATCTTTCGCTTCAATGAAAACTCAACTACGACTTCTTTGTAGACTATTTTCCAAAGAATTCACAAAATTGAAATGGAATAAACGTCAAATTATAAGATTGTTCTATTGTTTTCTTATTTCCCTGAATGGTTCAATATTGTCTTTCAAGTTTTTCAGTTTTTTCTTTTCAAATGAGTCATTTTGTAATTCTTCAGTCTCGAAAAAAATGCATATGTTTCTTGCTTTCAATTTGATAACAGTATTGTCAATCATTTTGCCATAAAATCAAGAAGCTGTAATAAAGCCGATAGTTCCCGATATAAAGTAAATATTTTCCATGAAATGGAAGCTCGTGGATTTGAAAAATGAAATAAGTCGGATAAACCGAAAGAAATCCAGAGAACTTTGCTCCCGAATTTGTAACAGCAAAAACCGAACAAATTTGAATGCAACTACAAATAAAAACAAAAACAGAATCAGAATCAACATTAAAAAAACTTCGAACCGAAGAGAAAGGTTTTTCTGAATACATTATAAAAAAAAATTCTGCTGATGAAGATGAAAAAAATAATATTGGAATGTGATCTCCTGAATAAGTGATCTCTTGGTCTAAAACGAACAGACACACACAAAAATGAGAAAAAGAAAGGTTATGTGCTTTGGTTGATTGATTCAATTTGAAGCTGTTAATTTCACCTAAGACATATGAATAAAATTAAAAATCGATTATTATTTTCGCAAATTAATGCATGCTCCCGCAATTCCATAGATTTGTGTAAAATTCCATTATATGCAAAATATTATGAGTTTGGTTTTTTTATGCAAAAAACGCATATCTTAAACAATTCGAATTCATTCGATAAATTTTTTTATAATAAAAACAAACACTCAAACATGAAAAAATATTTCTGTCAAATCATAAAAACATCATTTTGAAATGTTCATCCTGAATTTCAACTTCAATCAATTTCTTGATGTGTTCTTTTCACTTTCAAGTTATCTTAATACCCATCGGCCATTGCGGGATGTGCGATCTATTTCCGAACAAAATGTGATTTCACGATCCGTTCTCTATGCGCGCGCAAACCATGACTAGCAACGATCACACACGATACTCGCATTAGTTTTAATCTCTGCGATTAGGTAATTTAATGTCATGTTTTCTCTAATCAAATAGAAACTAGCATGTGATATTCCCGTCTAATTTAGGCATAGCCACAACTCATTGTGAACGCACATGCGATCACACTCAAACAACAAAGTACATCGATCGGAATCTCTCTCTCTCTACTTAAATCAGAAAAATCAGCTATTCATCAACTAACAACCAAGTATTCGAAAGAAAAAACAGCAACAGCAACAAGGAGAAGGAAGCAAGCTGCAGTCATAAAAAGAGCAAAATGAACCGAATTTTCAACAAATACCTTTCCTGAGATGGTTTTATTGCAACAAAAACGGAAAAAAGAAGCGATTCAAATGCGAAAAATTCAAGTGTTATTTTGATCATTTCACTTTTGTACTTGTATGCACGCGTTTAGAATTGTTCATTTCGTTAAAGCTCAATAAAAATAACATCACGCTGAAAACCCTGTTAATTTCATTTGTTGGTGTCTCAAAGAAAATAACAACAAGAAGGATACCAAACGGCTTTTTGTCAAATCGCCAAGAACAATGGTCCAATGCATCTGGCTCTCTGTTTTATTTGCGATCCAACATTATATGCAAATCAGACGCATTCAAACTAATTGTTTCGAGATACAGCTATAAATCACAGCGATCGCGTGCAATGTACAATACGTTGTACAGTTTTTTTCTGTAAATTGAAATCACACACGTCTCCTCACATTTACAATGTTACCGCGCAACAGCGAGCATAAAAGTTAGAACAAATGAATCCAAATCAAACATTGGTGTGCCAAGAAAAACCCATTTCCGAATTTCACTAGTTAGAAAATATCATCGGCGCAACAACGTATTGTTCACTCGTCAGTGACATTTTCGGCCTGTCGCATTTTTAGTTAGAGCTATCAGAGCAGTTATCGAATGAACGTTGAGTGATCGCGGTAACAAAGTGATCGTTGGCCGAACTCAAGTGCAACTCAATTTTTTCCATACAAAATTCAATTAAATCACATTTGTAAATCACAACTAAAGTGAAAAAATACCATGGTCAAAACACCGCAATAATGTAATAAAATTAAAATAATTATTATAACGGTTAGTAGATTAATATATTTTAAATCTTCCTGAAAACTGGTTGGTAGTTTTATGCAAAATTCAAATAATAAATATTTATATCTGTCGTTTTTCGCATTAAATGTCTGTAAAAATTATGGGAAATTTGTATTGTAGTTCGACTATTTTTATAGTTGACTCAGAAGACTCTAGAAATTTTATTGTGAATTCGAAGTTTTATTTAAATTGAAAATGTCGAAATTCCTTGATAATTTGTAAATTCGAAAAATTTGCTCGGAACATCGCTTGTGCGGATGTGTAAGTGTAGTTGTTGTTTACTTGTCTATTCTTTTTTGACTGTCTAAAAAAAGACAGGAGCGGTCTGCTTCGAAAGCACTCACCAATTTTTCGCCGAAAAGTCCAACGTACTTATTGAACGATATATGAAAAGTTATTTATGATTTTCATATGGTGTGGTTGGCAGAGCAGCCGAATGAAGTGCCATGAGCTTAATTGAAATGCGACATAGCGTTCCTTCAAAAAAGAGAGGAAACAAGAAATGCATCAATAAATAACTAGAAAATGTTTAGAAAACAAAGTCACAACTATTGAACAGGACTATTTATAATTGACTCGACACTTGTTATTCGCTGATCACCACTGAGAGTCAAACAAATTACATTTTTTGTTCACTTGTTCATGAACTTGTTAAATTTCCCGATATATTCTTTGCAAAATTACTTGAAACATCTATTTTTGAATCTTATTCAATTTAATTATGTTTAACAAGCTTTGTTTCAGAAAATCGCGAGAAGAAGTGAAATTAGTTGGGAAATAACACGAAAATCTTAGAGTAAAAATGCCGTCACGAAATAAGAAGAATAAAAATCGATCGCATGCACATGCACAGGCAACAAATGGTGCAAGCGCACAAAAAAATGTCACGAGCGATGCAAAAATTGATAAAGAGCCCGACCCACGGTCGGAATTGAAACCAGCCGTACAAGAATTAGCGGAAAAAGTGGAGCAAATTCAACCAATTGTGGAGCCAATCAGCGAAACATTTGCAGAAAAAGCGGAAGAAAAGTCAGACGAAAAACCCACTGCAGACGCAGCAACTGTCAAGGTTGAAAAGAATGACCAACCATTTGAAACGCAAACAATGAAAAGGAAACGCAATCGTAATCGCAATCGGAATAAGAAGAATTTACAATCGAATACAGATGAAAGTAGTGCCAGCAGCACCGCCGGCACACATGAAAGTAGTCCCTTCACTGCAACAACAGCAACCATCACTGCATCAAATGTTATCACTTCTCAAATTGAAGAAGAGCCTAGCCAAACTGACAAAAATAATTACATCAGCTCTGAAAACAATGATCAACTCGTTAAAATTGTTGACGGTGACACTGAAGTTGCAGCTGAAAAGAAAGAACAAGACATTTGCAAAATAAAAGCAATAATTGCAGAAAATGAAATAAAAACCGAAAAGGTTGCACCGCAAATCAATCCTGAAGGACAAAATAATGTTGAGATTGCTGCACTTGCTGAATCAAAAACAGTCGAAAATGAACCGCCTGCTACCAATAATGCACCGAGTCCAAAAGGGAATGACAAGCAAAAGAATAAGAAGAATGGTAACAAAAATCAAAAAGAAAAACCCGAATCAAAACCTTCAGTTGAACTTCAACCAAAAATGGCTGATGAAAGTACGGGCACAAATAAAATGAGCTCAAAGAATTCTGATGAAAACAAAAAAGATGGCAACCTGGATGCCGGAGACAAGAATAACAAACCAGTGAAAGATAACAAAAAATCACCCAGAGTGAATAAAACAGGTGAAAAACCTGATGAAAGTGTTGGAGCTGCGGACCAAAAACCTGTAGAAACACTAGAGTTAAAAATTACAGGAGCACAACAAAAAACTGATGAAAATAATGGTATTTCGATCAAAAAAATTGAGCAGATTGAAACGCCGATTCATGAAAGTCAAAATAGAACGGAAATTAAAGTTCCATTCGGCGCTATGGATGAATCGGTTCAATTTGTAGAAGCCGCAGTAAAAAGTCCATCGCCAATCGATGAACATAAATCTGTAAGTGTTTCACAAGTTTCGCAGGCAACACACCCAAGTGACTCGCCAATCGGTACACTAAAAGCAGGAAAAAAATCGAAAGGTAGGAAGTCGCCTGCTCAAAACAAAGCTAAAGATGAACAACAAAATTACAAATGCCAAAAAGACGAGAATTCAACAGAAGTGGATGCGAACAAACAGAAGAAGCAGGAAAATGAAGTTGTACGTCTAGAGATGGAGACTAAAGTTGAAAAAGACAGTGAAAATAGTGCAGCGCCGATGAAATGTTATAATGAAGTAATTGCAAGTAAACCTTCGATAGAAAAATCACTACAGGCAAAAGAAGAGCCATCTGAAGCTAAGAAATCTATTGGAAATACAGAGAAAACATCAGAGAGGTCTGAGGAAAAACCCAGCACAGAAGAACTTAAGACACCAATTATTGAAAATACGCCAAAGGTTCATGCATCAACTGCTGTTCAATCTAAAACAGAAATCAAGCCGAAAATACTAGATCTCAATACCGTAACACCGACTGATGAGGTAATAAAAACACCAACTACAACACCAGTTCTCATTACACCTGCACTGGAACCTGCTAAAAAACAGGAGGATGAAACGGCGAAAATATGGAAAATACTTGAAGAAGCTAGCAAAAGCTTGGAGCCAGTTGAAATTGAAATGGATGAGGATCCGGTCGTGCAAACAGTAAAAGCAGCCACCATAAATCGCATAGAAACGACGGCTCCAATTCTGTGCAAAGAGAAAGATGAAGAGCGAGTAAAAGAAGAAACACAAGGTTTGGTAACTATTTTGGAAACGAGAGAACAAAATAAATCGAAACCAGCAAAGGCTAAAGAAAATATTCAGAAATCATGCCCGAGTAAAAATGTCCAGACACAGCAGGCAGCGAAAACAACGGAAATGAAAAAGAAGGATGTGAAACCGGCTCAAAAAAGTGGGAAAACCAGTGAACCGGATCATCAACAAACGAGCGCAGCAACAGAAAAGTCATCGAAAGTGTCCTCGGAAAAAACGCTTGCAACTTCATGCGAAAAAACCAGCGAGAAAACACCATCAATCGAAGAAAATGAAAAATTATCTGAGAAAGCGTCCGAAGAATCACTTGAAAAAACAACTGAAAAATTATCTGAAAAAGCGTCTGAAGAATCACTTGAAAAAACAACTGAAAAATTATCTGAAAAAACATCTGAAAAATCATCTAAAGAGTCAGTGGCAAATTTACCCGAAATTTTATTTGAAAAGTCATCTAAAGAAACAACTGAACAAATACCGGAAAAACCATCTCCAAAATCGTCGGAAACACCAAAAAAATCGCAAGAGAAAGAAAAAATTGAAAAGTCACCTGAAAAATCATCTGCAAAACCATTTGAAAAAATATCTGAGAAATCCACTGCAAAACCGCCAGAAAAAACTGCTGAAAAATTTACTGAAAAAATGTCTAAAAAATTACCTGAAAAACCGCCTGAAAAGCTATTTGAAAAGTCTACTGAAAAAACGGCTGAAAAAATATCTGGAAAATCGTGCAAAAAGTCACCTGAAAAAACAGCTAAAAAATCTTTGGAAATTTTACCAGAAAAGTCTACGAAGTCATCTGAGAAACCGTCCGAAAAGTCTCCGGAAGAATCACCAAAAAATTCGCTTGAAAATGTATCTGAAAAGTCTTCTGAAAAAACAGCTAAAAAATCACCTGAAAAATTACCTGAAAAACCTCCTCCAATTGTAGATGTGGAAGATGATGTCGCTCCGGCCGATTCGGAAATTCCACTCGATGTGAGTATCATGCCAAATGAAATCGAAGTCTCTGAAATGAATACGGAATCAAAAAACGTGCAAGGAAGCGATTTTGTTCTGTCTGCTGAGCAATCGGTGGGCGAAACAAAATCGCTTGGACCTGACAATACCTCAAATTTGGAATCGACACAGTCAAAAGTAACGGAGTCAAAGAGTGAAAATCGGCTTAAAATTGAAGAGTCTAATGCAAAACCAAGTGAACCGATCGTGAAGCCTCAGGCAAAAAAATCTGAATCTCCCTTAGCAGAGGCAAAATGCGAAAAAGGCAATCAAATCCAACAAAGTGCCAAACAAGTGGAGGCCAATGCCAAAAATGGTCAACGAAAAACAATGCAAAATAATAAAAAATCCAACACAAAACCAATTGTTCCACCAAAACCTGACCATTTAGTTAGTTCACAAACGAAAAAAATGCAAGCGATTCAAGCAAATTCGAATAAAACGGAGAAAATACTTGTGTTGACCGGTGCACATGAAGATGACGATAGCGAGGATGATTATATTGAATACAAGTTCATGCCACGGCAAGTGTTCATATCCACAATTTGTCAATGTTGTAAAAAGCCGATGACATCAACCGAACGGATTTTGTGCCAATTATGCCAAATGGTATACTACTGCTGCGCCGAACATACGAAAAATGACGAGCCAATTCATAAGGACCTTTGCAGTGCACTTCGAGAAATTGCAAAAAAACGAGGTAATTTCTATCCTTCTGATGATTTCAAACTAAATTCGTTTGATATGGGTGTTAATATCGTACAGGTGGTCATATTTACAATAATGCGCGAATACTTAATGACAACGACTATCGCAGTTTACGTGTTCACACATTGAATTTATGCGAAAATTTCTTAAAGAGACCGTTACAAACTTTTGAACGTGAAATTCTGCTGTTTCCGCGGCTGTGCTCAATGACGACGTGCCGCGAATGGAGACAAAATCTTTTAAGCGACTGTCCAAACTGTGGTCAGGTGAGAAATCAACTAAACTTCTTTCTATTATAGTTAAATTCATCAAGAATCAACATTTGCAGTAAAAAAAAAACATTAAATATAGTTTTATTTTCAATGAATAAAATTTCGTGCGAACGTAAATCCAAAGAAAAATTCTATTTTTCTTCACTTCAAATAAAAATGAATCTCTCTCTCCTAGGTATTCTTCTGTACTGCTCAACCGGAGCATTTGATTGAATCCCATCAGCGATGGTGCAATTCAGTTGCGCTCTACAAAAAATTGGTGGTGACACAAAGTGTGTCGGGTCGAATTGAACCAAGTTTGCCATCGCGCATCCAGACCAAACCATACACATTACCTGCTACGATTGAAGAAGTGTTCAAAGATCTGTACAAGAACTTCTCAGGTTGATTATTCACTAATTTAACTATGTTGCATTGCAATTAAAAACACTTTGTTCTTTTTTTATTGGAAGTTATAAAAGATGAATGTGTATTTGCGACCCTCACGCAATTGGCAACAGCCCCATTGACCGCATATTTTTCTGCAACAGTAAGTCAAAATAATTCAATTTATTTACCTATTTATAGCGCATTCGAGTCATTCACTCGGAAAGGCATACGAATATAATTATGACTTGGAATTGAATATTTTTTTTTTTAAAAATATTGATTTGATTTATTGGTGGAAAGGAACAATATTTTCAAAAGAACAAATTATGTATGCACGTAAATGGACTATTTCTTATTGAGGTATAACTTTTGAATTCTTCTTCGAATGTTGTTGTTGTGTATGTCACCATGTCTTCTAGAAGAGAACTATTTAAGCATTATTCAATTTTCGTAACGTTTGCCTTATCGATTGGCATGCCATCTACTTTTTTATTCTTGCGGACAACAAAAATGGCACGAAACAAAAAACAATATTCATACTGTTTCTGCTGATTCGATGGCTCTGTACCGCACCGAACAAAGTGTATTACTTAAAAACGAACCATTTACAAATCAAAATGATCTAGTTGAACAAATATACCGCAATTGACAGTTTCATTGATTTTTTTTTTGTGCTGCACAGAAGGCTGAACAAAAAATTGGTGAGAAATTCACGATTCATTTGATCGGCGCCGAGTTGCAATTTGAGGCTGACGTATTGGACATTTGGGAAACGTTTTTCTTACATTTGGCCCATAATCTCATGGAATTGACAGTTGTATTTTGTGGTCCCGAATTGAATGCAGAAAACATACCACTGGATATCATCAGTCGCATCAGGTAAAATTATATTCATTCGAAAGGAATGATCATTGAACTCTCCTGATTTTCTCGTTTGTAGAATGTGCCGAACATGTCGCCAGAACTGCCGCATCGTTAAATTTGATTTTCAATGTGCCAAATTGTATCATGATTATGCAAAGAGCAGTTCATACAAAAAACCGGATCTAAGTATGAGTGAAATGAATAAAATTGAAATTAGCGATTGGAGTCAATTAATGTTGTGTCGTGCTTTAGTTTGTTTCTTTAATCCAGGCTTTCATCACGTCAACAGCTTGAATGGTCTCGATACTTGGTCCGAAACGATAAAAATAGCATCGAATGCAGATTGCCCCATAGTGGTTACATCGTACACCGAGTATGAATCGCCACGTGATTTGGACCGTTTCCAAAGTGAATCGTCAAATGGTGGAAATCAGATGTCTTTGATTTACGGTCCCGTATTCAATGCATACTCATCGCAGCGCCCCGAACGAAACTTCATTTCTGACGAAATTGTACCGTTGATTTTCAAGAATTACTTCTGTTTTGTTCTGAAATGAGAAACTTTGGAGAAAACGACCATTAGATGATCTAATTTAGCTGCAACTGGCATGATCAACCCCAAAACAAATCACAATTCAAGTTTTTTTTTGAACTTTAATAGTTTTTATTCCAAAAATGAAATTTTTTCTTAGGATATTACTACCTAATTCGTATTGCGGAAAATCGAAAAATTCTCGCAAACGTGTCCTTAATAAACTTAAATCTCGAAATGCATAAAGTCTGTTTTCAATGAATTATACACAAAAGTGTCAAATTGATTTTTGTACAGAAAACGTGTGATTGCGTGTGTTCGTTTCAACTGGTTCTACTTTTTCTCGCCTTCAATTGGTTTGTATATTCGCAGTGATCGCTCTTGTAAATGATTGTAAATGATCTATCTTACAACTAATGTGGATGATAGTCTTTCGTATGGCTGCTGTCAAACAGGCCAACAGCCAGCAAAAGATTCCTCCGTGTGAAATGCAAACCGATGAATGGGGACGATTTGGTTGGGAAGCTACGAAGCAAGTATTGTTCCCCGTCTCGTACATCTGGATTGTGTGATACATTGACATTTTCGCCAGTAATATCTTCACATAATTTGGTAAAGTCCCACAGGCGGAGCGTGCAATCGAGCGAACCGGTTGCTAGTATTGTACCGTCCCGACTGAAGCAGAGCGTATGCACCGTGCTGGTGTGTCCACTGAATGATGCGATCAAATGTCCGTAGGCTAGATCCCAAATAAGGCATCGGCAATCAGCCGAACCAGTTGCCAGAAATCTGCCGCACGTACTGAATGCCATCGTATAGATTGCGGCTTTATGACCGGTCATTAAACGAACATAATTCCCGGACACACAGTCCCATAGTCGTACGGTTCGATCCGATGAACCAGTTGCAATATAATTGGAATTCGGATGGAATAGTACGCAATCAACATCTGATAAATGACCCAGAAATATTCTTAATGGTTGATGCGAATCGGTAGACCATAAGCGTGCCGTTTTATCATGTGAAGCGGTCGCAAAGTAGTGGCCATGCGGTGAAAATCGCACATCCCATACAGGGTTCAAGTGACCTTTGTATACGACTAGGCATGTCCATGTTTGTAGCGACCACAAGCGAATCGTGGAATCTTCGGAACAGGATAGCAACATCGTTCGGTCGTTCGAAAATGCTGCACGATACACGGGACCGTTGTGGCCGAGAAATGTACGACTTGATTCGGCTGTTCGATCGTCCATCATTCGAACCAATACATCATCTGTAATTGCAGCAAAGTTTTTGTTTTAAAGAAAATTATTCTGTATTTTACAAGAATTTATTGTTTTGCCTCACCTGCATCACGATCTACCTCCTTCAGTTGATCGGCCGGCTTCATTTCGCGCAATTTGCTCGGCGTCAGTGACCACACTCGCAGCACCGAATCAGCGAAACCAATCGCAATCAAACTGGTATCATCACAGATTTCCGCACACGTGACACTATTCGATGAATTAAGTATTGTGTAAAAGCACACCGAAGGCAAACTATCTGGTCCAAGTGCGACTCGTTTCATTGCTTCGCGCATCGATCGCACTTTCTCTTGTTTATCAATGTCGCGTAGCTCAGGCAATGGCATGCGATCCAATGGTGGTGCATTTGGATCGGATTTTGATTTTTTCGAAAAGAGCGGATCTTTTTTGGATTTTTTCTTTTTCGGTTTGTCCGGCGCATCTGGATCTAAATCATCATCCTCCTCTTGTGGTTGGGCTAATGTTTGCATATCCGGCTCTTTTAATAAACCGTAATAAACTTTGACTTTGTTATCTTGCCGCTTCGCTTCACCAGTCATTGCACCAGCCGTTGCCTCACATTGTGCCTTATTTCGAGCAACACCCTCATATAAATCAAAGTACAAATGCTCATTCACAATATTCATAATCACCGACTGCTTTTTTTCCTGCAAATGTCGCTTAAGCAGTGACAATGTGTCACGTGATATACGAATGATGAACTCATTTGATTTGAATGTTTCGGCTAAATCATTTCCACTCATTTGGTTTCGCTTGGTAACAGTCGCCAATCGTGTGATATCCTCATGATAATAGTGCTCCTGTTCTACTCCAAATTTCTCGATCAATTTCTTTGCTTGCTCCTCATGATTATTATAAACCAGCTCGAGATACATGTGAACAAACACCGGATACAGGATCATGGCCAATTCATGCTGAAACACAACTTATCACATGAGTTTGATTGAAATTCCGCGATGCAGTAAAAGAATCCAAGTAGGGATGATTTGCTATAATTTTGATCTACATTCTAATTTTGACCTAACTGCGAAAATTAACCTTATTTCATATATAAATAGAGTTTTAGGTCATAATTAGGAACACTCAAAGTTGTTAGTCAAAATTTGAACAATTGCCCTCATTGGATCATTTTTACCTTGTAAATATCGAGTGATTCGTCGACAAAGCGCCTCAGTTCCATGTATGCGTATTCATAAAGATCGGGATCGCCTTCACTTTTGTATGCAGCTAAAACGCTGCTCACATCTGAATCCACCGGCACATTATCAGGTATATCCGTCAAATTTGCCTCTTTCTTCAATTGCTCCTCGACACTCTGCAAACAAAACCAAAATTTTATGATCTTACATTTCACGTGTACACTTCATTCTCGTCCCATTGTACGAACCTTGTAATTATACTTTCGGAGTAATTGCAACACCGCTAAAATTTCAGTTCTATTTTGTGCCATTGTTACCGTTTAGTTTTCTTCCGTCAAAGTTTTCGGTTGTTGTTCATGTGCTAGATTTTATCTAAATTGATATCGAATCAGCAAATCGACAGTGTTCAAATGAAAAATTTACATTAATGTTTTCGATAATATTTTGCCGGCGGTAAAAAAACGTACAGGAGATTTCCTAGAATGTTTACAATTTTTTTTCCAAGTTCGATTCAATTTTATGTTTATTGCCCCGAATATATCGAAGCCAAATGTCATTAAATTGCCAGTGCTGCCACGCTGACATAGACATTTCTTGCTCAGGCTTTTTCTTCTTCTTCTTCTTTGGTCGCATGTTGTTATTGGTGTTCAGTACAACAAATGCCAGACGATGTGAGTTTCGTTGAGTTGAATCGATAATGCAGTCCTTCACAATAAGCATTTTGTATGAGAAGCCGGGTTTGACTTGCAAACTATTTTCAATTATTTCAAATGAAATCAAGTTTTTATTTATCACAAATTGATGGAAATCCGAAAAAATGCGATTTCGCTCTGGATGAAAATGCTCTTGTAAGAAATAAACTTGTCATTAAATATCGACAATTAATTTCGAAAATTTGGAGGAGATATCGATAGGCAGTTTCATAAGTCATAGTATTCCTCCACAAGTTGATTTATATAGTTTTTTCTACAAAAGTCCATTTACACACAAATAAATTCGGGGGCGTTTGTTTGACAAAGATCTCATCCGAATTCGATATTGTTCAGTTAAAATTACGAAACTATGCGATGTCATTTTTTAAACGTTCAAACCTAAACATTCTTTATAAAATGATTGAAATCAAAAATGAAACATAATTTTAATATATTTGTGTGATGCATGGGAAATTTTCCGAATATTTGCCACTAATTTTCAATATTATTATTGATAAAACCATTCATTATCCAATTGAAGCAATCGCAATTTGCTGTTGTTTGTTTCAGTGTACGTGTGGTGAGCTCTACACAATGAAATAATATTTTGCTCTGCCACACACAGTTTGTTGCGACGGAGAGATGTTGATTTGTTTTGAATTGAAGCGTAGCGTTTGTGTGAAACGTCAGTTGAACATGCACCCGCACATTGTTTGTGCTAACACACAGGCGAGAACTGTCAGAGTCAGGGATAACAGACAATAGCATATTCGTTGTGTAGGTGAAACGGCAAATCCATTCCAGTGAATTGGATAGAACAGGAGGCATTGTGTTTGGCGTTTGCGCATCAAACGAGACTATGCTATAATATATACAGTGTAAATTAGAAATAACATTGAAAGGAAAAGACATTTCTCTCCAATGTTTTGTGTGTTCACATCCAATTGCCTTTTAGACATCATCAGACCTTTACTGCCATCAGAGTTTATCACAAATCGACATCGAACGTTTCGATGCAATCACAGCCAGTGCATGGAAGGCTACTAAACAAACGAAATTGCGGGCGCAAGATGTGAATAAATTGATGGATTTAAATAAAAAAATCAGTGTTTTTTAAAAGGCAACAATAGCAATTGGCTGCCGAACAAGTGAAACAAATGATGCAAGTGCATAAATTCATGTGCGATAAATCGGTAAAATCAATTGTTGTGTGTGGCATTGCGGTGTAAAGAATTCAATCAATTCGTATTTTTTCGTACAATCATTGTATGGTTGAAAGGAAAGAAGCAAGCCAAATTTATCAATAATACAAGCCGGATAAGAAAACTAAGTCAAGGGCAAACATGTGAAAAGATTTCTTTGTCGAATTCTGATCCCAATCTATTCCATCGACTTCGCCTGACTCCTGATTGGCAACTGGCATAGAGCATTTATACAATACAAAACAAAAACATGTAAACGAATCGGTGAAATATGATTTTTTACCATAAAAAACACACGAAAGGCCAAATATTAAAAACAAACAACCACATACAGATTTACATTGCCCAAGATAATTATTTCAAGAGCATTGATTGAAAAATGTAATGTTTGCCAAATCAACGGAGAACGATGCAATTTGCAGCCGATAATATTCAAAATCCAATAGTGATAATGTGACACCGTGAATGTGCTGCAATTCTGTACAACACATTTAGTACTCTCACATTTTCTTCTCCTCTTTTTTCTATACATTGAGTTTAGCTTCTGGCGGTTTTTGAAACACTTTACATGATCGCTATAAATATCTACTATCAATAGTTACCCGCTGAGTGTATAAATATTGATGTGATCAAAAAAAATTCCAGAACATTTGACTTAAATCGACTCTTAAACAATCGTTTTAAATACATTTAGTCGTTTTATGTTGTAATAACACAGAGGTTAAATTGAGTTGAGAAGAAAAGGCATTGAACATAAACATTGCTGCCACACACTAAACAAAATTGTACTTAACTAATTAATGACAACATATAATTAAGCATTATATATCATAACAAGCGATAAAACTTTAAATTTAGTGTCATTCTTCCCCCCCAGACACATTCACACTTATTTGTTTGTGTACAATGAGCGATTTGTTGTCGAAATTTGGTAAGCAATGGACACACAATATGTATATTAGTGAGAAAATTGGGGTGAAAAGAGGCAAGATTCAAAATTGAATCCACGCGATCGCTCACATGCGATGAGTTGTTGTTTGCTTTTTTCGACTTCACAGTTTCTTTAATTCACCAACGGGTAATTTGGTGTCCTGTTGATTTCGCATGCAAGAAATGTTCATAAACTTATTAAATAACAGTCTAGCCAGGGAAATTGCAACAAACTAAACTTCGAAATGATGTTTTTCTCAGCTCCATTTTTTCACTCTTTATTCATGAATAAAGAATAATTATTTCATTCTTTCTTTCACTAACATCATTTTCACTTGAAAATGTAAGTGACAGAGAGAACGAAAGAGAGATTGAGAGAGATGAGAAAAATAGAATTGCTTCTTTGCCACTTGCATGGAATGCAGCAAATCAGTTCCAATTTTATCCTCATATTTCTTGGAATTTTCTCGCTAATATACACGTTTTCCATGTCTGCAACCTGGACAGCATACGGATTGATAAGTGTGAAGGAAGTGGAGAAAGAGCGTGAAAAAGTGAACAATCGAATGAAGAAGCTGGCAGAATGCTGAATTAAGACTTTTCTTCCCTCATTTTTATCTATTATTCGATGTTCTGCTACAGTGTCAAACAGATGAACAGAATGCGCTTTTGATTTCAGACGAAATGCAAAGATCGTAAATCAACCGTTTTGTGCGTGTGAGTGAGAGAGAATGAGAGCATGTTCCACATGTGTGTGATATTTCCAATTATTCTCTTGTATACGCCTTAACTATATAATGGACACACAAAAACATCACCAGCAAAATTAAGTTTATTCACAAAGTACTAAATAAATATAAAAAATAAATATATCCACCGTATAATATCTATATTCGAGAAATACAATTGCCGTATAAAATTGGAACACTGATAAATTCATCGAAATCCATCGAACAAAAATGTTTACGAGGAAAATGTGTTAACATGCAAGCCAAAAAACGTTATATTTTAGTATTTGTTTCGTGTGCATTCCTTGCATACTGTTATTTCGGTGGCTATCGGCTAAAAAGAGCACGACTCCCATTTGCATCACCATCGAACGTTCGTCGCCACGAGCGTATTGTTGTGCCACCAAATCTTCCATCGTTCCTTTCCAACATCGAATGCAATGGAATCGATGATTTTGCAAGTGAAAGCTTGAATGGCAAAAGCATTGGCATTTCACGGCGTAGCCATTCAAACACTAATGACGATGCGCTTCGTCAAGGATCTCAAGTATCATCCGCAAGTGTGCAAACATATACCAAATACAAAGGTACGTAAAATTGCATCAATCGCATATATGTTCTGTATTACAGAAAAGAAATAGGTCGAACGGCACCAATATCTGCCGTCATGACTCATGGACATAGTCCTTCATTTGTTGGAGCCAATCCAAAGGCAATCAATTTATTGTTATATAAATTAATTGTTTGCAGCAGCAGCAGTCGACAAGGAAGAGGTTGATGTGGCCTTGCAACAAATTTCCAATAGCCAACAGAATTTTCCGCCAGCCCAACCAATTCCAAATCCAAATCACGACGAGTCAAAAGTGCAAGTACCAGTTGTTGAGGTTCCAGCCATTGGCAATTTGGCTGGTAATAGTGCGAATATTCTCAATGGTTTGGCCAAAACCATCAATGAACAACGAACCAAACCGTGCCGTATGGAAACATGCTTCGATTATACCAAGTGCAATGATGTAAATCAACAGCTTCTAGTATATGTATATCCACCGGATACGATCAATCCACTTGGTAATACCGGTAATACACCACCGATTAGTTTAAATTATCGGAAAATTTTGTCAGCGATTACCGAAAGTCGATATTATACACCCGATCCGGAGCGTGCGTGTCTTTTTGTCCTTGGCATCGATACGCTTGATCGAGATTCGCTCAGTGAGGATTATGTGCGAAATGTGCCAGCTCGATTGCAACGCTTAGCGTATTGGAACAATGGCCGAAATCACGTCATTTTTAATTTATATTCGGGCACATGGCCCGATTATGCTGAGAACAGCCTGGGATTTGATACTGGCGAGGCAATTCTGGCCAAAGCAAGCATGAGCGTACGACAAATACGACCTGGTTTCGATATAAGCATTCCATTATTTCATAAACAGCATCCGTTGCGTGCCGGCAACACTGGCTTTGCCGTTAGCAACAATTTTCCTACAAACAAAAAGTACCTGTTGGCATTTAAAGGAAAACGGTAAGTAGCTATCTATCATAAAAATTTTCTTGCTACATTGTTGTTGATTTTGTTTATTTCATTTATTTTTTGTCGCTATCATGTTGTGCGGGTTGTTGTTATTCGGTTTTGAATAGGGTATTTTTTTTTTCCTTCTCCTCAAACATCTTTTGAATTTTTCGTACATGAATTATTAACGCTATTTTGTACATAAAATGTTTTTGAAATTATGTCTTTTCTATGGAGTGTTCTCATGCAAGAACATTTCACTTCCAAGGATATTGTTAAAAATGAATGTTCTATCAAATCAAAGGAATTAATTGCTTGCCTCACTTTCGTTTAAAGTTCAATTTTGTACGCCCAGCGTAAATTTCTAAGTATTCAATACACTGAATAAATCAATATGAACTGTCGAGAATGAATTCGGGGCAGTATTAACATCAACAGGACTTGGAATGTGTTACACGCAAATAAGACTCTTTATTCTGTCTCCTTTTGCGTGCCTTTTTCCAAAGTGCCTTTTTGATTCAAGTCCCACTTTGCTAGTACTGGTTCATAATATACATGAAAAAATGTTTGTGAATTGTTCAAAGAACAAAAAACGTCGATGAGAGTAGATTTAAGGGTCGCCAAATGATTTGCGTGAGTCATCTTTTCCAATAAAGCTAAGGACTTGCGTCCAACCGAATTCATAACGCTGATTCAAATACCGAAATTAATCACAGATATACGAACAATTAGCGCAAAAATTCGGTTGCTCTTAGATTATTTGGGCAAAGTAATGGTGAGCAACACCAAGCATGCACAAATCGAATGGTCTGGCTGACATTTCGTAATAGAATTCAAGTGTACTGCTGCTTCCAATTTTTCAAAAATTAGAAATATTTTCAAATAAGCGATGCTAAATGGATGTTCATATTTCCTCATATGTAGTCATTGCGTTCTCGTTAATAGTTATTGATAGCCATGTGCGAAGTTTGCGCAGGCTTTCGTACGAATATTATTCATTCAGTTCGGTATAATTTAATTTATCTTCCATCTTTGAGACATACTATTCTTGCTCGCTCTCGCTCCCTATCTTCATATTCCAATATTGAGCGAAAAAATTACAATTAGATGCAAAAGAAATTGCAAAATCCCATATATGTACATATATGTGTTCCAATGGATTTCTTTGTTTCGCTAGGTGGAGCATGTACTCAGCATACGTTGCGCCGATAATGAGCACACACCGACTGTCTCTCTATTTCACTGCAGTCATTTGTGATCTGGCTTCTTATTTTGATTCATCTCTTCTGTTTCCGTTTTTTTTTCTCTCTCTTTCTCTCATGGCAATTCATGCTTTTTCTTTGTCTATCTTCATCGCTTTGCGTTCTCTTCCTCTTGCGCGTCGTTTTACTTTAATTTCATGTTGTCGTTTGCAATAAAAGTTAATATAAATACGACCCGTCAGTTGCTAAATAATCGTATAAATGCATGTGACGGCAAAAATATGCACACGCACAAAAGAAAAATGTGTGTGTATGTGAGTGCATTTGGTTTGTTACTGGATGCTCTTCAACGGCTTTCCGCTTCAACCCATTGCACGTCACCCGCAATCGGAAATTATGGTATGAATATTGCGATGCCCGAACCAAACAAATTTAACGACATTGTATTCCATAAAATGTGTTAATCATTATCATCTCTGACATATGCTCGGGTAAAATGATATCTCATTTAATATCGCATTTAATATAACATAATCTGCACTTTCGCGCGTTATGAGAGTCAACTTGCTCGATGATTTGTGGTGGTAAATCGAATTAAGCGAGTCACTTCATTTGACAACAAAATGGGAACATTGAAAAATCGACACAGCACCAAAAAAATCGCCTCGCAAACATTTACGATTCAACTTCTTTTTCAATCAAATTCTTGTTCAGTTCAAAAGTTTTGCTGCTCTATTCTTTTTTTCCGACTCTTTTGCAATCTTGCGATGGATTTCCTGGAAATCCGAGCGCCAGCAATTGCAGTGGCAATTATAAAATTAGAGCAAATTTTAATAGACGCTCGATTGTGTCGAAAAAGTTTGTTCGAAAAGTTTTTGCCTCTTTTTTTCTCTCTTTACTTTCATTTGGATCAACAAAAATTGTAACAAACAAAAATGTTGCTCCCTCGGTTATTGCATGTCTGTCGAGTGTTTGTTAACATTTTTTTTTTATTTGAGCTTTTTGCATCCACAACGAACTATCGAAATCGAATATGATCCGAAACGAAAAAGAAACATATAAAAATGCTTGAATTGAGCAGTTCGTTGCTCGGTGGAGTGGATTGAAAATGCGTTAGCAATGGCGGTGGTCGGGGAAGTTCGCGAAGAGAGTGAAATGGGGAAAAAAATTGGATCAATCATCATAAAAACTCATTAGTAAACTTTTTCCAACACTCAAAACATGCCAATAGACTTGATGGTGTCGACGGGCACATTGATCGCAAAAATCAAATATTGCCATTTTCCCAACTAAATAAACAAATGGCAAGAAACAAATTGTGTGCGCTACAGCCGGCAATCGAATAGTTTGCATCGATGATGGCACATAATGGGGAAGGAATGTCAGTTTGGTTGAATCTCCGCAGGGACAAAACGTCAAAACTATGGAAGCGGCAAAAAAATCACGGTAAGATATGAAAACGGATAAATGCCTTATTGGTACACATACACAACTTGTGCATGAATGGTGGCTGCAAAGCATTCCCATTCCTAAAATAGAAAGTCAGTTTGTTTTCCTTTCACTGCCATCTCGCATCGACATTCGGCTAAAACGATGAGGATCTGTGAAAACGCTTAGCAATATGCAGCTGCCACAATAAAAGTAAAATTGCTCGTACAAAGTGTAAAATGGCCAAAAACATGGATCCAGTTGGATTTTTATTCTCTTTCTCTCTCTTTCTCTCAGTCTCTCTCTTCCTCTCGCTCTGGATTTTTAAACGAGAAGTTTTTGCTCTCTCTGTTGCGATTCTTTACTGATTTTTTTTGTTTTTTTTTTTTGTTGAGAAAGAGAATAAAACTTTCGGTGTCTGCAATTGAGTGAAACGATTGGAGAAGAAAAGTTGCCAACGGATTTGTGCAATAGAGATAGGCAAAGAAAACGACAGAAAGAGAGGAAGAACGGCAAACGAGCAATAAAAATGTAATGCAACCAATGGCTTAGTAGTTTATCAAGTGTCATCCGCCTGCAGCCGACCATAGCACTTTTAATTGGAAATATCAAATAAACCGCATCATAAGTGCAGCTGTTAAAATATCATAAATAAATCGAGATAGGGACAGCCGGCGAGCGAGAGAAAGCGCATCAATTCACCAAATCTATTCGAACGGAAAGAATGATGATTACGGATGAAATATTGAAAAATAAATAAAAATGGATTTAGTAATCATTTCAAAACTAGAACGAATTGATCCTCCGAAAGAATGAGAAAATGCAATGCAAAAGGGACAAATTCAAAAGCACTCGAATTAAATACAAACAAAATTTTGACTTTTCTTTCTGCTGCTCCTTACTCTTTATCTGACCCATACTTTCCATAAAATGCGATTTCCCATTTTCTTTTTTAACATTGAACTCTGTTAACTTTTCCCTCGTCTTCATATTGAATTTTATTTACTCTCGGAAACGACTTGCTTTCAAATTACTTTTCGCACACGACATGTACACGAATTTCATTGAAAATTGAAATGCAAACTTCACGTTTTGCACTACAGAATCGAACCCAAACTGTGAGTCTAGTGAAACTCCATTTAAATTAGTAACAATCGGCTCTTTTTTCGTTCTTTTTCTTGATCTGAAGAGTTTTCTTTCAATTTGTGATGACGAAGTGAACACGCGCTCGCCAACCAGAAGGTATGCGATTTTCAAGTTCATTTGTTTGCCAGACCCTTTCCCGTACAATGTGTAGCTCTTTTCTTGATCAAATGTTTAATTTGCAGAAAAACATAATTGATTCAAACAAAAAGTCCATTTTATCTACACAAAAAAAGGAGTAAATATGCATTTCGCTTCTGGTTACTTTTTGCCTCCGAAGCCCGTTCGGATGTTAAAACTTGCATGTTTTTCATTTGTGAATTGAATTGCATTGAAACAATTCATAAATATGCTATGAGTTCGATTGTCTCGTACAGAAATGGCAAATGTAGGAAATTGTCCAGACAATATTAGATGTAGAAAAAAACAATACACACACACAAACAAATCAAATTAAATCAACGGAAGTAAATATTTCGCATTTGTATGTGGATTTCAACGTTTCTTCTACTAAGAGAAATGGATATCGAAAGAGAATACAATTCAACGATATTCAATCTATTTATTTACACAATAAAACCAAACAATGTACTTTGATTTGAATACAACAATGGCTTCTCTCTGTCTATTTTTCTCCATTCATCGCTCTCTTGTTCTCTCGTGTGTTAATACACCACAAAGTTGTCATTTTTGCAAAAATCTGTATATTTTTCTGGTTCAAAGTCCCCGTCGCACCAGAATTATTTCATCCGATTTCGGCATGAACAAATGTATCAAGTGCATCAAAGGTGTAAATAAATAGTGGCATGTTCGATTCCTTTTTTTCCCCCACTTTCATTGTAAACATTCGATGGAAATAGTATTGTGTGTTATTTATTTTTTGTTGTCGCTTTTCTCGAGCTTTTAAATGCGATTGAGTTGTCGATCCTTTTGTATTATTGCTGCTGCTGTCATTGTGTTTGAGCACCTGTGTGTGTGCATGTGTATGCGCTGATGTGGTTCCAAATCAGTTCCTCACCAATTGGGCATCAATTTACGCAACATTAAAAATCTCATGCAGAAAATGGTAGATGATTCGATTTAAACTGTCGCCCCATTTGGCTACAAGCGATAAACATTGTTCAAATTAGTTTTGTTTACATAAATTTTCCGTTTAAATTTCACCCGATATGTTTACTACTGGTTGAAAAAGTGAGGACGTAAACAATTCAGTGTGACATGAACGGATTGAATGAACGTATGAACGACCGTGCCCGGTCGCTCTTTTCATTTTTTGCCGCTGCTCCTGTGTACGTACCTTTTTTCGCCCATTTATGTGCATTCCGCATACGAAAATCAAAAAGATTCGACATTTACATTCCGTTTACAATACTATGCTTTATGGTTCAACTGTAAATATGAAATGAACGCAATTGAAACAGGGCTATGGAAAGACTCCAGTTATTATTTTTGGTGTATGTGTGCAGTTGAGAGAGGAGTTTAGAGAGTCGTTCTTGCCGGGCCGTAAAAGGTAATGAGATGATGCTTCTAACACAATTGGCTTTAGCGGCGGGCATTTGAAGGAGATCGTCAGAGCGCTTGAATGTTTTGTTGACATTCATTGAATCGGTAAACTAACAGTTAGTCTTAAAAAAAAATGCGTATCTAAACATTCGAACTAATATTTAGAGTGCCATGCATTTTATAAACAGCATAAATTCGCCACAAATTGAATCGACAAGCAGCGGCAATATAATCCATTTTACAGCACAGCGAAAGCAGCAACAGCAACGACGACCAAAAAATTGCACACCGAAAATATCACATTACTTTAGTACTTTGGCTGTTATTTGTGTTTCGTTATTTTTATCTCTCTGATTCGAGCGATTTTTTTATTCGCTATTTCTGCTGCTGCTGCTGCTGCTGCTGCTGCTGCTGCTACTGCTACTGCCGTTATTTCATGTACATAATCAAGCTGAAAAAAATACATCTGACAACAACAAAAATTGTGAAGGAAGAATTTTTTTAGCGCATCCAGTGATTCAACAACCATAAAACTAACAAAAAGTGATGTGTGTTAAAATTGTGGAACGTCATCGTCGGTACTTGGCGCATCCAAACACTCACTCGCATCCACACTCCTCGCACAACGCGACGAAACATTCAATGCATCTCATCAAATATTGTTCGCATCGCTTGCAATTAATATAAAACCATAAAATCATTAAATATATATATATATATATAAAATCATTTGTGAAATAATAAAATTTCATCGTTGATTTGTCATTTTCACCAGTCATCAGATCGATGGCACAGCAAAGAATGGCATAAAAAAACATACACACATCAGTCAGCCACTGAAAACTCTATGTGAACTGCACAATCATTAAATTATTAAATTTTGCATCAACCAAAATAGCCAAATAAAAACCGAAATTGTGTTTGAATTGTTGTCTCACATGAACCGCGAATTTATTATGCGCTTTGTCACGCGATAAACGGTTCACATGTTAGCTGTATTCAAGTGTTTTTTTTATGCTCTACATCAATATCACTCTCGTCACCATCACCACCATCATCGCCCCTCCTCTTCGCCCCCACTCCCACTTTTCCATTATCTTTTTCAATTAATTAAATGCAAAGAATTGGCGATTGCGATCAATTTAATTATGACCTAGAGCTTTTATGAAATTCATGTTCAAAAACTGAATCCGTTTCAATTTATTGTGTTTGATCGCAAAAATCGCAGTTTGATTGGAAATCCACATCACAACAAACAATAGCGAGCGCGTTGCAGTTAAACAATTTACCATTAGGAAGCTACGTCCCACAAAATGCCTTGAAAGATCTGTTCATTATTATTTCTCAAAAGCCACATACTTCAGAGGTTGAGAACAAAAAACTTAATACTTTTAAGAACCATAGAATCGAAAAATCTATATATTATATTGATTGTCGTTGAACGAAAAATGAATCTAATTGACAAACTAACTAAATTTACATATTCAAGTTGAAATGCCATCTACTTGGCGATTTTAGACATTCGATATATTATGTATTGGACTGTACAAATATTTGAATAAAAAGAGTGAGACTTGTATATAAGCGATTGGTCGTGGGAGATAGAGAGAAAACAAGATATCTTGTACCTGTCCGTTGGACGGATAGTTCGGTTATCCATGCGACATGAATATTGAATATAAGCCTGTTTGTATCGCAAATTTTGAAGCGTGTTACGTGTCTATCCCAACAAATCCACCATCCGTCCGGAATGTGACTCATTAGACTAACACTGTGAATCGGGCGTTTTGCAGTGTGTGTGTATACAATCACAACATCTGCAATGATCGCTCTACTTACAAGAATGGGCCACACACCGTAACAGCCAAATTCATCTTCTTATGGCTATGGTTTCATTTAAATAATTAATTTGGTCTGAAATGCCACATAAAAATGTTTACGTAGATATTTTTTTTCAATGTATTGTACTTTTAAAATAATTAATACAAATTTAATGTTCTAGCTGGTTTCGACGCTATGCCGAGCCATAATTTTCGGCCGGAAATGAACCGCAATATGTTTTTCTTTTGTGTGGAGTTGTTTTTTACAGTTTCATTGCCTGCCTGCACAGTGAATTGTTAGTTAAAAACCGGTGGCTTTGAGTTCGACGCAGCTTTCAATTTGTGTATTAAGTTTCGTCTTGAGTTTGCTTTGTTCATGTCTGCCTGTGGTCTTCGACGATTTGAAATCCTTGAAACGAAATACCACGAATTGTTCTAATAGTCAAGTTTGCAGGTTTAAAAAACCATCTATAACTTTTCTCTCTCTCTCTCTCTCTCTCTCTCTCTCTCTCTTTTCTGGTTTAGCTGTATCTTGAACAATTTTCAGGATACAATTCCGCATTTTTCGATATCTCTCGCTTTTTTTCTCTTTCTCTCGTTTTTGTTCGATTCTCTCTCCCGCTCACAAAAATGCGATGTTTAAATTTTCGTAGGAGGAACTCTATTAAGTGGGTTTCGTATAACTTCAATTATTTGAGAAAGAAAATGTTAGGGAAAATCTATTTATGTTGAGCCAAATATTTATTTTGAACGAAAAACCGCAAAACCATTGGCTGGACGAGGAAGTGTACTCAGGTCCTTCCTTCGTCTCATTTGTTAGCTGTGGTGAAGAAAAAATGAGGGTAGTTAGAAAAATACATGAAAGCCTGGCATGAAATGGAAAGCAAAATGGAGAGAAGAAGAAGCAGCAGTGGTTACAAGGGGCCAAGAAACATGCTAAACTGGCCGATAGTGGCCAGTTTACAGCATGCATTCACAGTGCCAAATATTTTTTCCTTTCGATTCACTCACTGCAATTCTCGCTCATCAAAGTCCCCGAACAGAGTTGAAAGAAAACAAAATGACGCATGCATGATTTCGATAGTTGTTCCTTTTAGTAAGATCAGCTTGTATTGATATGTGGTTTTCGAAGTGGGAAAAATAGTTGTTGTACTTTTCGCTGTGTGACAATGAGCATATTTGCAGCTTTTACACTTCGTTCACCGCTCATATATGAGTAAGTAGCTGTGACAGTGGGCGAAGTGGATTAGGGCCAAACGACGAATGTTAGAAAAGTAAAGGGGAAAAAGCCAATAATATAGGCAAATTTTATTTAATTTTATTACCACCTCATCGGCAAATCGTCTTTACAAAGAGTGAGGCGGGACGACGACGACGACTGTGGTAAAACACAGAAACCAAATGCGCACACAATAACAAAACACGAGAAAAAGAACGTGCAACAAATTTTGTGGTCGGTACAAATGGATTGAATTTCCTTGTATTCCTTGAATCGCGCGGTTTTGTCGCACTAAAACTTTTACTTATTGAACGTTCCGGCATTGCAAATGCGTCGTCAAAACTTTACATGGGAAATAATGAAGTTCTATCCACGCACATTTATTCCGAGAATATTCTTCCTCAACGTCATTGTTTTGAACAAATGCGAATTGGATTCGCAATAAACGGAGTTAACAAGAGTGAGAGTGCGAGAGTTTGACGAGAGAAGACGAAGAGAAAGAGAGAACGAGTCGAAAAATGCAAAAGCGACATGTTGAAAAGGGCTCGCCATACATCGGAAACTACTTTGATTTTCATTCGAAAACAAACAAATGAGAATCAGTTGCTATTGCTGTCGTGTACTATGCAAAATCCATAAAACTTTCGGGAGGTTAGACTAATTTCATTTTCGATTCTCGTGGTTGTTCCAATTTATCACCAGATAAACGAAATGAATGTAGATTTAAGCTGTAGCGTGAACATTCACAGATCAATTCGATATTCCGGAATTAACCACGAAATTTCAATTTTGAAATGTCGTTTGCAATTTACAGGCACCCAACCAATTCATACAAGCAGATATTTATAAATATATTCGAGAGAGAATTGTCGACTTTTGGATTTCGGCAGAATTTACAATTCATTTTCTTCTTCCTCATTTCAAATTTACGCTTCGGTGGCAGTAGCAGCACCACCAATATTGGCGTGGTCGTCATTCAAAAATCGACAGACAATATTCGTGATGTTTCAGCAAAAACATGGTGTCGCTTCAACATGCAACCAGATGTTATATTTAGTTTATCATTACAGTGCTAAATTTTCTTGTTTGGTGTGTGCTCCATCTGACGTGCGCTTTCAGCGATCACACGATGTTCACAGCACTCTCTCTCTCTCTCTCTCTCTCTCTCTCTCTCTCTCTCTGTGTCTGTCTCGATGGTAGGAATGAATACATCATTCATTGAAATGACAATTCGGAAAATAGAAACTATCTGCATTCGATTCGGTTGTGTTTTTCCTTCTCCTGGAAATCCAGCGCAATCGTTCCGCATTAGTACGTGTTTCGCCCATTATGATCTCAACCATCTAATTGTGAAAAATACTAAATTGGCTCGAAAGAAAATTCTCTCTTGTGTGTGTGTTTCTGTCTTAATTTCCGTATTTTGCGTATTTGCTATAAACAAAAATCCGACATGCTCAAAAAGCGATTCGCTTCTGTTTTGAATTAATGTCAATTCGCGAATCTTGGAGTTTTAGCGACTGCCAAAACGATTGTCTCAATGTTTTGATAAAAATTGCTTTTTTGTCAGCGCTTTTTATTGCTGTATCTTGAGTCACCACGATTGATGTCACGTAAAATATGAAATACGGTCAATTAAATTAATATCTTTGACACAAGTTGATCACGTGGTCAGAAAAGTAACAATAACATTTAAACCACAACAGATGTAATGCCATCTGGTACCACCGACATTTCATTTGCTCATTTCAACCCGCAGTCACTGCAAATCCGATGTGATTGAGAAATCTGTGCCAACATCTGCAGTCCGTGCGCATTGTTGCATAGACTTCTTGACAATTAGAATCCGACACACATTACATTTGCTCTCTCTCTCTCTCTCTCTCTCTCTCTCTCTCTCTCTCTCTCTCTCTCTGTACGAGAGTGAATCAAAATATGAAAATATGACTAAAAGTTAAGCAACTTCACCAGTTTATTCTTTATATCAGATGCATAGAAGACGCAGTGTAAAAAGAGTGTGAAATCGAAACCAAACTGTCACAAGCAAATAAAAACAAGGTACACAGAATGAACGAATGGAAGCCAACCAAACTATATGCTAACCATTCTCCAATATTATTATCGAGGAATGGCAAATTTTCACTTTCCAGCATTTAAATCCACTTTCACAAATAGGAATCTTTGCTTGATGCTATATTTCGACACAGCCTCCCATTGTGCAAGTCCGAAGCTTCCGTTTGTCATTACTTGTTTTTAAATGTTCTGCTCTGTCCATCTTTCACCCGCAATACAATACACATATTTATACGAGCGAAAGAGAGAGAGAAAAGTGTTATAATAAGAGACAAAAGATGTCGAGAGGAGCAAGGCGAAAAAGAAGGAATAAGAGATAGTGTGCGTGTGTGTGAGAGAGATTAGAAAGGTGCAGAAACCTTTCAATGAACATCCCAAGCATCGAATTGTTTTATTGCAATATTCCTAATGAATTACCTCTGTGAATGGGAAAAGTGTGGATTTGTGCAGTGCAATGTAACGAGATAAATTGGAACATGATTCACTGTTTTCGGCCTGAGTTAGCTATTAAATTCCATTCATGCAGCCATTATCCATACACATGGCAACAGCCCAACAAACGAACAAACTGGCTTGTCGCTCTATATTTACAAAATGCAATGTTAACCTGTCACAGACGTTTGCAAATTATCTGCAGCTTGTGTCCTTTTTGTTCGTCACATCTTGTTATTTTATGCGTTGGGCATGGCCGACCAAGTATCATCCCTTTTGATTCAATGACAACAAATACTTGAATGGTTGAATGACAACGGAAATATTCGATAAGATTCCTTTGAAGATTTGATTTATGTGTAATTTGCTCAATACGTTTCTTTCTTTCTTGCCTTTCTTTTTCGGTGAATTTATCATGCGGCATGCAGCTATGTGCACGGAATCGGTTCAGAAACAAGGAATTCACTATTTCACTTGCACAATGCTCGCGATTTGATACTGGTTACAACGTGTCGTCACGGAAAAAGTTGGCGTGAACTACAAGATGCCCGATGCGACGAGGACAATCGTGAATATGATCGGTAAGTTTGAAAATTTGTTTATTAAATTACTTCCCCGAATGCCACTAGAATTTTTGATAATTCAGTGCAACCAGATTTACCCGTTGCATGTTATTCAAAAAGGAATTTGAATTAAATCCTCGCATATAATTTCAAGACTTGAAGTTATAGCTCATTTTAATTGAAAAAATATTGCTGCTGTTATTGAATGGAGTGCGCCATTCAAGAGGTAGTAAACATACGCTTTAGGAAACACATTAAAGCACTTGCTATGCGCTTTTTATTGTAAATGCCATAGCAAATCTATTTACGTCGTTACGATGCTTTTTCCGTGTTTTGTGAGTCTATTTCATGCAGCTTTAAAGGTGTGTGTGCGCGCGCGTTCATACACATGTGATTGATAAGCATGGTAAAAGCTTCGAGGTGATTGTTTTATCGATTTCTATAGCGTTTCAAACGCAATAAATTACTACACATCTGTGCGGTGGGAATGCATTTTTCTAATTCAATTTGTTTTTATGTATCGAACTTTCGTTTGCATTGTTCTTTTCCATTTGATCGGGAACAAAGCAACTGGATAATCCATTCAGTTCGGTTAGAATGATTTGAAACAAGCGGGTGAATGAATAGAGAAAAAAACGAAAACGAAGAGAAAGAATAGCTCAAATTGAATCAATTACGAGTGCAAGCACATTGTCACGCCAACATAATCAAATTGGATTACAAGCCAAAATAGCGCCACCGCTCTATATATATGTAGGTATATATTGATAAAGCAGATCTCACGGCTTACATTTTACACTTTGATCTCCTTTGAAAAACAAGTTTTATTAAATGTGCCCGAGGTCGAATTGCATAACAAGAAATAAGGATAGGGTAAAGTTTTCTAACCAAGTTTTTGCTTCCTCGACACGTTTCTCTCTCTCTTTTTCTTTCTCAATTTTCTTCGGAGATTCCAAGTCAGGCCAATTCAAAAACATCTTTTTTCGGCAATAAATGCGGAGATTTGCAATTCAAAGCGTGTACTTTGAATATTCGGAAATTATTGGTACACGAAGCATGATTTTTGTCGGTTGCCCATATTTCATTTTGTCGAAATTCATTGACAGTTCTTGTACGCGCATTTTGTCATAGTTTTAAGGAAAAGAATCTCGCGGTGAATGCCGAATGGAAAACATAAACAATGGCATTCTGATTGTATTTCATTTATTGATAAATTTGCTCCCATTTCGCATGTCTCCTTTCGCGGTTCTCTGCCGTGTGTAACGAATGGCACGAAGGTACTGAACATGCAAAAATGCGAAAATCAAATCATTACCCGTAAGAAAGTTCTTTGTCGCATCTAATTGTTTGTCACTATGTTGTATTTTCTTTTGAGTTCCGTTTCGACAAAGTCTACGTGATAGATTGCATTTCTCTCAATCATGTAGAATTTATTTGGCAAGTGAGCGAAAAATACTAAATGGAATTCATATTCATATTCATAGAAATGTAGGTGAAAAATGGTCGAACGTGTGGTTTTCTCGTGGAATTGCATCAAATGCACGTGTTTGCCATAAATTTTGCTCTATATCTTCATGTGCAGCACAGGCAGAAAAAAAACGGAGGAAAATTAAATCGAAAACGGGAAAATCTATTGGCCATTGCGAATTCGTGCGGTTTTCCAGCGAACAAGCGTATAAGTTTAATAAATAAACATGATACATGATGTTTTCTAGTGCAACAAAATTCTCTTAATAATTCATCACGAATATTTGACAATTGCGTGCATGCACATACCATTTGGTGGTGGCGGCGGGCGTGACGTGAGCGTATCCGCCCGCTCATTCGCGCATGTAGCACTCATATATAGCTCAATCAAAATTGTGTGTATCACTGGAGCTAGATAAAATGATATCATTCAAAAAAAAAAAAATATATGTGAAAAAAAGGCCTTCGAGGCAATTTCAATTGCATGAATCAGCAAAAAAAATCGGAGTCTTCGACATTTGTCGTTTGTGTGTGTGTGTGTGTGTGTCGACTCTCGGGCCGTTTTTATCATTTGGACCAATGTTCGGGCATCAAATCGTGGTATAATATTCCGATGTGATTTGCTCGCAGCATACCAACGAATTCGGACTTCAAACTTTGTAGGCGCATAAAAAATAGATTTTTTATATTTGCTCGAAGTTGACGAAATGCGATGGCCATGCACCATTCAACCCATTCAAGCGCTCATCGGTGAAACATGTTTTTCGACCTGGTATGTTGCTATTGCTAACATTTTTATCTCACTCTCGCTCACCACGATGTAACAATTCGTTTTTGTCAACATTACATTTTTTTATCACAATTTCAATTTCTATCTGTTCTTCTGAAATTCACTCGAATATGTTGGCGCCATGCACAACATTTTTTCTGGCTAGACAATTATCTGCTCTCTCTTTCCGAATTTGATTAATCAATCTATTCAGTGACATGCTTCAAAGTAGCTGGCTTTATTAGGGCTATTCCATAAAAATGACACGATTGACCGCTAGACCATTGAACACACACACACAAAATATGGCAGTCATTTAATTTTCGTAATTCAGACAAAATTCATTGTTCGAAGCGCCGAAACACTTTTTAAGAACAAAACAGCAACAAAAAAATTGTGCAAAGAGTGCAATATTTTAATGAGCTAATTCGTTAGTTTGCGTCATGACATTTCCGGGCAATTCAGTGCCGCCACATCAATGCCGCATCCTGAATTCGCAAAAATAGAAGCGAGTCAATTTTTAATTCCTCTGCTTCGATTTGTATACCATGACATGCATTGGACAACTACACCCATCGACTACCGCACAGAAAACTGTTCTACCTGATCTTCATTCACATTTTACACACGTTTCACAAGCAAAATAATTGGTATTTTATGTACACAAAAGTGCATCTATGCATTGAATATTTGCGTGTGCTTTTCCTCTGTTTCGTGCACTTCTTTTTCATTTAGTACCATTTAAATAAAACATCCGTCGGGATATATGGCCTTGGTACATTGGCTGGAAATCAAATCAGTATACGTTTTGTGAATAATCAAGTCGATGCTGTGCATCACACCCGAGAATACCAAGATCAAAAAAAAAAAAAAAAAAAAAAAAAATAGCAATTCTGACAAATTACAGACACAAAAAGTCGAAGAGGAAATACGATAGGGAGGAAATAAGCAACAATAAAGCTCTTATAGCGAAAATTCAGTTTTCTAAATTGAAGCTATATATTATTTCGTTAAAACCAAAATCAACTTAAATCGAACCCGAAGCGTATGAAAAAAAATACCGAAATATTATTTCTCCATACATCGAGCATGTTCATTATTCGAATTAATCCCCAAATTTCATAATAATTCGCACTTTTGTCTAGAGTAAATTGATACTTTTCCCGTTGAATATAGCCAGGAACTTGATTGTACATAGATATATAAATGATGGAAGAATATAATCTGAGCACGAAGGAATCGAAAATTGAAACAATAACAGCAGAGAAAAACTTGTGAAGCATCGATGCGTGCGGATATGCATCATTACATTCAATGTTTGATGTTAGTGAACGATGCTACGCTACATTCTCACTCGCTCACTCGCTGTTGAATATCGGCTCATCTATATCGAGTGTGCAGAAATTCCATTCCAGTTCGGACAGGATAACGATCGATTCCATATGATTTCTCACACAAAAGTATGGCTCTTCTCGACGTATCCGGCTCAAGTACCCAGCTCAAGTATTGTGTTGGACCTGTAAGCGATTCCGGACCATTAATTTGAGATTCCAAGCGTCTAGTATGTTTATTATCGCAAATTTATGGTTTTGGTTCAAACAATTATCGACCTAATGAAATCGTTGAATGCGTCCGATAATGGAAGTGATTTGAACGTATCGGTATTGCCCACTGTTCGAGCATTGCAAGTTTTCTGCAAATTTTAAAATTGCTGCGGCACTTTTGAAAAATGAGCACAGTTTAGTGGTTTCTTTTTTTGGCTATTACATGATAATAAATTCATTGAATAGCGTTACGGCATCATTATGGCAAGACAAAAAAATCACAAAATATTCTTCAAGTTTTTTTTTTTTTCTTGAAAAAATATTGAAACATAATTTGTTGGTGCATATAAAACATGAACAATGTACTTGCACGTTGTATTAGCTATGGGGCAAAATTGTGTGATGCTATTCGTCAAGAGTTAAAAAAACGATTTAAATTTTATCGAAGGTGTTTTATAAATGCAAATGAGATCGCGACTTTTCTATACTGGCAACAAAAAAGAGTTCAGTGCAATCTTTTTGCTGATGAACGACATCCTCGTTGTCATCAGCTCGGTACTTTTTTCCATCTGTTCTTGTGCTTCATACGACGAAAATTTTGCTTCATCTTGTCGCATACACGCTACACTAGAATATCCAACTAGATTGAGACGTTTCTGGGTGAAATACACACAAAAAATACCAACTCTCAAAAATGAATATCATTTTTGTCAAAATTTGTGCATTTATATCGATTTTAAATCGTGATAATGAGTTTGACCTCACGTTTGCCTTGTTTTTCCTGAAAATGCACAAATTTTAAATGAACAGAAATTAATTAAATGGCATGTTCATCTGAAAACAACATTTAAATGGCGTACCATCCAGTTTTGAGGGTCTATGTTTTTTATGTGCATTTGTGTTTGCTCAACTTCGAGGTGTTCCGCATATTTCATGCAGTTCGCGTGCGAGTAAATGTGAATTCAACAGGTAAGTAGGAATATTAGAAACTCATGATTGAGCATTTCGATCAAGTGGAAGATTCAAACAATATAGAAATGAATGAAAGAATAAAAAAATAAAAAAATAATGGAATTTCTATTCAGCATGTTACATTTATCTATATGCAACAAAATGGATTCTATTGACAATTCAAAACCAAATTAAAATGCGAAAGAATGAGATATTGAAACGAGAAAATGTACTTTGGAAGATGTTATGCATTCAAACACACAAACTCGTGCATGCACAGTAAGAGACACAAAGAAAATGACAACAAAGAGTGAGAAATTATATGGAATGCATTTCAATCAAGAGCCAAAATAGATGTAATGCACTTCATTTCCGCCTGTGCATCAGGACATTCAGCTATTCAAATAATCATTGCAATTCGGAACTTGTGCCCAATCATTCAGTTTCACTTGTAGTCGCCTCTCGTCTTCCAACCCACTTTCTCTCGCCCTCTCTCTACTCACACATTCAAATCCATTTTCTATTTCCTTTTCAATTTTCATTTTAGTAGATATGATGTGTGTGTGTGTGTGTGTGTAGGTGTGGTGATTAAACGAAAAGTGCATCGCATTTCTAAATTGCAATTATTGTTTATGAACCGGCTTCACTAAATAATAATTGCATTTGCTGGTCACTTTGCGCGTCGCTCGATCCGTCTCTATCACTTCGCAAAATAAGCGCGAATAATACGAGTTATTATCATCATGATTACGACCATTGTTATTGTCGAATTGAACACGAACAACATTCTCCACACACACACACACACAACTCGAATAAATTTCACTGAAAAAGATGAATTGTGGAAAAGCAGCGTAATAGTTAGCATATAAATGATCAAAATGCAAACATTAGCATAAAATGATGAATATCCCATGAATGTTGACGCTGTGATTTTTATGACTGAGCTGATACATCATTGATGCTATGTCGTGAGCACATCAAATGCAAAAAGCTAACTACATTTGCACCTAGATTACAGTTCGTTGCATGTCATTACCGGTGCATCATCATCGACAAGCCACCTCGAAATTAATCTGCAATTTGCTGCTAACCATTTTTTGTAGTTGTTGTTGTTGTTGTTGTTTTGTTAATGCTGATCGGCCACATTTCTGTGGCGCCCTTTTGAACGAAGACAGCGATCGTAGAATGTGCCGATTGTACAGGCGGTGTTCGTTTAAGGGAATTTGTTATCCATCGTCATCATCATTACTTTGGTGGCAAGGATTCAAACCAATGGTGCAATATGTATTGGTAACCACATTGTTTGCGACAAATATATTATTTCGGTTTGTATCGCGGCTTGCAACAATCAAACGGCAGCAAGAAGCACACCCTAAATTTGGTGTGTGCGTGTGTCTAATTGAACACACTAAATAGCCAATAAATAGCACTATGTATTCGAGCATATCATTCATCAGTGCATCAACCAATGTGCAGTGATTCGGCATGCCGATTACAGTATACGTTGTCCATTTGCCAAATATAATGCGTATGCAGGAGTGTATTATTAGAGATTGATATTGCATGTTTAAATATGAAATGCAAATTTTCCGCATTTCGCGCGTGTGTGTGTGTATCGCATTTAAAATTCAGCGAATTTATGAGCGTTTTTCAATGCACTGTTGAAGACTGCTTAATTTGTTTTTCCATTCAACGAACCAGCCAGCATAGCACCGGAAAAATAGCACCACCGCGCGCACGTTGAAATGAAAATTAGCCATATCATTAATCTTCTTTTGAGCATTTTATAAATGGAAAATAAATTACCACTTTCGAAACTGATGGAACATCGTATATTCACTTTGGCCTAAACGCATTTCCCACAATATTCGCTTTTGAGCGATACCCAAAATTAACTTTCAATTATTCGTGTACATTGATAGTTTTTCATATTTTAATTCTTACTTGTAAATACATTCGAATTTAGGCTTGAATAAATTAAACAATTTACATTAATAGGACGCTTTACACATGATTATTTTTTCGCTCGCTTTCTTCCACTCTTCATTTCCACATCGGAACGAACTTCCCTTGCGGCTGCACAGCACAGTCGTTTTTTCTCCAAAATGAACATTCATAAATAATTTGGTTAACAGTTAATTTAATTATTTTGCACACAGGATCTTAAATGTAACGTGCGCAGGGAGTGCAAAAGCCGGAAAATTATTCATGGTTGTTTGGGGCAACAGAAAAAATGCTGTTGCAGAATCTATTTGATGTCAAATATTTATAGCGCCATTCAATGGAATTTACACGAAAAAAATTGCCACATTTTTCTTTTACTTCACATCAACTATGAGTAATGTCTGACCATTTGAAATTCTGGAAACACAACTGCTAGAAATGAACTCTCGCCTTTCAGCATTACTTATCGACATTTTCTATATAAATTGTTAAATGATGAAGAGCACTTATGTAATTCCGTCCTTCATCTAGAGAATGCTTTGAACCATCGAGTAATAAAAAAAAGTGTAATTTTGCAAGCCAATCAAAGTCTTAATAATTGATAATCAATCAAAGTCATCGTGAATGTCCTTATTATTAGAAATAAGTGCACCGATCAACTGTACAGAAAAGCGTAAATGGAAAAAAAACAATACTCTCTGTTAAAGGCCGATAGAATGTCAGACTAAATTTACTTAATCGTGAATATTTTCGCTTCAATTATGAAAGCTATGGGATGAAAATCAGGATATAACACGAAAACAATGAGCCACAAGCTTAGTAGAGTACGATATTGGTCACTCAATCTTCTATTCTCGATGGTTTTTCGATGGCCATTAAAAGATCAATGGACACGAGCCATGATTTTATGAACAATGCTGATGCACGCGATATGATACTGAATATACATGGCCGGATGAAGAGATTAAAAGTGAATTTAGCCAAATGAATAAATATGATGACTGGCAGTCACTGGCTGTTAACACTTTAACCCCTGCACACACACACACGATGTTCATTTCCTTGCCAACCTCAAACTAGAGAATACCCAGGTTGTTATTTTTGTTGGGCTCATGTGAACCCTATATACCGGAATCTGCGTAAACACAGTCAAATTTGTGCGAGTTCAAACAAGCATATATGTATCTTATTGTTGCAGCTAACTACAATATTAGAAAAAAACTAACTATATCCCCTTTGTTCAAAACTCTTTATCAGTGAACAATGAGCGACAAGGAAAGAGAAAAAATTCTTTGTCTAGAACTTTAACAATTGATTCATACAGCGACGAGAACATGGAAAAAATGTGAAAAATGGATACATTTAAAAAAGGATATTAGCAATGACAAGGTTCAATTTTTTTCTCTAGCATGTTGATTCAAGAAATTTTGTCTGGTTGCATGAACTATTGAAATTGATCACTCTTTAACATCACTTTTGCGGAAGGAATGCGTTATCAACTATCTTTTGCTGAAACGGCCAAATGCATTGTGAACCGCTCTGTTTAGACATCAGTTCGGTTAGCAAAGGATTAGGAATGAATAAATGCGATCGACGAAAAAAAAATAAATATTAAAATCCTCGGGCTAACCACAGTGTATTTGTTTAGATTGTACTATTGTTGCAACTCAAGGGAGAAATGATTGCACCGACGAGACGAATGAGAGACGAAAAAATTGATGTGAATTGTACTGAAGCTCCCTATCTCTTCAATTGTGTTGTCAAAAGAAGTTGTAATAGTGACAACAATCATATTTACCGCACTATGTCAAGTGCGCAAACACCATAGAAATGTGCATACATGAACTGACAGACCGACAATAGACAAGGGTATGGAAAAACACCGACAAAGAAATGATGAAGTTGAGTACTTTGTGGAAGATTTGAAATGTTTATTTGGGTGTTGCCGAAGGCTGCCGACGGCACAAAAAATGCGCATAAAAGCCGACCACCAAGCTCACATTCAGTGAACTAACAAAAAGCACCAATCTGCAGCATAGCATATAAACATAAAAAAGGTGTACAGGCAAAAGAGGGCAAACATGAAAGCGATAGCGAGCAAGAATAAGAAAGATCGGAACGAAAAAGTCTAGTGAGTCAAGTACAAAACGAATATTCATAAATGGCCGTGTGACTATGTTTGCAATAGTTGTTATTTCTCTTGATCAGACGGGGCGAAAATGTGTGGCTGTGTGTGTTTGTGTGCAGAATTCCAAATAGAATGTGCAGTTCCACATTGTTCCGTATAAATTCGCATCGCTCAAACAGACACAACACATTTATACTCTTTATCTACGGCTAATTTATAGTACTCTCTCATCGTCATCTCGTAATAAATTTTCGTTTTCATAAAATTCTAAGACCCGTGTGCTTGGCATTCAATCTGGAACCCCCATCCATTCGAATCGTGTGTGTGTGTGTGTATATATATATTGGCGGTGCATGGCAATTCAACTAGATCTTATCTAGAAAAATATGTGTTTGATATATTTGTTGTGCTTTCTTCAAAATGAGTAGGCATTTAGTGGTGAAACTGTCTGTCCTCCTCTCTATCTCGCCTTCGCGCTGTTTTTCGGAGGCTTTGAAATCTAGAAGATGGCCCGATGAGCTGCTCATATAAACGATACACACAAAAGGCGCACATGCACCAATGAGCTGGCAAATCTTCGAAACGTGCATAATTTTTACCGATTATGTATGCGATGTGTGCGTTTCCATTTGTGTTTATGTTTGCGATGTGATATATATATTTTCGCTGGCTCGTTCATCATTATCAAGATCGAAGTGTCGACACACGATACTTTCTTTCTCTCTCTCTCTCTCTCTTTCTCTCATTTTGACACGATAAATAGCTGGTAGGTGAAAGACGCGATTCGTTCGGCAGAAACTCATAACTTGTAATCACAATCGGTATCCGCCGTAGGAAAAATAATCCATAATTTTTCTGTATACATAAGATATATATCGTATATTATTTTCTCTCTCTCTTCCTCTCTCTCTCACTTTTTTACTGTTCTTTTTCATGAGTATATTTTGCCATCGCAAACAAGTACGCTTTTGTGTTGGACGAGCAGCGATGGCGACGGCGACAGCTTCAAGATTTCGACGTTTGCCAACGGAATGTGAATAATCTTAGAAAACAATTCCGTTCACTTGAAAACATTATTTTTTCCCATAACTTGAATCACTTTCATTTTGGAACGCAAAAGAAATATCACTGATTGTGTACGAGAGCGCGAGATGCCATCTCTCTATCGCATTTTCCATTCGAATGAAAATGCCTGTATACTTTCGTTAAAATTTATTTCAGCTAAGTATTTCTTAGTCAGCATTGTATAAAAAATGGTACATTTATAAGACGCGCACTGTCAATTTCATATCGTGTAAATGATACGCAAATGAATAAATGCCTGAAAGGAATCATTGATGCAACATCTCTCGCATGTGTATGCCAACGCAATGCCATTTCGTCTTCATATTGGATTGCATACGTTAGGTATGGTAATCGGTCTGATGCTATATCATTCTTTCCATATCTTATTTTATTTCATTTGTATGCCCTTCTGTGATTTATTTTATATGTGTACTTTTGTCGGTGGTTGTTCTTGCCTTCGGAGAATACGGATAAGTCTCTCGTTATCGCACAAATGACGTTATTGAAAGAACATGATTATAAAACGCGTTCTTTCGCGAAAAAAAATAATACAAAAGAGTCGCTCCTTAAAGCTCAAAATATTCTCTACGGAATTAATTCTTTTTGTTGAACCACACGTGAGATTTATCCGTTTTACCTTTGTCTTAAATAAAAACATGGACTTAAAAAAAAATATGATAAAACACACCTTTTCAGCATTTTGCCAACAGTTGAATCGGAAAGTCATTTTTTTCCAGCGAAAAATACAGATGAACTCATTTTTGAAAAAAATACATATTAATTATTGCAACTGCAAAGTGGTTTTAAAATGTATAGCAAACCGGATGAAACAACTCAATTGTTGAAAAGGAAACCAAGTGTTCTTACAATGTTTGCGTCCTCATAGAACACAATCGCAGTAATTGCGTTCGACTTCCATACGCACGCGCATTTTCTAAGAGAAGTAGTATGAACAACAACAAACATTTATAGACCGTTATTGCCGTTCAGCGTCTGGTCTATTTTACGAAACAAATTGCCTCATACACCCCTCACGATACCTCTCCACAAACCCCGATCGATAGCCAGGTTTTTAGTTTCATCACACCATTCATATCCCCTCGCGTTCAAATCACATTTAACCGAATCTAAATAACGTCTACGTGGTCTACCTCTCGGCCCATCAGCTTCGGCGAACAGAATCCGTTTCAGCAGTCGCTCTTCTCCCACACGTTTAACATGACCAAACCATCTAGGTCTGGATTCTCTTGCTTCCTTTCCTACCGAATTGACGTTTAAATCCCCCCGAATCGTCTCATTTCGGATTCTGTTTTCCCACTGATCGCGGCGCGAGACGCCTGAAACCATTATCAACACTTTCATATCAGACATTTCCAAATCATGAATCAAATTCTCAGAATCAACCCAGCTCTCGCTACCACATAGAATAGTTGGTCTGAATATTCAACATCTTTATTTCTGTACTCAATTCACGCTTATTAAAGACATGTGATCTAAGTTCGCTGTTCAAACTCTATATTAAATTTACCATCTTCCAAAAAGATGCAACCCAAATATTTGAATTGGGAAACTTGTTCGAACAAGTTGCCATTCAAAGTGCACTGAATTGGCTTTTGTGTTTTGCCCAAATTCATATGGCAACGGACCTGCTTATCATGTATTTTATTGTTGGAATAATTTTGAGGGTCCCAATGTATTTTCATATGTTCATGCATTTAAAGTAAAAAAAAAAATACTAAGCTTTCAAAATGTAAACAAATGATCTTAAAACGCATCAAGTGTGTTCGTATTATTTTTTTGAAAGAAAAAAGTAGGCATATATCTTCTCGTTGTTTTTTTTCTTTTGAATAGTTCTCATTTCAAACCAAAACATGGAAACATGTAAGACAAAAATCTATATTAATGCACTTTGAAAATTAAATTCAAAAGCAAAACCATTATTCGATAGTAAAGTCTGCAAATAGTGTAGTAGTATAGAATTGCCCGTTTCATCCAAACCGATTTTAGCCACGCCTCATTCGATTACTTTTTTCGTATATTGAAACGTATATGAAAACTGATTTTGCGATCTTTTATCGCTCCTCTCTCTCTCTCTCTCTCTCTCTCTCTCTCTCTCTCTCTCTCTCTATTACCAAGAGAAATAGAACTGTTTGTGAATATTATTTGTTAAAAAAAAAACTTTTTTTGTGGGAATCGAACGCGAAACTACTGTAAAGCTAAAAATGTTTATTTGGTTGGTTTCGAATCCACACACAACAATTTTCGATTGTATGACCCAGAATCGAATAAGGTCATCGTTAACTTTAATGTTAAATTCAACGAAAATTGCGTACGCACGAAATACGTCAAATTCCGTATGACAGCAAAACAGATCATGGCAAATCGGATGATGAGTCATCTGAAAACAAAGAAATCCAAGAAAAATTGATGCGAATCACTTCGAGTGGAAGCTAAAGTAACAACAATCGATCAGGTGGTCCATCATTTCGCATTAATCCTAAACAAGTTGTTCCATATGATGCTCAACGGGGTTGTTTGGCAATGAGGCAATGCAATCTGCGGAATCTGAAGAATGAAAACGGGCCATTGAAAGGGAATTGAAGTCATTGGCAGCAAATCAAAGTTGGGAAATCATCGACAACCCAAATGACTGTGACAACATCATTGTAAGTGGGTGTTGAAAGTCCAAATTTCAAAGCACGTTTGGTGGCCAAGGGCTACACATAATGGCATTGATTATAAGGAGACTTTTTCTCTAGTTGTACGATACGAAACAGTTAGATACTTGTTGGCATTAGCAGCAATTCTTGACGTGGAAATTTCTCAATTCGGCGTTAAAACCGCTTTTCTCAAAGGCAATTTGGAGGAGACTATCTACATGTAAGTTCCAAAGGGTTTTGAGCACAAAATCAATCAGGTTTGTCGATTGAATCGCAGCTTAATGATGGTGTGTATAATGGCGAGATCAATGGCGGAAAGGTAATTTTATTACTGTTTGTCGACGACGGGATACTTTTATCTCCAAATATGGCAGCGATTAATGCATTGATCGAAAGGATAGGAAACAGATTCGAAATTATTTTGGGCAAGATGGATTTTTATGTAAGACTTGAAATCGAACGCGATCGATTGGCAAAGACGATAAGCATTGGTCAATCAACTTATATTGACAAAATCTTACATAAATTTAACATAGAAGATTTGAAATCGATCTCAACACCGACGGATGTCGGTACATTTCTGACATCATTTGATGACGGCGACGCTGAGATGCGGTTTCCATATCGCGAAGCTTGCGGATCACTTATTTTTGCTGCAACAGTTTCAAAACCAGACATTTCATTTGCAGCGGGAGATGTTTGTCGTTTTATGCACAAGCCAAATAAAATGCATGTAAACGCTGTGAAACGAATTTTTCGGTATTTGAACCATACGAAGCATAAGATGATCTCATACGGCTCAAAATACTGTGAATTAATTGGCTACACTGACGCCGATCATGCTCGTGATTATGGAACAAGTTGGTCAATTACAGGCTATGCATTCATGTTCGGAAACGGAATCATTACATGGAAAAGACACCAGCAATCCGAAGTCACATTATCAACCACAGATTCAGAGTATGTGGCATTGTGTGAGAGAGCTCAAGAGGCAATGTGGCTACGTTATATGCTCAAAGAAATTGGTTTTGAGCAAACGAACCGACGAAGATTAACCGACGTTAAGAATCCACAACATCATCATCGGGTCAAACACATCAATAAAAGTGACACTACACACGCGAAAAATACGGAGAGGGATGTATTAACCTCGAACATGTGAGAACAGAAGAACAGTTGGCAGACCTTTGACTGCAATCAAATTTCAATCGAATATTAATCGAATTGGTTTGAATGATTAGCGTAGATTCTTTCTTTATTTTGTTTTTACAGTATTTTGATTACAGCTAATGAATTCACGTACAATTTCTAGTTAAATTCAATTTTGTTGGTTCAGAACATTTTGTTTTAGTCTGATATAAATTTTTTTTGAAGAAAAATTTAAAGTAAGTCTCATGATTAAAATGAGTGGGAGTTTTGAAAGAGAGCATTTTAACATATTCAAGTACGTAGCCCTTTCTTCCTTTCTTTTGACAGCGCACATTTTGTACACAATATGCTACATTGACATTTTAGTATTCATTTTATCATCGCTTGGTGAACATCAAAATCAAACACATATTCCGCACAGAAAACTTGCCATTCCACGACTTCTCAATAGTCAAGATTGTGACTGGAGTGAGGTATTTACGATTATGATACTATTGAGAAGTCGTGAAATGGTATTTATTTGGTTGAATAATGTGTAATCATATATAAAATTGAAAAAAGCTTGTCTGCAACTATAAGATAAGTTATCATTTAGGTTATCTTTTAGTAGAATCTAATGAAAAAGATATGTATGTTCAGCCAATTTATCTGAATTTCAATGAAATACATTCGAGATTTGACATAAAAAACTTGTCCAATTGGTTTCACTGGAATATTCTTCCAATATTCACAAATACACGGTCGCCCACAATAAAGCAAGCAATAAGATTTCTCTGACAACATGTTCTTTATTTACTTCACAGTATTTACATTTTATTATAATAGAAACTACAGCGTAAATCCGAACGATTAAATTATTTCACAATTTTGCTCATTCATATTATTTTCGATAAGAGTGCATTTTGCATCGATATTTTCCGAATTGTTAAGTTCTCCATCAAACGATTGGAATCTGCTACCGTACTCATTTGTGCTTCTGTGTGCAGTTTTTTTGAAGAAAATCAATATTCATGAGCATTTGTTGGTGGTGATGGAGCTGCTTGCTGCAGCCACTGGAATGCTACTTTATGGACCTATTTCGGTTTTATGGCGGATTTAATTGCTAAAATACGGGACGTTCATGGCAATTGTTGGAGCTAACTGAATGAAGTAATCCCATACGATTTGCATACTATTCATTCGGTTGCGGGCAGTTTTGCCATCAGGAAAAAGTGTCGTATATAATTTTCGCCCAATACTTGGTTTACATTTTTGCTAAGCGCGAAAATACGACAAATATTTGATAATATACAGATTATTATAATTATTCAGTGAAAATTTCCAACTCGTTGAATTCATTGCCATATTTTCGTTGTTGCTGCTGCTGCTGCTGCTGTGTGGTACGCGCGCGATTCGATCCGGTATTCAGTGTGTCGGTGACATAATTTATCAGATAATATGAATGGACACACAAACACAAACACATTCTAATGGAAATGTAACAGTTTTTTCTTGCTTCTGCTGCCGTTACGCTAAAAACTCGGTGGCTTAGCGCAAATACCACCTTAAAAACCATTCGCTCAAATGAACACGCTGAATTGTAATTGAAACGAGCGGCAACCATGCCCAAGAAACGTTTGGGGAAATATTAACGTGATAGTGAAAATTTAAATGCAATGTCACAAAATTGAACGGAACTTTTGCTGGTAGAATTTCTTTGTGCTCGTTCCTCTCTTTGTTTCTCTCTCTGTGTCGTTGTTCATTCTTTCTCACATCTAATTTATCTTTTTTTATGCACATTTTTATTGGTGCTCCTTTTTTTCACAATACACGATTTGCAAGCAGAGCACCAAACAAAGTGGCGGCGTGTGGAAGGAGTCAGCGGAAGGAAGTCCACAAAATTTTTTCGCATAAAACTAAATTAAAAGCATCAACTTCAAGCCGACCGAAACACTGAGAAAAGAGGCATAGTGAAATATAACGTAAGATTGTCTCATTTTGTTAAATGGGTGGAAAATTTAAAAAGTTTGGCTTCCCCAAAGTGTCGTCTTAAATTGGTTGGGAGCATACGATTCGGGATGCATTACACACTTGCTGAGTGAGTATTCGCGAGTGTGATCGGAAAGTAGCAGTGAAAAATAACGCCATATAATATGAATTGAAAAAAAAAGTAATTGTATATACATATCTCGATCTTTATATCTTGACTCAGTGTGAGACTATTTCATTCCACGTTGCATTTCCAAAGAAAAAATAAACATAAGGGTTTGGTGTCATATTTTTCACTATATAACTCACAACTCGCAGCAATATAAAAAAAGGAGGAGAGAGGGAGAGTTGCTGGCATCATGGTATACCACCAGACTTCATTTTATTATTACACTGTTCGGGGTTTGGGCTTTTCTTTTTATTTCTTCCCGTTCTTTCACTCTTTATCGTGCGCTCCCTCTCTCTCACTTCCTCGCTCTTTTGTTCTTTCGCGCGCGATTTCATTAATTTCTTACTTGTTAGGCATTGAATCTCCACAAAAGGATGTTTGATGAGAAAAAAAGTGGCGCAAACAACGTTCGATGTGGTGTTTTGTGCAAACCACGAAAAATTAAGTCTAGAATTGGCAATGAACAAGAACATCGCATTGCAATCGAGCAGTAGGTTGAATACATGCACATAAAAAACCAGCAGCAGCAGCAACAACAATGACAAGGACGATGAAGACGACCGCATCTTTTGAAATTAAATGACAAAAGTAATGTAATGCACTTTGAACATGGCACAAGTGAAGATGTGGCGCAATACCACCAAAAGATTCATATAAATTCATGATTTCCTTTTTCATATTTACTGCATTTCACATGCAAATGCACAATATTCGCCATCTTTGGGGCGTACACCCACCGATTCAAATAGCTTTTTGAATCTCGCATTGATTTAGCGAAATGTGGCAGACACAATGTGTGTGCCAGAGAGTAAGTGCAAGAAGTGCAAAAGTCAACATTCACATACACAGATATGACAGCACAAAAATAACATCTAGAAATGAAACGATCTCGGTGCAATCACAATTTTAAATACACATACTCACAAAAGGCGATGCCTTGCACACAGAGCGATTCCAAGGTGGAATTCATCTGGTTGGCATTCAATTGAAATGCAGTTCTAACACCCCATTCCAATTCCCTATGTAATGAATTTTATACATTTATTGTTGCATAAATCTACAGAATTACAAAATTGATTTGAAATGTGTAAGTGAATGGAGGACACTTTGCCGTGCATTTCACAGCAGCAACAGCAAACATCTTTGCCGGGTCGAAATGTATAAAATTGCAATTGTGCAACGTAAGTGCTATTTGAAAGCTTATGAAAAATTTAATAAGAAATTTTATCGGTGCAACATACGGCTTATTGTCGAAATAGATGCTATCGCACCCTTTTTCTCTCTCGCTCATGAGTGTCTGCTTCGATTTTGAACATCAACTGTTGAGAAAGCACCTTTCAAGTGTAAATAGCCCAAAATGCGTGATTTCGATTTAAGTTTTTTGCTCGGTTTTCTTTCGGCTGGCTGTTTGCGTGTCTACTGACTATCTGCTGATTGCGAATTTTGCTCAATCTTCGTTCGTTGTGAATGAAGTAATTTATCAACATTTTTTTCCACCTTCCATGCACTTTATCTCATGCATTCTTCACGCTATGGGACAATCTTGCCATCGACCGTACAAAGTGAAAGCTATCACATTTTGAGCATTAGATAAATCCACCTGATATTACATTCAATTTTGCTTGTTGTCGATTTCGAATGATGGCTTTCGATACGTTTCATCACACGGAATTTCTCTTTGGCAAATGTGTTTAGAGTATCTTTTTCTTGCCCGAAAACCCCAGCACTACGCGCGAAAATGTGAGAACGGTTTAGAAGAGCAGTTCGATTCCAGCGATTTAAAGGCTTTGCCAATTGTACGAACCCATCAAGCATCTTCCTATTACCCTCTTTATTTGCCGTGCAAAGTGAACGTTATCGACGTTGCACAGAAAAAGAGTACTTTCGATTTTTCGTTCAATTTTTTTTTTTTTTTTTTTTTCTTGCTTTAAGTTAATCAGAACTTCAAACAGATACTCCAATTGTTTTTCGTACCTTCACTATTCCGCCTAAATGGGGTGATATTTAGTAGCAGTGGATATGAGATGAGCAGCATACACATTATGATGTTCGATTGTTCGTTTCGGGTGTCTGACAGACATTTGGTGGCATATGCTGGTGTGCCCGAGAGCCCGGGTGCGCCTGTGTCTGTGTCTGTGTCTATGTCTGTGTTTGTGTCTGTATGCTCATGTGTAATGTGCTCTTTACTTCTGCTATTTTCCATTTGGTTTGATTCGAATACGGATCTTTTCCCTTTATCATTTAATTTTCCTCCTTTATTGTCATCTTATTGCTTACTTTGTTCTCCGCATTTGCCTCGCAATTGAATCTTTTTATATGCAATTTCAACGCTCCGAATACTTGAATCACTTAAACCAATTTGGTTTTTTGTGTTGGTTCCACATTGGATATTCCCGGCATTCATTCGGCTACACACCGATTCCGTTCGATTCCCTTCTCTTCGTGCCCCTCTAGTACTTTTTTTCGTTTTCCGGAGCACATATATGTGAGAGCAGCAATTTCAAGTCTTTAGCCGTTCATTTGAAGAACAATTGAATTTTATATTATTCGAGTCTCTTTTTTCGGTTGCTTCCCCGAACACCACCAAAATGGAAAGCTTAATTCGAGTGAAATGGCTAGATTTGGAAGCGATTCGGCAACCAATACTACAGTACGGGTTTTTTTTTCAAGAGGGAAATTACCATTTACACCTTATTAGTATAATCAACGCAATTTCATCTATGGATTTATAAATTATCTGTCTTTTAATGAACATCTGCTTCAAATGAGTATCATACTCAAGCTAAAGAATAACCGAAATCCAGTCGAATTATCTTTATTTCCTATTTTATATTTTGATTCAAAATAACGCTGCCCCAGGCGATTATGTTTCTACTGATTTGCAAGCTACCGAATCATAATAGTCTTTCTATCATGACGCGATTTAATTGATGTTGATCAGCAGCAAATCGAGGGAGAGAGAGAGAGAGAGAGGGCGAGGATTGTGCAAAAATGCCTCTCAAATCAATTCAATTGATTAATCAAAGAATAATAGTGCATCAATATTAAAAAGCGCTGAATTAAGCTCCAACGCAATTCCAATTTAGTAGCCAACAGATTTGTGTGTCGTTTTCAATAAACAGAGAGTTTCAGTCCCAATTTGTTAATGAGCTTCAGAAAAAAACTATTTCGAAACAACCCGAATTATGGGACAGTTTATTATGACACAATCGAAAGTAAGTTGCAACAAAAAAAAAATGCTATGTTGCAATCAAATACACTCAGGATAAATGTAATGGGACTGGTACAACGGCATACGGCCAACCGAAATATTGTCGCATTGGGTTTTTCGCAAGAAGCCAGCAACAGCAACGACAACAACAGCAACATCCCAAAAAAGCAACATCAAGAAAGGTGGTGCCAAATGTTTCTTCGTCATAACGATAAAGGTTCATGTATTCGATTACACAGAGCATTTCAACGAAAAGCCATAATCATGTTTTGGACTTTGCTGTGTGCACCGCCATCGGATGAGATAATATGCATTAAATAATTTTGAAGACGGAATTTTTTCTTTATCTTGTGTGTCTGCTGTTGTTTTTCTTCTGTTGTTGCTTTGGATGTGTGTCCTTTTATATCACTTAAATATTCGACTGCCAATTGAAAAAAGCCAGTCGTCAGTTTCCATACATCTCTCCGTAATCTCAGAGATAGAGACACAGAGCTCTCAGAAATAGAGGATGAGCTTATAGCTGCAGTGAAATACTTTGAGCTGCTGCTGGTGCGCACCTTATTCAATATCTTATGTGAATGTGAACTTTTGATCAAAAACTGTCGGATTGTCATGTTTAAGCCACATGAAAATACCAACTCTTATTTTGCTGGACCGATGTGAAATTGTATAAATGGACTTTGACGGATCCATTGATACTTATCTTCGGATTTATTTTATGCTCGTTCAGAATACACATTGATAAAAAATAGTATATATACATATATATATTTCGCCAATTTTCTTCTATTTTTGCATTCCCTTTTTGTCTGCTGTTATGTGCGTATGTGTTTGTGTGTTTGAGCTAAAATTTGCACAGTTTGCGTGTGCATTTGATTCCCACTAAAATTCCACAGCATCAGCAATCCACCGAACCCACAAAAATTGAGTATTCATCTCCGAATTAATGCTTTTTTGCTCGCATCATTTTGTATTTTATATATGTCTGTGTGCACTTTGTGTTCAGTCGTCGTCTTCATTTTGTACATTGGTATGCTTTTGGACGCTTGCTTTCATCGGGATTTTGTTATTCATTCTAACGACAATATGAAGCTCGTTATTTACCTCAATCGAAAAGTTAATCGAATGAAACATTCATTTCAATATATTAACATAAAATTTGAAATTCAATTTTGGGGAGTTGAACAGAAAAGACGCGCCAGCTCACAAAACAAATAGCTTCGGCAGAAGATCGGTATGTGTGTTTATTTATTCCACTCTTTCATCCATTCCAACTGTTTTATTCCAAGAATCTTGGGCTTTTTTCTTCTCCCACCGGTTCGATGTTTGTTCGATATGCAGACGAGAACACATCACATTATAAATGTCGACGAAAATGGTCGGGCAGAAAGAAGAAAAGAATTGGCACAAATTGAAATTGCAGTGCGGAATATTTTGAAATTTGCTACTACAATCATGGGCCCGGATATCGCAATAAATCTCCGATTCTGTGTGTCGACAAATAAATAATAATGTTATTGAAAAACCAACACAAATAAAGTTAGCGTAAGAAAAACTATACTCAACGCAACAATGGTGAGAGTGAAAGAGAGAGAGAGAGAGAGAGAGAGAGGGAGAGAGAGCACAAAAGATCGGAACGTAAGACAAATAAAACCCAGTCAACAGCGGTTTGGCTGTTGTTGTGAGTGGCAATCGAATGTAATAGGAAAAACGAAAATGCAACCATCAACAAACAAAAAACTCGAAAGCAACGAGCGCATACACCATACAAAAACTGTCGCTCCGCTGCTCTATGAAAACAATGACAAGAAACACAGAGAAAGAGATTGATAGAGTGAAAGAGGGAGAGAGAGAGAGATGAGAGTGCAGCTTGAATCCAATATCATCACTTTATGTGATGTATTGGCCAAAAATGCTCGAATTTTCCGAGGAAGTGATTTCGGGCGGGCGTGCGTATGAGCGACTGAATGTATTCACTTGACTAAGTGGCACGAGATTATAAAAATGAAGCCATTTCAATGATGAGCTCAAGGTATATATGGCATACAATGCCATACTCGATGAATGATGTAAACAAGAACCTACAAAAACAATGGCATACATGTTCAGTATTGAGCATTTTTATCGAATCAAATTGTGGGGCAATCAATGATTCATGGTGTGCAAAAACGGGTGTTGTTTGCCAGACTAATGTTAATTACTTTTTGTTATGATAATTTGAAAGTACGCGACCGACGGGAGAAAGTATTGTGTGTGTGCCACATCATCGCAAAATTTATGCACACTCACGAACAAACACTTAACCAACGCCATACAGCATACGGCATGGATAAGACCAGCTGAATATTTATTATTCATAAATTCCACTTAAATGCCTCCATTTTCAGTGATTTCGATTTTATTTGCTACAAAGAGCATAGTAAGTTGAGTCCTTTCGAAAGGATACCTCGCTCATCTATAACAATAAATGTGACAAATACATCGAACACAGAAAAATGTTCGTTAATTTTCGAGTGTTAAAAACAAAACACATATATATTCATTCCTCGATCGTAGCTGCCGATATAGATGCTGCACGCTACCGACCATTGGAACGATTTCTGTCACTTCATCGAGAGTTTGTTTGCTTTTCTCTTTTTTGGCATTCGCAAAATCGGTCCCCCGAAAAACCTTCGGCCGAAAGAGTGGAAAACGGCACCGATATTTGATTTGGATCGATCAAAGTGAAGTGCAATTTGAAATAAAAATTAATCTTACCCCAAGGATTGAGTTATTGTTGTTGTTGCACCACTTTGCGCTTTAGATACTGTCGAATCACTTGCATGTGGAATTTGTGTATATTCTCGTATCAAATCAAAAGGATAAAGAACATTGTGGAGGGAATTAGGTAAATAATTTCAATACTTGCCATGTGAAGTAGATGCGAAAAGCGCATCGGATGAGCTTGAGAAACGATATTCTGCCAAGCAACTGCAAGGCGAACGCTGATCCGCTCCCTCACTCTTCTCTTTTAACACACTCATTCTCACTCCATCCAGTCTGTCGCCTCATGTTTTCGGTATTAGAATCGCATTTATGTTAATGATATCAATTCTGTACGAAACATCGTCCCGAACAAATTCAAAACACGGGTAAACCACAAACTGAATCCATTTTGTTGAGCCATCGAGCTCATGCCTGTTACAGTGAATGATGTGCACAGTTTTTTGCTCATTTTCAATTCAAGCAAATTCCAAAGCGATGCTGCTCTGTGCAGCAGCAGGTGAAAGGAAAAAAAGGTTCCGAGTGGCCAAAAGAAATAAAAACAGCGGGCACGAACGAATCAAAATGAATTGTGATCGCATCCTTGTGACGCTCAGTACTCACTTTTTTCGGTATGTTGATAAGGGCTTAAGTTGAAACGAATGAAAAAATAGAAGATACGAAGAGCGAAAAATTTTTATTTGCTGCCGCACAATACTCAATGTTACTCAGCATACCGCAAAAAATAAAGGGAATGGTTGGTAACAATAGCTATTGCCGATGCATCTGAACCGACCGACTAAGCTTTACAAGCGATGCCACCAAAGCATACATCACAGCACAGCACCACCGCCCCCGCCGCTGCCGTGAAGTGCAAATGAAACAAAACTACTCAAAATGATATACGACGCGCAGACTGCTACAATGGCTGAGATTATTATAATGTGGTTTTGTTATTCATCTCCAGTTCGTTTTTGTGTAGTTTTGTAAAATTTACTCGGGTAAATATGGTGTGTGATGAACGCGATAATTTCCCACTTGCAACACTAAGGATTCGATAATACATTTCATTTCCTAGCAACATTTATTTACTTTTTGATTCTTATTTGTTTTCATGGCGTTCTGCACTGAATTCATGAGCACACGTGAGAGTCTTTCTCGCTTCCTTATTGCTTGGCTCCTTCCGCTCTCTTTGCAACATAATTTGAGATTTGTTCCACTCAAGCTCTTTTTGTATGTTCCCATCCTTTTTTCCTTCATTTTTATTTCCGTATGTCATCGTTATCAACTTCATCATATGCGATTTTTTGCTCAGTTTGCTGCCTTTTGTACACGCGTATTTAGGCGCTCGCGCGCACGGCATGAAATGCTCTTCCAACTGAAACAAACTGCACTCAATCATAAAGCGTGAAATGAAGCGATACATAAACAAAGTTTCGAATCGGAAGAGAAATTTGCAATTCCAAACATTTCTCTCTCACTCCCTTGATTATGTGTATGTGCTTGTGCTTACGGAATACAATGTTTTTCGGTCGTCGTCGTTCAAGGGAGTGAACCAAATTTAACCTGCCGCGAAGACTAACACTACTCTTTTATTCATGTCTTATGGTGACACAATCGTTTAACAACACTTTACGAATATTCATTGTTTTTGTTGGTGTTACTTTTGACGTGATGGCCATTTGAAATGCTAGTTTTTATGTGTCGATGCTTACACCATACGCATCTCGCACACGTTAGGTAGACGTCATCATTGACATCGGATTATTGCGATTTCCGAAAATCTGTCAAACAAAAAGCCTTCCAAATTTTTCCGCTTTAAACTTTGGTTTTAGGGCAATGAGAGCGGCAAAAGCAATGCAAACCGTCACCACAATCACAAATATTGAAAAAAAAACTTCCTTTTCGAAGAGATATCAATTGGATTGATGAGTGGCAGTGGTGAGTTTTGGCTTTACTCTTTATTCGGCCCGAAGCGATTTTAGGCCAAGTGCACTCTTTGAGTGTGACGCTTCAACTTGAATCCACTTAAAAATTAAATAAATTAAATTTCTGTTGTGTCCACTTCAAATGTGCGGCAGCTGAGCTTATTTTTCTCTCCCGCTGTCGGATTGGACAGAGAAAAATGGTCTCATTTTCATGAAGAGTGCATTTTGAGTGCCGAAAAGAGTAGGAAAATGACGCTTTCCGCATGTGTTGGATTTTAGAGGAGCTTTCACGAAGCAATATAATATGAACTAAACATTTTATTCACATAACAATTCAAAATAAACAAAATCTCCTTACTTACGCCACTTTTTTCCCTGCAACTTTTGAATGCCATCTGCATAGTCCGCTTATAGAAGCCATTGAATACTTTTTTTATATGCCCACCACCATCGCCATTCCAATCGCAATACTTTTCGTGACAAAGCAAACGAGACGGAATAGAAAAATATGCAATTTGAGGAACGAAAAATTCGGATAGCTAACCCTAGCTCCAACAATATTCCAGCATATAAACAATTTTTTTTCGCAGATGAGCAAATACACGCGCGCGCACACGTTCATACACAGAAAATCCAGAATAAAGAATGTGCGACCAAAAAGAAAGATATTTTTGCTAATATTTTACATATTCCAGAAATGATGTTCCGTTCCACGTACAATTTTAATGTTTCTCTTGTCCCTCTATATCTATCCATTTATAGAGTAGATGCAAATATATATGGAATGTTTTATTCGGTTCCAATGCATTGCAAGAGTGCAGCTGCATCTCCTTCTCTCGCCGTGTCTCTGTCTCGCAGAAAGTTTGAATTTCTCTATTCGTTGCAAATATGTAAACTAGTTGACTATAAGATGCCATAAAAAATAAAATACATTTTAAGTACATTGGCACAGAGATTCAACGCACATATTTTTCCATATCTATATACTCTCTCTCTCTCTCTTCTTTCACTCGACACAAAGAAAAAAAGATATTAGTCTTTTCCATTCCCACACACACATATACATAGACATTTTAACTCATTTCCGGTCCATTTCTGGCGCCAGGATTTGATTTCGCTACCTCGCGACTGAATTGTTCCGAAAAATACTTGAAAAAATAGAGTTTTATGCGAAAAAAACCACGCAACGTGCAAATCCCGTCATGATTTGTTCTTCTTGCAAGCATGCTTTGTATTCCTAGTGTGTGGCGCAAACTTGATACTTGCGCGAAGGGTCACATAGCCATTGCATACACATGCTTGCATACACACTGATGATGGCCAATATGTGAATTGGTGTGCATGTAACTTTCATTCATGCATACAAGAGTTTTCCCACAGTTTGTACATTTTGCTGTTGCGTATGTACTTCTCTTTTTTCCGACGCTGTTTTGCGTTTCTTACTGTTCGTTCCACCTCTGTCGAGCTTTCTTGTTCTCCCTTCCCGCTGCTCGCTCGTCGATTTTGATAAGCACCAAGAGAACGATTGCCGTGGGGGGTTGGAGTGGCGGTGACGATGGTGATGTCTATTATATAGATCTGTTTCGGTATATTCATTCCGTATGATTCCAACGGTCATAAAAACGCATATGGAATCCAGATTTCGGTCATACGTTATATTCGTACAGATAAAACCGTATACTTTTTATTTGCTCGTTTAATATTTGGTGATGTTACGAGACTAGACTAACGATGTAACGAGTTATAACCGTTTTGGAAAATACTGGGCAAAAATCTGAATCGTTGTTTATTACAACTTGAGATTGTGTTTATTACATTACGAATCGAATCAATTGAATTTTTATCAATTTCAATGGCAAAAACAAAGCATCGAAGTCGCAAAACCGAATCGAAATCGAACAAGCGGATGAGCGCGTACACATAACAAAGAATTATTGTGCACATCCATTCATTGCTCCATGTATGCCACGTTTCCAATATAACAGTACAATAGAATCGTTGCCAAGAATTTATTACGTTTTTACACGGGCATTCAGATATCTAATATGGATGCAAAGAGTGTTTGAAACAACAGCTATCACCACCGCAACCGATACCTGTGAACTAAACTCCTCGAGCAACCGAGTCGCTGGAATGAGCATTGAGTGTTGTTTAGAATTTTGAAAAATAGTCGAGCACAAATACCTCTGGAAAATTAAGTATTCAAGTGGCAGTGGATTTTTTTTTATATTTAAAGTTTTGCAGTGAAGCAGCAGTAGCAACAGCAGCAGCGGCGGCTGGCTGCCCGTCCAACAACCGGCTCCAGTCTACTCTCTGACTCGATCGTATTCACACCCATCAGCAAATCATCTTTTGTGAACAGCCAGCGATGCGGAAAAATAATAATTGAACGCCAATATTTTCATCCTCACTCCCGCTCTCTTTCTATCGCGCGTTTTTTTTTCTCGAATTTGCAAATTGGGTTTAGTTCGATGGTTCCACGGCAAAGCCAACATCCCACATCGTTATCATCTTTATTGTCGTTGTTCAACTAGTGCTCTTCTATCTATTATTCGACCGATGTTTAGCACACCTGAATATTCACACATGATGATGCGCTAACACACACACATGCTCACTGTAGGTGCGAGAATGAGCGAGTGCAAAAAAGGACATGCAATATAGTATGTTGAACATATACGCAGCACAAATAGGAACAAGGCACATATTTGTCGAACATGAGAAACGAGGACAAATGTCGCAAACAAACGAAGAAGCAAAAAAAAAAATTGTCAATACGCACATCGATACGAAACGAACAGAGGAAAGGAACTTCCAAAGCACCACCGAACTCGCACACACACACACAAAAAACAGCCATCGAATCGTTGCAAAAAAGCGCGTATATATTCTGTGAGTTCTCATGGTGAGACCGATTAATTTTCACTCGCTCTCTATCCCTCATTCTTCCGATCACACGAAACATACGTTTGCAAGATGTCAGACTATTGCTTGAATTAGATTCGTGTGTGTTGCGCGCTTTCCACTTTCAATACGTCAATTTTGGACCGCAGCTATTTGCTATGGCCAGCAAATTGTGATGGACACATGGTTGAATTTCCCATTTGATGCATCTATCTTTGTTTACTTCAATGATTTGATTGTCGTCCATTCCGCCGAATACGATCTCTCTCTCTCTCTCTCTATCACAATCACTTTATTGAAATGGCTTCATTTCAACCGGTCGAACAAAATCATTTGTTGGGCACTCGTTTTCTGTTTTCTTTTGTTCGAATCTAGTGATGAAAAATTGAAATGCAAAATGCAATAAATAAATACTTCCATAGTTATTTTTGTTGTATTCTTTGCTACATCGATTGAGTGGCCTAATTGGAAGTGTGCATATTTCAGATATTTCATTTGTGCATTCAATACAATTCATTCGATACTTTCAGTTTAGCATGAAAAAAGAACGGGAATATAATTGATTTTTAAAGCAGCATTTGAATTAATTTGTCGGGCGGAAAAGTTGCGGATAGTTTTCGCTCTTCGCAATTTTATTGCAATGATGCAAGTTCTTGAATGAAAATTATTTGAAATGACGATTTTACGGCAATTTTTTTTGTTGGATGTCAATATATTTGTCTATGCGATGCGACACTGGCTCACGAACAATCGAACAATGCATCTGTGCCTCGGTGACAGAATAAGCAACATTTCTAGCACATATTGACTTACAATCACGATCCAAACCGCGTCAACATGAACAATTCTCGACATATTATAATAGAATATACAAATGGAAATGTCGAAATTGGTATCTTTATCCAAATAGACATAGGCATTAGATCCCATATTATCCCATGGATGTATAAACACTGATATAATGCGAACCAGACCAATTAAGATCCAGTGCAACGGCGGCAGCAGCAACAGCGAAAGTGGTAGTGGTGCCATCAGCACCAAACGATAATATTGTGTGAATATACATGTTGGTGTGTGCGTATGTTGTTCAGTTATTATATGCGAGTTGTGTTATGTGCAAATAGAATTACGGAAAATGTTTCGCTTGACTGATTAAAATTCCTTTCAGCAAGTCAACGGCGCACCAGCCGTAATTTAGTTTAGTTAATTTCGTCGTTGTGCTTCCGTGACTCTGTTTGTGTTTTCACAGTATCGTCGTGCATTATGAGAAAGTGAGATTGTTGGAAAGCTAACAAGTTCAACAACAATAATTGTCATCACATGGCGAACACATGAATGCCCGCCGCCACCAAAGAATCACAAACGAACGATCCGAACTCAAAATAAGCTGTTTCTCCACAAATTATCAATGAATATCATTCTGGCTGGCATTCAGATTAAAGCCAGTAAATAGTTCTAGCATTTAATAAGCTGTAATTATACAGAATGACCGAGGCTAACAAGACAAACTTATGATGCAACGAATGATTTAAATGGTCCAACAAATTTCAATCCGTAGAATATATCGCACAACGTAATCGAGCAAATGCACTTCCGTGTCTGTAGCTTTCAAATTCGACTGGATCAAACTCAAAAGCCACGAAAAACATGTCATTTTTGGTCAAAGTCAACACAAAAACATGCGAAAAATTCCCGAAATGCATAAACTTTCTTTTACTTGACTACATTTAAAATGAGGTATTTGGTATACATTTCGTTTACCATTTTGCTAGCTGTCCATTTGCCAGTTGCCACACAAATAAATTCATTTGATGAAATATTTGAATAAATTCATTTAAATTATGAATTATTCAACGGAAAGTAAACGGAATGCGACGCAGGTCGTTTTGCTTGTTTCTTCAATCCTCACTCGCCCGCTCAAAACTGAATGCTCGACCAGGAATTCGAAATTGTGCAAATGAATTTTATAAAAGCAGCAAACAATTTAAATATGTTATTTGAATTGAGTTTGTTGTACAATAAATGAAGAATTGAAAGAGAGAAAGAGAGAGAGAGGGAGGGAGAGAGAGTGAAATAGATAAAGTCGTAAACAAATTGTCCACAATTTCACATACAATAAAATTCAACTTCTCCGAAACACTTACTCGTTGTTATCACATTTTGGGCACACAATCTTGATTGAGCCATTTTAAGCTCAAAGCAATTTCCGCGCTCTCTTTTTCCCATTTATTTTTTGTGTGCGAGTGTACAAGTGCTTACCGCTTGATGCTGGCGGTCTTGAATTCGGTAGAGTGAATAAACACAAACTGTCTAAAATATGAATATCTAACAAATTCTCAAATGTATCATGATTTTCTAAGTGCTCTAGCTAAACAAAACACACTTTCCTTTATTGTATTATCAAAGTTATTCATTAAACTCGCTCTTTATGATATGTGCATTTGTGAAATTCACATCAACTTAATGCGGATAAGAAAAAAGTGGTGAATGCAAGCCATTGCACATTGATCTGAAATTTTTTCAATGACCTCACTCAAGTTCGTCTGCTGTGTTTATGATTAAAAACATAGAACACAAATATTTTTGCCAAGTTTGCAAAAGTTATTAAATTCATACGGGTCTTTCCTTATTTCTAACTCATCATTCCGAATATTTAACAGTTGCCTTTATTTTTTCTTCCTAAAAAAAATGATATTGCAAAGTCGTTGTTGTGTTTTCTTCATGAAATATTTTCATCACGAGTAGATCTGTCTGTGACACCTTTATTTCGTCTTTAGTTTGACAATCCTTTATAGCTGAATTATGCACTAAAAATGAAATTTCAAACAAAATAATGTCACATATTCTGTATACATCAGCACTTGAAAGTGCACAGAGTATTTCCAAATTGTATCTCCAATGCTTTATCTCGACTCCCTCGCCCCCGCATACTGGAAATGTAACGATGGATATTTTGAAAGTCGCGTTTTGTTTCAAATGAAATTATTAGTCAAAATAACAATGACTGGCGATTTGTCGAATAATTTGTGAAACAAGCCAATTCGATCGAGCGACCACCACTTAGCTTCGCTAACATTGGCCATGTGAGCCAATACAAAAATAGCGTATTACAAAATCATGTCTAAATGAAAATTTGGTATCAAATGATGGCAAAATACAGCCATACGGTTGTGAAATCGCAAAAAGAGCAAACATTTAACGCCACGCAACGTACGTTTTGCAACATGTTAAATCACAAAACATCACCAATGATTTCGTTTGGACGAAGGAAATGCTGTGTGCCTGCTGTTGCTGTTGTCGCCGCTGCTGCAACCGAATGGAAAATCGAATGCATGCCATCACCAGCAGCAACATCACCACCGACAGCAGCACCACTTACTCGATTTTCCTCAATACACCTCGACACCAAATCCACAGTAGTGGCACATGTTCACCACCACTACAAAATGCAGTCGAGGCTAAAAATAATATGATATGTTCTGTTATATTGTGTGATATATTTCATTTATTTATAAAGTTTGACGGTTATGTTCCCTGTGAAATCAATTGAAATGATATTTATTGTTCTAACAATCGGATCACAATACACACACATGCTATTTCGATGATGTCGATAAATAAATTGCGATGACATGGCCTGCATTTTCACATATGACCGATATCAAAACATAAAATTTCATTGATAAGTTCGACCATTTCGTATTTTATTTAAACTATTTATTATGTGCCTATGGAACATGTTGCTTGTCCGCAGGCTTTGATAGCGTCGAACGACGAGCTGAGTGAATTCAATGGCGAGGCAGAGCGGAGCAGATTGAAAGCGATCAATTCGTTTACACAATAGTATCCAATTCTAATAATAATATTAGCATTTGAATCGACATGAATTTCAATAAATGTGAAATTATACAAAGATGCCAGTGTGTATTTGCTTTGTGTCCTGTGTAATACGAAATTCAACAATCTAATAACTGATGCGTTGTGATGCGTGTGTTTAAGAGAACATTGGGCGGTTTTTGGTTTTTACATCTCCCATCAGTAGCAGTAGCAGTAGCAGTAGCAATAACACAAATCGCAATCGAAGCACCAGTAAATGCCGCTAAGAACTTTGTCACCACATTCGTTCACATGATGCTTTATGGCTGCTAGTACAACATAAATTATTAAACTTTAGACTGAAGAACAGATGTTTAGACAGACGGCTTGCCATCATCATCGCTAATAGAAAGTTTAAATCGTTTCAGTTTTCCTTTTGCGCTTTGTGTCTTCTGTTGTGTGTGTGATTTTTCCCATTCATTGCATCGACTATATATAATAACATTTCGAGCGGAAATTTAAAAGTGTCGAAAGCACATTTTTGGAAATGGAACATTTCTTTTTCCTCTCTCTCTCTCTCTCTCTCTCTCTTTCTCTCTCGCCAGATTCAGCCCGCATGTATGTACGAAACGCATAAAAATGTTTGGTGTGGCAGTTGAGATGTGTTTGGGGTGAGGAGGGGGTGGTAGAGTGAGAGTTCATAATTTTTGAATGCAAAATTATTGGAAGTTATTTCTCTTGGTGCGACAGCTTTATGACGCGGGAAAAACGTCTGCAAAGCATCTATATTGGAAGTTTGGCAATATTCTCCATACATTTCAACTCATTAGGAACATCAAACTGAATATCAGGACGATGCATTTTACACACGCTCGAATCCAATGTGTGCCAACAGTGACACACAGTGTATAAACGATTTTAGCACAATTCAGATCCAATAAAAAGCAACACATCAACTCTGAAATCAACGAGCAGCAGAGAAGAAAAACACCACATATGGAGCGAAGAGCCCGAAAACACGTATCCACGCGCACCGCACTGTGGTTACATCTGAAAGAAAAAGAAGCCAACTTCAAATCGCATTGCGTGCTCCTTAATACTTTTGTCGATCTTTATTTCAATAGATAAAGAATGAGAGATTGCCTTGACTTTTCGTTATGCGCGCAATATTTCTGGCCAAATACTATCATTGGCCTTTGTTGCGCTCGAATCAATCCCCGCATTCTCGCTCATATTTTCGCATGAGCGGGCGAGTGAGCGAGCACAAGTGCGCGAGCGCGCGCCTTAAAATCTACACAATTTTCCATGTTCAATAGCAATTGCGACGAAGTGTGTGCTTGGGCCATTTTTATGTGCCAGAATGTATTATGCATGTTTTATGCAAATTGAATTTTGATAAAAAATAGTAAAAATGAGTGAAAATATACATGTACAGAAGCGCATCGCATCGACAAAAAAGGTCTGCTTACAGAGAGAGAAAGAGAGAGAGAGAGAGAGAATGGTCCACTGAATGGGCTCTGCTCACAATTTGATGCATACGTGGCCATAAATGAGTGTATTGTGGCAGTTAAGAGAAATCAAGTATAAACTTGCTGAAATGTAACATAATCAAAGAAATACATTTCATTTGATGTGCTATTATTTGGTGTGGTCCGTTGGGGTTGCGCTCATTTCCATCCAACATAAATATCATCTTGAGCTGACAGAGCATTCCCAAATTATTTGTTAAAGATTTTGTGCACACTTACCGCACCGACCGAACGACCGAGCTCAAATTGAAAGAATTGCGAAACGGTAGATTTGCAGTGTGTTGATCGATGTTACTTAGTGCCACTTAATCGGATAAGGGCCATAATGTTGGCAAAATGAATCCCAAAAAGCTGTAAAGGCAACAAACGCACCCATCTAACCACCCACATTCCGGTGTCAAATGTGAGGATTTTGGATTAAGAGGTAACCACAACATGAAAACACAGAACAAACCGTTGGCGATGAAGTGAATCGATGTCAGTGACAAAAATACATCGTTCGTTCTTATTATGAATGAAATCGATTTACCCCCCCACCATCATCTCTCGGCTTGAATTTCATCGCTTCTCATGTGCATTTTTCTCATTCCTATTTATCCATTTTGCGTTCAGAGTATGATCGAAGGCAAAAGGACTGTGTTTGCGTACTTGATAAACTCGCTCACTCTCGTTCCTATTGAGCAAATTTGCAGTGCAGGAATTTTCATAGATTTTTTTTCTCCTAATGAAGCCTTATAACACTTTACCGCTTACACTGATTAATAAGCCGTGTGTGTGTGTGCGTGTGGGTGCTCATTCACATTCACATTCACACTCACTGTCAACGCATATCTTTAGCGTGGAACAGATTTCATGCTCTGTAGCACATTGATTTTAGAATGGAGCGGAGTACACACATCTCGAAGCGAAAAATCGACAGCATAAAAGCCAACCAAGCTGTCAATAGGTGGCGGCTTTCGAATGATGTTCACATTGAATAGATTATGATTTTGTGTTAGCATTTGCTGGTACTTGACCAAATACCACACTGTAATTTTCTAGCATGAGTTCAAATTTCGATTCGACAAATCGACTCCAACTATTTTGCATGAATCCCGAAGAGAACGGAGAGCATGTGCGCACATTCTTGGGTCTTGTTGTGAGAGCACACCACTTGGAAGAATCTAAACGAAGCCTAGGCAAATGCGATTCAAGTGGGAAGTGTTAATTTTATGTCAGATACACAAATCTAGCCAATATCAGGAGATAATTTACCTGTTGTATGAACGAAATTTGTTTGTTTAATGATGATGTCGACGTAGATGTTTGGCCGGTGGGGAACAACTTCATTCACCATCAAGTGAATTGGATTTTTAGTGGTTTGGAAATGTGATATGATTGGAAATCATCGAAATCCCGCGTTCAACGTGAACTTTTCACATTTGCCTGAACACTGGTTTTCTTCCTAATCGATGGTTTCATCGAGATTTCAATGATAAAAAACTTCAAACGCACTCACAACGATGCTGATGGAACAAGAACGCTTTCAGACGCTAATTTTTTTTTCAATGGTGCAACGATGAAATTGCCAATTTTTCGGTTGCTTTGCATACATGACAAGTCCACAATTACAACATCATGTTTTGCAAGAAGTGGAATTTGCAACGCTTCACTTTTAATATGAGTTTGAAAATGAGAGAAAATCCCCTGTTATACGGACCAAGTTAACTGCTACCTACAATCAAATTCAAAGTAAATGACAATGGCAGTGGCAAAGGTGTATTTCCAGTTCGATTTATTTCGGTATTCTTGCTGAAATCATGTGTTCTTGGCAAAGTTGTTGAATGAATTACCCCATTACAAAATCATAGAGTGCAATTTAAATTTTTTTTATTCTTTCGCCTTAAATTCAAATATTAATCAGCAAATCGATAATTCATTTACATGAAAATATGAATATATTTTTAAAAAGACCCGTGTTATCATTTATACACACATTATTATCCGTGTACACATGTGAATTGAGTTGGTTCATTTCGTGGAATATATTCAGTCAATCATTTCGATAATTTACTTGCTCGTTCACTGTTTGCAATTCAAAAACTGATGGCAGAAATGTCTGGCATCATTTTTTCACATTGGATAATCAGAAATGCTATCGTATTATAATGCCAGCGTTATTGTGTGTGTGATTTTTTCTGCATTGATACAAATCGAATGGTGCTTTGATAATTCTGCACTTCTTCATTGAATTTCAAGTATCGAGGTTAACCTAACTCAAAGACGTATTCCATTCAAATCACAACTGACACATCGCCACATACACATAAAGAACCAGCCACCATCATGGGCGTTTGTGTGTCAGCACGTTCCACTTGGTCTGACATGATCGTTGCCGCTACTATTGTTATTCAACATTTATCGAATCATTATCCCATTGCGAATGGAATAAATATAGGTCATTTTCGGGCGATAACAAAGAGCTCGAATGAGTTTGAAATCAAAAAAACATTTATTGCCATGCATTCATGTCAGAACGATCTCCTGCTTCAGTCTATTTACTTTAAGCTTGACGTTGTTATGCTTTTCCTTGCTCTCGCTCTCGTCGTATTTGTTCTTGAAGAGAGCGCAAACCGCCCGCTCTCAGCCTTCGTCATTCGCCTGAAATGCTACACTAGTCAGCTCCTGACAGTATGTACAAATCACTTGGTGTTGACGTATTCTTTAGCTCATAACACTGCGTTGTTCGATCGGAAATTGCCTTTGAACAGATTGAGTGCATGTCTCGAAATTTAGGATTATATACATTGGAATTTATTCCTAATTTTCCGATCTCGCTTTCGTTCCATTCGTGCCATGCGCTCTCTTCTTTGCCCACTCGGATCCTTTTCATTCTATTCCTATATCCGTATTTTATTTTCATGCGATTGCATTTCTAAGCGCCTTGTAATTGTTTTTTCCCCGGTTAGGAAAAAACAAAAATGAGGTTGAGCTTCACGTCACTCGTCGTCACCTCATTCGATGATTTGACTCTCCATTTTCATTGAACTACTTTATCGCCAGATATTCACTCCAAAACTCCTTCTTTTCAATCAGCACACATATACACATTTTTCTGATTTTCTTAAAATTTTATGCACGACTTCAACTTAATAATGCCAATGTTTACACACCCGATTTATCTCATTTCCATTTTCATTTATGTTGAAATCTCCATCGTTTTTCATTTCTGCATTTCTCACAATAAAATTCGCATAACGTTTGCTGTCGACTGATTCATACGAAGAGTAAGCAACTGTTGAGAAGAGAAATAAATAAACAAACACAAATAAAATATTATTGGAAGAAAAAAAGGGAAGGCAACGGCGAATGAATGGAACAAGAAAACCTATTGAAATAAAACTGCAATGCAAGCGAACTGATCGAAATAGCTGGCTGCGAGCATGTGAGTGCTTTTTTGTTGGGCGCACCGTGTGGTGATTGCTGCGGTCTCATTGTATGTTAAGAAATGTCATACTTCCCGTTGTATAGTATTTCCAACTTTTTAGCTTTTCAAGTAGTTTTTCCGTTGTTTGATGGCATTTCATTTAATGCGGAATTTATGGATTTTTGAATGGAGTTGACATTTCAAAACCGCTTTCATCGCCAACGCATACGTATACGATTTTCCGCTTAACCATGATGATAGAAAAAAAATCCAAAGAATTGAGTTTGTCTTCGGCAACGCCGTTCTAGATTTTCGGATTTTCATCATTCCAATCAATGATGATGACCGAAAAAGACATCATTACTGATAAACATTCCTAAATAATGTCGTTTTGGCTGAATGTGGCGATTAAACATTGTTCAAACAATTACCGAACCGTAAATACTGCGCAAATACATTTAACCAAAACTGAAAAGTTAATTACAGTAGTGGTTCTGGTAAATGTTTGATGAGAATTGGTATAAAAAGGATCTCTCTTTCTGCAGATAAATTCGGTCACGTGCCTATGAATACAAACGGCAACACTGTTTATGGTTTTTCACATGAACAAGCGCGGTTCTAGCCACCGGCCATAAAATCGTGCAAACAAAATAAACAGGACATCCAATGTCGGAATAAATCAACACTCTGCTAACAAATCGAACCGTTTCAAGTAGTAAATTCCTTCGGAGACTCATGGCAATGAAAAAAAGGAACGCATGCACAGAGAGGGAGAGAGAGAAACTTGAACAAAAAGTGGAAACAGCGGAACTTTTGTGCGAAAAAAACATACTTCGTGCCAAGGGAATTGGTAATTGAATCAATATGCTTTAGTTTGACTTGTTTATTTCTAGAAAGTTTGGGATGTATTCAGGTTCTGAATGTGTGCGCATTTTTTCGCTTTCAATTTGGTCTAATTTTTGCTAACAGGCTTGTTACGCAATGTCTTTAGAATCATGGCTTGAGAAATTTGCTTGCTCAATACCCAGAATCTAATTATGTTTTAATTTGTCTTACGGACCGACGTCGTCGTCACGCTAATGAATTCAAATAGTTCTGCCGGTTGTTTTTTGGTTCGGCATCGCACAAGTCTAATGTACTCGATTACACGTCGAGCAGAGGCGTTAAAGCTGAAAAACAGAGAATGGCACATGCTTTCATCTATCGAATAGCGTTAAAACACTGATGAATGGACATAGAGAAAAAAAAACTTGATCACAACGCGAAAGCTTGTAACCCATTTTGCATGAGAAAATCCCGCCAGATATATCACGAAAAGTTGTGAATTTTGCGTTTTTATTTTCTTACTTCACCCGCCCGCCATCTATCTGAAATTGAAAATAAATTGATTTTATTGCGGATGTTTTACATTTTAAGTGCAGATTTGCTAAAATTGTCGTTTTTCTTTAAATGCAGAATCTCTCTCTCTCCCTACATGTGTGTGCATTAAGTAGCTGTGGATGTTTTATGGACCAAAAGTGTAATATAAAACTGAAAAAACGTATGCGAGTATTGTTATTATTCTGCAGCAAATTGCAAGAAATGTCTACACAGTGTGTGTGATGGTGGCGCTCTGGGATACCTCTACATATATTCGGCATTTTGTACACCATTTTCTATCTTTGTTCGCTGTAAGAATTTCCAATTTCAATTTAAAATAAATTTGCAAATGTTGACGTTGAGAAATAAAAAGCACGGTGGCACAGAGAGAGTTAGTGAGCGAGCGAGCAACGAAAAGATAGATAGATAGAAAAAGAGGGGGCGAAGTGAGATGGAGAGCGAACGTTTTCTTACCCGTTTGTAAATAAATTCACGAAATTCTTCCGTTGCTAGTATCTTATTTGCAGCTGCGATCCTATTTCAGTATCGCAATCGGCAAAACTTGCAAGTATGTGGGTGTATGAATCTTTTCTCCTCTCTCGCTTTATTCGCATCGACATTTAAATGTGTTTAACAATGAAAAGTGCTATTTGAAAAACGATGCAGATCTTGCTAATTGCATTGCCGTATTCTTTGAAAGTGTACATTTATAATTGCAGTGTATGTGTGTGTTTCAGTGCATCAAGTGGAAAAGTACATACAATTTATAGACACGGAAATACAATGAATATTTATGGCACAATAATTTTTGCCCATTTTTAGCGTGCGAACGCGAACTTTTCCAAAAATTCCATCACAAAACTGCTAATTACAAGAAGATTTTAGCAAATGCACTCTCGAAAATCAAACAATACAATGTGAAAACGTGCATCGAAACTTTATGATTACGCATGAAAAATGCATTAACTTTGCTACAGTAACAGTTAAGGTGGACAACAAATGGCATGCACTGTGCGCTGCGTACGCCACCCGAGATTGATTCGTATCTCGTTCAACGTCTGTTCGACAGAAATCAACGGAAAAAAAATCGCACCGAAAATTAATTCTTCCGCCTTCTTCTCACCAAACGGAAACAAAAAGTAGCAAAAAAAAAGGCATCAAGTACAATATGAACTTTCTTTACACTGAAACTAATTACAACTTTTTCTTGATTCTTGATTTCAGGTGAGTATACAACTTTTGCCGTCGTTTGAAAACATCCAAGTTTTATGGTAGTATACATACAAGAGTGTCCGTTCGTCATCATGTGCGTTAGTGATGCGGTAAGTGCCCGAATATATTGCTATCAAACATGTTGGATCAAAATCGAACGCAAGTAGATGAGCCAATGAGAAAATCGATATGCAAAAGCTTTGTTTCGCACACTATTTACACGTATTGGATGCATGGGCTGCATTTGAATTCAATGACTCGTACACAAAACTCATTTTCTCTTGTGAAATGATCAACATTTATTCGTAAAAACGTTGTTATATCAATGACCTTACATGAATATTTCATAGATAAATTGCTTCTTGACACGAACATGTTAAGAACCATATCATGTAACAATTCCCATTCGCTTTATGGACGAATAAAGCGAAACACTATGGTCTTTTATGCTCTGAAATTTACCAAATGTGTCATTCTTATCGATGAGATATTGACTATTGATACTGTTGATGCATTTATCTGCGGCATTTTTGAAAAATATGATTTTTTGATGCTTTTTCTCCATTTATATTTATGCTGGCATTCTTGTTCATACTCTGATGTCCATAAAACCGAGTCTCATTAAACTTTCAGGGATGTAAATAATCTGTATACCAGTGCTGATCTAATGAGCACTCAGTGACGAAGCATTGAACGTGAGCACTTTGATGCTCACAGAAATGAGTGTGTGCATTGCTCAGCTCAGGTAATGTTGCTCACAATGAAGCTATACAAAAAGCCTATTAAAGGTTTAATCAATTTGAGTGATACACACACTCATTCATGTGAGCAGCAGAGCGCTCACGTTCAATGCGTCATGCATTTGGCTAGATCTTATGGTGAACTGAATGTGCGGCCCACAGGCACTGGTTTAATTTGTATTAATAATTGATCATTATTGGTGGTTTATCATAATAAATCAATGTTATCGATATCTATCTATTGAAACATCCTTATAATCATTAAAAAGATGAACATTTTTTATATATATGTAGATGTTGATCGCCTGTTATTTTATATTCTGTGTTTCTCACACTAAAATTTCAATTGAAAAAAATCGAATGTCTTGTTCATTGGTATCAATCGATTGGCAAAACATAAAAGCAGATAAAGCAAATTCCAACTGCAACAAAATTCCGAATTCATTAACAGGCAAATAAATATAATGTTGAGTTTAGGAATGTCTTTAATTCATTTTTCAAAAGACAAAATCAGTCAACCAAACAGAAAGAGAGCAAAAACGAGTGAGAAAGAGGAGCGGGTGAAAAGAGGAAGGAGCATGAAATGAAGAAACGGAACACATGAAAAGCATCATTTCGCAAAATCGATTTTCAATTCGATTAAGTGTCGAATAGTTTGGGTCATATAAGTAAATATTTTGCAAAGGAAAATTTCAATTGATTTTGATCGTCGAATTGAATGTAATAAAAATCATGGAGCATCAAAGCCCATCACGGAGGCGTTTTCGTTTCCTCCACTGAAATGACAAAGCTCAACGATCTAAATAAAATATTAAAATAATTCTTAAGATTAAAATAATTCTTCTTACGTTTTTTCCCTCGACACATTTTCTCTTTCGATTTTTTCGGCGAACAATCTGCTCGATTTGTCAATCTCATTTTTTGTACGGACAAATCGGAAATGTCTCATGTTTTATTCAACATTGCAGTTCGATAGAACAGAAATTGTACTTTTTCAAGCACTAATTTCAAATTTAATTGAAATTTGAGTGAAAATAGGACTAATTTGGTATTCATTTTCGAAAACTCGCTATACCAAAAACCGTCCAATAGATTTGATCCATTCGTGAGGAATTTGCTGCAAAAAACGCAGCTTATTTTGCAAATTCCCTCTTTTGACCGATTGAAATTCAACCATAAATAATTTATTCGGAAAAGAATATGCAGTGCAGATGAGAATCAGATTTTCGTTCACCATCGCACTATTGGCGATTCAAAATATTTTAGGTGATAACATTTTAATAAATTCAATTTGAAAATGTACAACCGCAGCATTTGTTAGTTGGTGTGTGCGATGTGCGTGCGTATATGTATCACCGAAATCGCTCTATGTCAAAACTTGCAAAATATATTAATTAGTATAGAAAAGAGAGCGAGAGAATGGTTTGCACGACGGAGGGTTTTTCATTGGAATTATGCTTACTACAGAGATCAGTTCATAGAAGTCACAGTTAATTGGAAACAGCTCTATAATTTTTAACACTTGTAAGCAAAATGCCGCATCAGAGAAAGAGAGGAAGAGAGAGCGAGCGCGCGTGAACGAAAAAAGTATGCCACTGAAAATAATGAAATAAATCCACTGGTCAATTTGAACATAACAAAAACGCGTTTGATGCTGGTTGGTCGGGAATTTTTCGTTTATTTTATATTTAATAAAATTACCTTGCTAACGAAACCGCTCGTGCTATCTGTTGCTTTCGATTTTAATCACAATTTTTGACGAGTGTTTGAATGCTCAGCACACTGTTATACTGAGGCTAATATTCGCGCATCTTCTCGTAAACTATGCATCCAAGCCAAACCAAACTCATTTAAACTGGTAAATTATATTTCGATGAGAGCGAGCGCGTGTGTTCATTCATTTTTCCTACTTCCCTCTCTCTTTCGCACTGGGCCACGCAAATGCGAATACCACGTTTTAGTGCAAATAAATCCAATTAAAACGGCTTAATGGCTATGAAACTGTAGCCACATGAATATTTGGGCATAGGAAATAGATTGATATCATGTGAATATGCTTTAGTATAGAGCAAGTGGTAGCGTCAAATCATCTAGCAAATCAAAATAGATTATAATAAAATTCTGTAAAATCACAAATAGCCGATTCTTTTTATACATATATAAATATTTATACGTGATTCTTCTCCATCAATTCGTTTTGATTATTGTGGAATTGAAGTGGTGGGGTCTTTCCGATATGTCAATAAATTCAAATTTGATTTGCTGCAATAAAATGCATTTTTGGTGAAGCAAAATCATTATTAAAATATATCTATCAGTTTTGCGCTCTTTCACAGCCAATATAAATATTATTTGATGAAGGTGGATTGGCGAGGGCTTTGTCATTTCCAATGGGATGAATCGTGCCGATTTCAAGAATTATGAAATGCTAATTTTAATACAAAATGCAATTTAGTGTTAGATTTTCCGAATAGAAGTGCACCTAATTGAACCGAGTTGAAATTTAGATTGGTCTTTATTCTATAGATCTCTCTGAACGTGTTATATATAGGCACTTGAGCATCTATAATGCGAAGCACTCAATCATTCAAATCAACATAAATGCATCGAAGCACCAAGGACTAAGCCTGGAAAGCTTCAAACACGATTCTTTTCGCTCGGTGTATGTGTGTGCACGCGAAAGTCATTTCTTTTTGTTATATCACTTTGAATGCATCTGACACTTTCAGTAATCCCGTTTCTCGTTCATTAACGAGTATATGAAATGAGTGCGGTGCACCAAATCATTTATTCTCACATTGTTCATGTGTTTTGTTACGGATGCAGTAATTAAATGGAGATAATACCCTTTTTATCTGTTGAAAAGTAGAAATCGATGTAAGCGATTGAGTTTGCATTCCAAGTGCATTAAGGTAGAGAGCGTGCGTGTGATAGAGTGAGAGAGAAACAGAGATAAGAATTGGATTCAATGGCATCAATTTATGGTTTCAGCACTTTAACGACAGTTCGACAGTTTAATTTTATTGCTTTTAAATGATATTTGAACATACATTTGTGTGTTGGAAAGAAGATGAAGGCGATTTATAAAATGCAACCCAACCGAGGCGAATAAGTAAATAAAACAAAGTCTAGCGAGCAAGCGAGCAATGGAGATAGCGGCAGTGTATAGGCTCAATCAAAGGTATCCGGAAATCGATCCGGAATCCGATGAACGGGAAGGAATTAATTGCACTCACACATCGTTTAAGAATCGATTACACTAATTTAATCAACGCAAGACCATAACCACAAGGGAAACATGCAGCACTTAGCACAATTGCCTAGCACATTGTACGTTGCATGCATTTCGTAAATATTTAATGGACGGTATTCGTTGCATGGAGTGGTGTTTGATGCGAAGTGATAAATTATAAATGTTGATCTCGTGCGATTTTCAAAAGCGAATGAAAAAAGCACCCACACACTGACGAATCTACGGTAAAATGAAGCATGCCAAAAGCACATCTCACTCTCTCTCTCTGTGTGTGTGCGTGTGTGTGTGTGTGTTTGGGATTAAGCGTGCTCTCACATCCAACACTGATAGATTGAGTCTAAGAAATTCAGAGTGAAATAAATGTGATAAATGATCGGGAAACGAGGGTAAAAGTCAAATTAGACATATTTCGAATTCGATTTTTTTTCGACATATGCAATCGATTCCATTCTACCCGACAAACGCTTGGCAGGAAAAAATTTATCATTCGATGAATTACAGACGACGCCTTTGATAAGTTCATCGCGTTCATGACAAACTTGGGTTACTTGGGCTTTTTGTGCCAACGAATATGAAGATAATTGCAACAATGAAATTGAGTGCGAAACATCACCACCGCACTGTCCCGCGTCGCATATATAAACATTAAAGCGATCATTTTACGCTGAACAACACAAATCATGGTGTTGATTTCGCAAATTACAAAGAACAAAAAAATCTCGCTGAAAATGTGTTATTGATTTAGATATAATATTTTTTTTCTATCTCAACATATTCAATTATTGTATTTCGCATATTGTCGGTCGTATGTTGTCTTTCTTCAACATCTGTCTCGATTGCCAATCGATCCAAAGATAATTCCAGATAGATTTGGGATACGGGCAAATGTCTTGAATGTCACATCATGATCTCGAACTATGGAGAAATCTCAATTCGCGACTCATACTCAAAGACGAAGATGTAATTGTGAATGTTTGTCGTACTAAATCAAAGCAAGTGAACGAGGTTTTACGAAATATTATATTCAGAACAGAAAAAATGATAAGAATAAAGTTGTTCACTCCATTTTCTCAGTTTGGTAAATATTTTACCAATTGATGTCCAAACGAATTGAGTTGAGTTATATATTCATTTTATACATTCAATCATAAAAAATAAATAATTTTATTTATCCGAATGTCATTTTTGAAACTAATGTGTGTCAAGCTTCTCACTCTTCCATTTTTGATTAGTTCTATGTTTTTTTTATAATTTATGAGCTTGGAGAAAAAAAAACGGTCTATGATAAATTCATGTGCACAGTTCAAATGTATATGAAAATCCAAGCGATTAATTTAGAATATTTGTAGCCGAGATATCCCGACAGCGTGCAATAAAAGTTTGAAATTCTAATTTTGTTGAAGTTTCTGGTCAAACTTTCATGAAATGTGGAGAAAAAAAAGAACGATGTCAAATGTAAACATATTTCCATTTCAATTTCACGCTGTGGTCTGTAAAAATTATACACTGTTTTTATATATTCATGAAATGATAAAGTTTTTATGACTCGACTCGAGTTATTATCTGGCTCTTAGGAGAGGGGCAAAAAGCTATGAAATTAGTTTTCATATTTTGGCTTGAAGCGATTCTCAAATCTCAATGCCACTTATTTCGACTGAAGCAGATGTGTATCAAATTAAAATTTGATATATATTTTTCGGGAATATTAATAATTGTTAACGAGCAAAAAAGGCGAGCGAGCAGTCAGCGTTAAATAATGAAATCAACCCATGAAATGTGTTTTTCCCTGCAATTTTCTGTACTTCACACATTCATTTCTCCGAAACGTTAATTATATCATATAAAATCCATTAGAAAGCACTGGGAAACATGGAGGCACTTTATTCATCGTATTTAGTATTAAACTCGACGAGCATAACAATTTCACTGTTCTTGAATCGAAAGAAAAATGTTTGTGAAGCTGCTGAGTGCGAGCAGGAGCGCGCTCTCTCTCTCTCTCTCGGTGTGCGTATTGGAATTTATAAAAAATGTCAACCATCCATAACTATCTCAACAGAAGATTGTGTGCTCCAGTTGACGACTTAATTAGAATGAAACATTAACGTTGCTTGATTCGAGCACTGATTGTTTGAGTGACCTTTGGTTTCTCACTTCCTCGATTCCAATTCGAAAGAGAGAAAAAAAAGAGAGATGCTGGCAGATAGAGAGCAGTATTGCATTAGTTCACTCAACTGATTCTGACAGAACGAAGGTGCAAATTTTTTGGTGTGTTTCGTTGGGCGTTGTTTTGTTGTGCATGTGCTGAAATTAGTCGAAATATTGGGATAGAAGGACGAAAACAAGTAAAAAAGTGGCGTCGGAATAATGGGAAAATTTCAATCTAAAGGCATTGAGATGCCGTCAACAAATTTTGTCTTGCGAATTCATTTGCTGTTGATTGTGATTTTAGGATCGAGTTTGTTTTGTAGTCGAATCAACGGTGTGCCGGTAACATGTGAAAAAAGTGCACAAATTCCTGTACGCACCATACTCAATTCAGATGATGCAATCCGAATCGAGCAAGTGATTAAAATGAAATTGATGATGTTGAATATGCGCAAAAATGATACAACAATTGAATTGGTGCAAGTGGATTCGATGATGGTACGTGTGACAGTTGGATTGATGTACGAAACGCAAGCCCGGGTTAAACTCAATGGAAGTGTGCACTGTTGTGACATTCAATTCTGGGTTATGCCATTACTAAATGCAAACAAATTCCAAATGAAATGTATGGATGATGATGATGATGATGATGATAAACAACAGCATGAATATCAATTGATTGACGGAGGACTAAGACAAATGAATGCCAGCGAAATGGCTTTGTTCGGTGAAAAATTGGGAAAGGCCTTATTACATCATACGTATGAGATTTTCGGTGTTGATTTGATTTTGCATCGAGTAACTAGTGTCCATCATGTGGCTGTCAACGGATTCATCGATGTGGCCACTGTTCTATTACAACATACAGCTGATAATGAGACATTGGAATGTGCGGCCGAAGCATGGGAATCAGTGTCATTATTTCGGGATTTAAATGTTGCCTGCAAATCAACCGTTTACAAAGTGATTTCCAACAGCCGACAAACATCAAATCACAAATCCTGTATTACAAGCTAGAAATTGTCGCATGCAACAAGAAAATAATTCAAATAAATCAGTTCAAAGTAAATGCTTATGCGTATGATTAAAATAAAGTTGAAAGCAGACGTTGGGGCTTTTGCCAACAAAACAATAAGTTTCATTAATCACTGGCAATTTAGTGGGGCGAGAGAGTGCAGCCATAATCGCGTTCGTTCGTTGTTCATTCATTCATTTATGCGACCGCGCGCGCTCTATCGCCTTTACAGCAATCACTTTAATCCATACCAATTAAGCTGGATCATCCTCAAAAATAAATGAATTTCGGCGTTATTGTGCCCGGTCTTTCTGAACGATAAAACCCCTATGATCCCTGGCATTCAAAAGAAATGCAGAAAACAAACACAAAAATCCATCCATTCTTTCAATCTCTGCGCTCTTCCACACTCACGTACTGTATTTGCTATCCCCGGATTCGTGCCTTTGTGTGTATTTTTGGCAAAATACGCTTTAAATGGTTCATTGTTGGTGAGGCCACGTGCAACAAAATCTGTATTTAGCGCATAATTTTTCGATTTATATTTATGTGATTTGATTAGTAGTGCTGTTACAATGGATTTGATTCGAACAAAAGAAGACAAACAGATTAAAAATCAAAAATTCATTTGGTGTCGATTCACCATTCGAAGCATCGTCATTCCATTATCAATTTGCTTGCTCGTGTGAGCTCACTCGGCCCACTTTCATTCGTTTTCCCCATCTCTTTCTCTCGGAGAGAGAGAGAGAGAGAGAGAGCTCTGTTAATTCGTCGGCTTTTTGGCATACCAATATTTGTGCCATTTTCCATTTCCGCTTGTTTATTCTATTTTTCGGGGTTCGAGAATGTGTTAAGCCTCTGGTCATTCAACTAGGTAGCGAGTCATATGCCGTGCGTTATATGATGCAAATGATCATATTCCCCTCTCTCGCATTGTGTGTGTGTATGGAATTCGCGGTAATTCGAATTAATATGCAGGTCGACACAGTAATTACGAAGTTAGTGAATCGTTAAATTGTGCAATTATTATATATTTGCGAGTACAAATGAATAACACACGCCTTCGCATATAAACGTTAGTATATACTCAAACAAGCAATCGAATGGAATAACTATTTAACTCAAACATTGAAATCGAGATCCGCAAATCATTGTTGATACCACAAGTACGGTCGCATTTTGTATAGATGATTGTACTTTTTCTCTCCCTGTCCCTTTATCAATCCGATCTGTCTCGCACGCCTTTTCCCTCGACCTCATTCGAAATAGCGGCCTGCATGCAGGATAAAATCGTTGGATTATTTCCAGGAAGTCATTTATATCTTGTTTTCATTTTTGTGGCAAATCTTTGGATGAAAATGACACTTGCAACCGAGAGCCATGTAATTTGATTTTTTTTTTCATTCATCCGCTTTCGTTTAAAGCTCATCCCGTTCCATCCAAATTCAATCCTCTTATTTAATATTTTATTTTCACGCAAACTTGTTTTCATTCACAACAACTGAGAGAGAGCTGTTTTTCTTTGCCGATTCATGTATGGAAATTGGAAGGATGTGAAAGCTACGCATTTGCCGTAAGGTTTGAGCGTATGATTTGCAAATAGACAGACTCATAGCATTGTTGGAAACGGATCAAACATAATTTTTTTGTTCGCTGCTTCTTTTTTGAATATAAATAGAAAACACAATTTTTTATGGGAACGCATCTGCTGAATGTTTCAAAACATATTTGGCACTGAAAACCACTTTGTCTTGATGCTAACCAGCGCCCCAAAAATGCTAATAACAATTGTTCAGAGTATATCTGAGCGCTGGCTTTTTTCTGTCCGGCAACTGTGTTGTTCTGTTTTGTATGCTTTTGGTGATCTCCCACTTTTCCAATTTTCCGGATATAATAAATATATTTGCAAAACACAATCAAATTTTCGGTAATGCTTTGTGTGCGTGTGTGTTTTTTCGATTTTCTCGAAAGCCACACAAACTAAAATAAATCGATTTGGGTTAATGTTTTGCGCAATATATTTTTATTCTGTAGATTTTACCTGGTTGCTTTTCGGCTGCTCTTTGACTCTCGCCAATTTGCACGCCATCACTGTTTGAAATGCGAATCCGTTTAGTTGATTTGTGCAAAAGTAAATGGCATTCAAACCAAACAAAATGAAACAAAAATAAATGGTGCTTTGAAAGGAGCTGCCAGAAAAGCTAGTTTATAATAAGATATGTGGTTTTCTAACTTGATTGACAATTGCAGTGACTGTCCAGCATCCGGATTGCATCTGAAATTTTCCGAACCGTCTTTTGAGTGACAAAGCTTTGCTGCTGCATCCGATAAAATTTCACGAACAAAACAAAACAAATCCGTGGTGAATGTCCTCTTCAGAGAAATCTTTTTCGGTTGGTACAAAACGAATTAGTTCTCTTTCCTGTCATCGATCATTGTACGAAAAAAAAGTCTGCAAAATTTGATGATTTTCAAAAAAAATTAAATAAAATCGTAGTATCGCAGCATCACGTATCTATCGCTACAATGAAGAGAATACTTTGGTGGAAACGACAATGACAATGTATCCATTCTTATGATAACCATAAATGTTCTTACTGAATTTTCGCTTTGATGTCGTATCTTCTTTGGAAATAAAAAGAGAAGAACAAATGACAAGCGCCAGAAGATGCATGGGATGGAAAACTGGCAAGTTTAAAACCGATGTGAAATGGCATTTGCTTGATGTATCGACCGGCCTCTTGTGTCGTGAAGAGCATGTCTAAAAGAAAATCATGCTGCTCTAATATCACGACCTTTTTTTCTATCTCTTGTTGTGCAAATAAAGCTCTCTCGTTTCTTATACGAACGTGTTTTAATGCACGAAACAATTCATTATACCGACGCAAAAACTCTAAATATACACATTGTTTTGCGCCAAAGTGTTTGGTGTGTCTAGACGCAAGAGCCGGCTGCAATTTGGCGATGGTATAAATTGATCCCAACCCTAACTTGAGCATTTTGACATAAAAAATAATGTTCAAGGCAGATGTGTTGCCATTGACCGTTTGGCATAGCTTTTGGCAACTTGTCTGCTTTTAAGGTTTTGACTGAGCAAATTAATTATGACCGTATGTAGCAAGTTCCACTCTGGTCATATCACTTCATGTTTTGGCCATCATCCAAAAGATCATACTGAAAAATCGATTCAAACATTTTCTAATCAGTTCCAATTCAGCGATTCAACGACTTCAAGAGAGCGTAGGTAAAGCCGTTTCAACAACAAATGATGTGATAAGGTGTGCATGTACAGTGTACACATCACATCCATAAGTCACATGAAATGTAATTCGATTACTTAATGTATTAATCGCGTTCTTTTAGATGAATATCTTAGACAATTTTATTTGCTGGAGTCATTTAAAAAAAGCTCGTTTGCTCGCTCTGGCTACGCTCCGTTCATCCGTTGCTTTCTGGCCAATGTTTTGAATCGAAAACGTAGTCTGTATGAAAATTGGCTTTCGCTACCATTCTCTATATCTTATCTCCGTTAATTTATTGATAAATATAATTATTTGTAGCAGGGTAACGAGATAATTAAGAAAAATCCACACCATTTTTCATGCTATCGTCACTGTCGGTGCATGAAACAAATGATCATGACTTTGTTTTACTCAAATTCACACTCTTATTCTCGATGGAGAGAGAAAACGAGAGAGAAGCTTAGCTGCACTCGTTTCGCTTCCGTTTACTGTAATAATTATTGTGAGACACGCCATTTATATGGGAAAACTTTGACTTACTGTGTTCGAAAGGAGCAAATCAGGCGAAAAACTTTAATACAATAATAATTAAATGGTGCAAAGCGTGCACATCAGCACACATAGTCCCTGATCGAGTGGAGGAGAGAGAGGTAGAAAGAGATAGAAAGATATATATATATATATATATATAGAGGGGGAAAACACTGGTAAGGGCAAACTATTCGTTAGGTGAAATTCACCAAATGCAATTCGCAGCGGAAACGCGCGAGCTTCTCGTTCGCCAAGGAATATGAAGGAGCAAGCGAGCGAGAGAGGCGAGTGCGACGGGGAGAGTTGAATTTTCAATATCCTTGTACAAAGTTAAGCGACGAAAAAGCTTTCAAATCGCATTGAAGCCAAAATACGTTGAAGTATCTTCCATGAGAACCGAATTGTTAGTTCAGCCAGAAGCAAAATATTTATTTAATGTGCGAAGATGGTAAAGAACACTAAAAGTATTGTGTGTACAGCAAGAGTGAGCAACAGCAGCTTTGCCGAAAAAAGAAAGAAGGCGAAAAAGACAAACTACGAAAAAAAAATAAAGACTGCGGATGGGGCATGAGAATGTGGGAGGTGGGCCGCGTTGAAATAGCAACAACATAGAAAAAGTACAAAAATGAAATGAAATAAATTAAAACAAATGAAGCTTAAATAGCAAAAAATGAAACAAACAACACATAGCCATAGCGCTCTTTGTGTAAAATAAGAGAAGATGTGTGCAACTTTGGAAATAAATGGAGCGACGACTACGGATTCAAGAAGATAAATTGTAGACATTGGATACTTTTCATGGAAGAAAATCGCACACGCACGATCCAGCTGAATTTGTCTGATATCAGCAGAAAAATCCAAACGGGATAATGATGAAGACGAGCACGGCGACAAATATTTCGCTGCCATTTTGGCATTTCTCAGCATCTATTTATCTTAAGTTGTGTGCTGTGAGCCGAGTCTAGCAAGACCGAGTGAGCAGAATGTATTTCAATTTTCAAATGACCCATTATCCAATTTAATTGAACTTATATTCAAGACGGCGACAAATCAGCCCAGAGCCCAGCAAAATAAATCACTTGTGTGAACTATGGGCCATACTAGAAGAACACTCTAATATTTGCAATTAATATCATTATCTCACTTTTCCACGTTATGAACATGCGTTAAGAGTTATGCACCTTTGAGCAAAATTTTCACGTGACCATTGCCGCTGCTCTCAATTGGAATATAACGCACGGATGGGTGTGAGTATGAGTATGTGCGCGCGCCTGCATATGTGTGTGGCTTTGGTGGTACTTTTGTTTACATTTGAAAATGCGTAAATGGCAAAATCGTGCCTAGTGTGTTGGCAAACATAGCAACAAATTAAGTGTGTTTTGCATTCAGACATTTTGTATAAACACCAAACCCACGCTCACTCGTACATACTTAAAATTGCCGGCGCATTGTCTAAAATAACTGCTGCTGGAAGTAGCAAATGTTTCGATTTCGGGTGAATGCATATACGTGCTTTTTACCAAAAACACCGCAAACAATTAACAAAAGATTATCTATCATATCTCTTGACGGATTCTACATTAAAATACTCGACAAGGAAAATTCAAAATGAAATTCGGTGATCTTATGATGATTGCAGCACAATAATGGAAGCAACGTTGAAGCATTCAAAAACCACGATGTAGACACACACTAAAATTGTGTGCGCAACCCGCTCCATTCTTGTTCTATCTCATGCACGGCTATATACATTTTATCCAAATATGCTTGAAAATGTCTTGCGCTCGCTATCCGCGCTTTGCCACTTTTGCATTCAAGACCGATGGATTTGAAATCAAGTTGCGATGACAAACAGTTTTTAGTCAATGTCTTAAACGAAAACCATGCTTCGACAATGTGGCATGTCTTCGTCATTTGTTGTTTATTTGCTAAAATGTTTGTTCGCTGAAACAATTGAACTGTGAGTGTGAGTGAGAGAGAGAGAGAGAGCGGGCGAAGTCAAAGAAGAAAATTGAAAGAGAAAATATGTGCTATGGATGGATGAATCATTTTGACAGGAAACAATAAGTCACTTGAATCCGCGCCATTGTCTGTGGCTTGTGAAGTGCATGCATTTCGCAAACGGTGTTTGAAATATTGAGCGCCACCGAAACCGTTCAATATTAGTGCTTTAGTGGCATGATTGGTGGCGGTGCCATCACTACAACCTTATTTAATTCCATTTCGAACACGTATATTATCTCCCACTCAATTTATTAGCTGATTTTATTGATCTCCTCAAACAAGATCTAAATCAATATAATTTGAAATTGAAAATCATTGTCGGAGAGAGAGAAAGAGAGAGAGAGAGAGCTAGAGAGAGAGAGAGGGAGAGAGATAGAGAGAGATAGAAGAGTTTACATAATTACACATCAAGTCGCAATAGCAATGATATAAATTTGATATTTTTGTAAAAATCGAAAATAAATTGAGTAAAATGAAGCCATTTCAACAAGAACTCCAATGAATACAGCTGAATAAAATGCTCTTTATCAATGAAAAATCATGATCAAAATCGCAATCATTTTATTATGTGCACTTCAACTAAGTATGATCAAGGAAAACGAATGGTCAAATCTTTTTCTGCTGCTGCTCTTTGAATCGTCACAAAAATCTCAAATGTTCTCAGAGTATTGTTTGAATTTAACAGATCAGACTTTTCATCATTTCCAATTTCCAGTTGAATTTTTGTTTTCTCGCATTCGGATGGGCAGAACGTGTATTTTTTACTGGTAAGCTTCAGTCTGTATCTTCTTGGAATACCCAATCTAAGTATGTCGTTCGAAATGTTGCGAAATAAAAGGACGGAAGCAAACATCAAGTCGTATTCACTACAAACATATGTAATGCACGTTGGAGAACGTAACGCAAAACGTTTTCTCATTACGATCACGTTTTTTATTTGACCTTTTTGTTGAAGTTTTGTGTAATTCTCGTTTCATTTTTATTTCGATCCGTTTTCTTTGTATTTTTCGAATGGCGACCACGATAATAAGAAAGCTGCTGCAAACACGCACACACGAACACACTTATGGAAACATTGTGTCGATGGTCATTTATGGCATTCAGAGAGAGAATTCAGGATGCGAAAATGTCGTCAACGTTGGTTCGATTTGTGTGTGGCAGATGCTTACTTTCGATATGGGTGTTTTTGTTTACTTTATAGAGAGTACAATGGATTTCTCGATTTCCTCATCAAAAATTCCTTATAAATGTGCACGCCGGGTGACATTCTTTCGGTGTGCTTTGTTTCGATGAAGCAATCGGTCGATTGCAATTACATTTTATGCCGGCAATGAAATGAGTAACGATTAGGATTTCATTTCTGTTCGTGCCTTCCTGCGAATCGGTTCGTCAACGGTCTATGCGGTCGTATTTATGTGATGGCCATTGAATGCATCGTTCCAAGAGAAAAAAAAATCCATTTTTGATATTTGTTGTTGCTGATGCGGTTATCCCATTTCTACAGTTCTTTTTGTGTTCTTAAGATTCGTTTTTCAATTTTCTGTCTTCGTTTTTTTCTAGACTGGCCATATATTCTATGAAAAATTATTATGTGTATGCGACGATAAAGTCATGACACCAAAGTATAAATGCAATCATTTATCAATGTTCAACGTTTATGAAAGATACTCTTTGGCTCCTGCACCCGACTTGTGTGACCCAACAGCAGCCATCAAGACTATGTATTTGTGTGTATGTGAGCATTTCCAATATTTTTGTGCGGGAAAAGTTGTCATTTTTTTGTCATTTGTTCGGTTTGGCGTAGAGGAAAAATGTTTCTTATCCCATGGACAATGATAAAGTTTTTGTGGTTTGCACAAAATAAACTTCTGACAAAGATGAGAAAAATGCGACCCCGGCACAAAGTCAAGATACAAAAATGAAAATGTTAATAATACGAGAATGCGGCTAGTGAATGTGGTGACATTGTGTTTGCACTGTTCACACACAGACGCATACACACTCATAAAGTTCTAGATGAAGATGCAAATGCAAACAAAAAACGGTTACAACGACGACGCTTGAATGAACGATAATAAGTTGCCTGATTAAATAAATGAATAATATTCATTAAATTAAGGCGCGAAGATATTCTGGAATAAATAAAATAGTGCGTAGTGCGTAGTGTTCTTTGGACAATGAGAATGAAAAATCACAAATTTGCTGTAGAGGAACTGGAAGAAAGTGTCAGCCTCAGAGAACAGGTTGAGTTACGTGTCAAAAACCAATGAGGTCAGCCAATGCGGATGAACACAGAATAATATGCAACCGATTTCTGCACCTATCGGCATACGAAATATCAAGGCATTTTAAATGAGACACTGCGCGAGAAAGAGAGAAAGAGAGAGAGAAAGCTTAATTTTATTCAACATTGTGGACACATTCAAGCACAAAACTCTCTCTCGCACACAAACGCCACAATGTTTACTCATTATAAATTCATCCACTTCTATTATTATAATGAATTTTCCAAAATTCAATAAATTTATTAAGTGCACTTTAAACAAAGGCTGTATTTTTCTCACTATTCAATATGAAAACGACAAGTGAATTGCTACATTATGAAGCTTTATGCATTCATTGCATTTAAAAATACATTTCGACAGCAAATTTGTTGACATAATTGGTAATATCTTTGATTGGCCTGGGCACTTGGTTTCAAGGGATCGCATTATTCCGTTCAAATATCAAATGACAAGTTTTGATCGCTGCTACAGTTCCGCTGATTCATCGTTTAAGCAGTTAAATTTATTCATGCTGTTTTGGTGGACGTACAATCAAAATACAGATTTATGTGAAAATGCATTGCATGACCCGGGGGCCAGATTTATCCGAATACTATGTCCATGTGTGCACGCACGAAAGGTGCGCGCATTTCAAACATGTTTGAAGGTGATTAACAGTAAAACTTTCCGCATGGCATTCGATTCATCGCGTTCAAATTTTCTATATCTTATCAATTCAAAATGGATGCCCGATGCAATCCACAAATGCAAATGAATTAGCGCATCACATCGTTTATCAACATGCATTTGTGATGCTAAAATTCCCTGAATAAGCGACGAGAATTCGATTCTGGCGTTTTCCCTGGTAAAAACCATGCATCGACCCCCTGATCGACGATCAAAACACGTTCGCACCGTTCGCACCGTTCGCATTAAATTGAAATGAATCATGTCGGAAATGCAAGAGATTTGGGCTTCAAAGTGGCATTAAAATTGGTTACGATCATTTTGGTTTTCAGAGATTTTAGTGCGCATTGACGAAAAAAAAAATTGATGTATTATTGCCATTTAAACGATTTGATAACCAAATTCAACAGCATTTGTATGTCAAAACGATCGGAATTGTGTTTGGGCATATTACTCGATGTTGCTAGTGATTTTCAGTCTTTTCGCGTAAATAGCCGATGTCTTTAGCTGTAGCGTGCACGCATAAATTCATATTTTGGCTGGCGTTGGTTTCGAGAATGAATGAATTCATGCCAAACGAGAGTTGCCGTAGAATGAATTTGCATATTCGCGTATTATCTATTTAAGTATCATGGGTCGGCAAAAAAGCTCCAGTCTGCCGTGGTTTCAATCTTCACGTTTACCATCAAAAACATTTAAATAATGCGAAGTTAGCGAAACAATTTCTTGGACGATATAGTTGAGATAATCCGTATGCTAACCGAATTGAAACTGCTGCACTGTCGTCCAAAGTAGCCAAAAACTTCTAACCAAAACCCAAATTACTAGCATCTTATTTATTCGGTATAATAATTTCGAATAAATAAGCCACATACTGTGTGTTGAACGAGCTCTCTGCCACTCTATCTCCCATATCTCTCTCACCAGGTTGCGGTGCGACACCAAGAGCTCGTTGATATTAAATACCTGCTCGTGAAAACTTTGGCTTGATTACGATTGTTTTGAAAACTTTTAAATTCCGTTCATTTCCAAAATTTTATGCGAAAATTCTGCATCCGACCATCTTGCATATGTTATTTACAGCTATTTTATATGCGACAAAACTCTTTGTGTTTTTTTGTTCTGTTCACATCTTTTCGCTCAGTCTCGCGTGTCCTCCGCATCAAGCGCATTTCGAGTGATAACGAAAAACGACACCCGAATACGTGATAATCACGTCTCTTTTGAGTATTGAGCATAAAAATTACATCGCACACACATTCAAACTCACTCGCACAATCTCTAGTTTTATGAGTTTGCCAAGCGAAATGCATGTTGAAAGTTGTTATGAGAATTTGCATCAAACACCCGTTTGAAATCGATCGTACGTGAGAATGCATATGTTTGTTCTTTTTCCATCAACCATCTTGCAATCAAACAGATTGCAAACATCACACATAAAAGCACACTTCTTCATGATGATATGTCAGAACCGTGTCTAGTTTTTTGCGAATACTTCATCAGTAATTCGTCAAGCGGATAAATTTGAGTATTGTGTCTAGATGTGGAAACATCTTTACCTGGAGTATTTGCTCAAAAACTACGAAAATGCTACTGAATTTGTGTAAAATTTTATTTTCACCATTAATTTTCGACGATTTTCATCCTATTTTGCATGCAAATACGGAAATACAGTAGCTAAATTACACGCACTCACAAAATTTAGCATAAATATTTAATGTTTTTCAACTAATAAGCTGAACGTTGCATGTATTCTAATGAGAAATTGGTGTAATCTACAATTGACGCAAATGTATTTACTACCGATTAATACGAGAAGAACATTTAGTTTTAGTGGTGCTCACTTGCTTTTAATTGCCGTAAATAAATCACTTATGCCGACTGTTTGATTGAAAGGTAGCAAGCATCGTCAACGGCGAATCTCAAATGCATTTAGCATGAGGAGCGGCATGCCGTTGCATCGGTTATGTGTCGTACAGGCACAAGTCAATGTGAAAAGATGCTCAATTTCGCATAGCGCGGAAACCAATTAGCTGATTAGAGCTTTATAAATGAATTAGTTGACATGCGTGTGCGTCCCACTTCGGCACATACCTAGGAAGGCACTTGAATGCTCAGAAGTGTGTACTCAAATTTACGTGGCACTAAATGAAAAATGAATGCATTCAAAAACATTTCCGGCAAAGTGGAAGAGCAAAAACCAATGCTCGTGTATGTGCACAATTCACGCTTTCAAAATTCATTCGCAAACAAATGCAATTCAATGGATGACTTTCGAGCGAGCGCTCACATGAATTTGCATTTGTTCATATTTTAACAAAGTATTAAGGCGAGTCGAGTATCAACCACAATGTAAAGTAATTTGGAAGTAATTGCTAAATCGCATTTTCGAAGCATCTTCCTTTTGCGCAAAAGCTGCCATCGACTATTCATTTGGCCAATTTATTTCGGCCATTCACAAGATTCAATGATGATCAAAGAGAGGAAATGCATCGTCCAAATGCAATAATATATTCCAAATGGCACATTTATGATTCGAATGAATTGATTGCGAATGCGTTTGAGTGCATAGGGAAATCTTGTATCTGACGTCTGTTGTTTGACAACGAGCAACTGGTAACTGGTAAAAGTACAATCATTTACATCAATGCACATAGCACAAAAACCATTTGCCCAGGTGAAATGCTAATTATTTGATGCGTTTGCATTAGTTGCTTATTCTATTATGTAATTGATGAAGAAGCGTGAACGTGAGTACATTTATCTGGAGAGCGAATGTTCGGGCGAACGAGTAAACATAATAACGGTTTTGAATCGTGTGCATTTATTCAAAAACCGAGCCATCGCACACAAGGGGAATGTCAGGGGCACAGGTGTGCGTGTGACAGCATTTCATGTATTTTGCAGCTAATACGTTTACACAGTGGGTTCACCCCTTGGGCCAACACTTCAAAGCCAGCCACAATTACATGGATAGATTTTACAAGGTTTGATCATGTTAACACATTAGATGGACATTCATTTTTTCGTGTTTGAATTCAATAGAAAGTTTGACAATATGCGCAGGTTTATAGTTTGAAAATGTGTTTGTTGTTAAAATTGCCGGTGTATCAATGGCAAGTTAGTGTGATTCAAAAATAAATAGATTAAACCAAATTTAAAATTAAATGAGAGAAAATATTATATTCATACACTTCGGTTTAAACGGCAACTTACGCGAAAGAGCTATTGAAAATGTCTCAGACGAATGAGCACATTTTTCGATTTAGAAGAAGTTGTTCGCACAGTCTGTGTGTTTGAGTTGTGCAAACATTTAAATTCAAAGAGACAAACTCCAAGAATTCCATGAAAGAGTGATTTTTGCTGTTGTTTTTTGATTTCACTTCTATTTATCATATTTACCACATTTACCACGCCACATCTCAAAGAGCACGGAATTTTGTCTACACAAAAAATAACTTGATTTCGGTATGTTTTCTTTAGCAAAGACACTCGTCGAATACTTGCTGCAATTGAAATTCTCAAGCGTCAATGTATTTTAATTTTCTAGCACTCCCAAACCGCAAACTAATATTTAACCACAAATTAAGCTATTTACATGGAATCATAAATGCTGTTGAGCATTTGTATAATACGAAGAGAGAGATAGATATATAAGCTTGGGGTATGTTCTCAAGACGGAGAAGAATACATACCAGAAGCGATTGCATTGTGTTTAACTTGTGCAATTGCGAAAATGTAAATCCCGGTAGCCTTGTCATCTCTCGAATTTAAATTCATAATTGTTAATTGCATGAATCTTATGGCTTTCCGTTTCCACAATTATCGTCGACGAATCAGCCGATTGAACGTCAATGGGAAGGTTAATTCTTAATTAAATTGATCGCTAATTAACTTATTTTAATGAATTTTCGCTTGGAGCACATCTCGTCTTTCTCGAGCGCTGCAGAAATATAACCATCTAAATTAGAATGCGTCTGATGAGCGTTTCAAAATTAAATTCAACCGTATTGATGAATTGCCACAAAATCAATCTCAAAATATCAGAGAGAGAGAGAGAGAGCATCTCTGTCTCAGTGGTTTCTTTATGTAAACGTAAAATTGAATGTAAGAAATTTAATTATTGCACCACTAGATTTTGTAACTGTGTGGCATTTTCTCTCGCAACACGAACAGCAACATTATTTATCAGCCAACATCTGTAGCAGTTCAAGTAAAAATCTTTTTTGGCAGAAAAACAACCAAACATGTACCTTTAATGTTCGTATATGAAATGCCGGAACACTAGATATGCTATTGAAGCCATTCTATGGCATAGAATCCAAAGATGAGCGCGCGACAAAACCATACAATTTGCTAGTGGTAACAAATGTTACTCTCTATCTTCTGCTTCGAAAGCAATTTACAAGCGTCCTCAATATCGGGCTACGCTCTCTCTCTCTCTCTCTCTCTCTCTCTCTGAGTCCCGCTCTCCTGCCCACCCGAACACTCACTCTCACTCACTCACTAACTCACTCACTCGTCTGTGCACTTCAGCTTGTGTATCACTTTTAATGACATGTAAAATAATATTCTTGACTCGATTGTTATGCTGTTACCGCTTTCTCAAATTTAACCGAAGCATTTTTGTTGATGCCATGGTTCGATAATTTTATGCACACAGCCGGTGAAACATCCATTTTGCGTAACAGCAGTCTCTTAATAATTACGATAATAATCATTACAATTATGAACACGTTTCATTAGTTGTTCGAGCTCGCTGATTCACTTTGAGAGCATCCTCAAAGCCGTTCGTACAATTTTCGGTTTAAATATGACTTTTTGTTGCTAATTCGACAAATGGCCCACCTGAGGCCATGCCATATCACGCTGCATGTACAAATAAGTGAAAAACGATGGGATGAGGGGTAGATGGCGGTTGGCGTGTGTGTACGAGCGTGCATTAAAACAGCATCAAGAACTTTCATTGATTTCACTTTGATGTTTACTTCCAAACATATATTTTTCTAGATAAATTAAGTGACTGCGTTTCTATGGTACGGAATGGAATGGAAATAGAATATAGAGGACCAAAATCAGTATTTCAGCAAAAATATTAGTCTCAATCTGAAAAATATTATTCATTTCATTTCATTTGAATGAGCATTCAAAGCGATGGAACGGAAAAGCAATTAAAATGTGTTCAACTGAAATAGAACATTTGTGTCAGAGCCACAAACTGATTGAGTGAAACTTTCAAATGAATACAAAGTATCCTTTGCATAAATCAAACGTTTACAACTTCCATTGGGAATCTGAAAAGGTCAATTTTTTGGCTGGTTTTTAGCCAGCGAGCAAAGAAAAACTATTCTGGCCTATTTTTCCACCGCAAAAAACTTTAGTCAATGTGCCGAGATTAAGCCGGCTTCCTCATCGAAACAGGCATAAGGTAACAAATTCTTGTGATTAGTTGCGATGCTGAAAGCCAAAAAAATCGGGTGCAAACGAGAGCGCAAGAGAGAAAAATGTGAAATCAGCCGTCTGAAATTGTAATTGTGCCTCTTGTCAAATAGATCATTTATTTTCTGTCATGCCGGGTGTGAAATATGGTGATAGAGACAATGAATTCACTATTCGCATTTCTGCCTCTCGAAATCACGCTTTCCGTTTGTTAAATGTGTCTTTTTTGTTTGTCATTGCTGTTGTTGTTGCTGTTTTTTATTCACCATAATTCTTTTTGCATGCATATTTTGTTTTACCCAGACTTTTTGCCCATCTCTTTCGCTCTCCATTTATTTGCTTGTGCAAGCGAACGACTCACTTCGAATTGCATTTTCGAACGAAATGCATATCAATAGAAAATTTATGGACGTCGATGTAATCTATACGATTGGCTTTCACATCCTAAAGAGTCGATACAAGAATTCAACGATACAAATTTGTGAGCAACATGCTCACAATGTGCACGACACAAATTTATGAATATTGAAAGCGTTTCCTGTGATGTGCATTTCCTCGCATGTTGCACACACCCACGCTCACGCTGTGAGAATGATAACGGCAATGAAAATCAAAATAAGTAAAACATTGCATGTGGAAATATCAAAAACATACGATTTGCGTCGATCTCATAGTCAAACTGCAGTTCAAACTCACACTGTGATCACAACCGCCCTCCCATTAAAGTCCACGATGTCAATCATAAGAAGTGAGCACAGTTTCAATCCCCTTAATAAGCCAAATAACCATTGCATTTCTCTCTCTCTCTCTCTCTCTCTCTCTCTCGCGGCTACATGAGTCGATTTAAATTCGACAAAATATGATTGCAAAAATACCTAAATGGCTCTGATATCAATATAATATTTCGCTAGCATTCACATTCCGTTTGCCGGAAGTTTTAAATGTTAAATCTTGAAAAATTCACCACGCACATGAATAAGAAAATGGATATAAAAATCCATTTCGCATAAAATGTACTAAAATAATAGAAGATTTGATTGTGTCGTCGTCGTCGTTGTTGCTGTTGCATTATAAACAAATAGTTATGATGTATTTGACTTTTCCATTAAAAATTCAACATGTCGAACGAAAGATTCGAATGCAAGCAGTCGCTTGGAAAAAAAGGTTCGTTTTTCCCCCTTTTTAATGCAAAAATATTTTACAAGCATATGGCAAAATCCAACGTGCAGCTTTTTTGTTATCGGAGTTTATTCAATTTCGCATATATTCGAAATGTGAAGCAAAAATATTTAACGCATATAGGCAATCGTATAAAATCTACTATAGATGAAATGGATACAAAATCTCTCGATAAATTGTAAAATTTATAGAGAGAGAGAAAGACATTTGAACATGATCGCATCTATATTCGTATTTGATCACTTGCTAACTTTTGTGTACATTTTCTTGTGATTTTCATTTCATTTGTGCAAAGCGATGTTTGAATTCCGGTTGCAGTCACTTCGTGGAATCGAATCTGATTGTATCGCATTGGCAACACTGTACAGTGTACACTGTACACAGAGCATTGGTGTGCCGATGTGTTTTATTCGCAATCATCATAAATTGAAGGAGTTTTGCCTCATTATGGTTTTCGAAGCTTTTCTCGAACTAAATCCGTTTGATGTGTGAGAATATGGTCGGAACAGTGTTGGTATGTGTGCATATAATGTGCACACTAGGTGCGGTTTTGATGAATAATACTGCATTTGCCTTTGCAAATACTGGCCATACGGCTACTTTCTGCACGATTGCAAATGGAGACAGACAGAGAGAGAGAGAGAGAGAGAGAGAGAGAGCGAGAGAGATAGAAGGGTATGAAACGAGAGAGAGAGAATAATGCACACGAGAAATGTGAATAGTTTTGGCAGTTACTTCGCATAAGTACAATTCCATGCAGAAATGCACGTATTTCGGGACGAATCGAATTTATTGTGCAAGCGATACTGATACAGAACATATGCAAAAACAGACGCCATCGTCGTCACCACTGCAGTTACAGATCTTCGAATCTATCGCTTCGAATGAGTATCTGCTTACTATTGCCTACTTACGAAAGAAAAGCTCAAAAATCGGAAGATATGGAAAACTTTGAAATATAGAATAAAATATCAAATATGCAAGTAGCTCGGAATAAATTGGTGGGGCGCACATACAGCACTTTGAGAAGCTTTTAAAAGATTATATTTTAATGAAATACGTTTAGCGTAATAATGATAACTGTAATAATCAGTCTCCATGGTGCAGTTGAAGTTCAACCATTGTTATTGCGCATTTCAATTCTCGCAATTCTTTCACGCTGCTTTGCCGCTGCTATGAATATATGTTGGCTGGAATACGCACGCGATATGGCTAATCCCTTGTTAATTTAAGTTAATAAGTTAAAAGTACCCAGCATGCAGACATTTAAAGTAGCGCCGTCACTATACAGATCTGACTGGAATCTGCTGTTTTGTTTACTCATTTCCATGCATTCTAATAAAAGAATCCACAATCTGGTTCGGTTCGTTTTCCTCGAGAAAACTTAAGAGTTAAATATGTGAGCACTTGATTCGATATTCTACAGTCAAATAATAAAAGGAACGGAAAAAAGTGTTATAATTTATATGGCTAAAGCATCTTTTGCCAACCGTGAAGAGAGTGGCCTAGAACGAACAGAATCAAACAAAATGCATAACAACATTTCAAATGTACAAAAATTCAACATCGGAAAAGCAAACAATTTTTAATTTTTTTTTTTTTCTATTGCTAGCTGCCTCTTGTTTGTACTGCGAAAATGTTCGCCTACTCTTCGTAAGCATAACTGTTTTTCTGTATTTCTTGGCACACAATGATTAAAAAAGCAAGTGGTATTAATGCTGCTGCATATTTCTTCTTCATTGGTTCATTTTGCTTATTTCACGAGTGACTTTATAATAATCCTCGGATTAAAAGCGGAATATTTCTTCAGCTAGAATGAAAATTATAGTGGCATCGACGGCAACGATCGCCACGGCTTTGCTCTTGGTGGCGATGGTAAAAAGAAACTTCATTTAAAAATACTTTTTGGATTTAGTAACGAGCCAAAGAGCGGCTGCTTCGTCGGAGCAGCTACAAAGATGTGGAAATAGAGCTTTAAATTTCAATTTTAATTGAAATGAGACAAAGAAGGGCAACGCACGACGAATCAAAATACTAAACCAGAAAGATAGGGAAAAGGAAAGCGAACGGAACACTTCGATCAGCAGTTCAATTATAGGAAATGATTATATATCAATATTTGAAAGTGTTTTCTATCCTTTTGACACGTTCACATTTCTTTGAATTGAAAAGTGCTTTCAAGCTGAAAATTCGACGTCAAATTGCGTCAACATTGAATGATTGAATGCAGAAAGCTCTCGTTCTCTTCCACTCTGCTCCACTCAATCTCTCGCTCTTCCGCCTGCTACTGCACCCTCTCCAAATGGAGATTGTGCAATTGTGTACATGCACTTGTGTACAATAGAGTGGTACATGCAATTTGTTAATGAGATTGAATGATCGTTTTCTTCTGAATTAACACATGATCGCTTGTAAAGCGATTCGTTTCAAGTGAATTTGCCTGTTATAATTTGTGTAATCCGATTTTTTAATTAGAGAGATGGGGAAAGGCCCCACAAACAAACACATACACACTGCTTCGTTACACACACACACATTTGATGCAATTTATGCTGCACCATATGCATGCTCAACTGCAAACCAATTTTGCCAATCTTGTTTACCTCTGGTGTAAATTAAAAAGCGGATAAATTCCAAAAAACTCCACGGATAACATCACCCAATTGAACGTCCCGAATATGTTTGTTCCTGAACACATCGATGCGGAGGAAAAACAACAACAACTACAATTATGCAAACCAAATGCTGCTGTCTTTTTTTTTTTTTTTGTTGATGATTCACATTTTGGGATATTTTGTGCTTCCCCAATTCCATTTTGAAAAGAAGAAAAAGCGCTTCGATGCTTCATTTATTTATTCTGATTGGTTGAATGCATTAAATATAATCTCTGTTTATTTGCTCCGTTTTTGTCGACCGAAAAAAAGATTTAATTGTGACATTTTATATTGAATATAATCAAAGCTGTGATACGGATATTGATAGTATCAATTTAATGCTTTAAATAATATCAATTACAACGTCGATACAAAAACATACGGCAAATTTTATTCCTCTTTTTTTGCCTGGGTTCAATTCAGGAAGACTGTCTCCAAATCGATTGTTTGGATTTTTAAAAAATTTAGTGTGCACGATTCAATCTTCAACAATTTTCGCAAATTAAAGTCGCATAACTAATAAACAATTCGACGGCAGAACATGTGCATTTATTTCGATTGGAATTTAATATGTAAGCTCTCATTCATTTCATTTACCGCATTATTTAGTTGTTTTTCAGTGTTTTGCTTCGCGAGTTCCATCCGTGTTTAGTGGGACGTTGGCATTTTCTTTCATTTCCGCCTCTCTCATTCACTCGCTCTCTCTCTTTCGCTCTCTCTCCCTCTCTTTCGCTCTCCGGCATCGGTTTCTATTCACTGTCCATTTTCACAGCAAGCATCTGAAGATTTATGATTTATACAATTTTCCGGGTAGCAAACCGAGTATTCACTGGAAAAAGAGCAAGCCAAAGCACACGATGCGGCAAGGGTGAGCAAAAACAGCAGCAGCACATACACCGAACCAATATCAACAGTCACATAAAAAGTTTAAAATAAACACATAGCGAGTAGTTGGTGTCGGCAAATAAAATAAACACAGCAGCAATATATTTATGCGAATAAAGATGGTATTTGTAGGAATTTCACTAGTAGATCGGTAATTAAACTGTTATGTCGAAACATAGCGAAAGGTAGAAATGGTGTGAGGGAGCGTTGGTTGTGGAAAAGCAGCAGAATTATGTGGAAAAAGAGCAATTCACGACACAATGAACAGTGAGTAGCATACACATACAGAGCAGCACATATGCATTTGCCACATATACACACAAAAAGATGGGTATTAAGCAATTCGGTGCTACTGTGGTTGTCACACACTTGCGTTTGCTTACGTGGAAATTGGCGGCATAATTTACATATCTGCTGAAAAAGCAGCTTTCATCCATTTGAGATGTTCAGTGCATCCGGTTACACATTCATGAGTCCATCGACCAGTACGCTTGCTTCTCGCATCGTATGGCTTCCCTCGAACTTGCAATTGCACACTTTTGCAAAACCCATTTTTCCACTTTCGGAGACAAACGAGAGACATCGACAAGGATGAATACAAAAAGAATATCAAAAAACACACAGAGAGGAGATGTCTACCGATGAGGATTTCAAGGGTCAAAAATGCAAATGAAATGCAAAATAAGCGAGAATTAAACGGATCGAACGAAAGCAGATGCACTGAAATGAGTAGCAACAAAAGGATAAAATTTGAGACAATCATGGAATGAAGAGAAAGAGAGAGAGAGAAAGAGAGAGAGAGAGAGAGAGAGAGAGAGAGATAGAGAGAGAGAGAGAGAGAGAGAGAGATAGAGAGTGAGAGAAGGATAAAAGCAAACGAGAGACACATATAATGTGAGCAACGTTGCATGCAGCACACAGGGATTTTCTCGGGAACATACTCGTGTATTTTTCATAGATTCACACTCAACACACTTACAACCTACAACGTAATCGCTGGTGCTTTATTTCACTCTTGACTCCTTCCCACAACAAATTCTCCATAAATTGTATATACACACACACTTACTCTGTCAACTGCACGACCAAGATTTTGTACGACTTTTTTCATGCTGCTATTTCATATCAATGATATCGAGCAAGATGAATACACGATGTAATTTTTCCTATTATGGCGTATGCTACGGACGGTTACAATATTAAAAAACTGCAACGTTTAAAGCATTGCCGATTTTCCGTCGTCGTCCCCATGCCCCCGGTATCTTTCTCCCCTTCGCTCCTTAGCCATAAGATACAATAAACTTATTTCATTGTTACCAAACCAAATTACCGCAGCATAATTTCAGTTACTGTTAACAACGGAAAAATTAGCCTCCTCGATGTTGGTTTCATCATGCAAAAAACCGCACAGAATAAAAATGTGAGTTTTGGTCCAACAAAGTGCAAAGAGTAGGCTCAATTTGCCAAGATTCACATTACTCTTCGTTCGGCTTCAACCCTAATTCTCTGTGAGACAAAAAATGGATTCTGAATTCGCCTCAAAAAAATTAATTGGCACTGAAAAAAGCGACGAAGTGACTGCAAAACTCTTTTATTAGTTATCAAAATTAATGCAAAATGATTGAAAGAATATTGAAGCGGCCACAGCAGCTGCAAATGGACACTAAAATAGGAAACTTTTGAAATGAAAATATTCAGACATAACTTATTGCATGTAATAATATTTACTTTCTTTGCCTTCTTTCTCTTATTTCTAGATACGACTACGAAACCTTGCTATTAAACTCGACGTTTTGCTTGGTGCCTCGGGGACGACGCCTCGGATCATTCAGGTAATTTTTGCTCATTGATATAATTTTACATTATATCGTCGAATCAATTTATGCTATTATCGGTCAATTCAGCTCACTCTCAATCGCCCATTAAATTCAGCCGCAAACGGGCAATGCCTGTTTCGAGAGGGTAACCATCGACATAAGCCGCAGCGAACGTTTGGCTTCTTTTGGAGCAATCGAAAGCACTCGGTAAACATTTTGATAAAGCATAATAATACATTAAATCGAGACGAGGAATGAAATATTGAAGAATATTCAATAAAGATTTATTAATATCAGTTTGAAAAATGAAACCCTCGGCTAGTTTTTTTCCTAGGTATACTCCAACTCCGTCGGAGTGAATCTATTCTTAATAAATTGAAGCGGCTTTCGCGCGCGCGATCTATAGTGGCACATAACAATGTGTGTAAGCTCTCCCTCTCTTTTTCTCTTTGTCTATTCAAAACGATCACCAAGTCAGCAAACAAAACAAGAGCAACATCGAAATATGCAAGTGACACAAATATTTTCGGACACTAGCACTTTCGCCATCTTCGAAGATTTTCAACAGTTTCGATAAACAAGATGCATTCTCGTGCTAAGCATGGAATTTAATTAAAGCAAATTCAAGGCACAAACTCAACGCCAAATTCTTCGAGCTGATAACGTTCATTGTTTGAATGACACCAGGAGAGAGAGAGAAGGGAAGGGAAGGGCGGTAGCGAGCAGAGGAAAGATGACACAAGGGAAATATTTGCAGTGTCGACGGCAACGTGGCGAGAAAATGCTAAGCTTTCCCTGAACAGCATTTGCGACATCAGTTCTTATCTGTCAGTGTTGCTGTATGTATTTTTTTTTTTCGTTATAATGCGCTGTGTGTTTTATCGGTGGCGGTTTATCTTGCTTTTCCCTGGATTTTTTATTGTTGTTGTTTACTCTTTTTTTCGCTCCTTTATATTTTTCCCTCGTGTTATTATGATTATGTCATCGTTTTGACAGTGTCATTGTCATTTTATCAAATTTATGTCACTGCAATTCTACTGAATGCTGGCCATCGTTCTTCATGCTTATATTTCTCTCATTCACACTTTCAGAACGCATTCGCTGTTGTGTTTTTTAAACTAACATTCGATTCATTACTGTTTTTCGCATCGTTTGCAATTATTCCCTTGTTCATGTGATATGCAGAGAAGCGAACAATAAAACAGATTTCATGAGTAAACGTTCAATTAAAGCGAAACACGCTATCGATATCACATTGAGATTTCATGCATCGTAGCGCCAATCCACCAGCTGGCATCAGCTAATTTGTGCACATTTGCTGCTCATTTGACGAATAAAAGCTTCTTAACAGTTTTTACCAGAGTGACTTATGAACACAGATCGCCTTAGTAACCGAACTTGTGCGACAAATTTTCAACAACGAATTTGGGCGATGCGAGAGGCGAGCTGAGCAAAAAATAAAACTGTAGTGAAAATGAAGATGGACAAATTATGTTCGGATGAAAAGATACAATCATTTTTTTATTGAGGAGTTTAAACTTTTAAATTTTAATTTATAGGTTCCTTGAGGCGCTTCAAGCCGGCTGCATACCCATATTGCTATCGAATTCATGGGCGCTACCATTTGAATCAAAAATCGATTGGAAAATGGCTGCCATTTGGGCGGATGAACGACTTTTGTTACAAGTGAGTTTTATTACATATACACATTTACGCTGTTCTGCTGCTGCTGTTTCACGGCATTAATTTCTACAGCCTTTCACGCACAAACACTCTCTCGATTCACATCGACTCACTCTCGATGAGTGAATTGAATTTTAATTAAAAATAATGAGCATTTTGTTTATATTATCAAAAGGTTCCGGAAATAGTACGATCAATATCAGCAACGAAAATCTTGGCATTACGACAGCAAACACAAATGCTTTGGGAACGTTACTTTGGATCTATCGAAAAGATTGTATTCACAACATTTGAGGTAACATAAACATGACTTATATTTTAACCTCTGCAAATGAAATTTGTTTGTCCTTTCACATTTCTCTATCTATCTCTCCCATCTAATCATTCGGTTGAGCCACTATTCAGTGTACGACGGTCAAAGAGAAAGATTATTGTGTACCGAATTAATTCGGTGAATTCAATATATATTCTTCATCCAAGTTTGCTCCACTTTGTACATTTTTTGCAATGGAAGTACAGCAAAAGTAATGTTTTTTCCGCCCCTTCTCAGCTCAGACAAGTCACACAACTCAATGATATGAGAGAATTGTACTTTTATTTTAATTGTGAGCCAAAGTATCAACATTCTTTAGAATATCGAGCACAATATTATTATGCATTTGATGAAGGCCATCCAATAGTCTTCCTGAACTGCTGATTATATAAAAACTGTTAATGACATTTTTGTGCTTATATTCAGGGACCAATTCCATCGAATGTTCACGACGGAATCACGTTCGTAATCTGAAATATCGATGTACGTTTATTTTCATAATTGCTATTTTGTTGTTGTTGTTCACTGAAAATCTAATTGAAATTGACAGATAACAGAAGTTTAGGTATATTTTTCGCAAATTGTTCAAGATATATAAATAAATGGCAGTTTCAGAATGATTATGAAATAGGGCCCAGGTCACCTGGAAGTAAACCAATTTAATATGGTTGGACAAGCAAAGTTTTCTAAAAGACGAAAACAAAAGGAAGTTGACGGTTCGAACAATAGGCTGACATCGGATGAACAACTCTCAGCACCACTGTTGTGAATACCATCACTGTTGTGAATAGACAAACAAAATCAGCAAGAACATAAAACTGTGCGATTTAATTAGTTATGACTTCATTGTCACTCCTTGAAAGTTCAATTGAGTTTTAAAGAACATTTGACACAGTTTTGAATTTTACAATATTCGTATACGAAGCAATTCTTGATATATGGAAAATGGCGACGAGTTCATCATAAATGATTATTCATGTGGTTCGAAAAACCAACATGTCCATAATTGCTTGGCAGCATTCAAGTATATTTTGTTTTTACATATGTCACAATTTTATTCAGCTTTTCTTGCATAATTTTGTTCAAAACCAACATCTTCATTTGAATACAAGCATCAAATGCCAAGGTCTGAGGTAAAATTACAGCATTCTTTTTAAACATTCATTCATCTTAATAAATAAATAATTAAATTTGTCTTGAAAAACGACTTTGAAAAGATTTCAAGCCGATTGCAAGAGGAATGAAATTATTGTTGGTGTTGTTGTTAGTTTTGATTGGATTGCCGTTAGGAGCTATAGATAAAATGAATGAAGTTGAAAGAATAGATGAAATGAATGTGATTTGGACCAAATTTAGCTACTCAAAGGAATTCCAAAAAGAGGCGATAAAAGTTATGAATGAGATGAGGAATGCGCAACGTATACACTTGGAATCCTTCATTTGTGTTGAACCTTTTTGAATAAGTACCAATCGTTACAGTGCATTTGGCAATTCGTTTTCTTATTTAGATCATAAATATGAATTAGAAATAAGTGAGGCTTGAAAGTTAAGCATAAATAAGAATATATGCTGCGGCTTTGCATTGCATGCGTTGCACATTATTATTAGTGACTGTGCATTTTGCTTTTGTGCTGCAAGAAAAGGAATGTAAATTACAATCAAACGATGCTCCTCCTTCCATGACGTGCTGATTGTGGATAGAAATCTGAGTGCAAGAAATCAAATATTTGTGTTGTGTTATACTTGATGCTTTGGCTACTTTATAAATGTCGATACTTCAAGCACGAAGTATGAGGTTGTAAATGGAAAACCCAACAAGACGGTATGCTTCGTTCTCCCATTTGTTGCGCACTTGACGCACACACACGTTCATACATAAAAAGATGAGATGCACCGTTTGTGAGCAGTTTCATCCCACCAAGAGTTCACAAACAGTTTTCAATCGATTTTGAAGTGTTCGATTTGATGCAGACTTGTTTGTTGGTCTTGTTCATTTGAAAAGTGTGTTTTCACCCGGGCAGCGCTCTCCCCCAATTTGAAATGCTTAGAAGTGTGAAATGCATTGAAAATCGCGATGAAACCTGCATTCGCGATATACCGCCGATGCACACGATGCACGTACACGCAACGTGTATATCAAAAACTCGGATTAAATTCTGATCCCAGAGACTTCGAGTTAATCAAATGTAATTCATTTGGCCCGTATTTGAAATGTTCCAAACTCAAATCAAATGATCATGCTTTCATTATTTACTCAATATCTTCATATAAAACGAAGAACTTACTTGAAACTCAAATTTAATTTAAATGAAACTTGAAAGTTTATGCCGAGACGCACAGAACTATTCCCATAAAATTTAAATGAAACAATTGTTTGCCATTGCAACCGATCTCCGTTAGAGCTCTGACAAAGTATTCTCAACGCCATCTCCAACCACCGAATTAAAATCCAACTGATTTTGTCACTTTTTCACTAGGGGTAGATTACTACTGAAAGATTGAAAAAGACTGAAAATGATTGAAATGACTAAGAAATTTTGGTCTTTGTCAAAAACGGAAAAAAATTGTCAACACGACATTCCTTAAATATCTTATCGCACTGTAAGATAGTGAATTTTCAGTTTTATTTTCAGTATTATTCTCATGTAATATTATTAAAATATACTGAAAAATACTGAACATTGATTTTCAGTAGTGAATTGACCCTTGCTGTTCGAGCACACTTCGATTATAACTCAGTTTGAAATGCGTTCAAGTAGCAGTTAGCAGACATTCCATTTCGACAGAGCAAAATAGATAAAAAGACACTAATCACGCCGAACTAAAATCAAATAATTTGACCATTTTCGAATAATTTGGACACACAAAACTTCGCAGTCGAAGAGACCGAATTTCTCCGGAGAGATAAAGAGCACCAAATCGTCCATTTCTATTATGGCAAATGAATCATTTGGTTTGTGCTTGAGTCGCAATCGCAAGAGCATTTCGAGATTAGTTCGACGCATTCAAAATGGTTGTTCTTGTCTCGCCGGCAAAACGTATATATTTGCGTATGTGCAAACGCGCACCCCAAAGTATGGAATCCCAATTAAAGAGATGAAGTTCCTTCGGAAATTGTTTTGTGCGGCTTTTATTGTTCAACAACTATTCAAATCCAGTTTTAATGGTAAAGTTTTTGATCTTCACTACCATTTTGCCTGGTCGTTTCTGCTGCAGAAAAACATCACACACCATCAAGTCATTAAACCGAGCGAAACAAGGACAAGGCATAAAAATCGATTCCCGCGTGACTGCCGCAAACTTGTGCCAATTGATGCTCGATATTCGTACTGAAGTAATCAGCCAAATGGATGGAATTTATCAAACATAATCGAAAAGAAAAAAAACTTCAAAAGGGATAAAAAGGCACACGTCTCCCAAAGATAATTTATGCAAGCGGTTCTCTTTTGTGATTCAAACCCGACATATAACCGCCACTTAAAAATGCGTTCGATCGTTCATTTTCCTTGACTTCACACATTAACATGTGATAATACGATTGTTAGCTGAAAAATTATATTTTCAAAATTCGTCTCATGCCTTTATATTCGAATCAGGTTGTTTTACACGGATGATGACTCAATCAATTTTTTAATGTCACGCCAAATATCCAATCCACGACGTGTACTTTGTTACATGGAAAGAAGAAATGATAAATCACGAAAAACGTCTTCTCCCAGCAACGACATCACTTGAATGATTCTACGCTGCATTTATTGATTGTAATTGTGTATTCTTAATGACGCCAATATCTCCATGAGATGGCACATTTCAACTTTCGCCTTCCTTTGAAACGAAAAAGAACTTGTTTGATTGTAAAGATAGAAATTTAACAGTTTTGAACAAAGCGTCGAAGATTTTCTTCATTATTTTTCATCTCTTTTCTTATAATCTAAAGAATACGGAAATTATAACGCATGAAATTCTTTTTTTAATGACATTCTTTGCAACGAAATGCTAGTTAATTAACTCATTCAGTTGGCTGAGTTTATTCGACTGAATTGAAGCGGAAAGAAAGTGGTACGCCGCATTCACTTGCCCGGACAAAGACGGTTCGGACCATTGGGACTGCATGCAATTTATAATCAAGACATCCATTTCGGGCCATATAATTTCCAGCCCAGTGCAAACTCAGTTAATAGGTGCATTTGCTTTTTGTATTTTCAAACGTACGAATTTCATTTCTTTTACAGCATTCGGGAGTGAATGATAAACTGTTTATTCCTGGGTGAGCGCACGCAATGCACTAGATACGTTCTGAATAACTTCCATTGTGTGTATTTTCATACGAAGAGAGATTGAGTTGATTTCAATGGTTCAAAAATGCATCGAACATGCCTTTCTGTGCTCATCTTTTTCTTTTCGAACGGTAACATCTTCCTATGAGTAGAACCATGCTAGCGAAAAGCATTAGTCAACTTAACGTATCTTTTGCACCCTAATATAATAATGCTATAATATCATCTAAAAAAGTTGTGTATTCGAGAAATCGGAATGTGAATGGCATGGCGTGCATTTGCATCGAAAAACATATGTTGAAGCGAACGATAAATGCACATCGCACACACTCGAGCTCTTATTATTTTATGAAGATATGGAATATCTCGTGGTGGAAAGGGGTCAGACATTTTTGCGAATCCAAATAGTTTAAGCCGTAAATTGTGCTCCAAAGTGGTTTGAATGAAGATGTTACAACACAACAACATAAATTATGGAAGCGGATACGCTAGCGGATAGTCGCCGTCTTCAACTGAATCACTCTCTGTTTCAGCTAGAAGTCTCTCATTTTAAAAAGATCTTTAAGATAAATAGAATTGCTCGAAAGAGTTTGAGCAAATTACATTACATATTTAATGCGTTTCACTTCATACAAATGTTTGTTTTTGTTCATCGCTTACCGAAAAGTGTTGTTCATAATTTTCTACAAGTTATGCAAAAAAGTTCGGCGTACGTATTTTATTACCATTTCCAGTCATAAAATAGATGTGTGAAATTTTGTGGTTGCTGAGCTACCGCTATGCCGTCAAGCAGAAGTAAGTTGTTAAGTGAATGCGTTCGGCAAAACTTCGTTGAAAATCAACATACAAACACACATAAATATACAAAGGATTCAATGCAATTCTTCAATCAAATTGTGGCAACAGTTCCGTTTGGCACAACAGGAAATAAACCCTAATTGATTGAATGAACTCCAGCAGAAGTTAAATAAAATCCAATCATCTCACACCGCGCATCACACGCACAATTCGCCCATCAGCAGCTGCCGGAAATAGCAAATAGCCACATCAATCCAAGCCAAAGGATTAAGGAAAGATCAAAGTAATGTCGGTTGTGCACCATCTCTCTTTCACGCTCTCTCACATTCGTTGGTGAAGAAAACTTTAAGTGCTAAAGGAGAATCAGTTTGCAATACACAATAGAAATAAAATTGAATCACTCTAATAACCCAGAGTGAGACACACACAGAGAGAGAGAGAGAGTGAGCGAGAGAGGCAATTAACTGAAGAATAATGTTCAACACTTGGTTGAGACAAGGGTATAGGGCGCTGTGCGTACAAATGCTATAAGCAAACGATGATAATTGGAAAACAAAAGTAATTTATCAAATTATAATTTGTTTAGAGTTAAGACTGTGATTCGGCACCATAAAAACCCTGATCCCGCACTCACTCATTCTTCCTGCCGCTACCGCTTTATCTATCGCTCCATCTCCATTACTATCCCTTTATTTCATTCATTTAATTCATGGTGTTGAGAAGATATAAAAAAAATAGCTGCAAACTTGTGTCTTGGTCATGAATTTTAAGGGATTTTCTTAAATCTCACTCAGCGAATAGCAATGTCACGCCATGCATAATAATTGCCACCGGCCGCGTTGCGCGCAAAAACTGTATATTTGATATTTATAATTAATTCAATTCGCAAAGGTAAAGCAAGATAGAAAAGTAATCTGATAATAATGAATGTGCACTTGAAAAATGCACACGGGAAAAAATGATAATGAATGGCAAGAGATACTCGTGAATAGCCTAATTCATTTTGTTGATTGTAATTTGCGTGAAATGTTGCGATGCTCGCGCTGACTCAATAAGCAACCTCATACCTGGATATTCGTTTATCTTTCCATTTTTTATCTCCAGAAGCGGAATAATAGGTCGATTGTAATCTGAAAATCAAATTACTTGTCCAATTGGCTAACGTCAGGCGCTAAAAACAGGACATCGTTTTACAATCTCATTGTTGTGATAACAATTCCCTCGCTCAGCGGCAAAGAAATATTTCCATTAGCTTTCCCATTGTCATCAATGTGATCCACAGAGAAAAGAATAACTGAGAAATAGACATAGAATGCCGCTACCGAATGCGGATCGATGTTTGAGCAGTCAAACAAACGACAAATTCATTATGGAAATCAAAATAGCGAAACAGAAAAACCATCACATAATAATTGCACACGAAATGAAATTGAAAATAAAATTCCATCTTTATTGAAAGTTAGAGTACATTTGTTTGCTCGAAGCTGATCGTGAGCACAAATGCATGAATTAAAGACGAAAAAACCACATACACGCACAGAGAAAGAGAGAAAACAGAAGAAAAGGAAACGGAAACAGAGAAAAAGAGTAGGACAGGCCACAGTTCATATAATTTCGTGGAATGAGACGAACGGGTGGAAATCGTTTGATGAGGAAAATGAGCAAGAAACGCAAGGAATGCAAAAGCGAAAAGAAAGTAGTTGAGTGCATGTTTCGTATAGTCGAAGTTGAATTATTCTCAATTTGCATTAATTATACACGGAAAACTTGACACTGCGGAAATAAACTAATAAAACTTTTCGATTCTCATAGACACACACACACTTGTGCAATTGGTATGATGCGTTGCGGTTCGATGGCAATACTAACCGGTGATACTGTTATACGATATGCATAATCATACATTCCAGCATTGAATTAAAATCGGAATGGACATGGAAGCGAGAGAGAGATAGATGGCGACAAACTTTTTGAATCACATTATTTGAACGATGTTTTTAATACAATTATCATTTTCTTGTTTTCACTTATGCAAGCACGTCGAATATCTCAATCTCTCTCCACTCTCGTTCATTCCATTTCCTTGTCTCGATCATCGTGCGCTGTTGCTATTTTTCCCTCGCTTCCTGCCGTATTTCCTCTCTGCATCTTTCCTTTTGGGAGATACATTGATTGCGATTCGGTCGCGTACTCGCAATTTCAAAATAGAATTATTCATGATGTTCTTATCTTGTATCGGCTGTACGATTGCATTATTCAACCTTTGCATTCGTGTCACTGTCGATGCACGTCAAACTAGTTTCTCAAACACTCGTTTGCGTTCTTTTTAATGACAGTCTGATTAAATTCATTTATAAAGTGACTCATCGAATCCATTGGCGGCGTCAATCCGAAAATCCAAACCAGCTATGGAGCGAATGGCATCGGTTTCATTTTTCCATTGGATAATTTCGTAAGCTTAATGAGCTTTTCGTGTTGTTTTTAGTTCAAACACATCCCGTTGGACTTACGATTCGAGGGCACACACGAATCGTGTTTGGCTTCGGTTGGAACCTTCACAACATTAAAACAATCGGTACAATTAATAGCATTTGGCCTCCTTTAATTTCTCGCTTCGGTAGTTATTAACGATGGTTGATGTTTGCACTACGTACTGATTGCCAATCGAACTGTTTTTACATGTCAGTAATTAGGCTTCGAGCGAAAATTGAAATAATCATCGCCGTCGCAATTGCTTCGCTTGCAATCGATCGGTACAGAAACGAACGGTGCGTTTGGTGCATGTTAAATTTTCGATATTTCTATCGATGAATAACGGCTGAAATAACGAATGATTAGCGCAAATTAACTTGCTTTAAATATTTAGTCAAGTGATTTGAGTAATGAATTTTGAAAAAGTCGCGAGGAGTCACGTGTACCCCGCCTGGCGGTGATTTAATCTATTTAACCAAGTATTTTCACAATCACTTGTGTCTCTATATATTATAGCGGTTCCGGATGGAATCGGTTGGATTTTGACAATTTTATGATGATTGCATGAACTTTTGCAACATTTCTTCGGAGAACCGTTTTAGTTCACAAGTTGTGAATCACACAAATGTTCGGATTGGTTGACAGAAAAATGGCAGTGCAGCGCGACTATTCATCCTTGCAAACGCTTCATGACAAATGACTTGGATTCACTTGGATGACGTTTTACGGAAGTAAATGCACATAATTAAAAAGAGCTATCAATCAAGTTTCAGTTACCTGTGTGTAGGTTATAATACGATTTTCTTTGGGCATTTAGCCGACAGGTTGGGACTTTTTTCACGATGCATACCGCTTAAAAACCAAGTGAATGAGAGCAGAGAGCGGGCTGGCGATACGAAGGAAGATAAAGGGAATATATAGAAAGATATAGTGAAAGATATTCACGATGTTTCGATTCATCCATCCATGATAGCTAATCAAGCTTATATACCAAATACATCAATCACATTTTTCGTTATATTGTCCGATCATTGTTAAGTGGCAAGCATATATCAACTAAGCAAATTTTCCCCGTTACAGCCGACAGCCGAACGAAACCCTCTTTGACGGCTCGATCTCTTTCAAAGTATTCAATATAGAACATACTTAAATATGTGATTTGAATGATTGCTTTTGCTTCGTTTGAGTTTGGGCTGAATCGACAAACCGAATGAGCGAGTGAACGGGGCCCGCATTAATTTCAAATGTAATTCCGTTTCACACACACACACACTTCTTTGGCAAGCAATTTATACAGCAACAAATTTAATTTGAATTCGCAAATCGAAAAGAGAACGGATGAATTGTGTATCGAATCTGAATCGAAAAAGCAATGCATGGAATGTTGCACGTTACAGTATATGGGGAAGCATTTGGATTAGCACACAAGATCCACGCCAGATTTGACAGAATGCGAATAATTTTGGGGTCATATCACAAGGCTGTCCAATTTCCAACACTAAATTTCGAATATTTGAAGCAGTTAGAAAGAAGAATAAAGGGATAAATGGTTGTGAACAGAATAAAATGTTATTTCTTTCTGGCCTTAGCTTTCAAAGGATTTACCATATTATTCGGAATACGAAATGCTTGAAAAAATAAACAAACAAAACAACATTACGTCTCTAAATATGCCAATGGAATAATGGCGGAAAGAGGGAGGGGAAAAATCCAGAAGGAGTGTGGCCAGTCTATTGTTGACCGAAGAGGTCATTTGTATCTGAAGAAAATTTTCACCACAATTCCGACAGCGCATCACTCACATCGAATTATCTTTTTCTGCATTGCTGAAACGATTTCGATGAGTTTTCTTTCCAAGGAAATGAAACCAGAGCAAAAGGGAAAAAATGAAAAGAAAACAATACGAAAAACCTTTCACACCATACAATTATAACAATGTCAAACGCAATGTACAATATCTACAATACGCTTGAAAATGTATATCTATTTCTCTGAATTCAAATGCCGTGCATTTTATATTTGGTTGCCAATCTGTTTTTCATTAAAATATTGACTTTGGAGCGCTATTCTTGAACCAAAGCGCTCATAATAATCGTATTGAAAGCGATTATTAGATCTTGGCAGACTGCTGCATGGCTTAAGCACAAATTCGTTATTGTTTTCTCATGTTGCGGGCCTGCAGCCGACGAAGATGATGATGACGGCATAGTGATATAAAAACGCTTTCGTTGCCATTTTTACTCCACTTAATACTTCATCATATCGTTTAGAAAAGTATCAACCGTTTATCCTATAGTAAAATGAAATCATGAAACGAACTGAGTCCCTCATTCAGTCTCGTTTTTATGATCTAAGGCATTTTCTTTCAAGACACAATCTCTCTCTCGTGTCGCACCGTGTGAACTCTTCTTTTGAAACGATAAAAGTGGAATAACAACTGATGAAAGATTGATTTTGTCACTTGCATGATTTCTGTATGAGATAACGGTTATAATAATCGCCTTAAACTAAAAACGCTTTTCCGAAGCCATTACGCGCAAACATTTCTCCTCGTTTGAGAGGCAAGCCAAGAGAATAAATCGCATACGGGAAGCGCTTTTGGGCAACGCCAATTGTAGTTGAGTGTTGTATATGGAAATGGACTTTAACGGAACGCTGCACCAGCAACTATAGCACAAGAGCAAGCGCTACATAAACCGCTCATACATTCATGACAAACACATAAGAATTTGTTCACGTAAAACTACAAGCAGCAAAAAACACGCAAAAGATAGAAATAGCAACATTTGATTGCCATGCCACCAAAAGTTCGATCAGTGTCATGATACTTTCGAATTCTCAACGGACGAGTATACGATCCACTAAAGATATGTTAACAACTCAAAACGTTGTCGAAGGGTGTATCACAAAAAAAAGTTTGCCGTTCATTTCAGAAGTCAAAAGTTGGATTCGGATGGTTCAAAGTATACCATTTATTGCACACTTAGTTTATTTGCTGGAAAAGCGGCTGATCTGGGTGACTTGTGGGCGGAAACCGATTTTCCCTCATTCGCTCTTTAGCTCATTTTGTGATACGTAGATTTAGCCTTTACGAACACTCAAACCAAATACATAAAATATGCACTAATCGTGCATAAGGCTAATGCTTTTTTCGTGGCTTTTTGTGTATGCGTGTACGTTCTCTCAAACTGCCCTACATGACCCCCGAAATCTATACTATTTTCTGCATATTTACGATATACGATTGTGTTTCGATGAATCTAATAGAACGTGGAACAGGAATCACACGATGTATAGGAATGAAAAATTTACCGAACTAATAACACCTAACACAATAAACAATGAAACGAATATATAAATAATCCATTTTGAGCTGCAGCTCCGAAATAGCTCTTGAAATGTGGAAATATTGAATACAAGGAACGGTTGTGCTGTGCACGGGCCCAATGAAGTAGTGATTAATCACTTTGTAATAACAAACCAATTTCCTGCACATAAATAAACAGTTATGTGTTCATTATGATGTTAGGCCATCTTTCTGCATGATAATATACAATCCAATCGAATTCCAAATCGAATCGAATCGAATCGAATGAACGCGGATAAGTATCTGCATATGATTGCTTGTCTGTGTTAGTGTGTGCAATAGGACTGGTTCGAGAGCGATAGCGAGAATGAATGTGAGTGAAAACTGAAATGCTGACGGCAGTAGTCAAAGCACGCAACAATCAACTAACTCAAAATTGGCAGCAGCATTTATTTCGGATCATCGCATGGATGAGATAAAATTGGGCGAAGTTTCATTATTGGACCAAGTATATAAATTGAATACTCTCTTTCTCTCAAACTTTCACCTGGCCATCGTCCAGTTCTAAAGTGTTCAAATGTTTGAGTTAGATCTCTTTCTGAGCGCACGAACCAAAAATGAATGCAAATTGGAGACGTCATAAATAATGGATATGAAATTGCAATCGGATCGAGTACCATAATATGAATTGTTCTAATATTCAATGGATGGCAATTTCTTTTACACTTGTGGACGCAAAACGTATAATTTAAAAGACTGTGTATGGTGCTTCTTCTGATGCTTCGGTGGCACTGTCTCCTCCACCGTCGTCGTCATTCATGCACAATTGTTGATTCAGCCATCGTGCTGGTAATTTATGTTCTTGCTGCATACTCACACTCTTTTACTAATAAACAACTTCAAAGTCTCATTCGGAGCCTCATTTCCCTCGTTTGCTCTTTCTGTCTGTGGCGTGATGAGTAGTGTATGAATAGCGGTTTCATCCACTTTTTTAAGTATTAGTGTACACGTATACACAGATACACACAAACACACATACATACACACTCAAAACTAGCTTTTCAACCACACCCGATACGAAGAAGAAACACACATACTCTCTCTCTCTCTCCCTCTCGCTCACATCTCCTCAATATTGTAGCATATGGAGAGCAACGACAAAAATACGTCCGCATGTTATGCATTTTTAGTTGAAACTTAACAGTTTTTTGTTTAGTAGATGCACAAAAGTTGATCTGTATACGAATGTATAATGTATATGCATATACATGATTGCATATGTTGTTAAAAGACACACACTCTATCTTTCTTGATATGATTGAAAAAACTACATGCACGAACAATTAACTGATGAGAGAAACGAAGTGAAGGTGACAACGGCAATACATTTTGAATGACTCAGCGTTACAAATATGACAACAGACTTCCTTGTCATGTACGTAGGCTGCTATTTATATTTCGGCTGTGGCAGCACTGAGTGCTGCCCGATGAAATCTGAAGTTTGAAATTTTTTAGTATAAACGTACTAAGAACGTTTTGATTTGTGTTGTTTACAATGGAGTGATAAAATTTTCTCGGTAAAAAAAAATGGAATTGACTTGTGACAATTTTCGTGCCATGATTTATTATTACTTTCGACGTGGATTATCACAACAAGAGTGTACATATCAATCAAATTAATTCCACTTTTGGCGTTGAAGCACCATCCAATACGACTATGTTCCGCTGGTATAGAGTATTTAATGTTGGTCGCCGTTCACTCACCGACGAAATCCTAGAAGGTCGTCCAAAATCAGTGGTTGTACCAGAAAATATTGATTCTGTGGAAAAAATGATAAGGGAAGATCGTCATGTGACATACCGTGAGATTGAGACAACCTTAGGCATTAGTATGACATATTTGGAGCGCAAATTAAAACGTGACCATTTGTGCCTAACTTCATATCTATTCACCCGTCATATATTTTGACAGTGACAGCTATTCTATGTTAAAGAGTGTCAAAAAATCTAGTAAATTCCCCCTCTCAAAGTGAACACAAGATTTTATACACAAATTTTTTATTACGTTGTACAAAATGTCTAAATACGTGCCAACAAAACAGCATTTGCGGAAAGCAATGCTTTTGCACTTTAATCAGAAGAAGAGTGCTGCTGAATGTCATCGTTTGTTGTCAGAAACCTATCCCGAATATTCCATATCGAATAGTGTGTGTAAAAAACGTGAATGACAAAGAACGACCTGGACAGCCGAAAAAGTTTGAAGATGCTGAATTAGAGGCATTACTCGATAAAGACTCGTGTCAAACACAAGAAGAACTTGCGAAATCATTAGGAGTTTCACGCCAAGCGATTTCCCATCGTTTAAAAGCATTGGGAATGATCCAAAAGCAAGGGAATCGGGTGCCATACGAGTTGAAGCCGAGAGACGTTGAAAGGCGATTTTTCACCTGTGAACAGCTGCTCCAACGTCAAAAAAGAAAGGGTTTTCTTCATCGTATCGTCACTGACGATGAAAAGTGGATCCATTACGACAATCCAAAGCGAAAAAAATCGTATGGTTACCCCGGCCATGCATCAACATCGACAGCAAAACCGAATATTCATGATTCGAAGCTTATGCTGTGTATTTTGTGGGATCAGAAGGGTGTGGTGCACTATGAGCTGCTCCCACCCAACCAAACCATCAATGCTCATTTCTACCAAGAACAATTGGGCCGTTTGAGCGATGCACCCGAAGGCAAAACGGCCAGAATATGAGCAGAGGCACGATAAAGTGATTTTGCAACATGACAATGCTCGACCACATGTTGCAAGATCGGTCAAAGAGTACTTTCAAACATTGAAATGGGAGGTCCTACCACACCCGCCGTATTCTCCAGACTTGGCCCCTTCCGATTACCGCTTGTTCCGATCAATGATTCATGGCCTGGCTGACCAGCACTTTCGTTCTTACAAAGAAGCTAAAATATGGATCGATTCTTGGATTGCCTCTAAAGACGCATCGTTTTTCAAACGTGGCATAACAATGCTGCCAACAAGATGGGAAAAAGTTGTAGATTCCGATGGACAATACTTGAATAGAATATATTGTACCAATTTGTCATAATAAAACGGTATTTTTGCACGAAAATGGTCACGTTTTAATTTGCGCTCCCAATACATAAGATCTAACATGAAAATTTAGCTGTGAAAAAGATTTGTTCCCGTTGGATCCCACATGATTTGACGATAGCTCATAAAAAGGCTCGTGTCGATTGATGCAAAGAAATGCTCAAGTACAAAAAAATTAAGCTAAAAATGCGGAAGCTCTAACACAAATCGAATCGCCGTCGAAACATTCTTCATCATGACAATGCGAATTCACCAAACAAATGAATTTTTGACCACTGAAAACATCGAATTATTGGGTCATCCACCATACAGCCCCGATTTGGCACCAGTAGTGTAACTAACTGTGTTTGAGACTTAAGGTAGGTCTTGGTTTTCGTCGAGTGGATCGCATTAAGTGATTGATTTATTGATTTTAAGGAAAGAACAGAAATTGTCGTAGGCAAAATAACACACACATACAAACACATCAAATAATATTCCAGGTGAAAGAATCAATCAATCAATCAAACAAGGACAAAAACTAAAAATAAATGATAATCCAATCTAACCAAACGCAACAATCCAATCTAACTAATACTTAAATGTCACAGAAAACCGCCTCGAGTGATCCCATGCTCAATCTTCCGTTTGCTTGGTCCCTTCCACTCAATCAATTTCACACAGTAATGCGTCTCCGTGGTGGTGCCGATCCCAATTCTTCAGCTGAATCTAATCCATCAGATGAAATGGACTTGCCAGCAATGAGCCCAGATTCATTTCGGTCAGTGTCTAGCAACGAAGTGGAAATGCAATCCGTAACTCCGAGTATTAACGATGTGAAAGCATATATGCATGATCAACTTACGGCCATCAAAAATGAATACAAAGCAGCGGAGAATTGGATCACAGAGCAGATTCACGATGGTCAGACAATTGGGAGATCCTTCTTGGCTGGTGGGTCAATCTCCATCTCATTCGAGTCAGAGGTAGATGTGGCACCAGCAGTTTGGGAGTCACTGGGAGTATGTCCCGAAGTGCTACCTTTTTGTAGCATGGCCTTGTTCTCTTTACACCCTTTCACGAGTGTAAATTGAGCGCGGCCCAAACCACAAAAGAGTGTGTTGCCATATTAGTAACGCTGAGTCATTCAAAATGAACTGCCGTGAAGGTGACAACGGCAAACTTCGTTTCACTCATTCATTAATGGTTCGTGTGTGAGTGTGTGTAGTTCTTTCTATCATATCAAGAAAGATAGAGATTTTATGTGTCTTTTAACAACATATGCAATCATATATATGCATATACATTCGTAAGCATATCAAATTTTTTGCATCTACTAAACGTGTGTGTGTGTAGAAACTGGGTCAGGTCAAAGTTTATTTGGCCGTGTCTTCTGTTTGTCCATGCTGCGATATTTGGGATCAGCTGGTGGGTCCATCTGCCTTTCTCCGAGGCGTCCCATTCCGCCTGCCATTTGCTCATCGACTCCTCTTTTGTTTGCTTCCGTGCTTGTCGAGCACTCAGCGCGTTTCTCGTTCTCTCGCTGAAGCGCTGGCTGTCCTCGCCTATCGTTATAGTGATAGGGGTCATACGCCGGCTAGTACGCAGACTGCGTCGAAGGATATGGTCTTGTACGCGCTCGTTACTCTCATCGCTGTTAATCTATGAACTCTATTCAGCAGTACCTGGTTTCTCTTTGTCTCTAGCGCGTTTGTCCATGCTGCGCCGCCGTATCTCAATTGAGACGTGGTGGCGCTTCCTATGAGGCGTCTTCTGCTGCTTCTTGGGCCGTACGTGTTCGGCATTATTCTCGCTAGTGCTGTGTGGGCCTTCGCTGCCTTTTCGCAGATGTATTCGACGTGTTCGTTGAAATTCAAGCGGTCGTCCAACATTACTCCGAGATACTTCAGATGTCTTTCTGATGATATTTTGTGATCTCCAACTGTAATTTTTACTGTCACCGGTTTTTTGTTGTTGCTTACTAGCATCACTTCGGTTTTGTGGTGAGCCAGCTGTAGTTTGACTGTACTCAGCCATTTTCCCACTGCTTCTATCGCCTCTGAGGCGAGAGCTTCTACTTCTACTGTAGATTGGCCCACTACCAAAATGACTATGTCATCAGCGCAAGAAGCCCACAATTTCTTCTCCTCTGGGTTGGTTCAATTTCTATACTTCGTTGTACATTATGTTCCACAGTGTTGGTCCCAGAATGGAGCACGCCTGTGGCACGCCTGTGGCACGCCTGTGGCACGCCTGTGGCACGCCTGCAGTGATTTTGTACTCCTTTTGGCCGTCGTCGTTGTCATACAGAAGAAGCCGGTTTTCGCAGAAACTCCCTAGTATTTGGTTCAGGGATCAGGACACCCAGCTTGCGCTGTTGAGGGCATTTCTCATGTCTAGTGTGGTTACTCCGCAGAAGCGGATTCCTTGTCTGTTCTTTGTTGGTGCTTTGTCGGCGTGTTCTACAATTTTCTTGATGGCGTCCACAGTTGATTTGCCTTTACGGAAACCGAACTGCATATCTGATAGCCCATTGTTACCTTCCGCGTACTCCTTCAGCCTGTTCAGGATTATTGTCTCTAGCAGCTTTCCCAAGATATCCAGTAGGCATATCGGTCTATAGGACGATGGGTCTCCCGGTGGTTTCCCTGGTTTCGGTAAGAGAACCAGTTTTTGCCTTTTCCATATGTCTGGGAAGTGACCCTCGTCGAGGCACTTCTGCATTGTGGCTCTAAGCATTTCTGGGTAGGCTTGGATCGCCGTTTTCAAAGCTACGTTTTTACAGGGATTTTCGTCTGCTTCCTTGCATAGCTCTTTGTGGCACTTCCTCTTGCTCGCTTTGATACTGCGGTTTAGATCGTGTTTCGCCTTGTTGAGTTCTTCTCTCCGTTCTATTTTCACGTTTTCGTCCCTGGCTCTTCGCATCTGCCTTCTGGCTTTAAGGTATTTAGCCCGCAAGGAGCTGATTTCTTCGTTCCACCAGTACGCTGGTCGTCGCGAGTTCTTCGGTTCGCGCTTCCTCGGCATCGTCGTGTCGCATGCCCTCGTTATGGCTTTCGTCAGAAGAGTTCCTTTACGAACATCTTCGTTTTCCACTTCCGGTCGTTCAGTTTTATCCCCTGTCTTATTGCTATTATTCTCCGGCTGATGGTATACTCTATAGCTTGATGGTCGCTATGAGTGTAATTCTCATGTACTCTCCAGTTCAGGCTCGGGATCAATGTCGGGCTACAGAAGGTCACGTCGATTATGGATTCACGGCCGTTTCTATGAAACGTACTCGTTGTTCCCACGTTGGCTAGACTAACGTCCAGCTTTGCCATGGCTTCAAGCAGGCTGAAGCCCCTCGAGTTGGTGACTCTGCTACCCCATTCCTTCGCCCATGCGTTGAAATCTCCGCCGATGACGACTGGTGATTTTGCAGTCAGTTTTTCTGTGGGCCTATCGAGCATTCTATCGAACTGTTCAATAGGCCAGCTTGGGGGTGCGCAGCAGCTGCAAATGACGGTGCCGTTTATCGCTGCTATCACAAAGCCCTCTTCGTCGCATGAAACAATTTCCTGGAAGGGGAATTTCCCCGTCACGGTTATTGCGGCCTTTCCGGCCTTGTCTGCCGCCCATTTACCGTTCTCGCCGCGATTTGGTAGGGTTCGGCAATTATCGCTACGTCGTAGCTGGATTCTATCGTGGATTGATAGAGTAGCTGTTGTGCCGTGTCGCAATGGTTGAGGTTTATTTGTGTGATTCTCATGTCCGTTTCTTCGTTGTTGCCTCCTTGTATGCTGGGCAATAAACCGCAATTAATAAGTTGTGTGTTGACATGCCGTACGCACACAGACAAACTCCATAACTTATAAATTTTCGCCGATTGTCGCACGTATTACGTTCGCTCGCGTGCGTACGCAGCACACAAACACACGTACGATGACCGCTTATAAGTTGTGGCGTTCGTTTGTGTATGCATATTTCGGTGAATAGCTGGCTATTGCTAAATAGCACAGCTATCACCTAATATTAGGTGTATATGAATAGCTTTAGCTATAGGCTTAGCTCAATGAATGGTCTGTTCTTAAGTCTATGTAAATGAATGCCTATCTTATGGTCATTTAAGAAACTAAATAGGATCATGCCTACAAGAGCCTCTATAAAACCTAAATAATGAGTTATATAGGCATTTCAAACACACAGCTATATAAACTCTATCTAATGCCTATTAAACGAATTATTCAGGGTAATTCCTATTTAAAGCCTTATTAACTTTGGACCTATAAAGTTTTGATTTTTACCGAAAGATGTCGTTTAGTTCCAAACAAATTTTGTAATTCTGAAAACAGCTGTCAAATGCATGTCCTATACAATAGTTGATTCCGTATTTAACTCCTTTGATAAGCCTATATTTAATTAATATCAAGGTATTTTACACTTGCCTTTATAAACCATTCATAAGGCCTATACAACGAATTATATAGATAATTCCCTATTTAACTCCTTTCTAAAGCCTTTATTTAAATTATATAGGTAAGTGCCGATGCTCCGCCCTTTTTTTCGTCGTTCCTTCATAAATCATTAAATAGGAATTATATAGACACAAATAGGAATGTACCTATTTAATTTCTTAGATAGGCTCTTATAGGCTTTATTTAGGAATGCAAAACCTATTTAGCTGAGCAAATGTTCCTCGGGTGGTTTCGGGATGCTCTCCTGTGGTCGGCTTTGGCTTCAGCGTTGGTGACCTCAAGACTTTGCCGCTTTTTCTAAAAACGCTTTCGGAATCGCTTCCTAGGTTTTCTCTCGGGGTTGAGGTTGAAGGGTTTGTCTCCATGTGGTTGGGTCCCTCCTCCATGCCGCTATCTCCCCCTAAGCTGTGTAGTCGCCTTTTGATTCCATGGTTGTCTATGCAAGCAGTGAGGCCATGCTAGGGTTTTTATGATCCTTCATGGGGTATCATGCTCAGAGCCGGATCAGCGTTAGTCGGGAATGTTACATCCGAGCCTACAGTGTTAGGGCTTGAACGTACTTGGAGGACTGCCAAGCTTTTATCGGGACGGGGACGGCGAAGACATTAGCCTACTCGCCATTTCGTGTGGTTTTTACCCGCCTTACTCAAGGAGCAGAATGCCGCGACCGCCAGCCCTTGCCATCCGGTCCTACTCGTGTGTGGTACTCGTGGTCCAGTGTCTCGTCCTTTGTATTTTGGTCTGCCCCGGGTATTTTATCTCCCCGGTACCCTCTCCTGTGGGAGCGAGCTTCCCCTATCCGCCACCTGGGGAGGCGCCCGGTCGGAGAACAAATTCGCAAAACAAACTCCCGCGGGAGTAACTCTAGTAACTAGTTTTAAGTATGTATGTGTGTATGAGTGTATACGTGTATACGTGTACACTAATACTTAAAAACGTGGATGAAACCGCTATTCATACACTACTGTGATGGCTTTTTTGTTTTGACTGCAAATGTTTCGTGCTATTGATTCCCTTTTCTATTACAAATCGGTAGATTGGTACGGATGTTTATGTGCAAGTGCATGAAATTCCATTTGAATTTGTCGTTTCATTGAAGAGCTCTTTTTGCGCTTTCTCTCTCTCTCTCTCTCTTTCTTTCTCTTTCTCATCTTCGCCAATTGTTGCCAGCCATGTAACCCGTTGAAGCGTTCGGTTCACTTCAAAACTGTAGCAATTTCACATTGGTCTTTCAATATATGTGGCTACACACACACATACAGATACTAACATATCCCCAATTCAATATTCATTTCAAGTTCCAACGTTCCGTTCTTTTTCCCACATTCGTTTTATTTCTTGCTGTTGTTTTTTCTGTATTTCATCCTGAATTTTTTTATCATTTTAGATTATACGCGAACGCTTACCGGACTATCCGCTACGAAATGGATTAATTTGGAACAACGCACCTGGAGCGTTACTAACCATACCAACTTTTGCTGATTCGTCAGTAAAAATGCCATTTTTATTGGACATTTTGAATAAGGTGCCAGGCCATAATTTTACAGCGGTGATATTTGTACAAATTGGTGTTACATTAACACCAAGCTCTGCACTTTATCGTCTAGTCAAAACAATAACACGAAGTCAATATGTAGCTAGAGTAAGTGATTTTTCATTATGTTTTGCTGAATCTGAAAAGAAGATGCTTTTTCTTGCATTTTAAATTGATGTTCTCGCCGGGTTTTTTTTCTCCGTCCAGATTATAATTTTATGGGCATCGGATCGACCGATACCGTCGAAAAAGCGATGGCCAAACACGGGTGCAATTCCAGTGCATATTATATCATCGATTGTGAACGATGAACGACCGACAATTTCACAACGTTTTTATCCGCATGCATTTATCGACACCGATGCAATCTTGTCGTTGGACGAAGATGCCATTCTAAATACGGACGAGCTAGATTTCGCGTACCGTGTGTGGCGTGATTTTCCAGATCGCATTGTTGGCTATCCGGCTCGAGCACATTTTTGGGATGATTCCAAGGTAACGAATAATCACGAAAATGCGTTAGCATTTGATATTCAATTATCCAACTTGATTGATGTCTATCTTATTCTCATTCTCTTTCCTGTGGCGCGGTGCGTTTGTGGAAAATGAACAGAACGCTTGGGGCTACACATCAAAGTGGACAAATTACTATTCAATTGTGTTAACAGGTGCTGCATTCTATCATCAATACTACAACTATGTATACACAAATTGGTTGCCATTGTTGCTATTGAAAACGGTGCAGCAATCATCGAATTGCGAAGACATTCTGATGAACTTTTTGATATCGCATGTTACACGAAAAGCACCAATCAAAGTAACACAGCGCAAAGGATATAAGGACCGTGAGAGTGGAAGGTGCGAATGAACACATTTTAGTTGAACTTTCTCAAAAAATATAAACATAATTATCGCAGCTATTTGTTAATTTATTTGATTTTATTTTCGGAATATATGTTGAAACATAAACTGGTCTGTTGTAATCGATGTTATTTTTCTTATTCTGCAGAAGTCCATGGAATGATCCTGATCATTTTATACAACGACAAAGTTGCTTAAATACATTTGCCACAGTTTTTGGGTAAGTTAACAATGCACACACCTACACACATATATGTACACAATTTCCCATTCATATTTATTTGCTTACAATAATGAATATATATTGCCTCTTCTAACACTTACACACACAGCTATATGCCTTTGCTGCGTTCGAATCTCCGTCTAGACCCTGTTTTATATCGTGATTCTGTGTCTAATCTAAGGAAAAAATATCGCCAAATCGAACTTGTTGGTAGCTAGCGAACTGATTATTTCTACTGAACTAGTTAAGATAGATTTTTATCAGTGTAAGTTGATAGCTGTATCTAAATGGACATTGTATATTTTAAATGAAATTGTGTGGCCCAAACAACATTGGACATCAACACACACTCATGTAGCCGCCGCATGCAATCGCATTGAGATTTATATGCGAATGTATGCGAAAGAATTGAAGTATAAAGGTGGAAAACTTTTTTGGAATATTGATTTAGTAATTAGCTCAGACGCTTAGGTATTCAGAAGCTATACATAACATTATTTACCAGTGTAAGGAACTAAAAATGAATTTAAATAGCAGGCTTATGATATATTGAATTGCATAAACGAGTTATTGAATGGAGCTATGGAGGATGGAAAGAGAGTTTGGGATTATTCGAAGTTGACCGAAATTTATAATGGGAATAGGCAAACTAGGCGTATTAAAACAACAACAACAACAATCTGAAAACTAATCACACTAAATGAATAAAAAACATACCAAACAATATGAGTTCTCTTCAAACAATGGGAAAAAAACAAATACGAACACAGTCTAATCTTTTACCTCGATCTATCGCAAGCAAAACCACAATTGATGTAAAAATTCAAACATATCATATCGAAATACTTGTAAAAAGTATCTATCGTTTGGAATCCTCGCATCCAACCAACTGGATGCTTCATGGACAAAACACCCAACCAGACCAACCACTAACGTACTTTTATCGTATACCAAATACACAATGTTTTCAATTTCTTCCAAATGTGATTTGAATGTGTGAGATTTTGTCCATCATTTCGAAAATTCAAGGCTTAAATAAATCATATCAAATGGATTGTGTTCTAAATCCAATCATCCATTTTTGATTGAATCTTGACAGTTCCCACACGAACATTTATTGATTCCTTCTCAAATTCTCAACGATTTTTTCAACCATGTTTTTTTTCTCGTTAATGCCCTGAAATTGGTAACATATCACCTGTTTAAATTCAATACTCCCACATAAAGCAATCAACTTTTTTTTTGTACTAATATTGAATGTTCCCACATTGAAAACGTTTGGAATCAACCTTAGCGCTAGTGAAACTCAATTTATGTAAACAATCCGTTTATGGCATAACGTTAGAAAAAAGAATGAATGCACTCGATGTGTGTGTTATTGTTGTCTAAATACTGCACTTATCAGCACTATCGAACTTATTCATGTCGAAAGTATCCAACACAAGAACAACAACAAAAAAACAACCAAATAAAACAAAATAAACTGCATCCTCCGAACAAATCCCTTGTGAATGTGTTCCATGTGTAAAACCTATTATAGTATTGATGAAATTATTGGAGTTTCACAATCTCAATTTCACACGCACATACTAAACCTTATCAATATTATATCACCAGAACTGCTTAAAATGCACGCCATTTCTGCTTTGACACGAAAAATAGTAAAATATTTGACCATCTTTCGCTTTTGTTGTAAAGTAGCTGTCAAAACATAAAGAAAAATTATGTTCATAGTGGGAATAATCAAATGAAAAAATGTTGATTCAAGCGAAAATCCATTCGATTCAATGGAAAACAATTACGCCAGATTCACACATAATTTTGAAAAACTTTGGATATTTTACTTGAAAGGGATATAATGTAGAAACCGACAAAATCAACAACACCATTTCTGCCTCCGAATGTATAATAATACATCGAATAGTCCAATGCGATCATAAATATGTTGCATATCGCATCTCTGTGCTGAACGCATTGACGTAAATGTAGTAGAAGGCCACTCTGGTGATATGTGCCTTCGTATGAATGCACAATAAAGAACATCCATGTAACGCTATGCAATACGCTCTCTTATAGTGACTTGATGATATGCACCGGCGTTTGGTATGGAGCTGCTGTATGCAACAAATTTATATTCGCAACATAGGATGCGCAGCATACAAGCGTTGATTGTCAATAGTTACATTCTTAAGATTTGATTCGGACATTCCAGTTTTGCGTTGCTTCCATCCATTTAAGTGAGTGAAATTGTAGGAAAAGTTTTACCATTTATCAAATATATGACTGCCATTTGGAGCATTCAAATCATAGCCATTCATCGCTTAATGGTATTGAAAGCTTTCTTTTATGCACCTTTTGTTAAATCATCACATACGTCCAAATGCAAATAGGTGAAAACGATTGTTTGTTATTATTTTTATTGTATACATCGAACTGAGATCCTTATTACCGCCTTAATTTTATGTGAATCACTTTTCAATTGATCAATCTATCGTTGATTTTTCCGACGCTGAACTCGTTTTACGTAGAGAGCATCTTTCATCCCAAAGGAAAAGCGAGAGAAATAAAGATAAAAATGGTTAACTACTGAGAATCAAAAAAAGCAAAATTTCACAAAAATAACCACTTGTAAATAGTATTGGATGTTATCTCTTCTCTCGTTCATGCGTTAAAGCGAAGGAAATGATGAATTGATTGATTGCAACAGCAACAAAAACAAAACTAGTGATTAAGCCAAAGAGCAAAATAAACAATTTAAGCATTCGCAGCACAGCACTTACTTCGTAATATGCATGGAACGAACTTGAGAAGAGTTCACAATTATTTGTTATTCTAATTTTTCATTCGCTGAGATGACGTAGTGATTGTCGCGTCTATTTCGTATGAATTGAACTTGATAGCCAATCAAAGCTGCATGAAAGCGAATTGCTTCGAACGAGAAAGAGAGAGAGAAAGACAGATAGAGAGAGATATTCACTCGAGGCAATATCGCAGCATCTTATTAGTTAATTGAAGCAAAAAATAAAATAAAATTATACTGTAGAATGGCCTTATAAAACCAATTGTATTATGTGCGTAACTGTTCACTTGTGAAATTTATCTCTGTGTCATATAAAAAAAAAAAATATGTTGATAAAATGAATAATGTCATGTTGAAAATATTGTGTACGCAAAAAAACGAAGGGAAAGGATAAACAAGAGATGGATTTCGAATTCATGGAATATATATAAATATGAGATATTTTTCGCTCCGGCAAAAGTGGTTCTTGTTATCAGTTGCAAATCAATGTTGAACAAGTATACGATGATTTTTTTTATCGTTATGATTCAAGCGAATTATCGCATCTTGCCACACTAGCAACCCGCTTTGAGTTTTCGCAGCAATGATTTTGGTTATTTCATAAAATAACAAATGCAATGTAAAAAAATTAGTCTGAAAAGTCCTTAGTTAAGGTGGTATTAAGATTTAATTGTAATGATTTTCATATATGGAAAACGCCAAGTTTTTTTGTAAATAAAATTACGCCAAATAATCACAAATTGAATGAGCAAAGAGACAGAACAGCTCCCAGCATATTTATGCAGAACAAAATGGGACATTCAAATGATATATCAAAAAATGTTTTTTTCTACACAAAACAACACAGAAACATTCAACACATAACAACAACAACAATAAAAAACCATCAGCAAATACTCTTTATATACTCTCTTTCAAATTGACAACTTCAATCACTTTCAATTTTTTTACAATTTATACGTACTTTACTGATGAGCGATATTTTGCCTTTTTTATGGTGGATTGATGATGAAACAAATCAATCACATCAATCTTTTCTATCACATTTTCTAAATACTTACCCCGATGAGCTATATATTCGATTGCAATGAACAAATTTACGCAGAAATGTATTTCATTCAATCCAAAATGGCAAAATATCGATACATGTCAGCGCGATTTCATATTTCATTCTTTCAGTTTTCACCAAATTCTTAACTTCTTTCCACAAGCATTACACAATTTGTGATATCATTAACATATTAACTTTCAACGGCAGTTATGTATCGAAGAATACTTTTTATATTTGTTTATGAAATCGTTTGTCATACACACACAAACACACACACAATTCAAAAAATGTTGTTTGGTTTCGTTTTTTTCTTCAACAGCACACATTCTTACAGCCTCAGTATTACCGCTCACACATTTCAAACATACACACAAATGCTATATATATTTTTTGAATAGACATTAAATACAATTTATTTGTTAAGGAATCGGATGAGAATAATCATGATTGAAACAGAAACAAAAATAAAATACAAAAAAAGAATTGTGAGTTTAAATATATCTAGGACTTTGGGATCGGAATGTAAATATAGATAAATTGTATGATCAAGTCTGTTAAAATAGTCATCAATTGAATAAAAGAAATCGATTGAAAATGACAAAAATATTGAGTTTTCTTTTTATTATTATTTGTAGCTGAGGAATTCTTGGATCTCGGTAAGATATTTCTGTTCTAATGCAAAAAATATTGGACGAATCGCAACTAAGTATGCTGGATTCGCTCATATTTGCTGTAACAGCAATGTTGCATTCGCAGCCCGTGGTACGTCTTTCGATTGGTTCATGAGTAGGGATTTTTATTGGAAGCTTTTGCCATTTCATTACGATATAATGCCATTTCAAATGGGAAAATGAAAATGTATTATTGCCTTGCTTTTTGCACAAATTAATAGCTAGTTCTACATTTTATAACGTGAACGCGGATGTATGATGTGTATTATCACTTTCCATTTAGAAATACTAACATTTGAAAGCATAATTTTATTTCTGCCGCTCGTTTGATTACAATTATTTCTACTCTCTAAAAATCGTCTTTCACGATAAAGCTAACCATTTTACACTCGGTCTAGGAGATAAAGCAAAAACATATACATTTGAAAAGACAATTACTTAGGTTTTATATCTTTTTGACTTTGTGATGTTTTTTTCATTGTTTTTTCTATTCGTGACTTCAGTGACCGCACATCTTTTAGCTCGTACATTGCTTGTTTCGCTAACATCCCCTCTGGATTCGCGGCTGGCTCATACAATAGCATTCGAATCGCTTCCTTCGCAATCAATTCGGCTTCACATAAAACATGCTGCGAATAAAACCAGAATAGCAACAATGAATATGTATCAAATTGGCGATGAGAAATGACATTAATTTATCAAACGTTTTCACCCTTTTTAAAGCTTTGGCGTTGGCATGCATTCAAAATTAGATCCATTTTCAATCAATATTGATGTTAACTTTTATCATAAAATGATACAATATGGATAGGACACAAAAAATGTGCCGGTCATTTCAAAATGGCAAACAATTTTTCTTCAGAAGATTCAAAAACTTAAAGCGGTCGATTTGAATGACGCTATCATCAAAACAAAAGATAAAACAAAAATGGTTTGCAACGAAATATCGAATGGGAAAATGGTGTTCGGACAATGAAAACTATTTGCTGGATAAAATTGGTTTTGATGTGGGCTGATCCGCGTGTATAAATTTCATAGCCGATCGAATCGCAAATGTACTTTGGGGTGTTTTTAGGTCGATGGACCACACCGAATGAGACACTTGTTTTAATTCTAAACATGCAAGCACAACACACGCATCGCACATACTATCCGCATTTGTCCACAAAAAATCAACAATAACATGAAAATGAAAATGAGAATTTCAGAAATTATATATAATCGCACCAAATATTCAGGATCCGTGATAATTTTCAACTGGTGATGTAGTTTTGCAAGTTGTACAGTTGGAACAAATAGTTCGTACAGACCAATTGCTTTCAAACGCGAAATTCCCGGCTGCAACACGTTCAGCAACGGTACAAACTCTTTGCACAAGGCGATTTTACGTTTCAATAGATTTTCTAACGGTGAAAGACGCCGATCGACTGTATTATTAGCTGGTGACCGGGTAGAACTATCATATACGGTGGAGCTCATGTGACGAATGATTGCCGCCAATTTCTGTTTCATTTCGATGAGCAAATAGTGGTTTGGATGTAATATTTGCGTGTACTTCGTGATGAACAATTCAATGTGCTCAATATTTGGTGCAAATTGTTGAACCTTTACACGAATCTCGCGTAAAATCAATTGGATTTGTTCATTTGACACAATTGTACTGCAATTTAAGCATTTCCATACAGTTTTACAATCCATACGAATCATGTAGCCCATGGAGCACGACTGACAACGCACTGAACTTAAATGTGTGCCGAATTCAGTTGGATCACTGCATCGCCGGCATGCACATTCAAAATATTTCCCCTTGATTAAATGCTCTTGGCGCGCTTCAGTTCCCTTTCAGTTGATTGGTCACGAGTGTGTGCGTTGTTTCATTGTATCGATTGTGCGTGTGTGTCGGCGGCAACAGCGGCAGTGGTGGCAGTGAATCGACATACAAAAGACAAGTGATAAAATAACAATAAAAATTCAAATCGTAAGCATTATCAACTAATGGACAACAATACAATAGCATTGGGTATGGGAATTTAGTTGAATGCATATGCATTTTCATAAAACCCAAGAAATTTATATTGCATACGTTTTTTTTTTCTCTATCGAATTTGGTCAGTGTTGCAGCTATTACCGGTCGAATGACCAATCCAACTCATTAATCTAAATCACCGATGTGTGACGTTATACTGAACTTATCAGAATAACCCTTGTGCATCTTCAAAATCGATCGATCGACTATACATAAACTTACATATAGTGATGCTGTATAATTGTTGTAAATTATTTCACCAGCTGCAATATCAACGCTAGCATAAACTTTGAGCTGTGTATTGTTATCAACAGTTATGAATGTGTTGCCTATACAATCATGAGCCAAAAGGGCGGCGTGCATATACAATCCACGCACGGGAAACTCCTGCGATTTGAGATCAGAATCAATTTCAATTCAAACATAGCGTTTGACAAGACATAGACAAAACAAAAATTCAATGACCTCGAAAAATTGTGTACGGACTTCAAATGTGTTAACATCAAGGATGCCGCAAATTTTCTGCAAAAATTCATCGGTTAAATGCCATGGCGCGTTGACTGATTGAAAAATGCCATCAATGTTGATGTCGCGTAATGGTTGAATGACGTTTTTTGCATGCTCACGCCAAATCCACGTATCCTTTCGCTGGTGACAATGCGATTCCATACAGAGAATTTCGTCAATTTGATGTTTGAGATCGGCATCAGGTGTCACCAGTTCGTTTTGTTCCATTGCATATCGATACAATAAGAATAAAACACGCAACGGTGTCACCACATCGAAATTATCGATCAGAAATGTTGTGGGCATGGCCAGTTTTTTCATCGTATCACATTCAATGATATTATGATTATCACAGCAATTCCAACACAATGGCACTGTTTTGCACTTTCTAAAAATGTGGTGAGAATATGGCGGGACCAAAAAAGATTATGGTTCATTAGGTTTTTAAATGGGATTTTGTGAAATGGATCAATGCTTTCTTCTCTATCTCACTTGCACATTGTGACTGATGGTGCGTAACAATTCAAACAGTTGAGTTTCGTGTCCCAATATGGTCCACAAACAATTGGCGATTCACTCAATAACAGTTCACCGGCTTTTATATCTTGTGCAGCAATCACGAATCTATTGTATGCCACCACAAAATAGTTAAAGAGATATTCTTAGCAAATTGAAAGTAGTGAATGGGCAAAATTGCAATGAGATGGAGTGAATACATAGAAAAAATTAGATCAGTGCAAGTAATTCACCTGCCAAACTTTTCATTGGTGTCAAGTGCACATTTTTTATACGAAAAATTTGCCATTTTCCACTTAAAACAACGGAACAAAAACCACGAAAATCGCACCAAACACTTTTCCGACTTTCGAGTGAATGAGCGCAAACGAATGAGAGTATCTGCTCAACAAAACATTACGAACTGTATTGTATTCGTATGCATCGATCAAACCGCCACTTAAATAGCTCGAAGTCGATTTAAATTTAGATAGATATCACATTATCCGTTTAATTAAAAAGCCGTTGTTGTTAAGATTCAACCAACAATCCATTCGCATTCGGCTGCTGGCTAAAAATAATTCGCTGGTCTTTAAATGTATGTAGTTAATCATTACAAATGGTGCACTTCAGATTGAAAACCAGCAAATTCAATTACGAAAACACTGAACAAGGAAATTGCATTCCAATTAGCCACATCTTCTCAGTATTTTATACATTGTGCGACTAAAAATACTAGCTGTTTCATGAACGCATTTGAAACTTCATAATTAAACGTATACCGTTCGCATATTACATACAGAATATTGATACATAGTTTTTTCAAATATTCCTTTATTCAATTACAATCACAATACATGACAATTTTTCATATGCTAACTCCTTATGTGGAATAATTCATTATTGGTCGCCAATTCAAATTGAAAAAAATATATTTTTGTTTATAATTCGGTAGGTGTCATTTCTGATCACTATGCTTTCGTGATGGCTGAATCATCAGCGTGCGTCATATGAGAACTATTCATTGCGTGAACATTTTGAATAAATTATAACTTTTTTCGATTCGGAATAAAATGAACAACCAACACCAGAATTATAAATCTATCCATGAATCGCGTTCAAATTTAATCTACCTAAATCTAAAATGAATGGCACTTTTCTGTTTTCCCTAAAAACTTTAACCTAAAGACAAATTACTCGGCATCACAGTGAATCTATAGCCTAGATATAATTAAATCCAATACATCATCACTATGCACGTTTCCAAACAAAAAACGTCAATAAGGTTTAAAGTTCTCGAACAGAACAAATTGTAGACGATTGACCACTTCGACTTCAATGTGGCCCCTCATATTTTCATTTTATTTCGATTTTTTTCCTCAACGTTCTACCTAACACGTGATGTGAGCTTCATTCAAATCAAAATCGAATTGTGATTTCAATCGTTCAAAAATTGTCCCTGTTTTCCAGAGCTGTCTTTTAAATTCAGCAGGCTGTTAAAAATTGGATGTATGCTATGGAATGTTTCCATTGCATAATTTCGGGCATGCATTCAATTCCATATTTTGTGTCCATCGCCATTTACTTCGTATACGCATATTGAAACAACGCTGCGGATGGTGTGCGCATTGGAACCAGACGTGGTTCACCATCATTATTCCGGAAGACCATGTAGTTGCGGCCATTTATTACACGCTTCTGACCGCCATTCATACCAAGTGGCTTAATATAATCTTCCGTTGTCCAAATTTTATTGCGATGAAATAATGTTGCATACGCTGGGGGTGGCGTAATATTTGTCATGCTTTTCGTTGATTTGCTGTTTTGCTTTTTGTTAAATGTTGATGTTCGGACTTTCATATTGTTATAATTCAAACGTCGGTTCAGGAATTTGAAGAAAATCTGTTAGTGTATTGAAAATGAAAACAGAACTCAGTGACGAAACATGTGACACCCATAATGCAAGTGGATAAAAGAATACCTCAGAGAAGAAAATAACAACAGACGTACAGAATCCAGCGAACATGATCCAATAGGTCATAGAGAGATCACTGTTTCGTAGTTGACGCTCGGTGCCGCCCAAATTTTGTGGACATATTTCAGCGTTGGTTAAATTTTCGCCGAGCATGAACTTTACAATACCCGTTTCAACAAGCTGCAACAAACTAATTCACCAAATAAAAATAGATAGAAACGAACAAAGAATGAAAAACAAGCAAAAATGGGAAGAAAGAAATGTATCAAATGTGTTTACGTAATTCGAAAATGAAACTTACGCTGGATCGAATAAAACATTAAATTCCGATTCAAGATTATAGGCGAATGACCGCTTACGTTTCATGAATGGCTCTTTTGCCGTAGCAAATGGGCATTGTTTCTTTTCGTCACCGGGATTTTTCAACTTTCGTTCCTGATAGTCGTTATATATTAAATGATTTATCGCTGGACGATCACGAACTAGCACGTAATCATCTTTGTATACATATTCACTGAGCGTATCATTATCGGATTTATCCGAAAATATGATCCGATGATCGTCGTACATTTTCCTCATCATTGTTAGTGATTCATTGGACTGTAAGGAAGAGAAACGGTTCAAAACATTGCTAATCAGAACGTTAAAACGGAATAAATGGAACTGACGTACATTCAATATCGCGTACTCAACGCAGCCACCTTTCATCGTAACAAACTCCTTTTCGGTTCGATAAATATCGTCCCACGAATTGATGGGCAGAGTAAAACGAGACAATGTAAGGAAAGCTGTTAAATTAGCGGTATAAAACGATGTCAAAATGGTGATGAAGATCCACCATGTGGCGAATATGAGACGAGTAGAATCTGGAGCAAAAATTCGCGAAAATATGCACATACATTTAGTCAGTTTGGGAATCATCAGAATTTAAAATAAACATTGCATATACCAGCTATCGGTGAGAGTGTGCTGCCCTGTTTTAGTAGCGCACCATAAACGAACCACATGCAATGCGGCAGTGCGTACCTCCTTTGTTCATCATCTCCCGTTAGTTTGTAGCGTATTATGATGATGAGATAGATTAACGGACCAACAATTAGCAACGAAACCAAAATCAAAATCCAAACGTTTAATGTGAATGGTGCCAATAAGCCGGTTCCCGTCGCGGATAATACCGGCCGCTTCATAAGCATCAACCACTCGCCCTCATCCAATGTTGTCACTGAATATTTTATGAAATCCCGTGTATCAGATAAAACGGGTAAAAAGGCTACAGCTAATTCAGATTCCTAATTAGACAAATCGAAAACAGTTACAGCGATGACGCAATACGAATTCAGACGGTACACATGTTCTCACTTTTTTGTACAGGCTCTCCAATAAACTGCCACTGAAGTCTTCTTGGGAGCCAATTATATTACGATTATGCCGAACGATTTCATATGTGAAATTGAATTTATCCATTAAAAATTGGAAAAGCTGGAATGCTATTCCTTTACCAACCAATTTGCCCGACTCCATTTTGGTGTAGCTTAATGGCGGATCCTTTCGAGAATGCAAAAGCTTGACACTATGAATTGGAAAAATTGCGCACTCAATTCACGCATCGCTTACCTCAAGTGTAACAACTTTCAGAACTCGGCCTTTTAGACGACTTTTAAGCTCTTCTTCTGTTACATTTTTTAATTTAGCACTTGAATCCTTATCTAATTTTTAAAAAAAGAAGCAAGGAAATAACATGACTTTCCGTTTGTGAAGAAAGCAAGGATGTTTTTCGGAGACTTCGGTGACACAAAGTGTTCTAGAAGTTCCAAACATTAAATATTTATCAAAAAGCTCCTGGCGAATATGTCAAATACTCGAAAACACGTAGAACACGATAAATACACGAACACTTTTTTTTTTCGTATGATTTGCAAGTTTTCCTAAATATTCCTGAAGTATTTTGAATTTTGAATCAGAATTTAAAAAAAAATTTAACATCAAAAATGGAGCACTGAAAGACTTGTGAATGGCAGCTTATGTTACTATCAAGGAAGACTTTAAAAATATCGAACGTTTGTCTGCTACGTCTTCATTCGGCTGATTTATCATACTGCTTAGAGGTACACAGTTTAGTTTTTTAGTAACAATGATTGGAATTGATTGCGAGATAAATTGAACTGGCCTACGCCATCTGCTATTGATTGCTAACTTAAAATATGTCGATTCGACGTCTTGCGTATAATGCTCCGAAAGAGTGCAATTGTCACCAACTTTTGAATCTGTTGCTTGAATTGCGACTAACGCACTTTTAAAGTCCATTAATGTATGAAAAATATAAAATATTGTTGCAAAATGTTCACGAAATCCATATAATTTTCCTTCATCGTAAGCTCTTTTTGACCAATAAAATATCGGAGAAACAGAAAAAATTTAATACTGAAGCGTAAAGAAAAAACTCTTCTTGCAGAAATAAAATATGTAAAAAAAATGGAACTAAAGAAACTACATATAGTTCTTGGATGTTGCGCAATAAGTTCATAGAAAAAACGTGACATTTCCACACATTCTACGCATTTTGATCAAAAGTTGATAAAATCACTTAAAAAAGACGCGCAAGCACGAGTTTTACCACAAAACAATTCTTTGTTTAGTCAAGAGCTCGTGAGTTCCATCCTTCACTGATTTTGTTCCTTTTCTTAATACTTTCTTCGGAAATAAAGTCTTAAGAGAGATTCAATAACATGATCACTTTCATTATTATTGATATCTTTTATTGAAATAATTAAAATAAAAATGAAAATTTACAATCCAAAATATAAATTAGTCACTGTGATCACTGATCTAAATTCTGTTGTCTTCTATTCAAAATACAACGAATATCCATTTTTCTGTATACGGTAAATCCACATTACCTGACCCAATTTGATCGTCAAGTCGGGGCAGCTTTGTGGCATTTTCGATGATCCCATTGACGTTAATCATATCACCGAAATCACAACTGCAATACGAAATGAGGCATATAGCAATAAACAGAACATTTAATCCAGACATAATTAATCCAAACGATTTAGTTTTCGGATGTGCAAATGGTTGTCTTTAAAATTATTTGTTGCCCAAATTATCCAATGTTCTGAATTCATTTGAATAGCAATCGTTTCAGAGGATATGCAAATTTATCGCAATAAATTTAAATAAAACGAATGTCCCGGATTAGTTGGCGAGGTTTCGTCCATTGCGTGTTGAAAAACTAAGCGCTTATACAAAACTGACCAAGTGTGCGGCCGTTCAGCCGACCGTTCGGTCATCGAGAAATCATCACGGCTAAATTCATATGAGTGTTGGTGGGATATACGGGGCGGAGCGGACCGAAGTAAATGAATTTTCAATTGTGTTAGTGTGGTTATCGGTTGGAGCTTCAGTTGTTTATCTGTTTTTCCATTTCGATCATATGTTATAATATTTTTTTGCGCGCGGGGGGACGTTAATCAACCAAAATCGATTGTAATGTTTCATTTTCTCTACGTAATTGTGAAACGTAACACGTTGGACGGCTCAATTGCAAAGCACACTACCATCAATTTATTGAAAATGCCATCCGTTGACGAGTAAAGCTCATAGAATAACATGAAAAAAACACCGCTGCTAACGTAAATATTATTTAATGTTCATAATGGAGAGTAAATATTGGCTGACTTCGACTGTATAAAATGCACATTAATTCTCGAATGTCAAATATTTATTTAATTTGGCTTTTTTCGTCGGATAGAGTTCTAGTCACAAAGCTGGAACAGCACTATTGACTTCTGGTTTCATACAGATTGACTCTAAAATTTGAATGATCTCATTTTGAATTACGCACCATAAAGTACTTTGCTTATGTTCATGTTTTCATATCCTTGAAAAAGCAGAATTTTCATGCAACATTTGAATACAATCAATTCGAATAGAATTATTTCAAATAATTTCTAAGAAATTCAATGGCCGATCGATCTTCTGATCAGCTGAAATAAATTTTTTATGCTTAATGATAAAAAAAACTTTTTTGTTTTTATGGCTGCCTATAAATGAATCAAGTAAATTATAGTTTATATCAATATTTCCAGTATAATGCCCACAAAAAAACCAGTGTTACCATCCATAATGCATAAAAGTAATAAAATTCCATGGAATATGATGGATGTCTGATTCAATTTGATGAAAATGTAACAGTTTATGAGCTTTTAGTTCATTAATCAAGAGCTCTAGTCGACGCCAATCATGGAACACATTTTCAATGTAAACTCTTTAACATTTTCGAAAAGAAATGTCGATTATAGTTCATAGAAAATATAAAAGTTTCTCCGGAAAAGAAAAAGAAAATTGATTCCAACTGCTTCTGCTGTTGCTGAAAATACCGTTTAAAATCATATTAACGCTTATTCTAAATTGTCTTTTCAACTCGTTTCATTTCATTTCTTTTTTTTATTTCTCTTCATTTCATTTCGAAATTGTCTGGTATTCGTTGGTAATTTTTTGTCCGAAAATAGAGATGGCATCGAAAATATCATGGGACTATGATAGGTGTAATTAAATTGTATGAGCCAATTGCCTGATCGAATGAACCGAAGCGATTTTGTGAGATGGCATTTAAGTAACAAGCAGTAATGGATGACATTGCGTTTTGATATGAATCGCTGATGACACAATTTATGGTTCTACTTACCGAATGAAGTAATATAGTTAATTTAACACGAACAAAAACACATTTCAATGTGTTCAGAAACAATTGGGAGCTCAGAATGATGGATGAGTTTTTTTGGCAGAAGAAAGTGAAAGTTCAATAACAATGATGACACATACATCGTTATAAATGCGCTTATTTTCTAGTTCTTTGTCAAGGGTAAGATCATTTTTTCGGTGGCTAGTCGTTCGATTGAAGTGTTATGTTTACATTCGAAATAAAAAAGAAACAGTTTCATTTCGATAACGTTAATGATCCTTGAAAGCAATGTCAATATTTAACCAATGCACTCGTTTCATAAAATTCTCCCATTTTTTCCCGTTTTCATTGAAAACGTGCGCAATTTTTGGCCAAACATCGTTTATTGGTTAGCGTGCTACAGGTAATTGGATTGAAAAGTTTCACCGATTTACTGCTTATTTCAGGGAGCCCAATTATGCATTCAAACTGCTAAATTATCCGCGTATAAAATGGGCAATGCATCATTTAAAACCATCGAAACGGTTAATGTACATATTTTCTCAACGTCCTTTTTTCCCATTTATCAATCATAAATATTGGCACGACGGTATAATTTGACCATTATACCACCAAATGCCGACCGACAACGAAAGACATTTATTTATACAAGCAACAGAAGCAACTAGACAATTTCATATGTAAATTAGTTTAAATTTTATGCACGCGACAAATATAGGGACGGTAGTTTAAATAGACAAAGTTTGAAATCAATATGGAAAAATCGCAATGGTCATACCGTCTCAATGGACATAATGTTTATTGAATGAGAGAATGAGAGAGAGATAGAGAGAAAATGTGTTGCATTCATCATGGCTACATAAAATAGTTAAATGGTATTAGAGCATACAGAGCTCAAACCAAACAGAGCTGTAAACACAACGTAAATATAACATTTTCAATAAATGCATGTCACTCTTTTTGTCACAACTTACGTGCATGTACGGCTGTTCGGTTTCGATGTGCCTATCAAATATATGTGGCATTTCGCTGTGAGATCGAAAATTATGTGAAAATGTTTAATAAATCTATGTTGACGGCATGCTGCAACAGAAATTAGCATATTTTGTCAGAATATTTCTACCAGGAAACAGCCGAAAATTGATGTTTTCTATGAGAAAAGCATTGCTTATACGTTCTGTTAGCTCAACCGCTTTTTTATGATTATATCTAATTGTCTATTGGGGAGAAAACGATAATTCATCTAAATTTTTGGTATATAATTAGTTGATGATTAAAATTACAACGTCGAATTGCCGGTATAATTAAGAAAATATCTCAAAAGGGAGTCAAATGACCTTAACCCAGCTTTGCAAACACTCGATGGCATTTTTCTTTTGTTTACATCGATAGAGTCGCTGCGATGGCCCCTCTGTGTACGGTTGACTTCAATTAAGTATGTGGTCGTCGCAGGTGTCAATTGAAATCACCATAAATTCCAATTAGACAGCCTTGCTGTTGTCACTGTTCTCATGTTTTAATTGAATTTACTAGTGAACTCACTTCCTTTAGCCACAATTCAACGGAATTTGATTGTCAGCCTTTCAGACACGTGCACTCCATCCAATTATATGTTTGGCTCCTTATTGACTGTGCACAAAATGATGGTTCGGATCACTTTTCATCCATTAGCTTCTGCTGATAAGTATATAATTTGCGTAGAAATGACTTATGTTTTGTAGGTGTCGGCTCTATGCATGTATCTGGGTGGAATTAATTTCACTTACTTCAGAAATGATGTGGGCTAAGTTTGGCTCATTTCCTAAAATACAAGCTTGAATTAAGTTGGACACAATTTTATCCTTCTTTGATTAACACATCTCTAATATGCATATGCTTCAAAAGTTCAAAGACAAAGAACGTAACAGGCGTCATGCGGTAGCACAGTTGATTTAGTTTAGCTTGAGAATACTTCTCTAAATCGCTGTTAAGAGAAAACTTTGTATCAAAAATGCCGCGTGCATAATGCTTGGATCAAAAGATTTATATTTCGAGAGAAAAAATTATCATGAATATACGTAATACCGAAATGAAGAGACCAAAACAATTTGGATGGTGGCAAGAAGATGGCACAAACTTGAACTAGATATTTATTATATTATACAGCATCGCTTCCAACAGACTTTCCAATGAATGAAGATATATGGACATTTTGTATCAATCCACATACATATATCATCTCAATTATTTGAGGCCTCCCATTCGGATGTCTCTCCGAGAAAAATGGTAGAAAGTCACACCGAGTCTCTGAGAGTAAATTAGTTTTTTATTTGAATTAATCAGAAAATTTTGACGGTCATCCAATCTATTAGTTATGGCACTATACATTCATGAAAAATGTATGGAAATTATTAATGTCTTTTTTCAACAATGGCATAAATCTGACGGTCATGATGACGATGACGGCACGAGGGTGGCGAAAGTGCACATGGAACTGCTCTAATTTGAGGGATTGACAATGGATTGTTCCTATCAATCACACAAATTACAGTGAATTTGTTGTACGAGCGCTGTATTTCAATACCCGGCTTGATTTGGCCTGAGCCACTTCACAGCGACCAAAACAAATCGATCGATTCGAGTAAAGCAACAGCCTTAAAAATAGTTTATTTGCTATTGAGGGTCCGCCCGTGTGCGCGTCAGAGCTCACACAAGAACGACCATTGGGTTCTGATTGAATTGATTTGTTTACAATATGCTGATTGATGACATTCATTGTCGTTGCCATTATTGAATGACCGAAATAATGAAATTCCAACCACCGACCCGAATCAAAATATTTTGATAAAATAAATTCGTTACGAAACACATACCTTCGCACAGCAGCAGATAAATGTTTGAGTGCAGAGAATGTAATTAAAATCGAAAACACAATTCTTGATGCGGAAAGATGTTTTTTGCCTGAGAAATATTCAGCAGGTATATTCATAATGAGAGCATTAGCGCTGCTGAAAATTGACGGGAAATACATAAATCTCCTCATTTTGATTTTCTTAATTTTCAAATATAGGGGCAGACTTTAGAATTATGACCTACAACTATTTAATTGTCTAATTATAGCCTTACTTATATTCGCAGTTGAGTCATAATTATATAAAACCCTTTTTTAAATATTGACATCCACTGTGATTGAAAATGAAGAATTTTTTGGTAGTAGTTGAAGATCCTTCACGAAATATCTTAAAAAAATACAGAAATTTACTTCATTATTGAACCATTTTTTTAAACATTCGATTTTATAATGATTTCGCTTGAATGAAAGCTCTACGCACATATCAATATGAATCATTCGATATATTGATTTTTTCCACTCATCATAATCTTCGCCACCCTAGTTTTATTTCTCTTAAATGAGACTAGTTCCTCTGGTGAAGAAGTGGAGGACAGCAACACAGCTTGCACTATCCTTTTTTGATATTTCTTTTAATACTTTTTGCATTTTAATTGGAATTATGTTGAAAGTAATGCAATAATGATTGCGCCATTAAAAATGCAATATTTTTATATAATGGCACGTGCGAAATGGAATCATGCATTTTATTCTCATATTTAACGATGCACACACGTGAATTATATCTGTATTTTTTCCATCGGTTGAATTTGCTGGCGATTAAATTTTGCGCAGACAATTCCATTATACGCTTTACCAAATCGAGTTATTCGACTGAGTTCAAGCTCATTGAATACGCACATTTCATCGTTAGATCATTAAAATGCATATTTTATTTGATAAATTGGTTGTAAACACAAAATAAAATTTGTTGTAAATCATTAAATTGTTTCAACATGTACATAATGTAATGCGAGGATAGATAGAGTTTGGAGGAGATGGAAAAAGGCGTGTAACATAAGATTAGCATAAATGAACTGGCACTGGGTTTACATGTGTGTTGTTTCGCCGAGATCAGCTTTCGAAGTGGCTTCTAGTTTTGCCTTATCCGCTTCATCATATCGCTCCTTCCGTTTCAATATAAAGTGCAGAATACTGCAAATGAACGAATGAATGCGGTTTATAATGAATTCTCTTGAAACTTCCATAAATTATGCGCTAGTGAAATTCATTATACGTACATAAATAATATAACAGTTACGACAAGAAAATCAAAGCTAACAAAATAAAATGCGGCTGGCCATTTTTCTAATGTGTACTCGTAAACAATACTGTACAACGCAATAAAAACGAATTTGGCTATGTTTTCAATTATGGCAATAATTGAAAATGAACGTCCCAGTTCGTCAGCATGGACAAATTTCGATAGCATACTTTTGAGCACCAGCGCCCGAATGCTGATAAATGCATCGAACGTTCGAGCCACGTACATCATCGTAAACGTTGAGGCAGCAGTCTGTCAATAAAAAAGTATTTCAGCAATTGTAAATTGCATATCAATTAATTTATAATTAAATGGCATAATAGCAGTAAATGTGAATTAATTAAAATGTGAATGAATTGAAATATTCGATTTAATAAACAGTTTATTTGGTAACAAATTGAAAGCGCCTTACATAAAATATTCTAGAAATGCCCGAAAATATTGAGCCCAAAAGTCCCAAATTTGTATCGCAGAATTTCAGTAATTTACTGAAAATGTACAGCATAACCACGGTACCGACAAAAGCAGTGGCTTGTCCGTATGTTGCAAATGTACTGTAATCGACACCATCCCAATTCAATGCAATGCGAGTGAAGTTGTATTCGTTGGGCTCCTCACCGAATGCTAAAATAATTGATGTAGTGAATATTAAATTCACGTCTTTTTTTTATCACACAAAAAATATACATAAAAAACACTTACAAGGTCCAATTGCGATAAAATATGTCAAAAAAAGCAAAATGACCGTGGCACGTCCTTGATTTTCGCGTTTTCGCATCAAAACTTTAACACATTCAACAGCAACGACTGGATTGAAGAAATCAATGATCATTTGAAAGCACGTCTCATTTTTCTTGGGCTCTTCAGCGGTCAGCTGTAGTTCTCGATGTCCATTCACATTTTGAACTTCACGTAAATGCAAGTGTCGTTCGTCATTTGTAATAAATGCCGGATTATCAACTCCCGGTGACAATTCGATTTCTTCGCTATCTCTTCGCTCAACCTCTTTTAGCACGAAAATTATGTAAAAAACTCCAATCAAATTTATTGGGATGCAAATCAATATCAACACTGAAGAAAAAATTGCAATTAGCTCAACGAAATAAAGACGAAATATAAAATGAGACTTACTAATGTAGCCGAGTTTGGCAAATAAAATTCCGGCCCATGGTAAAGAAGCGATCGGAATTAATGAGACAACTTGAGCAAATAGACCAAATCGGAATGTACGATCCTCTTCGGCAGTTGTCTCACTCAGATAGCTGTACACACCCATCAACATTAGATTTGCACCACCTGTTACGGCTGGCAACAGTTTCCCCAGAATCGCATTAAACTCGAGCGGAAGTTGCTTGAAAAATACTGCCGAAATAAGGTAAACTATTGGTGGATGAGAGGTAAGGTTCATAATTGGATTTAAAAATGGTTCTAATAAATTTGGTGATTTTTACCAATCAAAGCGGCCAATTCCCCAACCAATGGAATCAATATACACGGCTTCCGTTTGCCATGTTTATCCGACCATCCGCCAGCATACAGAATTATCACAATACCGAAAACAGAATCTAAAATCAAAAAGAAGGTAAAATATTCACCATAATTTTCAGTCCAAAGTTTAAAAAGAGCATTTCGTTTTGATTTCAAAAAATTGAACATGATTCTTGATGCAGCTGCTATTCAATTTGCCTACCAAACGGAGCCGTGAACAAATTCAATTGCGTATCTAGTTTTTGACTGTCAATTTCGGCCTGGCACACCAATTCCTCGAGCTCCGTAATGTCGAAGAGGATCATAGCGGTTGAATTTTCTGGCAAAATGGGTGTCCCGTTTTTGAACGTAAAATCATTCATAACTTGCGATCGATCACTATATAAATGAATGACTTGATCCTTCGGCTCTGCCATCTTGTTACGAAACATAGGACAGTTGATATTTTGGATCGATTTATCGATCATATTATCGCAGACAACATCACTATAGTTGAAATTTACACGGCACGACTAAAATGGCGTAGAAAAACATTGAAAATTGAAGTAAAAACGTTAGAATGCAAGAGGCTAAAATAAGAACCATTCACCTTTTCTAAGGATAAATTTTCGACTGCAATGAAGAGAAAACACGAAGGAATCAACCAGCACAGCATAATCGGTTCGACTGTGATATTTTTCCAAATATTCATGATATATTTGCCGAAGAAGCCGCAGTTGCACTTAAAATTCTCGTCCGATTTGTTGTATTCTGGCGGTTTGGTTTCAATGACGGACGCTCTTTTCGGCATCGGCTGTTCGGTTGGTATAATTGATGTTTCGGGCGCAGATGCTGTGGTCGCTTCAACACTTTTCACGGGCTGTTTCTCGGCCATTTTCTTGGCTCGAAGCGATTGCAAGCGAATTGTAGCGAATTTGTCACAATCGGTGTGACCACCCTTAGTATTTATGCTAGAGAATATGTAGTTTTTTAACGACATTTTGACGAGCTTTCTAAACAGAACTGTGTTACAAAGAGAGCCAACAAGAAGGTATAGATAGTAAATAATGAAATGTAGAAGGGAAGCACTGGTTCGTTGTCTTCGTCTCCAATTTTTAGCGTTTCTTTTTCCGTCCTTTCGATGACTCAGAGTTCGCTTGAAAAATTCTGACTTGATTGATATTCTTTTTGGATTCGGCGGCGATTTTGACTGGAGATTTTACCATAAAAAATATTCAGATAAAATTCATATTCAGTCAAATGGTAGTCGGAGCTTCGTATTCGCTTAAATGTTGGTTTTAATACGAATTGTTCGTATGTGTGCGGCCTATTTTTCCATCTATTGAATAATGGTTTCGTTGATTTTCATTCAATCTATAATTAAATATTGATTTAAAGTTGCCAAATGATAATAGTACATGTATAACATATGTGCGATTATGAAAACTGAATTGAGAATTTGCAATTTGATCGTACATCTTCTTCTTAATCTATGCAGCGATTCAGTCGATTTCATTTCAATGATATAAGATTGGTTGAAGACACATATTTATTAGTAGTCTGAATGATAAACACACTTAGTATGGCACTAATGACGAGCTAATAAGCAACCGCAGAATTTATTTTTTACGGCCACTTTTATTTGCAAATAGGTTATGTACGATAATCTTTTTGTCCCTCCCTATCTTTTTTCTGGCTGGCCGAAAGAATATCAAAAATGACCCATAACTATTCACATCATGATGCGAACCAATTCAGATGGCGATCAGTGATTGAGAGCTGCTCAATCAAAATGATGTACAACGGCACGACGGAACAACTAATTTCCGTATTCGGTGACTAGCTTTAATTATAATTAACGTTCTTGTTCATATTCATTTTGTGAATTCAATTCAGCCAGAAGAGTTAAAAATGTTTTGGCGCTTGTAGCCAATTTAGAATGACAAACACAAAAATGACAAAGAACATAGATGACGTTCAAATCCAAATGAAGCTGAAAGCAAATATGAATTAAACGATGACTTCAATAAATATAAGTATTTTGAAAATCAACTAGAGTTGATGGGATTTACATATGTATAATGCATGAATTGATTTATTTTTATAAAAAAAATCACAGATACTAATCACATTTGCATATTTTAACTCTAGTTTCAAAATATTAAATCTGAATGCATAATTCGAAGCTCTGAAAATCATCAGATCCGTTTTGGATTGAACACAATGTTGAAATAAATTAGAATTTCGTAAACAATTCCGATAGTTACTTATGGCGCGCATTTTTCCGTGCAAATTTTGACATGACCCATCTCATTTGTGACGTACAATTTGTCAATGGACTATTGATCTTCCATTGCGATGGAATGAGCTTATGTGCGACTTAAATCTTGCGCTATTTTTGCGTGTTCATTAAATCCAGCGTACAAATTATTCTGATTTAAATGGAAAATCAAATTGGCTTCAAAAAATACATTCGACTCGGCCAAGCCATGCAATAATAATGAATTTGTATGAATTGGAAAATACGAATTTTTCGAATATTTGAACGAGTTATTGCTCATCAAAAATCTATTCCAAATTTAATCATCGCTCGATGGCTCTCGAAGTGAGAGGAAATCTATTAAAACGCGTTTTGTCGTTGTCATTCGTCCATTAATTCGTCTATGAATTGAAAAAAAACGAGTTTTGGTGTTAACTAAGACTAGTAACTGTTAATTAAGAATATTGCATTGATTGAAAGCCCGTAGAATTTGTAAATTATTTCAGACAGTCTTTCTATTCGAATTTAAAGTAATAAAGACGCGGCACAAAGTCAAGTTCGATAGTGAATTATTTAATCCGAAGCATGAAATTCTAATAATAGAGAAAAACTTGCATGCTCATAAATGCAAAACAACGTAGTCAATGGCGTTTGTGTTGTTCGACAGGCCGGAAATAAGAGGAAAAAATAGGAACTCATAATTGAAAAGAAAAGTTGCTATGGCGAAATAGTGAAGGTCTGGATCCGGCGATATCATGTATATAAATTACTGAAGTTATGTCATTTTGCACTCTCTGCAGCTCATACTGTAAAAACCATTTTACCTTGAATGGATGTACAAATTGTGATAAATTCCAGGTTTGTTTATGAATTGACATTCGCACGGACAATTCAGGAATGTGACGAGGGTCAGGATATTTTAATCGAATGGGGCAAATCATCACGGTATTCCAAAATAAAACGATGTGCGAGTTAAAAAGTGGTCTGTATTTAATGAACGGGATTCACGTAGAATTGTTGGAGTTTAACAACGATATACTCATTAAATGTTCCGCATATTTAAAAATTCCAATAAAAATGTCCGGATCCTCTTCTGGCAACACACACGAAAATGTCGATATTTTTTGAAATACCTCAATGTAAAATGGAGTGTGCTAACCACGAATGATGTCACCATAACACATATGTGAACGCTTTTTACGCCATTGACCGAAATCTACTGAGAGAAATAAATCCATTTTTTGACGCGTTGTGTAGAGATGAAATAAAACACGCCTCAAGTCGAAAATCGTCGTGAATAACAATGAAAAAAAGCAATAACAAATAACAGCATACGTCCAAATTCACCTTCATGACAAAAAACCGCGTCAGAAAATGTAGATATCATTGCCAGTAATTTCGTCACAAATTGAATGTGATAAATTAGAAAACAAAATAGCGACAGCTAGAAATTTAAGAAAACCGACGCACTTGCATTGTTGCAGATTTGCAATTCAAATGTTGGAAAATTGTCGAGCGATGTCGAGGTAGTTTAGGTAAATCACCGCATGATCCGTCGATGAATATTCGAAATATTCTAATTCTCACGAATATTTCGCGCGCGCTCTTGTTCAATAGAACAAAAGAGCAAATCGATTGAATGGGACTTTGCTACAAATATTATCAATACAAATAATAATCAAAAAAAAAGGCGAGATAAGCTACGATTATGGGCAACGAAAAACATGTTTTGCGAAAACAACAACAACAAAAAAAAACACACGAAAATAGCATACATTGTAATTCGTAACTATGCAAATGAACAGAGTCAAACGGCAAAAATATTGAAATTTACGACTTGTTCGACATCTAATATCAATGAAATGCATCCAACGCATATTTCGCATTTTGCGTTTCTATCGGTTGCGTCTTGATTACATTGTCTATTTATTTTGTCCATTCGAATGCATTTTGTTTCACACTGAACATGGTTAAGTTACTAAAGGCTCGCATAATTTATATGCGAATGCAGGTGAATAAAATATTAAAGTGAAAATAAATGAGATAAAGTTATTGGCTAAAGCTGAAGTTCATTTTGATCGTGCTACTTTCGCGCGTCTCTTGATTTTCGCGTCTGTTGATCTAGCATTTGCTATTTGCATGAGCGCCTTTCCCCGCAAATCTCCAGCCGTTCAAAGAAATGCAACGTATTAATATTAAAACAAGCCGAAATTTTTTATGAAATGAGCGAAGAATGTACTTGACGTTGCGGTTTTGTTGTTCGCACGAAATATTTTTTTTTCTCGTTCAAATGCATTGTTTGGGCGTTGTTTCCTTTCCACTTTTTACTGCTAATTATCAACCGAACAAATAGTATTCCCCAAGAATCCAGATATCAGACTGTGCGGTAAAGTGAGATGCAAATGAGAAATGAAAACAAAAATACACAAATCAAACGGCTACACAAAATCAAGCGCACAAATTAAATACATTCTTTCGTTCATATACAATTAAAATAACGATCTTGGGCTTGATATTGTTCAATTTACCTTTAGCAATGTTAATAGATTCATTGTTCTGATCATTCAATTTATTTTGCATATTCGAAATTTGGCGAAGTTGTTTTTCTCATCTATGGATCGAATGAAGGTCCGTTTTAAATTAAATTAAAAGTATAATCAATTGCAAATTATCATTTATCAATTCTAATTTTGATGCCGATCAATCATTCGAGATTTCTCCTTTTTAGTTTTAAGGAATTTGATTTTCCGATTTCGATCTTGATTGTGTTTGAACAGAAATTTAAATCGTTCCTCATATATTGTTACATATTAAGAGAGACAACTTTCACTTTCTACAGAATAATGTATGTTCAAAGGGTACAAATGATTCCAGAAATGCAATTAACATTTTCATGTGAGCTAGAAGGCTCATTTTTTTGGAAAATAATTAGTTTGCAAACATTTATCAACTGCATGTGTATTGAAGGAATTTTGCAATTGTGGACACATATTTCAATATCAGATGCTCCAAATACTCGACATGTCCTTTCAACCAATTGACTTTTTTTCCAAGCATTAATGAAGATCAATGGATTTCTGGTTGGGAAAAACCATTTTTTTACGGTAGTCGTTTTCAAAGTGTCATTCACTGATGTCTAGCACATATTCACAAGTCAGCTACATAGAGACAAAAGCTGGACATGATCAATGTCGCATCGTAAAACCATAAAATTTAATTATATACTGGTTTGAAGAATACACATTCGTGCCAGTAGCTACAAAAACGAAGCAAAAGCAATTTTTGGATTGGCATACAACGCGCGAAAAATGCCCCATAGTGGCAGCAATGGGCAATGATAGTAAGCACAACAGGTAATAGATCACTTGTTTATCTTTATAAAAAGCATGAGCTATTCTTCAACATATCAAGTTAATTCAATTGAATTAAAATTCAATTCATATATTATATATAATAATTGCAACGGATGTTTTGGTTTGAGCAATTAAAAATTGATTTAATATCGGTGCAACATTTTAACGCTATCTGAAACTTTTGTATTTATAAAAATCAATCGATTTTGAAGGATGAAATGGCGTTTAATTTGATTGAACCTCGATGTGTATGACATAAAATATATTAACATATTGAATGTATGTGGTCGCGCTATGTGAAAATGATAGCTTTGGAGATTGAAACCTCTCCACTGAATCAGTGTCGACGACAAACCGTTTTAGTTACTCAATAGAAAGCATTCAAATGATAATTAGGATAGAAAATAAACATACAGAATTAATACAAGTTCACCAGATTCTATATACTAATTAGCTGTTAAGATTACAAGGTGGTTAATTTAAAAGTTTGTTAATTTTAAAGTTGGCTAAGTAAAGGTATCGAAATGCCATACAATCATTTAAACTATCGTGCAACGTTTAAAAATACACTGCAAAAATAGAGTGGAAACAATAATTGATTGGAATCTGAATTGAGATTTAAACAAAAATATTCATGAGAAAGGTGGAAAATGAAGATTAATTGGTTTTAAAGCGGATTTTATTGGTGTGTAAAATTGTTAAATTCATTGTTTAGCACGTGGATTCGTGTAAAAGAGGAAGCACAAAGAGATTTTGAAATGGAAGAAGAGTTTGAGCGCAGCAAAATAAGAAGAAGAAATTGATTATGATGCCAAACAAAATAGTCAGATAAAAGAATCTGGGAAATGTGCAATTTGGATTGCAAAACGGTATATTTACCAATCTTACGAAATATCTGGATATTCACTGAGATTGACTTTATTTGTTAACACTTTTGTTCATTTGTTTTACAGCTCATATCAGTTGATATCGATCACAATTTATGCACACATTTTAAATTTAATCACCAATGATTTACATCAGTTAAATTAATAAATAATTATCAATTTTTTGCACTATCACTCAAATGTCCATCGATAAAATTGCCATTCATTCAGTACACACTCAGTAAAAAATTCAAATTTTCCTTCCTTCTTTTTTTTTGTGCAATAATTTTGCAATTGTTTGTTGGCTTTCTTTTGTTCTCACCCAGATGTTAACGTGCACTGTGTAGCTAATTGTGATTGCATTTTATTTGTACTTGGCTGAAAATGTTGAAAGCGAATGAATGATTCGGATGCGGGATTAGCAAGAACATCGGACAGCGCTTCACTTTTTTTTTTTAACCATAACCATTCGGTTATCAGTTTCATACTGATTTTATACTTTAGCGGTTACTGTTTTGCTCGTGAATATTATTTTGTTTTTACGGTTGCTTCGCCTATTGCTGCTGCTCTTTTTGTTCTCGCTCATTGCAGCTCTTCTTCATTTATTTGTTTATTCTTTTCCGTGTGCTTTGCTTCTGATTGTATACGTTTTTTCAATGCCCAACACAACATGACACATTCCACTACACTCTACGCTGAATTTTCTGCAAACCCGATAAACAATGAATTGCCGCACACTTTAGACGATACGGAGTCGTCAACGCACAGATACACAGAGACTCTGCCGCAAAACTATTTTCGTCATCTCAATAATAGATCCTCAACACATATCATAAATGCAGGACAATTTATTCGAAGTAACCGGTTGAGACGTTTAACATCTGATATTTGATTGATCATTTGGTTGTTTGTCTTGGTAATAATTCAGAAGATTCGTATGATTGTCCAACGAAAACAACTTTTTGTCGAAATGAAGATTTCAGAAGAAAACACTGTGATGTGCAACGTAAATGTGAAGCGATTTTGAACCTTATTGTTCAATGTATTATGTGAAGGAATAAGGTTCACAATTGCTAGACATTAACATTATACACCATTTTCTTCTGAAGTCTTCAAATATCAATTTCAAAGTGAGCAAATAGACCTTACATGTCGAATTAGATTACTTATATTAATTCACAAATGGTTTTGGGACATTTATTAATTTCAATTTTGGATGTGTATATCCGTACACCAATTTGTGTAGGACGAAAATTAAGATTCTCCAATTTGATACTCAATTCATTTATCAATGCCAGTTCTTTGACCCTGCTTGAAATATTTGAAAATTTACAAGCTTCGTCAATTGATTGTTTTTTATTCAGAATATAGTGGTCATATTATGATCTACTGTCTAATTATGACCCAAAAGCAAAAATGAACCTAATTGCGCATATAAATAGGACATCAAGTTGAAATTAGACACGTTCAAAGTTGTAGGTCATAATTCCAGAGTTTGCCCTTGTTTGTATTTTTATAGCATAAATATTTGTTCGTAACATCGTTTGCGAAAATTCTTTGCTTTCTGTGTTTAATTGAGCGTTTATTTGATCATCAATATTTATTTTCAAGTGAACCTCCGGTCATTTTTAGTAGAAATTGTCCCATTTTCTTCCAATAATCATCAATTCCGATGAAAAATTTAAACGGATCAATTGTTTTTGCTGCAACTTGCAACAAGTAACGCATATAAAAGATCACATGATCTTTGTTTACCTTTTGAGATGAATGTGATTTGTTCGGTGTTTTCAAAGCATAAAAACACTGAATTGCTGATCTATCGACTCCGACAAATATTTTGCAGCCACAAGCTGCGGAATGGCGAAGAAAATTACCAAAAACCGGTTCACATTCGGATATTCGAGTTTTTTTATACCATGCGCGCAGTAAAAATTTCACGACTACATGCAATGATTGTGTTGCTTTTTGTGTATAGTCGTGTTTGATGCATTTTTTTCCTCTCCTATTACCTCAACAGAAGAGACGCGGTCGACGGCTGCAACAGCGGCGTCGGCGGTGAAGATGAACCGTAAATCTAAGATCATCAAGCGAAAACGCATTTTCAGTTTCAGCAAATGTTAAATGTATGCGCCACTAAACAGGCTTGCGACAAAGCAAACATCTCATATTATTTTCTTTTGTCGTATTTTTCATATCTGGTTTTTGCCGCTTTGAGCACGAATAATCGCAACAAAATAATAATGCATTGCTGATTTTTCGCCGAAGAATACCAGATATTATGAATCTCTGAAAGGCACCGCAAATATATCGAATCAATATCTGCCCCTCTGAAGCAACGTCTTAAAATGAGAAAAGATTATTTGGTTCAAAACATAGCAAATGGACGCTAGAGCAGAAACTATTGACTTAAACAATTCAATGCTTCATACAAAGCAACGACATGGAATCGTAGACTCAAGCACGAATTGAATGAGTTTTCAAGGCAGCGCGCTACAGCGCGCTACAGCGCGCTACAGCGTGCTGAAATTTCTGTGCGACTGGTATTTTGGCCGCATGATTTAAAAGTTCATTAATACTAAAGTATTTTAGCTATTGAAACGGTCAACGAACAATGGCAACTCACTCTAAAACCAGATGTCAAGTGTATTAAGCGGCGTATTCAGTACGCACTTCGCAATACATTTACACAGCTTCTCTCTCTTCCACTCTCCCCACTTTCTCTCCGACCTTACAATGCATCATACAATTGTGATACGTCATATGGGCGAATGAAATCGCTTAGAAGAGTGCGCGCATGAAAGAATATGATATATTTTTTTTTTTTTCAAAGAATGATTGAAAATATATGTTTTAGCACTGAAACTTTGCTGCTGCGAAAAAGCAACCTATTGAGAACCACATACATGGACCTACACGCACGCATCTAATGCACGAAAATAACTCACAAACTCTCACATATCCAATACGAAATGGCAAACGCTATCTATGCTGTAGCTTTCTATGGCTTCACATGCTACCGCTTTGAATTGCGTATTTGCTGCGCTCCGCTTCTGGCCACCTGTTACTTTACTTGAAATCTTTGCTCTGTAAGCGCATGCTATCGCCTTTAATTCATACAAGAAAAAGCATCAGCTATAGCTTACACGCTTTTAACCGGCTGAACTGACAATGCTGACGTGCTTTGCTTGTATTTAACCTGTTCTGCTGAAGTTGCCACAACAAATATACGTGCGAAGTTTGTACACTCAATACAATCTCCCTGTGTGCTGCAATTTGAATTTCTACACTCTCATTTTGAATTTGATGCGAGCTGCTGTATTAGGATAGCAGAAAGGAATGAGCATTTCGAGCGAGCAAACGCGTTAGGAGCGCACCTTAAACGAGAGAAAGAGAAGAAAATGCTCCGATTTCCTAAATAGAGAACGCTTGAAAAGGGGGTCATTTGCCTATTTACACAAATCGCATCATTTCGAAGAGGAAATCTATTGAAGCTACTTCTCCTTTGGTCTATTTAATCAGACTCATGCGAGATGCGTGAGCAATTTCTTATTGTGATTGACACACCAAACCCGAATGGCAAAGTGCGAGAAATTGCAAATACGCTGATATTCAAATCATTCATTTTAAATTCAATTTTTGTGTCACTCGGTGAACGAATCACCACCAATCAAAGTGCTGATCCGGATATGTTCTAGCCAGATTTCAAGCCAAAATGAATTCCTACGAAGAAACAACAAAAATAGTCAAGCAGGAGAAAAATAAACTGTTTGTTGAAAAGCAAACAACGCATCGTTTTCTCTTTTAAATCGTATTTTTATTAAATTTTTATTAAAATTCTTAAATCATTGATTCTCCCATTTATAATTACAATTATAAAATGTGATTTTAATGCATGCGTGGTATGGTGTTATTTCATCTTACGTTCTCTTATATTCATCTGCATCATTTTAAAAATAGAAATTTATAATGTATAAATAAAAATATGAATATATTTGTTGCTGTTGCTATTATTTCTTAAAAAAACAACAGGAAATTACAATCCAAATTTTCTTTTGTTGTTGCTTGTAATTTATTATTTTAAAAACGTGCTTTTGTTTTTTATTTCATCGATTTAGGGTATGAATCTTGAAATAACACATATTCAACGATTGTGCACCGAAAGATGAAATTTTTGCGGTAAAATTTGATAAATTTTGGCATTTTTAATTCATATTATTCTATTCGAAAATGATATTAATTTTATACAGTTCTCATCCCCATTCGTGATGTGATTCTTTCTATTGCAACAAAACGTATCTCTGTTGACAAACACTTTACTTTTTGTGTTATATACGGAAAAACGGTAGACGCATTTGTCGCCCGGCTTCATCAAAACAACAAATGAAAAAAATCATTGGAAATGAGAGTTTTGCTTTCGATAAATAGTTTGATTTCTTCCTTTCTCCCAGAAGATTTAACAACGCTTCACGAATGAAAAAAAAATATGCTAATTCATTGCCGGAATCGATATGCATTTGTAGCAAATGAACTGAAGTCAATAACAATTATACTCGTCCACTGTTTCACCATTCCATTTGAGAGCCAAAACAAAAAAAAAAAAAAAATACATTCGTATTTTTGCTGGTGGCCACGTTATTGCATTTCAAATATTTTGCTAAAAATCACCTATTTAATTATAAGTTTTGCTTTTATTCGGCTCGTTATTGATGGTGTAAATTTCTTAACGATTTTAATTGCAACGATGAATGAAACAGTTGGAAAAAATGATAAAAAGATTACGACGATTCGAACAAAAAATTACTTTGGATTATCATTTTTGATTTACATTCGTTTTTTACATTTAAATTTTTTGCTCTGCTTTTTTCCCTTGTTATAAGTGTAAATAAAATTGATTTAACTGATAAAACTTAGGATAAATTAGTGGGTATATTTTTTAATTCGTCGATGGATAAAAATTAAATGAAAAAAAGAGACGAAATTTTTAATTTAATCTATGATTTTTAAGAGTTTTTATAAAAAAAAAAAACAAATATGTTATTGTTGTTCATCGCTCCGAACGTAGATTTTTGTATTTGATTCCCATGGCGAAGTGTATTGTTTTCGCTCGATTAAAAAAGTGAAGAAATATTGAAAAATTGTTCGATTTATGCCAAAGAAAGGCATGTCTTTTTGATACATCACCAACGTTTCGATGATTCATTGTTCGGAGCGAGGAGACAATTTCAAGGACCAAATTTCGTATTTTAACATTTTTTGTTTGCTTGATTTAATCCACGAATCCAGATCTACATTGCACCCTGTTTATGATACATGTGAGACGGTTTCGGTACAGTCCGTTCGAAATAGTATTGTATTTCTTTTCAATAAAAATCGTAATTTTCTCTAATATTTCCACTTAAATAACTATATTGGATGTTTGTGTTTGTTGATCGACGGTTGGATGCATTTAATGTTGATCATCTGCTTTGTTTTGGCTCTGCCATTTTCGAATGTTTTTCCTGGTTCGGCGCTATCGTCACGGTTAATCAGTTTTTTCGGCATCTCTATAGAATTTCGGCTGCAAATCGGAAAATAAACGAATATTAGCATAGGATTGTGGTTGATTGTAATGGCAAAAAGGCCGCCAATTCATACAATAAAAATGTTGAACACCGAAAAATCACATTGGAATGCAATTATAAATGTCAGTGCTGAAATTCATGCATGCTATTGTTAGTGATTAAAACACCGTTTGGGATCGAAATTGCACAGGATCCAGAAACAATTCTCAATTCAATTAGACAGATATTTTAATGTGATTTAGTTTTGAATCGAATTTTTTGATTTTCAAACGTCAAATCGCCACACGTACTCACACTTATCGCATGATATCTACAAATTTTTTGCTAGACATCGAGAAACTAAAAGGATTCGTGCGAATATTTCGCACTTGAGTTTTACAAAACAAATGGCATTCGAAATTTGGGGATTAGAAAATTGTAGTTTCGCCAGCGAAATGATATTGAAATGTCTGCGAATAAATTACACATTGATATTGTTAAACAATCACATTTTTGAGCCAAAGATTTTGTTTTTGTTGGTGCTGAAATATGGTATATTTGTGGTTTGAAATTGTCAATCGTCGTTTTTTCTTGGACATTTTTTATTATCCAAATAATTGTTTAACGATGCTTTTGTTATAAATTGTACTTACTTCGCCGTGAGTTTCCTTTTGCTCCTCTTCATCGTCAGTTTCGTCATCGGCTGAACTATCTGCTGGGGGGTTATTGTTCGATTTTTCATTGGGGTTGATTTTTGTCTGTAATTAAAGCAATAGCATTAGATTTCGATATCTTTCTCAAAAGACGTCACCGCTCATTCACCTGTTCATTTTTCGTTTGGCTCAGTGAATCGAAGCAATCCAGACAAACACGTAATGGTTTTGTACTTTGTTGCGGTAGTAAGAATTTCTTTGATGAACATGGACCACATACAACCGCACCACAATTTCGACAGTGATGCTGAAAACAACAATTATTGATTTTGATTTGAAATAATCGATAATTTTTAACAAAACCTTACCCTTCGCACAAGCATTGTGAATTGCGTTCGTTTGCAGTGCATGCACACGTTTGCCTCATTATCCGGCACCCAAACGGCAGCATGAATTTCAAGCCGTTTTTTACCACCTTAACAAAACAAAAAGAGAAATCGTTAAGGAAGGACAAATGAAGTGGTCGATTCAAAAGCATGCTTACTTTTTCTCAATAAATCCTCTATGCATTTATTTATATGAGCCATCCATTCCTGCTTCTCTGTACCCGTTGCCGCGTACACAGCAAATGATTTAGTTTTTGTTCTGATAAGCCATCCATTTCGATATTCTGTTGATACAACAATTAAATGCACAGTTGATCGATCGAACAGGAAAATCTAGACAAAAATCTAACACAAATTTGCTTTCACTTACGTCCATTATCTTCTAAACCTTGAAGCTGTACCTCTTCCAATGGCATGACATGCTGTTTGTTGTATTTTTTCTTGCTGATCACTATATTACCGTATACGAGGATATCGTTAAATAGAAAAAATTGTCTAGCTTTTGGTCGTTTGCGGCACATTTTCGTTAGAACACCCTCACCAACCAAAACACGGCCAAACACTTTAAGTGGCTGCAAAATCAAACATTGTCATACCATCAATTCGTCAGTTGGTTTAAAATTTTGAAATGTTTCAAATGCAAACTTACATGTCCCGAATTGCCGAAGCAGTTCTCCACCATTTCTATTCGCCGGGCATTTGCCTCACTATTCACTGAAACATGGAAAATTTTACGGTTAGCCTTCATTTTACTCTGAATATTTGAAGAGTCAATCGATATTTTCGTAAAATCGTTTTTTTTTTAATGTTCGGAATACAAAAGTCCAATTCCATTGAAGTAATAGAAAATGTTACAAAAACAATAATTACAGACTTTGCCTTTGACTTTGACTTTGTCATCAATTAAATAAACGAGATTTTGTTTATGTGCATTTGTTTGGTTGTCAAGCCTAAATGGGCCGATATTCATGGGCGATGTGGCGATGTGACGCTGTGTTTTAACAATTGTATCGACAGATATATATTTTGTTTTATTTTGATTCGTGTGTGTAATCAATGAACTGCAAACCAGATAATATCCAATACTCACCGGGCGCTTGTACGCGAATTTCAAATGAAACAATTGGAAACATCATAATTGCATAAATATGCAATCGAAATCCTAAAATTAGATGGTTCTAATTGCATTCGTGATCGTTTGCAAAAAAAGAACAGAATTTGCGCGCATTTGACAATCATCACCGCTGAGATGCCGAAATTGAACAATCGACCATTTTCACACCGTCATACACATATACAATAATAACGCGGTGTAGTCACAACAATACATCAACAATATAAACAAAAATCAAACAGATTGTTAACAATTCAAAATGTTGTATTATTTATTCTTCTTCGTGCGTGTTGTTGTTGCTGCTGCTTTCGTAAGTACAATTCATTTAGTTGAATGCAGCAATTTTTGGGTGTTATACAATTAACAAGTATGTTTATTTCAAGTTCTTGTGAGATAAACAGTACGCTCAAGTAACGGTGATGATTTCAACAATTCAATACTCAGCAGCGAGAGAAGAAAAAAAACCAACGACAACGATATCGTCTATGATGACATGAAGAGAAGACTTTTTGATATCTTTTTATTCAATTTTAAACAATGAGATAAAACAATTTGAACACACAAAAACATTTCAATGAAACACATGTCTTAAGTGACAAAACGTTATAAAGTACTGAATTTGACACATGCACAAAACACACGCATACAAGCAAACACTCGTCGGTCTGGCCCGCATTGAGAAGAGACGCGCACTAACAATTATGAAGATGGTTATTATCGTATTATGTTTTTCGCTTGGGATGTTTTTGTTCCTAAGATATCTCTTGTTTGCCTTCTCTCTCTCTCTCTCTCTCTCTCTCTCTCTCTTTCTCTCAATTTCTTGATCTTTCGAAGCAGAACAAAGTGCAATTTTTATTTTAAAAGCCGCTGTGATGCCGTGATAAACCGACGTCGATGTTTAATTTTCGATTCGCTTCATTTGACTATTAAGTGTTTCGGGCACTGGCATGGCAAATACGCAAACACCATCTCACACACTGATCGCGTTTGGTGTTATAGTTTTGGGGTTCGACTGTGTGAACATTATATATTTTATTGCCATAAATAGATTGCTATACTTTGAAATTTGATCTATGAGCAGTTTAGATTCGGCCTGATACCGACTATCAACGGGCTATCGTTCTTCAGACAAGATGTGAATAGATTTTGTATGAGTACTAACTATCTTCAGGGCGGACTTCATTTCAATCTCGTGTGTTGATTGCGTGTTTGACTGTGTTGTACAGTTGGGCCGGAGATCAAGCGGGCGAGCGTACAAGGCGAGAATGATGATGACAACCATTGTCTAAGAAAACCACAAATAGCAATAATTCAGATACAATGGGAAGCCTGCGAAGCGATTTGGTTTCCGATTCGCCAGATGCATACTAAATATCACTTAAATTTCTCGCCGTTTGTGCCCGTTATTATCTGCAAACAGCCAATGACAACCAGGTGAAAATATTTCGTTGCAATAACGATCGCATGAACTGATTCAGACAAAACGATGGAAATGGTCCAACACATATTGCGATGAAATTTAAAAACCCCGATTCTTCCATACAAAAAACCAGAACATTAAATCGTAACAAAATGCCATTTAAAGTGATTAATTAAAATCTTTGCTAGAGTCGGCACCGAAAAAATGCAGCGGCAGCAGTACGATGACAAGAAGACAAACATAAGACCCAACAACAACAACAATAACAATTAACAAAAACACACTTTCTTCCCGTGAAATTTCTCATTAATATCGTCTTTTGTACTAATATTTTTCATGTTGATTCGGAACCGCCTTCATGCTTTTTTCAGATGCGATATCAGTTTTATGAAAGATTTTTTTACCGGTGCGGCTTTTCGCTTGAGGTGTAATCTCGGTTTGATCATTTCTGGTGCGGAAATGCCGTTGCTTATGACATTGAACATGTAATTAATGTGCGCTCTGTGAATTTATAACCAAAAAAAGAGAATGATCGAGAAAAATATCATGTGATTAATAAAAGCCTTTGTCCGCAAACCGTGATAACAGCTAGAGAATTGGTGAAATTTAGCACATTGTTAGAAACAATTAAATCAGCTTACATAGATGAATCGAAAGATCTTCCGAGTGTGATGATTTGATTAGAGATTAGAATCGATTGGCTGCCGTTGGCACTAAAAATGGATCGTGTTTCCATAAAGTGCATGGAGATCTCATGGAAAATCGACGAAATCGTGTGTTTACTCTTGACGCCACTTTCCTTTCTCATCATTCCGAACCATTTTATTGATTTTATTATGATTATTTTTCGAATTGAGCGCGCTTTCGGAACGACGATAATCATCGGCGACAGCGTAATTAAAGCAATTGCTTTGTGGCTTCTTACAAATTATGCTATGGACTAATAAAATTAAGTTAATTGTTGCGAACTATGCTAATACTTGAGCTGATAAACTTATAAATGCTAATCGACCGAAGTGACTAAAGGTTATTCATAGCGGTACAGCTTGATGATTCACCTACTATGAAATGACGTTTTTTTTTTCGATTGAACATACACAACTAAAAATGTGTCATTATTTTCCAACAACACAAGTTGAAACAAAGTTTCGATTTGAAAGTGGCCGCCGTGACATGCATACTTCACTGCCGTGTGAGTGAAAATTACAAAAAGAACCATCAACCGATTCGTGCCTGTAATTTTCATGTGGAATTTGAAATTAGTTCATTGTCATTATTCTCATTTCTTCGCCGTGTATTCGGCGAAAGTTTATCGATCTGCAGTGCGATGTCATTGCCATTCTGGTTGCGGTTTGTTATGCGGCACGCTCGCTCACAAAATAAACAATGCACTTTTTTTTTTCTTAATCGTCCATCAAAAAGAGTACATAGAAATCATAGAATAAACAGCAGGTGGCTAAAATCATTCGGAGTTTATCATTTCAATTATTTTTTTACGAGGCATTGTTTGCGGCAGTCGCACTTGTCGCGCGCTTGCGATTTGCTCTTTCCACTTGCGATAGACGCCATGATAGACATTTCTCCAATATTTCAAATTGCTCGAACCGCCATCAATTCGAAGTATTTAAACTGTGAAAATAATTCAAAGTACACTGCAACTGCATTGTAATACTTTTTATGAACCGTCACTACAGCTGCCTTTCATTCATTTTCTAAGTCTCATTGTAGTCGTGAGTTTGTTGAATCTTACAATTTTTTGTTGTGTAAGCGACAGCAGCATATAACAATAGCACAGGCCAACAACACATGTTTTAGCGATAAACTAGCGTTTTAGACAGAGAATAGTAGGTAGAGGAAGAATTATGGCTGATGCGAACATAAAAAAATCGTCATCCTGGGAGCGACAACAGTGTTAGAGAATACCATTGTTATTCGATTGTAGCAGCGATGCGTTAAAATACAAGCGACCGCCATCACAACTCCTTTTCGTCTTTTATGCAATCGAAATTGAATTGAAATTATCTACAATTACTGTGCCGTACGTGCTGACTGGTTGGCTGGCACACATCTAAGCGATGGCTCTGCATTTCGTGATTGAAGAAAATGGCGGGAAATGCACATCAATTAACCACGATTAGCTTTTATTTCATTTGATAGATTAATGGCTGCGAATGGCCCAATCTCTCTAACTCTCTCTCTCTCTCTCTGCCGTTTTCCCGCCAATTCGCCAATGTCCAATATTGTTGCTCACGTGCAAATGCACAAAGCCAAACATAACATGCAATCGACACCACTTTTTCAATTAATCAACAAGGAGTAAAGAATGTAATGGTAAAAGTACCAATTATTTCGACGAAGCTTTTGAAGGTTTCGACCGCCAAACCAAACGTTTATCGTAATTAAGACAAATCCACCGAAATGAAGAAAATATATTGATGATTAAATTACTAGTGACTTTCGTATCGTAGCTAGTACCAACTTCGATCATCGACAAAAAATTCATTAGCATTTTACGTCACACGCAGTATTTTACGGTGTGTGTGTGTGTGTGTATGACTCTTTCTCTCTCTCTCTCTCTCTCTCTCTCTCTCTCTCTCTCTCTCTCTCTCTCGTACGCCCTCGTGCATGTGTGTTTCTGTTTTACCTGTGTAAGCTTCCGGTTTTCGACAAAGAACACGAAATATTATTCTAGTTGAGATTCGTTGTTCAATTGAATGAGTTTTATTCAAATTAATGGAGTTCATGTGAAAACGGCCATTGTTTAAATGTGGTTCACCTCCTATTTTCATGGATCGATGCATTTTTCATAATGACGAAACCAACCAACACACACACAAACTTTCTCTCACTCTCGTTCACCCAAGCAAAAGCCATTAGCTGATGCAGTTACCCGCTGCAGCGTACACATTCCGAACTTTGGCTTTTGTCCTCTATCGGAGCATATCAACGGTACAATTGAATACATTCGAACGATTCGAATAATGTATCTGCTTTGCAAGCATTAAAATTCAAAGGTGGTCATTTGATAACCGATTATGACGCATCCATTGTCATTTATCCAATGATAAAATGAGTATATATTCTTCTCAGATTTGTAGCAAAATTATCGGACGAATATATTCAAAGCCATTTCTTGAAATAGCTTCATTTCAAAACGACGAAAAGACACATTGGCGTGAATCATCGTAAATATAATTTCACATCTAACAATACACACACAAGCTCATTTGCTCTCTCGGCCAGCAGTAACTATACTTCAGCAACAGCAAGTTCAAATTGAAAGTTTTGAAATTTTTTTGTATTCTTATTATTATTATACATGTTATTTGCATATGTTAAGGTGAAACACTACGCGATGACTCATTCGGCTTTCATTGTCATTGTTTTTTTTTAGCAAAGCGCTGCTGTTTTTCGTTGTCTTTACTCCAATTCAGCTTAACGATCATTATAAATTGAATTATTAAAGAAACATTTGACATGATTGTCGCTCAACAAAACTTGCTGAAATCAAAAGCTTTTTAGTATTAAAAGATAAATGAATTCAAATCGTCAGAATCAACGAAACAAAAACAACAATAGAATTTTAGGAATTTCGACGAGTAATGAACAAAATCTATAAATGGAATCAAAGTGTAACATTTGGGCGCGTGGTTCAAGAGAAGCGTCTTCCAAATAGAAGCACAAATTGCATTGAAAATAATAACAACCTGACCAATATAGTTCGTTTAAATGCCTTTGATGTGGCTTGTTTTTTTCTCGGTACGTTCGAATCGCAATTAAATGGCAGCTGAGCTGAGCAGTTGTTATACATATACGGTGTGCCAATCGATGTTTGAATGTGTATGGGCTACATTTTTTTGTGTATTCACTCAATGACGTCGATTACAATTGATAATTCCGAAACGAACGTACACCATGTGTACCGAGAAACAGTAGAATGATTGAATTACTCGAATCGACAAAATAAAGTGAATATGTGCTAAGTCACGATAATGAAACAATGCTATTTCCATTGAATTTTTACGGAGTATGGGATCGGTATGTCTCCGCGATATGCGTGTAAAAATAATCAATGACAACAAATAAATATTGCTTATATTACATTAATTTCTAGTTTCTCACACACAAGAGCTTCGCAAGATTCGAGTATGAGCGTGCATATTGCTTTCAGAATCGCTACAGCCAGACGCGCTAGAAATTTGAATTCTGTGAATGCATGGTATTTTTCTCTCAATATACACACAATTTGTTCGCTATTCGCTTCTGTCTGCTAGAGCATTTTGAGGTTGTCGTTTCAATTCTGTGAACAGTTGTTTAACGTACCATTCGTACGTTCAATCATGCCCGCTCTGGTACCATGCCGTTACTGATACTTAAGACTAATCGGCTTCTTGCACCTAAATCAAGTGCTTAACATACAAAACGGAAAGACTAGCGCACTCTGTGTGGGTTTGAATATATGCGATTTTGTGGTGGCCGACCAAGCCACCGACGATCCACTGCAACGGTGTTATCGCGCTATCAGTTACGTTCAGTTACTATTTATTCAGCATTGTTGGTATTTTTTTCATTATTAGATTATTGTTATTATTCAGTAATAACACTGAATGTGTACAAAAGTTTCAATCCAGTCGATAGCTTGCAAAATACTCTTTCTTGACTATCTTTCTTTCTGCACATTGTATTTTTTTATTTTCATCGTGGATTTTGTAATTGCTTGAGCTGTGTAATTGCCGATATGCGCGCGTTAACAATTGCATTATTATTGATTTACAATTCAAAACGATTAGTTGAGATGGCACATGAATTCGTCGAATCCGAGTCAACAATTAAATAACATTTTGTGTGTGCAAAAAAAGCACTTGATTAGTGTATTGCTAACGAAATTGATAGTTCAGTACAATGAACACAGTTCTCTGTATGTGACCAACATCAATGTTAAAAGAAAGTGGATCATTTCGAGCTGATACACATAATTTAGTTTTTTGTACGAGCTGCAATAACAATAATGAAGCGCGACAAAAAAATTGTCGACCAATGCAATTAAAGGCACAATAATCGTATCATACGTTCGTGGGGATGAGGCTTGCTTATTGAGGAAATGAAGTAACCTTTAATCGAGTTGGATGCAAATGAGTCAATTTCGATAAGATGAATGTATCGTAAACAGAAATAAAACGAATTGCAAGTATAATGATGAATTAATATTTTGCTATCGCTTTCTTCATCCTCAACATATGCATAATAGTATCTTAGCGGCAGAGTTAGCACAAGTTGCTCAAGCGCTGTGCGATAAAAGTTACGATGAACCGACCAGCCGTTGACTCATCAACGCCGCGAATTACTAAATAAAAAACACCGCGTGAAGAATTATTGGCCACCGCATGGCACTGACTAATCGGCCTAAGGTTTTTTGCATACTCTTTGCAACAACAACAATGAAAATGTACACATAAGTTGCTTCCATCGACAAAAAAGTCAATTCTTTTGTTATGATTTGTGTACGTTTGGCGGGTGTATGGAGGATGTCACTTGGTGCATAAGTGCATGAATTATTACTCATTTAAAAATTTTGCATTGCGCTCCACTTACGATACGGAAACTTGCATGAATAATGTCGCTTGTACGATGACCAAACTATTCGAGCTCGTAAACATTCACACAATCTTTGTTATGGTCATTTGAATTTCTGATAAAATAAATGCCTTCTCTGCGGTCAAATATTGACTTGAAATAGAAATATGTATGGTTTTCTGGTGTCGTTTTGTACGTTAAATCATATTTTAAGATTGCTTTAGTCGGAGATAAGGTTTTTACAAATGAAATCACAAATGATTTTGAGTAAAAGTTAAAGGCAATTTTTCAGGTTGATCAGCTGAACAAAGCTCATTTTTACCAAAATCACCAGAGGCAATGAACAAACGAGTTTCGTTCAATTTGACCGAAGTGAAATACACTCTTCATTCATTGAACATTGATTTTGATTAATTTTATTAGAAACTCGAATCACAATTCGATTTCGACTGAGCCCCACTGCTACCGATTATGCAAATATTTACGATTTTACGATTCGCTTTTCACTTTCGAACCGACAAACATTTGGACAATTAACGATCTTAAATATTTAATCAAAACGCTTTCACACGCCAATAATGGGGGTTTCAGAAATTTCTGGATATCTTTGAACATGAGACTGTTGTGTACATATTTGTGCGTTACTTATGACGCGAATTGAATAATTTTTGTAATTTCGTCGAGTTATTATCGAGAATAAAGATTGATTCATATTCATAACATGTGTCAATTGTGATATGCGGTTTGGGTTTGCGGAGTACGAACGACCATTGTTTCATATGCATAAAGTTTAGTTTACTCATGAAGACTCCTTGGACATGGGGTGCTGGCGATTTTTGTTTTTTTAATGCTTGAATGGTGAGCAAAGAAAGAAGAACGAAAGAGACTCTGTTCATTAAAGTTTTTGTAATGTTTCGCCTTTTTGACTTTCGGGGCTCGGTAATCGACACTGGGCTCAAATAATCAATCGAAGATACTAATGACGACACACGTAATTTCCAAAGACAAAATACGAAATTGATGGATCCAATCAAAACAAATCAAAACAAAAAAACGTCGATTGATGGCAGTTAGGCGAATCCGAAAATTCTACAAGTTGGAGAAAACAATACTGAGGTGTGAGCGGAATTGATACTGGCCATTTGCCTAATATCTGGCCGCCTCTCGTTAAGCTGTTTTTAATGGTCGTGCATATCTTTTTGTATGTTTATCGTGCTGATGTTTTTCATTTAACTGAAACATTTTGTAGTTTTTGTCTCTTCATTTGAATGACACAATAAAACGGTGAACATTTATAACAATAATTGTAATGAAGGAAAAAATAAACAACGCATATACACACCGAAAATACTGGCGCGTAACAAAATAAATTCGCTTCTTCGATCGCCCCGTCCCTTTCACCCACAGCTCTTGTGATTCTGTGTCGCCATCGGACTCAATTCTCTCTTCATCTTCTTGTTATTAATAACAAAAATAACAAGCGAACACGGAGCTTCAATTTCAATTTGTGGACGCATAATGTGGTGTGGGCCCACTCATGTAAAGGTATTTATACGCAGCGAACGGCCGTAAAATTCGTTTGCGTTGTCTTTTATAAGAATGGGGAGAGAGAGAGAGAGAGAGAGAGAGAGAGAGAGAGAGAGTGGCGTAGAACCAAACGAACGAAGCAAACCATACATTGAATGTGCATCTGTGTATTGAACACGGCAAAGTGTCTCAAATATTGCAGTTTAAATGGAAAAAATGAATTGAGTTTGTTTGAAAAATAACGAAATTTCAAAAAAGTCGAATTTGAGTTCACAAAACCAACATAATTTTTGGAAGAATGCTTGTAAATAGTCTTCTGAAGTAAACAAATATTGAATTGTATTTGAGGTTTTCTCTATCTCATTACAATAGTCATTTCCTCTGTCTAGTGCTCCGATTGTCAACAATACTTTTGGAACATATTGACACAAACATTGCACATTTCAGCTGAAATGTGATAAAAGCCGATAATTTGGGGACTTTTCCCCCGCAAGAAAACAAACAATCACTCAGGAAATTTCGCTCTTCCTCTCATTTTGCACTGTAATAAAATCTTCATTCATTGAATCATCCAAGAAATAGGATATACATCAACACGCACACACTTCAGAGCACAGCACGCAAAATATTCTGAATAAGCAGAAAAAAAAAATTATATACTCTCATTGTTGATTGATATGCACTCGATAGTTTCATTTATATAAATATACATTGAATATTTCCTATAATAAAACTTCATAGTCGGGGCTTAAAACAAACAAATCCCATTTACAGCAACAATATCATATTTTTTTTTATTCCCCCGATCACATCGAATTTCAGTTGATTGCTGTGCTGTGATTCACCTTCTCGATTTTCTTACATTAATTTTTGAAAAATGTTGTTTTTATTCGCTTTTACACAAAACTCACACGGACGAACTACACACAATCGTAATTCACAGCACTTTTTTGTAGATTTCCTTCTTTATCATATTTTTTTTCTCTCTTCATCGTTGTCGCGTTAAATTTGCACAATCATATAAATAAAGACGAGAGATAAATGCAATCAATATCAATTATAACAAATAAATAAAAAAACAAAACAAAGAAACAACCATTTAATAATATGTGAATTCCGATTTCAGTACAACCATTCACACAAATCCACTACAAAATTCGCATCGAATCTCTTACAACTCGATAGTTCGAACAAATCAAACGATTGCAACAATTCATTTAATTTGAAATTATTGATTTAATTTTGTGTGTTTTTATTACTCACCAAGTCTGTCGACCATTTTTAAAAACTATAAAGCAACTGATGCTACAAATCAAAAGTGAATTGGAATTTTGTGTGTTGAAATATCCACAGAGTGCTGTGTGTTTGACGATTACTCCGTTTTTCAGCAGCGTTTCGATCGCGTACAATGAACACACACGAATGTGTCAGATTCGTACGGCGCTGTCACGATGGGCTCGCAATGGTTCGTTGCGTTAACATATAATGTCGATAAGGCAGTATATGAATTAAGAGTAGAAATACTATGCACTTTCGATGGAGAATCGCAATAATGCTTCAATTTCTGACAAAGCCACTTAATTAGCGAGCTTTCGTTGCGAAGAGATCCATTGTATTGCATCATCCCATTGTTTTGACACGTTTCGAACATTTTCAAAGGAAGCTGCATTGCTGCCTTGCGATTATGCACGATTTGAGATTGTGTTGGATTGTCAATTCGCCCGGATGACAGCTCCGACACATTCAAAACACACAGATTGAAATTCTGTAAAAGGTATTTTCGAATCAATATTTTTATGTGATTTGCCGACTACCGAACCAAATCCAATCAACCATTTCGAACCATTTGAAACACATTTATCAAACACAATGGGCCTGATGTCATTATTACGTGGTAGAAATCTCCTTAATCAGATTCAACGACAAATCAGACCATTAGCAGCTCGATCATATTCAGGTTATGTTGTTTTGTAAGTATTCGTTTCAGCAAACATTCCACTTAATTTGCAAAAGAATTTAGATAATATAGTTGACTGTTCCAGATTGCCTGAAATGGGGGAGGATGACCCAAAATTGAATGCGTTCATTAGGCCAGATGGATTTCCAGAGTTTGCAAATGTTTCAATTGATCGATGTCTTCGTCGAATTGGTGGCCAGGCAATCGAACTCGAATCTGAAGTGAAAAAAGGCGAAGAGTACCTACAGCAATCGAAAGAATCGGGAAAGAAGTTGTCTATAAACGAGTTTTTTGATTATGTATTGCATCCAATCGAAAATGCTGACAAGGAGTTGGTTGCGAGCTGGGGCTTGGCAAAAACCATTTTTCATGGCAACAATGTTGTATTTCCATTGAAAAATTTCCTATCATTGCATCAGCGGGCGCGCAAAGCAAACATCAGCAAATATAAAAGTCGACCGATTTACGAAGCTGTACAAGAGCTCAAACATGCCTATGGCAAAGAGCTAACCGTAGAACAAAAGCGACTTTTCAACATGTACTTGCTAGAGGGCAAACTGCACGGTTTGGAAGTGAAGAAAGAAAATGGCCAAGATGAATTGGACTATCGAACATTTAAATTATCGGAGGAAATGATCACATTTGAATCGAAAGCATATGTGTCAGTGGATCACTTCTCGCACACAATTACCGATTATGGTTTAGTGCAATCATTTCCATCCGAATTTCTGCAAGCCGTTGCGGTTGATTCAAAGAATCCATTGAATGGACCGTGGAAGATTACGTTAAAACCATACGTTTTAAAGAACTTTTTGAAGTATTGCCCTGATCGTGAACAGCGATGGAATGTTTGGCAAGCAGATTGCCGAAAAGCATCGCGTCAAGTTATTACGGAATTGGATAACAGTGGACATATTGAGTGGATTCGTGATCATCGCAAACGAATCCAAGAGATATTAGGCTATTCAAATCATGTAGAATTGAAGCGAGATCGATTGCTGTTAAATGGAATCGACAAGCCGGAAAATATTATCAACGAATTGCGTTCGTATGCCAAACCGAGTCAAAAGAATGAAATTGAAGCATTGACTGAATTTGCCTATCAAAGCGGTTTCAATGCGGCCCAAATCGAAGAATATGATGTTCCATACTGGAGTCGAAAGTACAACATCACAGTGTGCAAATACGATGAGAATTTGATCCAAGAATATTTCCCCGTCGAAAAAGTGTTTAGCGGTCTCTTTGGATTGTCTGAAAAGTTGTTTGGCATCAAAATCACTGAGCGCAAAGACGATTCGATCTCACGATGGCACAAAAATGTGAAATACTTTGATGTATTTGATACACGAAAGAGTAGTCTACGCGCCGACTCTTCGCAGCCAATCGGCGGTTTCTTTTTAGATCTATGCAATTCATCAGACGATGAAGTTACATTTGCTGAACCGACCGCATATGTTGTACCCATTCGAGAGCACTGCAGCCGAACAAATTCAACGCCATTGGTGTCGCTGATATTCAATTTCCAAGCACCACTTTACGGTAAACCGCATACACTCAAACTCAATGAAGTCCAAGTGGTTTTCAGCAAATTCGCAAATGTACTGCAAAAAATTTTGAACGAAAGCAATTACCGCGAACTCTCCGGTCTGATCAACATTGAATACGTGAATGATAAAGTGTGTTCGGGAGTATTTAGTAATTTATTGTATCGAAGCGATGTATTGGAATCAATTTCAGAGCATGTAAGCACCAAAGATCCTCTAACCGATGACCACATCAAAGCCATTCAAGCGCAACGCCTATCGTTTGCCGGCTACAATCTTTCAACGCAACTCTTCAAGTCAGCGGTCGATTTGGAATTGTACTCAACTCAACAGTTTTGGCTTGAAATCTTACGGAAAATGTACGCCAAATATTTTGTCTTCGATTTGGACAAACGCGATTCACGTTTGTTGTCAATGATCGACGTGGTTGTTGGCAATTGGGCTGGCTGCTATTTCGGTTTAGTTTGGTCTGATTTGATGGCGGCCGATATTTGCGATGCACTTGATAAAACAACAAATGCTGCTGACGATTCGTCCGTCAGCCAACGATTTCGCGACACATTTTTGGCATCTGGCAGTAGTACCGATTCATTAGAACTATTCCGAAATTTCCGTGGCCGAGACCCAGCACTCGACGCACTTGTTACATCCTTGAAACTCACTCAAGCCAAAATCCAGTAAAGTAGAGCAGAAAAATTTCTTTCTCTGAAAATATTGCAAATAAATCTTAGACTCTTATATAATTAGCTGTTACATGTTATTTCAATAATTTTTTATGTCGATCGAAAAAAAAGAAGGTAATTTTCATTGTCGAATTACCAAATACCCAAGCATTTTAATATGTAAAAAATCTAGATATATGAACTTTTGAAAATAAATAATCTCAAAATAAATTGAAACGTTTGGATTGATTCTTATCTTTTGCATTCATCAATTTTCAGTCGATAGTGCAGCTCGTGACGCATGCATCTAATTCATTTCACTTGACAATTGCACAAAAGGTTATGTTTGTCGCTCATTTGATTATTTTCATTGTAGCCGCAAAAAATTGTTGTGTTCATTTGAGTGCCAATAGAGAAAGTGGTTTTGAAATAATGTTTGATGAAGAAAAAACGGTACTACCTGCGAAATTGTCGGCCGGACCGCATGGAATAGGTAAATAAAAATCGAAATCAATCACAAGAAATATTATTACATAAAAATTGTTGTTTATAATCAAGGGGATCCCGATGATAAGACACTTCGAGTCAGCGAAAGAAAAATTCTGATACCACAGCTAATTCGCAAACGAGCGAGGGAGGTCAAATGTGTACCTGAAGTGGCCGAATTTGAAAAGTGTTGCAAAGCAAATGGTTTAATGATGACCTTTAGGTGTAAGCCACAAACAGAAAAATTAAAAGAATGCCTAGCGCACTGGTTCTACAATGAAGAATTCGGCCAGGAGTGTACAAAAATTTATCTGGATGAACGGTCCGAATATCGTCGCACGGGCATATCGAAGAAAGACAAATTACGGATGGCCGCTGAACAAGAACAAGATAATAATTCATAAACAAATTGTACTGCTAGTTTATCTTTCAAATAGAAAAAAATCTAGTTTATTTAACAAAAGCCGAGTGTTTTAATTCATAAAATGGTTTATATTATTACAAACTCAAGTGTTTCAACAAGAATTTTGTTCATCCTTCGCGACTTGGTGTTAATTTTCCAAGATCTTTGAATGATGCATTTTGACTTCCTCTTTCTAATGGTTTTGGTTGATTGGGTCCTGGTTTCCAGCCGACCAAATAAATCAATTGGAACGTAGCGCTAACACCATTTTCCACTTTATACAGTTCGTTGTAGATAGCGGCAGCAGCAATCATAACATCACGGCTCAAATGCAATGGTCGAGTGAAAGTTGCATTATTCTCGCCCATTCCTATTATCAAAATGATTCAAGTGGGTGGAAAAGATGTAGAATTCCTAGTAAATCGTTAAAAAAAATGATAAATTCAATTAAAAGCCACCTTTTAAGTCGTACATCAATTCAAACATTGATGGATATCCGATGACCACTTCGTCTGTGTCGATTGTAAGCATTTTGAAGCCAGCCTGATGCAACAGCATACCGATGTCTTGAATTTGTGTGAATGGCGATATATGTCCTGAAATTCCACCTTTTCTTTCTAGTTCAGCGAGTTGCAACGATGACCTTAGCTCAAATAATGTGTCTCCGCCGAAAATCGATGCCAAAAACACACCGTCCGGTTTTAAACTATTCATGATTGACTTGAAACATCCAGGTAAATCGTTGACCCAATGCAGACTTAGATTCGATATCGCCATATCTAAAGAGTTTTCATCAAACTTTTGAATTGAATTGAAATACAGATTCATTGCAAACTCTGGGGATGTGTAAATTATCTTGTGATCAAAAATTACCTTCGGTGCTTCTTCGTCCATGTGGATGGTTTTGAGTTGATATACTTCTGGTTTGGCCGCAGCTTTGGCCTGTTCAAGGGCTATCTCACTAGAATCACATAAATAAAATTGCTCTATCCCATCGGGCAGCTCGTGACGCGTAATAAACCCTCGACTACATCCAATCTCTGCGATAGTCTTGCATTCTTTGGTTAGATCAAACATTCGATCAACCATTCGTTCGCCAGTCTCGGCTCGAATATAATCATAGAGCTCGGCATCTGTACTGTAAAATATTGGTTTGGGGTCATCAAATTGGTGGTTTTTCAATATTTAGCGAGCAACTTGCGAGGGAATGTGAAAATTTACCGTTGAAAGGCTCGATTCTTTTGTGCCTGTTTAGCGACCCGATCAAAAATATTGACATTTACTGATGAATTCCATCTTTGACTACACAAAATCACTTTACTTATGCCACTATACTGTGTGCATTTCGTCAAGCAACTTCGTATCATTTTTCAGTGAACTTTTTTCTTGTTAATTTTTGTTTAAATTTCTATTTTTCATTCATTATATTTCAATATATGTTTTGAATAAAAACGTCACACCAGTACGTCTGAATCAATCCGCCCGAACTGTCACAATCGACAGACACACTTTTTGCTCATTCCAATGACGACGTAGAAAAAGAAGAAGACCGAAATATTGGGCAAACTTAGCAACAATGGCGCTATATTGAGCACCGGCATATTGTGTGTAAGTGAGCGGGCAAAGCGTTGCACTGTCAAACGGATTGGCATCGCTATCATTACAGAAATATTCCGTGTTTTTGTTAATAATTCACTTCGCATTTACACAGTTTTCGATCGTCGATAGACCATTGTTTGATTTATTTCAATCCAAATTGCCCATCAACGAACATTTAGGTCCATTTCCGATTGCATTTTAAAAAGATGAAGCTCGTTCGGTAAGTAGAAGACAAAATTTGTTTACTAGCCCATTCTAAACAAGCACATTGGCATTGTTATGACTTGAATTTGTAGATTTTTGATGAAATTGAGCCATGAAACGGTGACAGTTGAATTGAAAAACGGTACACAGGTGCATGGAACCATAACTGGTGTTGATATTGCGATGAATACACATTTGAAGGCTGTTAAAATGACCATCAAAAATCGTGATCCGGTTCAATTAGATTCATTGAGCATACGCGGCAATAACATCCGATATTTCATATTGCCGGACAGTTTGCCATTGGAAACATTATTAATTGATGACACACCAAAAGCGAAAGCTAAAAAGAAGGACGCAGCAAGATCTGGAACGCAGAGAGGAGGACGCGGTCGCGGTGCCCGCGGACGAGGTTCATAAATTGCTCGTTTTTAAATTTCTAACAAAATATTTATGGAAAAATGTTTATTTAAGGTGGACCCCGTGGACGTGGAGCACCTCGCGGACGCAGTGGAAGACGTTAAAACATCCCAAATGTACTGAAAATCAATGAATGAACACACACCTCATTTCAATGCCATTCGATTGAATAAAAAAAAGGAGGAAATAAATACAATAGTTCCGAATTCACGGAGAAAATCCAATTGTCATGGAAACAAATGAAAACATGGAAACATTCATAAATTTAAGAATTTAAATAAAATAAAAATATTTAAAATAATTCGAATTGCATCTTTGTGTTTGTTTCGCATTTTTTGAACGCACATAACCAAACAAAATGTTAAACGTTTATGTACAGCCGCTGCGTTAAAAAGCTGCGTTCACACGAGACATGTGCGAGGAATACCCAGCTCAGGCAAAGCGTTGACATTCACTCCAAAGCTGTATTGTCAAATTGTGTCATTTTGAAATCGTTTGTGTTGTACGCAGAGTTGTTATTTGGGTTTTTTGTGTTTTTATTTTTGCGTAAAATCGTTGCAAAAAGTTTGCGGATTTGGAAAATGTCTGATAAAGAAGAGGCAAGCGCTAGCAAACGAGCACATGAATCGGAAAATCCGCCTGAAGAAAACGATGAATCTAGTGACGGTTGGATTGGACCATTGCCCACCGATGCAGCACCGGCAAAAAAACGCAAAGGTAAATTCACCTTTTGTTTATATTCTTCCGTGGCACTTTTAGTTTAAATAACATCATTTTTTTTTTGCCGAAAGTTTTGGAATATGAGAAATTGTATTTGGAAAATTTGCCGGATGCTGACTGCTACGAAAAAAGTTACATGCATCGCGATGTAATTACACATACTGTGGTCACCAAAACGGATTTCATTGTTACCGCAAGTATCGATGGCCACCTAAAATTTTGGAAAAAAATGGAAGATGGAATTGAATTCGTTAAACATTTCCGGAGCCATTTATGTAAGCATTGGCACTGGCTCAAATTTGATCCTTGAACTTGCTCAACGATTTTCTTTTGCATCGAAACAGGTAGCATCAATGCTTTGGCGGTAAATGTGAATGGGACATATCTGTGCACAGCATCATCAGATAAAAGTGTGAAAATATTCGATGTCATCAACTTTGATATGATTAATATGATAAAATTGGACTTTGAGCCAAAGTGTGCTGAATGGATTCACAATCCAAACGATGCCATTCCAGCATTAGCAGTGTAAGTGCACACAAATATTCCAAATATTGAATATTTATTTTAATTCTCATTGTATATTTTTAATTTGCAGAAGCGATGCTGACTCGCCGAAAATTGCGGTTTATCATGCTCAAGGATCAAGTGAACCATTGCACGTACTAGAGAAATTACACACAAAACCCGTATCAACAATGAAATATAATGCACGTTATGAAGTCATTGTGTCAATCGACCAGGTGGGCATTCTGGAATATTGGACTGGTGCAAAAACCGACTACAAATTCCCATCGAAAATCGTTTCATTTGAATCAAAAATGGACACTGGTAATTTACAAATACAATATATGGTTCTGATTCCTAATTTTAATAATCAAAAATTTATTGTTTGCTCTGAAAATACATTTGATTCGCGATAATTATAATTAGGACAATTTTAACTGGGACTAATCATGTATTATTTTAGTTCTTTTCATTCAATCAATTCTGAATTCAAATGTGAATTTTTCATTTTAATTCAATTTCAGATCTGTATGAGTTTGCAAAAAGTAAAACGATCGTTACTGGATTGGCCATTTCACCTGATGGCAAACGATTTGCAACCTTATCAACCGATCGAAAAATTCGTGTATTCACATTTTTGACAGGAAAATTGATTCGTGTATTTGACGAATCGCTTACCCGCTATCAAGAAGTGCAACAAACCAAACATGCACTGCCAAACATGGAATTTGGAAGGAAGTATGTTGTACAAAATCTCACTTTAAAAATATTATGACATCGATTGTCGAATGTTGTGTGTGAAATTTTCAGAATGGCAACCGAACGGGAACTGGAAAAATCGGAGTCACTTCATTTGGCCAATATCCAATTCGACTGCAGCGGCCATTTTATTTTATATCCAACAATGATCGGCATTAAACTTGTAAATATTGAGACGAACCGTTGCATTAAAATCATAGGCAAAGGTGACAATATTCGGCCTCTACACATTGGACTGTTTCAAGGTCGAGCAAAGAAAGCCAAAGCAGCGCTATCGTTGGAACAGGAAGGATCTGAAAATCCAATCTTATCGCAAACAAACGCCGATCCAACGTTATGCGTTACCGCATTCAAGAAACCAAGATTTTATTTATACAGTAGAAGAATGCCATCTGACTTACAAAATGTCGACCGAGATGTTTTCAACGAAAAACCATCCAAAGAAGACATCATCGCCGTACCGGAAGGCCAAGGTAAAATTTCATTCATCGCTTCTTTTTTCTGGATATTTGAAAGCTCGTGCTTTTTATCACAATTTAATTTCGAATGAAATTCTCATGAAACACATTTCACTCTCAACAGGTTTTCAAAAATTGTACAATTCGGCTACGATACACACGACGCGTGGAGATATTCATTTGAAGCTGTTTGGTACGGAGTGTCCAAAGACTGTAGAGAATTTCTGTGTGCACAGTAAAAATGGATATTACAATGGTCACATATTTCATCGTGTCATCAAGGGATTTATGATTCAAACGGGTGATCCAACTGGAACAGGAACTGGCGGAGAATCCATTTGGGGTGGTGATTTCAAAGATGAATTTCATCCATCGTTGCGACACGATCGACCTTATACTTTGTCGATGGCAAACGCAGGACCCAATACCAACGGCAGTCAGTTCTTCATCACCGTTTTACCAACGGTAAGTATAAACCAAGAAAGGAAATAATGAATCTCATGAGTCAATCTCATCTCTTCAACCCACTTAATATCATCCATCCATCCATCATTAAGTATTTATAGACCGAATTATGTACCGTTAGGTGTGTTCAGTCTTAATATCAATGCAAACAATAATCAATCTCATTTCTCTTCTTCTCTGAATAGCCGTGGTTGGACAACAAGCACACCGTATTTGGACGTGTGGCGAAAGGCATGGAAGTCTGCCAAAATATTTGCAATGTAAAAACCAATCCAAAAACCGACAAACCATATGAAGACATCAAGATCATATCGATCAACCTTAGTTGAATGAGCTTCATCATCATGTAAAACCGACAACTACAAATAAATAACTGTACAAACAAATGGATTGTTTTCCATTAAATTTCAATCGATTTTATTTCGCGAATCTCACCACTTAATAACAATGAATATTAAAAATTGGCTTTCGTCATATTCAAGTTGTTGCGACCGGCTCAAACTATTTGTTTGTCTTATTTTTCTCATTTATCTGTGTTTTCAATGAAACTTTTTCACTTAATATTAATAGATGAAACATAAGCAGCATGAATTCGATGTTGATAACAACAACAATTTTATCAGCCAGCAAGTTCTCTGCCCGTTCGAGAGCGAGCGAAGGTAGATGGCGCGTAGTAAAAAAGAAGTATTTGTTCGATTTTCCTAAGCTTAGGCTTATATAAAATTCTCACCCGTTTTCAGTTCAACTGTGTTATTCACCCATAACTCCTTTGTCACTCTATCTCTCTCTGTCTCTGTCTCGTTTTGAATGAAAGCGAACGTGCTTTGCGTTAAACTCAAGAGTCAATCATTGAGTTAAACATTCGGATGGCATTTTACGGTGGCCATACCAAAAATACAAAAAGGAATTTTTTGAAATATAGAAAAAAAAGGAAAACTACAAGATTTATTGATTAATTTTTTTTTGGTGTGTTTGAAGTAAATACCCAATATCGATTTTATTTCAGTGTTTGAATTTTTTCTCGTTAATATATGCTTTCACCTCATCTATTCTCGCGAATTCCTGTTTCATGCTAGTGCCTCTCCGGAATGCACCCAATTCATTCCTATAAATAATTTTTTTAATAGTTATGACTTCTTTTCAATTGTTCTTGTTGCTGTTGAAACAAAGCAATTATGCGAAAACATTTGTGTTATTTTCGGTTTATTTGACATATTTTTCAATCAAATGTTTGTCTTATTCGGTTGTTGCCACTTTCATTCCATTGTTCACGTTTGTTATGTGCTTGCATCAATTTCTATAATAACTCCATCCTTCCGCATCCATTTAAATGTTTTCAATCATGCTTGTCGGTGTTTACTTCTCGCACTTTTTTCATTTTTTTGTTGTTGTTGTTCTCTCCAAATTCTGTTATTTTATCATTATTTAAGTGTTTCGAATTTTATTATGCTGCCCAGACTTTTGTGTTAGTTTCTTTTTTATTATTTTTTCCAATTTCGTATCAGTTTATCTGCGCCATTCATTTTCAAAGTATTTTCTTTTTTTTTCTTGTAATTTATTAAGAACCACTAAGCACACAAAATGTCCTTAATTCCTATTTGTTTTGTGATACATGCGGATGCGTTTCTTTCAACAGGATTCTTTTTCCTATCATTCATTTCATCTTTATTATAAAATAATGTTTAAACGGCTCCTATAGCGACGTCGTCTTCATCAACTGATCACTTGTATGTTTCTCTCATTGTATGTATCAATCATAGATCAAAGTATACGGATAAATTTTTTTTGTAGTCGTTCTTTTTTTTGAAAGTGTTTTTTTTTTTTTGGTTTTAGTGTGTCTTGAAATATGTTAAATGAGAAATGCCTATCATTTTGAAATGTTAGATGAGCTGATTTTCCTAATGTTTTTTTTCGTAACATGTGTGTGTGTGTGTGTGTTGTTGAAAAAAGAATAATGAAAAAATCATAAATGTGTCGCCATGATATTGGTTTCTCCTTAATGAATCCATTTTATGTGCTCTCTTTATGCCATGAATTGTCAATTTTTATTTCTAAATGAATACTTTAAAATGCATTACGCTTTTAATAGATTAAGTTAACTTCTATTTTTTTGTTGTTTTTCATCACTTTTATCTTTACTCTCTTTTCAAGTAACAAATTATACAAAGTGGTCGTAATATCACGTTGATTTTTCTTATAAAGAATGGAAAAATCTAAATTCATCTTCAATTCAGCGTCACTTCATCTTGCGCTTGTATTTCTCTCTTAAGATATTCGGTGTGTTTGTGTGTGTGTGTGTGAAACTCCAGGTTTGTGATTGTTTTTCCATCCTGCCTTACTTTGTTTCTTATGAATCTGTGTATTTGTTGTTGTTGTTTTGCTTTGTTTTTAATATTTGTTTTCAATAAAAAGAAATGGAGGTATTGTGGCGAAAGACGAATGCATTTCTAGAATCATACACATGCAGTTTTTGTTTTCTTTCTTCTATTTTTTTTTTGCTTCTTCATTATGTATCTATCAGATAAGTGAAATAATTCGTGATTGGGTGAAGTTATTTTTTTTCGTTTTGCATATTATATGAAATTCTTTCCAAACATGGTGTATCAATTTTTCAGCTGTTATTATTGTTTTATATGAATCGTATTGAAATCTTCAAATTGATTTTGGGCTGTGTGTGTATGTTGATGCAGTTGCTGTTTAGTTTCGGCCACCGTTTTGGTTGCAATCACGGCTCAAATGACCAGATTTACCACAGCTGTAGCAAGATTTTTGGCCATCTGGGCAATTGCGCTTAATGTGGCCGCTTTTGTTGCATATGTAGCACATCATGCCGCTCGATCCACGCTCTTCGCGGTCTCGTTCACGTTGTCTATCTTGGTCTGGACAGTTACGAGCTATATGACCAGTTTTGTTGCAGTTGTAGCAGCATGGATCGTCTGGCGATTGGCTGCAATCGCGTGCAATATGACCAGTGCCTATTTTAATTGACCATTAAAAAAAAAAATATATCGTCAAAAATGGACCATTCCGAAAACTAATGGATAAAAAAGAAGTGAAATAAATCAATTATTTACCGTTGCATCTGTAGCATCGATCGGCATCTTCTTTGCATTCCCGTGCAAAATGGCCCATTTGATTACATTTGTAGCACTTCTCGCGGTTGCGGCCGAAATCACGGCCACGGCCACCACCATCTCGACTATAGCTTTTGCTCGAGTAGCTGAACATAAGAAAAATTTTAGGGATGAAAACATTAGAAATCGTCCACTTAACATCATTCTAACATCAAACAATATGAATATTTTCGAAGTTAGAACGAAAAAGTAAAGAAAAAACGCAAATGAAATGAATCAATTCAATTGAAACATCAGAATGAAATTATTTAGATTAATGTTTTTTTTTTTTTTTGGTTTAAGTTTACTTTCAAAATAGTGTGCTTATGCTGTGATTACAAATCAGATTTGTAAAACGAAAAGAATTAATTGATTTGATTTGGATTATGATATCGAACAAGCAAACAAAATATCACTTACAGTTATATTTTGTTTCGTTCACATTGTTTTTGAGCACATTTAGGCCTTACTTATTCATTTCTCACATCTCTCTCTCTCTCTCTCTCTCTCTCTCTTTTTCTCTCTCTCTCTTTCTCTCTCTCTTTCTCTCTCTCTCTCTCTCTCTCTCTTTCTCTCTCTCTCTCTACAAAAATTCTTATTTTTTTGTCTCATTCTTTTCTTTGCATCTCAATTCATAACGAGGCGAGATTGTCGAAGATCAGATAGATACATCCACACTATATTTTATTTTCTATTCGTTTTTTATTTGTCTGAACGTTTGATTGATCTCTTTTCGGTTTTGCGGTAAAATATTGTTATTTGTTGAGTGTTTTTGTTGTCGATGTGTTGTATTGTGTTGTGTTGTGTGTAGCATTCGAATCACCGGAATGATCGTCTTTGCAGTCACAAATGTACCATTCGCAAATTCGTACGTCTAATAAACCGAACGCATAACAAATAAATTCGAAACTTAACAACAAGACACACACTAATATAAAATATTCTCCAAATATTTATTTCTTTACTCTTCAATTCGTGTGTTTTCTTTTCTGTTTATTTGATTGCATTCTTTTTTTTTTAATTTGTATCTTGCAATTGGTCTCAACTCAACTACGACCGGCCGAACCAACAAAAACTGAAAATAGGATCGCTTCACACGAATAATGAAATGGATTTTTATAGTTACTTGCGACCACCGCCACCTCCACTACCACCATCTTGACAATCACGAGCAAAATGCCCCGGACGGTTGCACTTGTAGCATACGCTTGAAGCCATTTTTCTGAAAAAATACAAATGAAAATGCACACATTCAATTAAATTGTTAGGCAATTTGAATTCAATGCTATATGATAATGCTTACAAATAAACATAAAATATTAACAATAAACCGGCACGCAATAAATTTATGTAATGATCTCCGGAGAAAACAACCAAATTGTTCGTTTGTTGGTATTGTTGTGTTCAACTCTTGTCGGTTGCATGCTTTTCATAGCAATCCAGCCATCTAGCCAGTGGCAGCAGAGCTACAGTGCGGCAACAGTGCTAACGTGAAAAACCTTGCGTAAGACACTGGAGAACAAGAACAAGAATAAGAGCAACAGGGCCAGAAAAGTGTGGCAAAATCATTGGTTCGTATTATCGAATCAACGTTAAGTCATCACATTCAATTTGATTCGCACCTGGTATGATTTCTGTGTTAGTGCTGAACTACACCAATTGAATCGACCGGCTGTTGTGCAATTTCGTCTTTTTTTAGCTTTTGTCGTTTTCTTTTTCCCTTTTCTTCGTTCTCGTTCTAGATTTTTTGCTCAGTCTTCTCGCAAATTCAATGCTTTAGGTGGTGATCCTGTTACGAAAATTTGCGTTTTTTATTTTTATTTTTGTGTCCACCTTTTTCCATCGCACGTTAGTTTGATATCATTTCTTTTGTGCTGAATTTGCATGTATCCGTGTTTGTATAATTCCATGTCGCGTTTTGCATACGTTCTTAGTTCGTTTTTTTCTTTCTTTATAATGATTAACCATTAAACGAGATTAAAAGCAGCTATTGCCGAAATCAACAGCACCAGCACACAAATAAATGTTCTTGTACTGGTTTTATTTTCTGGCGAATAAAAAAGTGTGTAAGCACACACTCAAAATCAGTTGCATTTGCAGTTGTTGTTCACTTCGAGAATGAAGAGCACGTAAAGAAAATACATTGGACCGAATCTCACATACATGCAAAGAACCAGATATAATTGATGCAAAGCGATGAGAAAAATGACGGCGACGGCGCAACAACAACAACAATATTCGTTTGAAAGAAAAAACCGGATTCGTGAATTGCATATAGGGAAAGCCGCTACATTCGCTTCGCGTCTTTATATATACACGGTGCCAAATCAATGTGCAGCAGCGCGACAACAGCAGCAACAACAACGGCGGCAAAATTGAATGAAAGAAGAGAAAAGCGCACGCCGAATAAGTGAAGAACGAAAAAAAAAATGCTTGCCCGAGTGCACATGAGCATGCAACACGAACACAAAAGCACCAGTTGCCGGCATTTAATACACACATCAACTGAATGACACACATTTAAACGCGAACTGTATGTTCGACAACACATCGACTGTTGTGCATGCAATCAATGAGAAAAATCTGATGCATTTTTCATACATGTCTCGCGTATCGCTTCGTTTTCTGACATTCAGCCCATTCGGCTCTATTGGTCTCGTGTAAAATTATATGGAATTTGACGAAAAATCACTTGCTCAACAGGGAGCGAATATGCCTCATTATATAATTATTTTAATTTACATCGACATAATGTGCTAAAATGTCGTCACCGAAGAAAAATAAATGATAATGAGAGCTCGTTTCTTTCACTCAAAACTCATGTTTTTTGACAATAACTTTAATTCGTGTGTGCGTGTGTTTTTATTTTTTGTTCTTCCAATTGTAACTCTTAAAACAGATTTATTTACTAACACATTTCAGTGTTCAAACGATATTGAACGAAATAAAACCGAAAAGCCGTTTGGAGTGCACATTTCAGAATTTTTATGTATCTTTTGTCATGTAAATATAAGCATGAATCAGAGACACAAGAAATACATACGTATTATTTGTTAATATGTGTGTGAGTGTGTGTTTCTGCCTGTATTGGCTTCTACGCAATTCACGTACAACGACACATATACAGAATGAGACACCATTCAACATTTTATCCTGTTAATGTCGCCATCGCCTCTTCTCTTTTTTTTTTTTTTTGATGCGGTAAATTGAGATTCGCTCAGCTTTTTCCATCGCTCACCGTCTCTATCTTTCATGTTTGCTCTCCTTTTTATTGAATTCAAACGAAACAAGAGAAATGAACGTGTACACAAGAGATACAGAGAGCAAGAGAGAGAGAGAGAGGGAGAACGGAAAAAACGAACGTCTGTTATGCGTTTGCACACATTTGTATTGCCACATATTAAAATGAATCTATATCAATATAGAATGTAAATTCAAATATAATATCTAATGAGGATATATGTGTATCACCAATGCATGTAATAAATTACAGGTCGGTGTTTTGCGTCTCTCAATGTATCAGTTCGGTCGTCAATGAGGCAAATTTGTGTAAAATGGCGTATTTCGATACATATGGAAGCACAAAGCCAACGAAAAATGTGTCCATTTTACCAAAAATGGTGTGGTTCGACTGTCTCTCACACTCATCGCCACGCCGCAAAGGTCCCATTATTATAAACGGCAGCAGCAATAGCAGCATTTAATTTACGCGATGCGCAATCCAATCGCAATTACACGACATGAAAAATGGAGCCTAACTTTGACCATGACTTTGAAAAAAGGGAATAAGCATTCAATCGTCATCTCTCTATGCCCATAGTTTTCACTTACAGAATTTAAACAATCGATAAATTCGTGTCTCTCTTGCTATTGTTCGTTCCCCCTCTTAGAACGCAAATTGTTGTGTTGTTGTTGTTGTTGTTGTTGTTGTTGTTGTTGTTATGTGAAGATACATTGCGTATTCAGCAAATGAATATGCGACAATGATTATTGTTTGCCGCAAAAAAATCTGTGCCAAATATATGCGTTTTTTAATTCAAGGGGGAAAATATAGAAACTGCTCTGTTACTAAATTCGCGAAAACCTCGTCATAAAGTCATGGACAGATTTAATTAGTTTCTGCACACTCAACGCATTTGAAAATGGAGAGCATCGACGCTACGCGTACAATCTCGGACATTCAGCAAGATTTTCGGCTCGCTTTTTGATGCCGCCGCCTGTCAACCATATTCAATACTAGCTAACAGTTTGTGCGAATTTTACATGAAGAATTCACATGCGGTACAATGTTGCAAGTGCAGAAAAATGAAGAATGCGACGATTGAAAAGCTATTTAATGGCTAGATTCGAATGCATATAACCAAAACCACGTGTACAAAATTACCATGTTCAGCTCTCAAATAGCTCATTGGCGAAGCATGTTTCTCACGCGACTTTGTGAATTGTTGTCATTTTGTTTATTTGATTGAATCATTCCATTGAAGTTGACACTCGAAACAAACGGGACACCCTACGTTTCAAATTCGTCGTCAATGAATTTTCACCGCCATTCAACTGCGAAAGCAGCGAATGTATATAAAAAAAAAATAATCAATCATTATATCTTCGTAAACGAACTTGCGTACGAAAATAACGAACAAAAAGACAGCAAACGAAAAAGAGAAAAAAAGTTATGGACTAAGGGGAAAAAAGTTGAACTTAACCAACAAAACCGAAGCGACTGAACAAATCTGATTTTTTGTTTAATCCATTGCCAGTTTTTCTTTCAATGTCTCTTATTCTAACACTAAATTTGTATTTTCGAATTGAAAAATGGAATTGAACTTACCAAAATATATCCACTATATTTGTTGAAAGTTAAAGTAAAAAATAATTTCTTTTTTAATGTGTCGAACTTTGACTGTTTTTTCACGTATGACCGTGTACGTATTTTGTGTGTATGCGTATGAAATGTGTCGCTATTTCTTTTTCTTACACAGAAATAAAATCTTTCTAGCTGCGTTGCTTCGATTTTAGCGCAAACGGCTCTTTATCTCTCTTCCCCTCGCTCTCTCGCTCTCTCGCTCTGCTCAATTCCGACTCGATCGGAATAAAATAATTTCAACACAAACTAAATTTTGTGATAGTTTACGATATAACGCTTGATAACGTTCAAATTTAAATGCGTTTTACAAACTAAACTAGCCCGAAAACGAAAGAATAATCAAAAATAAAGAAAACTTCTTTCTTTGAATCGAATTTTTCGGTGAAAAAAATAAAATGCTTCAAGCGAAGATGATTTGAAGTTGGGACGATGCAACCAAGCTAGAATACCACACCACCACTGTGTCGAAAACGTTTCGTTTGACAAGAAGAAGCGTGTTAAATGCTCAATCGTATGCGGCGTTTTTTGGTACTAGCCGAACGATTCGGCCATGGTGTGTGTGCGTACAATGCTTTTTTTGTTTGGTGTTGCTGTATGAGTGCGAGTATCGTTTGCTTTCTCATCGCGGTTTTTCGATTTCTTCTTCTTCATCGATATTCAGCCGAGTGTTGGATGTGCGATGGTGCGATGCGAGTGTGTATTTGTATGCGCGCGGCTATATCTGTGAATGGTTATATCGGTTGAAATGCTTTTCAGAGGTTCGAATTGTATGTATGTATCACATACACGATTGTCGATGCTACACCGCAATGAAGCTAGGCCATCCATCCATTATAAAAGGCGGTTTTCCATGTAGCCAATATTGAAAACGTCTTTCCGAAACCATTAGGCGACGTGCATTTCGCTCATTTGTACAAATGAATCAGCTCGTACAGTCACTCTTCTTCTATCCCGTTCCAACGGTCGGTTTGCCATGTATTCACACATTCGATTTCAACTTCCATATTGCTAAATTGCTACATCCACAAAATGTTCTTAAGGCTGGTGCAGATTCTCGATTCAACTTGAAAATTCTACGTTATCAATTTGAAAGAGACGAACGACAAGAAATAGCTGCTGATTGTTTCGCTGAAATTATTATCAATCTGGCTGAAATATGAACGTAAAACAATTGTACTCAAGAAGCGACTCAAATTTACTTAGGGGATTTTCTTTATTTTATTTCTGATTTCATACAAATTATCAATACTTATTTTATATTCATTTTGTGATTAAATTTCCACTTCGGATAGATTATTATTTACAACAAGTTGACAAACTGAGTATTATTTCTTATTTGTATCAATAATGAATTGCGATTCCACATTCATTCCATTCCAAATATTTAGTTCTTGTTCTAAATTATGCGAACACTACGACTGGTATTTTTTGATAAAATTCGCGTTGTATTAACGATTTCTGAATATTCAAACGAAATTACATGAAGACACACACTATTAAAAGTAAAACTGCGACTTATTCTTATTTGTTTTTTTTTTTTTTTATTTTCAATGTGATGAATTTAGAAATTAACGCTTACTTTTCTGTAACTTTTGATATTTCCTTTATTCCATTCATACACAACAACAAATTTCTTAAGAAGAAAATGAGAGAGTAGAACAAGGAGAAAAGTAGTGCTAATGAATATGCTATTTGTTTCGGATTGACGGTCCCAATAACGAAAATTATCCTTAGATTTCAACATTTAATCATAAAATATAAATATTGCAATACCATATTAAAATGTTGATTGGTTAATGATTTTTTTCTTATTCATTTTTCATGTATATTTGACCTATGCTTATAAGTTATAGTTTATTATGTAGATTTTTGTAGTTGAAATGAGGATTTGTTTGTGTTCAATAAGATATTTTTGCATATAATTCACCCATTCGGATTATTCTATATCGAAAGAAATAGACACTTTTTTGTTTGGAAATTGTAATGCGTTTGCATTGAAACGCCGCATCATAAATTATATTATTAGTATATGGTTTTTTCTCGTGACTTCAGTTCTGGACAAAATTCTTTATTCAAAATAATATTTGCTTCAGTTTAACTTTCATTTAAAGATATTTAAATAGATCAACAACACCTACGATACACATTGGTTCCATCTCTTTCATTATTTGGATATCAAACAAAAATATATAGTTTTTTGGTTCTTTGCAATGATGTCAGAAAAAATATCGGTTGGAATTGTGGGTGTGTGTATGTGATGTTCCTTTGATTAATTTTAATTGCGTATATTTAAATATCTATTCACAATACATTGAATAATGGACGTGGACATCTTCTATTCGATGCGTCACAATTGGTGCGTACCGAATAACAAGTCATTTGATTCATTTCAGTTAACATATAATTCATACTTATGAAATCAGAGACATGTTAAAGACTATGGTTTTCTAGCTCGATTTGATTTGGCTGGAAAGAGTTTGGACAAAATATATATGACCAACAAAATAAACATTGCGATTTATTTATTTCACAATATTTTATCATTAACTATCTAATTACGTGGCAATTGTAAATACTCAGGCTTCACTGTGGTTGGACCAACGAATAACTTGGGAATTACTTATGAATCAAATAAATACCTTTTTCTTCTTTTATTTATTTAGTATTTTATAAATGTTTATTGTCGATTGTATTTCGATTTTCAAACTTCACTCACAATTTTAATAACTGCATTGTGGTTTGGCAAATCGACGTTACACGACAATAAATATAAATGTGAATCTTTGTTTGATTTCTGTGTGGAGATGGTGTGAGAAAGAGAGAAGAAATCATGTAAAAGTGATTCAATCTGATAGTTTCGTAAAATTTGTGGATTTTTCATGTTATTTGTATTTTTTTTTTTTTTTTTTTTTTGTGATGGAAAGGCACTACACATTTACAAAAGTTGTACATTTTAACCGAAACACGCGTCGCTTTGAAAACATCGGTTTATCTGTAAACTATTCTATGAGACCGTCTGACAGCGATTTTTGAATGCGATCAAAATACTCATATTACGTTTTAGACAAAAAACGTAAATTTTACATTCGGAACATTCAAGTGATCTCATACCTTCAGATTGCTGTCAAAAGGTCTGATAAAATCCGCCCTGAACAAAATAGAATGTGCGGATTCTAAAATTGGTTATTAAATAATAGAGCCAATTGTATATCAGGAATTTCGGGATGTTTTTTTTTACATAATATTTCAATTTGACCTTTTTTAAGCTCTTATTTCTATTTCTAAAAGGGATGATCATGTTGTCAGCCAGCAACAGTCGATCGCTATATTTGTTACTAATTTATCGATTGCCTAAATGGCATTTCAGGATGGATCAATTTCATTGTGAAACTAATATGTATACTATTTGAATTGGCGCGCTAATTATTTTTTTAAAAATGGCCACAATTCTGGCAACACGAACGCACACATACATGCACACCTCAATCAATGACTTTCGATAGGGTTCTTCAACCTAAATTTAGCTACATACATATAAATTCGAATGATGCGAAAGGACACCGTTTCCGTTGATTTTTCTCACATATTACAGTTTATTATTATTGGACTAATTCTTATATTAATTGTTTGTTACGAATATATTTTCAATCTATTGTTTGAATCATTTATTAGTTTAATAATGTTGTTGTAATAATCCAAGAAAGAAAACGAACGTCTATTAATATGTGCTTAGAAGTAAAAATCATGCAGTAATTCTGTATAATCAGAGTCACGAGCAATGGTCCATTTTCAAATGTTCACATTTGGAAATTATCCAATTTATTTTATAAATACATTCCATTTTATTTTCTGTCCTATTTAGGATTCTCATGTTCATCATCAATTCCAAGTTATTTTTGATTTGCGCACAGCATTTCTAATAGAATGAATAAATCTTCTTGATTCGCTTGCATTCATCTAATCAATATGAAAAATCTGTAAAAAATCAAGTACACATACTCGAAATATGTTAGTTTAATTCCTTGTTGCTCTGTATATCAAATCTGAGCATTGAAAAGAAATTGATTGAATATTTTTTTTTATTCATCCAGCATGTACAACAATTGATTGGCTCGTTTTTTAATTGGTTTTTTTCTTTCGTTTTCTTTTTCGGCAAGTGAACTTATTTGTTTAAATTTATATTAAATCATCTAAAATCAATCACATAACATGAAGAATACAATTTCAAAATGAAATTCAAAATAAATCAACACAAAATGTGTCAACGAAAAAACGTATTTGCAAAAATTAAAAATAATCACATATAAAATAATTAGAAAAAAATCAACTGATAAGCAGAAATGAATTCAAATTGAAATACCACCGTTACAATGGAAAACAGCGGCTTTTCTTATTTAAATTGCCTAGCGATTGACTTTTGTTCTTTTTCAATCTCGATAAAATTTTCTTTTGCAAGAACGAACCGTCGTTTGTTTCGACCATTTTACAGCAGTCATTTTTTGTGCTGACAGCCGGATCCATTGTCGTTGTCGACGAATCATTTGCGTTGCCTGCATCAGTTTTTGCATTGTCTGTGCTGCCGGTGACATCGTCCGTGAAAAAGTACGGTTCGAGTCTTTGCATCGAATATCTGGTTGGCATTCGAGTTGGATTGGGTGACGTAAGCGGTTTTGGTGTTGATGTTGAATCTGTTTCGGCTACATCTCGCACGGAACTCGCTGGCAAATTAGTCGGTGTTTTCGATACAATATCGCTTAAATTCGTTTCGGTTACATCTCCTTCCATACCATCGTTCGATGATTTTGTTGGTTGCGCCACCACAAATTCGGCTCGATTGAATAGCAAATCGAATTCTTTGGTGATTTCCGTGGTGAATGTCGATATTTCCTTTCCTTTTGTTTCTGCTGGATCTTTGAAATCCTCATCAAAATTGATTTTATCAAAATCGATGGCGTCGTCCAGTGTTGATTTGCTACTGCTGCTTTGCAAGTTGAATAGAATGGATCTTTGTCTTTGAATCAGTACATTCGTTGATGACGCATCCGAATCAATGGGTGAAATGAGTGGACTTGTGAATGATTTCATATCGACTGGAATGATACTCAGATTTTGTTGCAGCAATCGTTCACCAGCTAAAAATTTATCGACAATCATTACGACTTCATTGCTTGAAATGGATTCGTCATCAGTTTTGGCGATTGGCTCCGACGTAATTACCTCGGATGGCCCGGTTTCGCCCAATTGTTCGGATTGTGGCGTTTCGCCTTGATGCAAATCACTTTCCGGTCCATCAATCGCACTGAGACAATGCGGCACCATTTCATTGGATGCTTCTGGTGTTAATGTGAAATCTTCGGCATCGCAATTGCGAATTATTTTCGGTTCATCCGGCGTCAGAGTAAATTCATCGAAACCTTCACTTTTCAACGACAAGCTCAGTTTTGACGTGCTGCAGCTGTCAAAATTTAGATTTTTTACGGTATCAAAGTCGTAGCCAGTGATCGTACTACCTGACCGAATCGTACCACTCGAGCCACTGAGCAATTCCATTGAGTCTGCCCGCTCAATTACTGTACATATATCTGTTTTGAGATCGCTAGACTCCAGATTTACCGACATTTCTGATGGCGCATTCTTCACGTATTCATTCAATGCATATTCGACGGAACTGCATCCGGGCTCGATGGGTTCTGATGCGCATACATTTTGACATGACGCCTGAATTGCTTCCTCTTCTTCCTCGATTGGCTCCTCTTGAACAGTCAACAAGTCATCTGATGAGCATATTTTGTAAATAGTCAACACCTCATCGCATTCATGTGTTTGTTCTGTCACATATGCAAATTGCGGTTGCGATTCATCCAAATATGGAATTTCATCGATAACATCCAAATCATGATCCGCACCCGACAGCACTATTGAATGCTCCAATGAGAAATGCTTATTTTCGAATCCGTATTGTTCATACTCGTAATCGCCACATTTACCCCCTTCAGGCATCAAAAATATTTCATCAACATCACTCTCTGACTGATATGCTCTCTGTTCATCATCCTGCAACGCAAATATTTTTTTTTTTTTTGTATTCAGACATAAATTTGGAATATATTCTCTAATGTAATGTGCAATGCTGTTGCTGTGCAAACTATAAACATTTGTTGAATTTCTTGAAGTACCTTTTCTTCATCTTCCATATCCGTTTCTTCCATGTCTTCCATATCCTCCATATCGTATTCATCCTCAAATTCGCATTCCTCACCTTCGAACTCATCGAAATATTCGTTCGAAAATTCTTCTTCATAGAAATCTTCATCCTCTGCAACAATGCAAACAACAACACCGACCAATATTATCAAACCGACCAAAACAATTTTCTGTATATGTTAAATGAATCAAATATAATGTTGATGACTATCAAAAGCATACCTTCTCTTGGACCATAGTCGGTTGGGTCGCCTCTGAATGTGAATTTCGGTTCGCTCTTTTGTTTGAGCAGCCGAGCACTTTTACTGCGTTGATAACGCCCGTTAGGGCCAACAAAGCTATCCACGACATTGATACCGTTGTTTTCGTATACATCTTCTTTGTATAAACCGTTAAAATCATCTAACATGAATTTTTCATAGAGTTCGACGGCGCTCAACCGAACACTGCCGGTTTTATTATAAAATTCTTCGGACAACGGTGAATGACTTGGTTCCGCATAGACACACGTCGAACTGTTCGGTTTTTTCTCTTTCATTGATCGTTTCATGCTGAATCGCATCGGACTCGTTTTGTACTTGTTAATTTCCGAATTCGATTTCGACATTTCGCTCAGTCGTGTTCTACTATTTGTGCGTATATTTAGTTCATTATTCGATCGCGATGAATTTGAAAACATTGGTGATTTTTTATAGAATATTGAGCTTTTATTGGCAATTTGACTGAATAGCGACAGTTTCGATGAATAAACGCTACTTTTTGAATCGGAATTACTCGATTTGCCCGGGCTAAATCGTGCGCGAAAAAACTTCGATGATGATTCCGATTTCTCTCGTGATTTAGCTGACTGCTGTTTCGGCAGATCGGCTGCCGTTGATGTTGATGGCGTTGGATTGTCGATGGATTTGGTTTTCATCGGCTCTTTTGGCTTATCGTATAATTGCGATGCACTAAAACGCTTTGTTTTCAACAATTTATTGATCTTCTTGAATTTTCCGAATCGTTTTTCAAACAAACTTAAGAATGTTCCCTCTTTGGTTGTCGATGTACCGCTACACGTTGCTTGTGCCTCAGACTTTAAAATGTTCAATTTGGTGGGCCGTTGACATGGCGAAACCGGTTGCACCGAACTATTTAGCGTTGCATTAGAATTTTGCTTTTGATCGGAACACGATGATGATTGTGTACTATTCACGTTTTTTAATGGACTCGTCAATGCGCTGCCATCACTTTCTCGTTGCGATAGATTATCTTTTGAGAGATTGGCACCGATGGGAGCAAAGAAATTAGCTACTTCTTTGATACGTTTCGTGCAACTGGTGTCGCTACTATTTGTTGTGCTACATGTCACATGACTGGCAGGACTGCAAACTCCTGACAAATTCGCATTAATCGCTGCCTCAGCCTCACCCTCATTTCCCACATCCAGTTTTGGTATTTCTTCACTTACACTTAGTGCTGCACCGAAGCTTTCTCTACGCTCCAATACTTCGATTTTATCCGGATCCTCCATATAATCAGCACTTTGGCTAATTCCACTGCCGGACTGTTGACCGTACACTTCGAAATTCGTTTCAAAACTTTGGTTCTTCCAATTTTGGAAGTCATTTCGTTTTTTTCCCACTTCATCTAGCGTGTCGCCATCGCTTTTGTACTCACGTTGTAAATTCGATCGAGCCAATTCACGATAATCGCGTTCCATTCTTTCGAGATCGTTGATGGAATCGGAGAACACGGTGTCCGCCTCATCGACCGATATGTTGCGTGAACTGTTCGTTGTTGTCGACTTCAGTGGTTCTCGTGCCACTGATGACACTTCATCTAAATCACTAGATTCCTTGTGTCCATCATCTTGCGATTGTTCAAGATTCGTCTGCTCTTCGTCTGCGTACATCAACGGTTCATTGTGGATTTGAACGCGGGTCCTCGTTTGCTGAATGCTGGTCTCTTGTTGCGAGCCAAAATGAGATTCATCGAATAGTTCGGAATCGGTGCGAACGATTCGCTTGGATTTTCGTAGCATTGGCTTTCGTGGCTTATATTCACTTTCTTCGTTGATTATTTCCTCCGAAATGATAGAATCGTCAACAGGGGTTTGCCTTTGCTCCAGCTCTGGTTCTGTATCCGTCTCCTGCTCAAATATTGCCGCTTCGCTTGAATCAGTTTTATACATCTGAACGTGTTTTTTATGTTTCGGCTGCTCAATTTCGCGAAAACGTTCTTCGACATCTTGAGCACTTGTGCTTGAAATGGCCGCAGCAATCGAATCAGCACCCTGCAAAGGCGCTTTTTCAATGCTTCTTTCAACGCTTTTAACAATTGATCGTGTCCTGTAATCGCATTTTTTGATGAAATTGGTGGCTGGCAAATGTTTTGAACTAATTGGTGATTTCTTATAGGCAGCGCCCGATTGAAAATGTTTCGGATCGCCATCGACTCGATTTAGTATCGTGCTTGTACTTGAGCTGCGTGACTTTCTAGGATCAATTAATGGTTTTGGTTTTTCTAAACAATCATCGGCTGAATGTTGTGTTGGCACATTTGGTTGATTACTTGATGATGAGGTACACGGATGAAGTCTTCGTATCCCCGGCGACGAGGTGGCTGAGTTAATCGGATGCTTGGAATCTCGGCTCGCCATCCGTTTAGCCATGCCAACTTTCTGGAACTCCCTTCGGCATGGGCCCGGCGTGAAACTGAATCGATGTTCGGTAGTAGCCGCCTCGCAACTACCGGCTAGCAAAGCATTTGCACTCTTCCGTCGAGCTTGCATTTGTTCGGGCACCGTAGCATCATTCTCATCGATAACACTACAGCTGATTTGTGCATTTAAATTGTGAGCCCCTTCATTCTGACCCATTTCGTTGCCCAAATCAAATGTACCAACCGTTTTCAGTCGATCCAATCGGCCACGATTCCGTTTTGGTGGCTCATTTCCACCTAAACTATACAATCGCCCCTTTTTCTTGCGCTGCATCATTTTTCCATTTACCATGCGATTACTTTCTCTGTCATACATTTGTATACTATCAGTTTTTTCAATTTTTGCAATACGTTTTTTCACGACAATTTTGCCTGTGTTTGATATTTCACCGGGAAGATCGGCATTCGACGAATCGGGTGTTAATGGAATCGCCTTACCCCTTCCGAATTCGATAAACCTAGGCGACCAAATGGACGCATTTGAATTTTGAATTAACATTTGCCGAACAGAATTTGTGTATTTCAAGTACTCACCACAGGCCGTCGTGCAATTCGTTTTCTCACTTTTTCTCCTTCAATTCTTTATTTAAATAGTGCAGAACATAGTGCAACACTAAATCATAGCAGTATTTATATTCGGTCTGAAAGTTTAAAATGAATGGGAGTAAAAAAGAGCACGCACACAGAAGGAGAGAACATATTCAATGAGCATTTGGTACGGTTTGGTTTAGTTTGGCGAGTGAATACGAAACATTTCGTAAAATTGAATTACCATGTTTTCGATAAGTTGCGGTCGATGTCGTCGAACCGTTTTAGCTGCTTGGAAAATATCAACTTCACCATGCTGTATCACTTGTTCTATGCATGCATTGGCTGCACAATACACCCCAGCTCGGCTCCGGCCATCTCTAATAGCATTAAATGAAAAGGAATAATCAAAGCATCCATTTAACGAATAAAATTGTGTTACATTGTGTGTTAGCTGACTACAACATATTACTTACGGTGAGACAACACAGACGGGTCCATAATCAGTTTTTGCACGCCAATTCTCAACCATATTCATTAAAGCAACTAATGAATTTGTCGATGTCGGCACCTGAAGAAAGTTTGAAGAGCAAAAAAAAAGATCGAATTTACTTCAATAAAAGCGACTTTTTATCGTTCATACTGGTTACGGTTGGTTGGCAATGATGGTTTCGTTTGTTTTGTTGCCGATTTGAATTTGCAAACTTTCGTTCTGAATTGCAAGAAGAACATCTTAAATATGCAATGCTACATTTAATTTTTACCTATTTTTACCTCTTTTGCATTTATTTTCATCTTTTCGACGCTCATTATTTTCGTAAATGAAAAACTTTTGCATTTCGAGCATCGTCAACGCAAAGTAACACATGCATAATTTGGTTGCAGCAGCAGCAGCAGAAGAATATACAATATAATTATTGTTTATATAATTATTATGGTGGAAACATTGGAAAGTGTACTTAATTCACTTGCAAATTGTTCAGTTGCGCGAGCGTAGCCAATTCCGTTGCAATAATATTGCATTTGTTTAATGTTGTCGTTCATTAGTGAAACCACCCACAAAACACACGATACACACTTTAAAGTAATCAACAAAATTCTACGTTGACTCATCGAAAACAGAGGAAAGTGTGACGTGTGAATGTTACATTGTCACCGGTCTCACAACCATTTAAATGGCTCACCGGGATGTAATGGTTGGATTTTTTACGCACACAATTCGTTTCGACGTACATTCTTCTCCATTTATGAATTTTAATGATGGCTTTTAAAGATTCAAATATGACTATTGGGTTGGCACTATTACAGAAGCCTCTTGAAGATTAAATAACATATTTAACAAAATAAAAACACATTTGTTAGCAAAATTGTCTTTTCTGCTCACTTTTGCCGTACATATTCAAGTATAGTGTTGTGCATTTCTTCATGCGCGCATCCATATTTGTGTTCACTTCGAAGTGTATTTGTAGAACATTTTCTGCACAATTTGCATTCCAGATAAATAATGATAGATGGAGTTGATGACAGTATTGTTATTGGCATATGTTTTATGTATTTTAAGATATTTTATAACTTATAGCCATGTCTTAAACAAGGCAAGGCAAGTATTCCCATTTAAGAGCGGAATCAAGTGTGTATGTGTATTTCCATTCGGTTGATGCACGAGGCGCACTATGAGCGCGTCTCATCGTGGAACGAAGAGCGTATTGAGCAAAAAGTGTATGGTATTCTCAATAAAATTTAATGGTATTTCCATGTTCAACGCAACATATTTGTGCTTGGGTTGGCCATAAATTTTATTTTCTTTGCATCATCAATACTCTGGCGTTGTATTGCTGCTACTGCTACTGCTAGTGGTGCTATGTTATAGGCAGCTATGGGCCCATGCCGCACTCTATTATGGTTTTCGTATAGATAGCATATTGTCGACGATCAATGCTGCTGAACGTCAAAAGCGACGGTGGTTGTTAGCGATAAATAATATCATGTTTTATCGATGTATTCAACAAAGCGCTCCCACACTAAAACCATATCTTGCACTTTTTCTGCTTGCTCACAATGTTTTTATTATTATTATTTTTTCATATTTACATCACCCAAGTGTGCAAGTAGATGTAATGTACTTAATTGCGAGAGAGATGAGCAATCCATTTTTTGTGTGCATAATCAACAATATTTTTTTGAATAAATACGACACCCACTTTTTGATTATATTCAATTTTTGATAAACAGATAATTATTCGCGACCATCATTGGATCACACAATGTACACACATTTGAAAATCAATACGATCATTAACGAGTAATGATACGCTTTGTTGATAAAACACAGATAGCTAATAGAGAAATGTTCGCGCGCATATAATTTTCCGCGTTTGGTTCTATTTAAGCTTGTGCTGCCTATGAAGCATGTGTAGAAAATGAACAGATTATTCGCAAGCGATAATTGCAATACGAAGGAATTAAATAATATTCCATTCAAACCTGAATTCATTCAACTGCTGAAATTATATCAGTAAATGAAATATTCGACGACGAAACCATCGCACAAGAAAAAAACCGACAAATTGAGACGTGCAGTTAGAGAGATTATATTTCTTACCTTGTGACCCAATGGAAAGCACGTTAACTGAAATAGTTGCACCGTTTTTGTTGGAGCCTTTACACCTGCCATCAATTCTGTTAAAGAGACTATCTGCAAAAACATAAACATCGCACATTGATCGCAGTTTTGTGAGCAAAAATTAGTGCATAAATCAAAATTTGGCCGCATTGCATTTGTATGTGCAATTGCCATGGCGTTATTATGATGAATTTTTTGCAAATTCCGTTTAGCTTTGGCATGCGCTACCAATGAACCAATTCACACGCACACACAACACAAATTGTGCAGGAAGAGAGAGAAAATTCTAAACATTGCGACCATGTTAACATTTGAGCATAAACAATTATGCAAATTTTTGGAAACAGCGGCGCTTTAGCAGTTTTCCGTACTTTTCGACAAACATCGCCGAGCACCAAAAGTCCTGGTTAAGCCAAAGTTAAACGATAGATGAAAACTTTTGAATTCGCATTTTAAATTCGTTGTTGGTCGGTACATTTCCGCTACGCATCGTTTTTTAAGCACAAAATCCTGTTTGGCTTTCGTTTTGGGATCTGAACATATCATTCGACATTCGATGCGATGCCAAATTCAAGTTCAAATCTGTTCAATAGAAGTGAAAAAAATCTGCCAGAGTTGTATCTTGATAACAAAACGGACAAGAGAGCGAACAAGCGAAAGGGAGAGAGAGAGAGAGAGAGAGAGAGGAGTGTGTGTGTGTATTTGAAAGAAAATATGAAATCGATGTGAATTTGTATGGATTCCATGGTACTTTTCAATCAGAACAAAGAAAGAATTCATGCTTAGGTACTTGATCACGTAAGAAAGTGGAGCACCAGTGGAATGGAACTTATCACGAAATCGAATATTACAAACGAAAAGAGATGAAGGCAAAAAAAGACGACGACAACCAGTGTGAACGAGTGGGTAAGGGAGCGAGAATATTTTGCATTGAAACTCAAATCGAAACGAGCTTCGCGATGATATGTTGAGAATGACGACTCTTCCATTCAACTTCACTTGAAGAATTTAATATTATTTGTTGCTAAAAGGAACTGCAATATGGTTTATTTCAAATTGATTCGCTAAGATATTGAACGAAAATTATTGCATACACATCGAGTCAGACATATTTTCACCATGCGATATAATCAATTTTCAAAGTTTATTTCATTTTATCAAAAAGTGAATCATCAACATAGTACAGTGTAGCGAGTCAGTCAATGAGCGAGCCAGCGAACGAGCGGCAAAATGGTAGACTATTTCAATGGTTCTCGAAGCTTTCATCAGTTGTATAGCATAAATGAATGCTTGTCTATTGAATGTCAGCCACATGTATACGAACGAATGAGGGGCAAATCACTCGTATGAAAAAAAGAAAACAACACTAACCAACGAAGAATGGTTAACGAACGAACGAACTCTTAGTGAATTTTATACTTTATTGACTTCCAAATGAATTTTCCGAAAAACTGCCAATGTAGAGCTCGATTGATATGGTTTCAATAAAATAAATTATTATTTTCTCTTTCTCTCTCTGTTGAGTAGTTCTTCTTCTGGATATGCATGTGTGTGTGGGGGGGGGGTGTAGGAGGAGGCAGGTGATGAAGAATATTTAGAAAGTTGTCAAAGATCCCGATGACAGTAGATTCATTGTATAGAAATTTGCCCAAACTTAGAATCACATCCAAACTTCGAATAATCAGATTAAAAATAGAAAGTGCTAACTTAAATATGAGCCGAAAAATACTGTTTCGAAATAAAATTCACGTGAAAATCTAACGATTGCACATATTCTATATTTTATTTTAAAAACTTCCCTTGAGGCAAATCTAGTGAACTAGATTTTTGTCTATTTAATAATAATTTCGAATATTTGGTGTGCAGAATATCGCAACATGAAAATTCAAAAGCATTCTTGAAATTATCGAAGCACGCGGTGAGAGTAGAGACCACAACTGCATATTAATGCACATAAACGTCAATGTGGAGCTCTTAACCGCGTCTGCTTTATAAGTTCATTTCAAAATATGGTGTAATGAGAATGTTCTCTGATTATTCGAAGTTTGATAAAAGTGATATTATAATTCAAAAGCTGACAGAATACTATGCTAAGTGATCCAAAGTATGCACATTCCGGCACAAAAGCAATTAAAGTATCTGGCATCAAATCCAGAAAATAAGAATAAAAGTTGCATTACAAAGTTTGGGCAATCAACTATACAACATAATCAAATGAAATCTTGTTTGCGTGTTTCTATGATGGACATTTAAAGCAAGGGCCATAAATCACGTACCTTTTTATTGATTTTGTATTCCCATTGTTTGATATTTTGATAATGTTTACGCGAAACCGTATGCACTGTGAAAACCGGTCCATATTTTTCCATTTTGCTCTTTTCCGGCCAGAATGATGGAAATGCTTGCTGCATAAGATAAAAAAATTGAAATGGAAACAAACAAAAGAACATCTCTAACACGGTTGGTTCACTCATTAGAGAAATCAATATGGAAAATTGAAAAGGGCAAGAATAAATCGCAATTTTTTTCAATGAGATATAAATATTAAATACACGCAATTGAAAAAATCAATTAAATCATTAAAAATTCAGTCGAAAGCGAATATTATTAAATGAAATAGCAAAACATCTAGGAAAAAATAAATTGATTGTTTTATGAAACGCTCCCTTTGCACAAATTGGCATTCATTTATTCGAGGTATTGCAAAAAATGACCTTCAGAATTTCAACCTGCAGACATTCTGCGATACAGTACTTCAGGAGTCCTTTTTTCCTGGAAGTTACATTTTTATTGATCATCGTAAATTATTCGGTATGCTCACGTTGAGAAATATGTTTGTTTTTTCTAATTATTCCTAAACCTTTTTTTTTTCCCTTGACATTCAGAACTTTTAATTTCGCATGTCATGGCTGATTGAAATCGAAATTTTGAAAGTTTCTTTAATTCTGATCGATTCAGGGAATTAATGGTCATATAATTTTCCATCCAAAGCAACCAACATTCATGATGTGGGGTGTTGAAAATCTGGGCAAACGAGAGCGATTCATATACAGTTCAAAATGGTATTTTTATGGCATTTAATACAAACCGAATTTGGTGGTGGCTGACATAACACCACAACAGCCGAGCACTCTTGATCATATACAAGCGACCAAAATTCGCCTACAGTGTGTTTCAATGGCCATTCGGTGACAATATATTCACGTGGCTTCGTGTAGCCCTAAAATGAGAGAGAAAAAACAGAGAGAATCGGAATTGAGCGCACGGCAATCAAGTGCTAGATAGAGTGAGAGCTTGTGTTCGAGAGTCGAAAAAGTACATCCAGCAACATACAAAATAAAATGTGTAACAGTTTTGCGGTTGATCCTTTTCCATTTGTGCAAAAATGGGATTTTTTTTCGATGATTTTCAAACAGTAACTCTCCATTTGTGTGCAAAAGCGAACGAGAGGGATATTGAAAGAGGGAGAGAAGGAGAAAGAGTAGCCACCGAGAACGCGGCAAGCATTCGATTCTATCATCAGTTTCGATAAATCATTGCGCAAAATAATGAACTAAATTGAAATTGTACGTAAGTATTTAACCCAAATTGCTGAGATTTTCTGCAATTTATTCCGATATCAAAATGAAATTCTCCAATTTGGAACAGATACAAATGGCATTAACGAATATCATTTATTCGTGGCATTTTGGGGAAGCATCCGAATATTACATATATAATGTGCAAAAAGCATTTGTTCAGTATGGGCATGAGAACCAGAAAAAACCCATCAAAAAATAGCAATTCGAAATTGAAAAGCTGTTTTGCTTTGTGCGATGCGCTGGATGAGTGATTTTATGAATTTCGATGTTCCCCTCGACTCGTGCTTTTTGTGTAGCCGACCAATTACGGGCTTAAACAATTTTTTTGGTTTTGAAATGGCTTGTGCAACGATAACAAAACAGAAATTCAAAGTACCAGAGAGAGAGAGAACGAAAGCGAATTCAAATTGAGCACTTTATTTATCAGACTCCAATCAGTCAATTATAATTTGATTGTTTACATTTGAAAATGGTTTCTATGTGCCTTTTTGACAGCGGTCGACATATCGAAAATGGCCCAAAATAAATATTAATTACAGTTTTTCTCTTTAGTGCCATTTGTTCTTTTATCTTTTCATTTCGTCGACCCAGCAGCGACTCACGTGGCTACATTTTTCACAGCTCGTTTTTTCTCTCTGTATTTCCATCAAATTGATTTGATGAAAATGAAGCATCGCGTGTGGATCGTTAAAATCTGAAATTTCCATGCTCATTTTTTTTGAGCTGCTCTTCGTCACACATTATTTCGGCTGATGAGATTAACCTGTTTTCGTTTTATTCGTTTTGCCATGGCTAGCAACGAACGAAGCATTTAATTATCTCGCGCCTATAGCTCTATGATTTTGCCTAATTCGTATCATTTCATTCCGGCTCCAAATTGTGGATCGCGCGCATTTCCGCACACTCGCCCGCTACTCGTTTATACTTACATCAACAAAAACAGCATTTATGTAGTCGGTAAAAGCGTTGCCTTGAAATGACGTCAAATATGGACGAAAATTATCGGCTATCGAATTAACACGGGGAAAAGCGCGAAAAATGAGGAAGATGAAGATAGAAAAAAAAGAAAAAAAAAGATTGAATATCAATAAAAATTGGCCTTTATTTCGAATGAGATGGAAATTGTGAAGATTTTTTTGTCGCAACTTACGTGGTACGCACAGAACATCTCGGTTCTTTTCTCGGTTATCAGCACGATGTCCACCGGCACAATCACCAATCGTAAATCTAATTTTGTCATTTAGTTAATTGCAACAGTATTCGATTAATGAGCGACGACGGCAATCGAAAATAATAATAAATAAATGAGAAAAATAGTAACGATTTAATTAGCATGTTTCATTCGTACAGTTGACGAAAAAACATATGGATGAACATTTACCGAGGTGTTTGTTTGCAAATTTGTGCATATTCTTTTTGGTATTCGTTCATTTTGGTGGCGGGATCCTTGCGCGCTTTGGCCTTCAATCGTTCGGATAGCTCTGCGACGGGAAACCAAGTTTTACCACATTTTATGTGCTCTTCAAGCGTATCGTATACGAATTTGTATTGTTCCTATTGGCATGGCAACAACAACAACAATAATAATAATAATAAAAACGATGTACGGCCTTGAGATTTGTAGGATGAGGGTGAAGGTATTGATAACTACGATTGTGCGTGTATGTATGTGTCCTACTTACCACATTTTCGATAAGGCCTTTGCGCGATTGCCGCAACTTCTTGAGATAGCCAAAAACGTGAAAACAATCCTCTTCTTCAGCCAATTCCATGTTTGCATCGATTGCTAAGTAAACACCAGACCGACCGCCGCCATCGCTATCGAAACCATCCAAAAACGGAGCAACAATGCGAAAGAGAGAAAGAGAGGGAGAGACAGAGAGAAAATATCCAAAGTGAAACAATGGAAAGTGAGTGCCATAAAGCTATAAATCGCTTAGTATGCACGTTGTGCCAAAAAAAAGAAGCGAAACGTAAAGAGATGTGAAAGGAAAAATCATAGCGTTGAACTGTGCTTTGCCTCATTGTCAGAGATAGCAGACCGAAACCAAGTGGCTGGTTGGGTTGCTTTCAACGATGTGAAGACAACGCAATTCACTGGCAAATGACAATAGATAAAAACGTAAACTGAAACATTCGCAAACCAGCGAAGACGATTGCAAACTTAAACAAAAACAATGGCAAGACAAAAACGAACAAGAAAACAACAACAACAATACAAGCACACCATGTGTTTGCTCTTTGCTTACTTGCAATGCACCAGCATCGGTCCAACTAAACTGTTTGCCGTTATTATGTTACCAACGACAGCACGAACACGACGACGAAATTCGAGAACAGCATTTGAAAATGGATTCGTATGCGAATGCCATTCGGTATAGTGGAACTGAAGTATCTGACGTTCTTCGGTAGCTATACCCTGCAATTTTCATAATTGACAAATAAATATGTGGTGTGAGAGTGATAGCTGGAGAGTGGATTTCAAATGTAAATGCACCAACAAAAATTTCAACAATTCACAAATATTCGAAAGTACTTATTTACTTGAATGCAAAGGAAAAAACCGTAGTCGAATATTGCATGTCACTTACGTCGAGATTCTCTTTCCATATTCTGAATGTGCGAATTTGAAAATTGGCCAATTGCTCTTCTTTCACAATGCTAATGTGGATCTCGCCGTACATTTCGTTCTTATCCACCGACGGTGGCCAATATTGTATGCACATTACCTAAACGTAAAAAAGAATTTTAAACGAAAACAAATTATCAACATGACTATTTTGATCGTGCCTATGAACCGATTGCAGCCACAAACTGAAATTGATCTGTGCACAATTTATTGAAAGTGCATCGTCTTGTACGTCTTATTATCGATTTATACCTCGAATTTTCCCAGTGATATACTCAACTGCAAACATTCCCAGACATTTACAATGAAAAGTGAAACTTTTAAATGAAATTCTGGAAACGAAACTAATGAAATTTTGATTTTGAATTAGTTTCGATAAAAGTAATCAAAAGTAAAAAATAAAATGGCGCAGAAAGAAAAAATGAACATCCCTTCTGACAAAATGGATTCGGATTTTTGAAGATTTCCGAAATTTGTTGAGCAATAATATTCGAAATACGAAGAACTTTCATATGGGACAATTAAATTGTTAATGAAGCTCCTCGATGATTTTGATAAATTATATTGAATTAATAATATGACAAATCTCGAACGAAATTTCTCAAAATTGATGGAATATTTTGGAACACATTGCGAAATTATAGAATTTTTTATTGGTAAAATGTTCCATAAATTGTTGAAATGCTCCACTTATTTTGTGTCTGGGGATTTCTCAAAGATTAATGTTCTCTTGTCGTTAAGTTAAAAGATGTGTGACGGTGAGTCAATGACATATTGAAAGAATTCAACCACCATCTGAGTTGCACGATGTACACTCTCTTGCAAGTTTCAATCTTGTGCAACTGGAATCGACACTTCCTTTGTGCACCTGCAAACTTCTCGGCTGAAATTGAATGGGTGTCTGTGTGTTATGTTACCTTTGTGAAATCGAATGTTTTCGTCAGCATGATGATCGCACTAACATTCTCCTGCCAAACCATTCGCCAAAAATCATTGACCGTTTCTTCAGTTGGACCCTGCGTTACTATATAAGCGTTTGGCTTTAAAAGGCTCTGCCGCATCGCAAAACAAAGAGAAAATTGAATTTTCCGATGAATGCAAAATACAATTAGAAAAACTGATGTTGAATACTTACATCAACATAAGAGGCATTTATAAAATCAGAATCAGGAACACCATCTATTTTGTCCAATACTACGCGATTATAATCATATGGAATGCACTTTTGGTTTTGATTTTTCTGTTCATTAGTTTTTCGTAATGCGTGTCGACACGAGTTGGTTTCTACTTTAACGGCGGTCTACAAACAAATCAAATCAGCATAGCGATAAGTTGAAAGATGCTAGGCAATCATGATCCCCCTTTAAATAATTTTCTTGACAAGAATGAAAAATGTGTTTCCGCCAAATCCCCCAAAAAAAGTCTCTGTTATATTATTTAACGGCGCACGCGATCAACATCGGCAGACGTGTCAAGAAAAGTTTGTTCTCTCCAAAATGGGGTAATCATCGAGATAATGCCATTAAATTGTAATTCAGCTCTTATTCATGAAGACTGCCGAAGATCTCATGAAAATGTACTGAAATGACACGCAAAAACTTACTTGAAATTCTAATTTGTAGAGAACACGAAACTTCCTGCGCTGTTCACAAAGTTTGACAAAATGATGAAGCTCTATGGGTTTATCCGGAATTGTTTGTGAAAATGAATTGTTTTCATCTGCAATGAAAAAGAAAAGAGAGACGCTCGGTATATATAGAAATGCACATAATAAAGTTGAAGTGGAAAAAGGGTGAAAAATACTAATTTAATTTTATATGTTTCCACATTCACTGAGGAACACGGTATGGAAAATTGTCTTGCAACATAATTTGTCCGGGCATGTTAGAACTGACTGAGATTAAAGCTTCGTACGCCAAATAATCATCAACGCATAAATATGGGAATAGATTTTGAGTTTTCGCCCACTCCCCATCGTGCTTCCCGCACTTTTCTCTCTCGCAATTTCAATTTTCTATTCAAACAAACATCCAAAATGGAATTGCAAAATAATTGGTATTTTGTAAGTATGGCCTTCTATCAAAAGGAAAAATCGAACCGAATCGCGCATTTCACCTCTATCAAAATTCATTGAAAGCGCGAGCCAAGTTTTCGGTATTTCATTCATCGTGGCACATTTCGAATGGCGCTGACTCACTTTCGAATGAACAGAACAAAAGAGATCGAGAAAAGCGGTGAGTTTTTCACAACATGTTTATATTCGCTATCGTTGGTGCTCGATGTGCTGAAAAGTAAAATGAGTTTGCAAATAGCATCAGGCCAATTTTCAAATTTCAAAATATTACATGAGCAAATGATATTGTTGGCGATGGTCTCCTTTTTCTGCCAGCACAATAACAAGCATCATCATAAAACTTCTTCGTTTTTTTTATACCTCCTCAGCCAGTTGAATCACTTGAGTAAAGCGTTTAATAAAATCCTTTTTTTAAGCTTGTCCCTGTTCATTCCTCTGACGAAAAATGGAATTTAAAGATAACATCATCCAAAGTGTGACTACTAATAAAATTTTAATTATGCAAATGGTCGCGTTGCCAATAAATATAATGACATGTTGAATTCATGGCTTATGTAAATATTTGTGAGATCATGTCAGTCTCGTAGAAGTTGTTGTGGATGGGGGATAAATTTGAGAGGAAATCAAAAAAGACAGCAAAATGTCCATTCATTTGTTGATGGTTTCAAGAGAGGTTGAAAATACTTGACCTCATTGCATAAACATTTCTTTGCTGAACATATCTTGAGCTCAGCCATAACAGTGCCGATGCAAACAGAATTCCGCTAACATCTTGAAAATAGGTTCTTTTTTCAAAGAAAATTAATGGAATTTAATTATTTGTGAATGAATTGGTATTTGATTTGCAAACGAGATAAATAGAGATAAATTTAATGGAAGGAAAATCGATAAATTGCTGAAATGATCCAAATAACCATTTTGTTGTGTTGCGCTACAATTAATAATGCACTTCATTGTGTGGAACACGGAAAAGGCGGCTAGTTTCATGTCGGTGTAATCTGTCACATGGCGCGCAGCTTAGGAAATTTCATTCGTCTCATTGTTATATTTTATTTGTGTCATTGTCGTAATTTTCAGATTCAATTCATTTTGAAAGTCGTACAGACACAATCACAATAAGTCGTTTTCCTGTGTCATAGAAGAAGCAGCGTGTCGTAGAAATGGGCGTACATTTATTGAAAGTATATCAAGCAATTGTATGCAAATGATCTGACCTTTACAGAGAGCCGAGAGTTTTGTCGAGTGTCGACAAGTGGTAGAATCTGCCATAAAAACCATGTAAAATGAAAACACCATTCTGTCGTCCGAACTCAAAGCAACAAACTAACTGGCATAAAATTATCAAATGTAATAAAATCAACGTTACAGTTAAATGGCATTCGTCATCATAAAAGTATGATATCAAAATCATTGGCATTTTTATGGACGGAGGTCGGTTCTGCTGCTCTGCAATATTTGGAATTTAAGTGAAATTCCCGGCAAAAATGTCCAAAGACATTCGCTTGGAGATTCGAATTTTCTTCTGTGTATAGCAAAAATGGCGAATCAAACGTAAATAAACGATATATTCAAGTGTAGTTGGTCTTCTCATGGTTCAATAAAATTGCAAAATAGCTCATCAAATTAAAAAAAAGGGCAATATCTCAACTACAAAATGAGTTAATGTCACAACGTTGGATTTTGATCGCTAAAATTGAGATTAAAGTAATCATGATTAACGACAAATCGGTGATTTTGCACATGCTCTCCGCCAAACCATACACGACATTTCAAATTTTACACACAGATTTGGTGTTATATTTCAATGTCCAAGCTCATAATTTTATTTAATTTCTATTTAGTCGGCGTAGAACAGCACAGTATAGCATTTATTATTTAACGACGATGAAATTCAGTTTCAATCAGCTGCAAATAAATTTGTTTATTCTTTTTAAAACCACTGACCGAGAACACGTTGTTGTTCCGCGCTGCAATTGGTAGCCAAATCAAATGTGAGTGAGAACGAGGAAAAAACGATATTATTAAATCATATAATTCAACTGTGTATTATGACTTGAACAAAATAAAAAAATCACACACAACATACAACCGTGAAAGAATGTGCAAACTAAATTATAGCGTGCCGGAACGAACAAAGCAAAATTAATGAACAAAAGTCACCAAAACGCGTGACACTATTCGGAAATTGACAAAAAGCTAGCGACAAAATATTCGGAAACCATCATCTGTACGGCGTTCAGGTAGAACGACAGCGCTACATCACATTCAGTTGTCGAATATCTCTCGATCGATGAACTGAAATCGAAATTTTCAGCGATTGAAGCGACCGATAAATCCGCATTGTTCGAGCATACATTGTAAGCGTTGTCCTCGTGTGCATGCTGTATGGTGTGTGGATGTATTTCATGCATTGATTCATCGTTGCAATATGATTTATTTGCAATGTTACAAAATGTCGACAATCGCTTTTGTGCTCGGGTTAGCTGTGCCATTGTGGCTGATGGTGGTTTGCACGGCAAATGGTGATGCAGATGTTGTTGAAGTTGACATTGAAAGTGGCCGAATTCGTGGTAAACGCAGTTTAACTTTATTTCAAGAAAAACCATATTATCTATTTCGTGGAATACCGTATGCTCAACCACCAATCAAAGACCTACGTTTTAAGGTGAGTTGTTGTGTCGCACTCTCACCATCTCATCTACATGCCAAATCATGTGACATAATTTCGTTAACCATTCAGCATTTACACACAAACACACACTGATTTGACATGGATTTTCAAATAATAACAATGACAATTTAGGCACCGAAAAAAGTCGCACCATGGATCGATCCATTCGATGCATTCGAATTTGCCAGCGATTGCACACAAATCAATTTTCAAACAGATGAGGTGTTTGGCTCCGAAGATTGCCTATATTTAAACATATACGCACCAGCCGCAGCTATTGAGCAAACAATTGATGGTAATTTCTCGGTGATTGTGTACATCATGGGTGAAGCATTTCAATCAGGCAGCTCACAACAGTACGGGCCGGATTTCTTGATTGAAAAAGATATGATAGTCGTGAGTATTATGCAATCACAATTTTCAGTTTGCCCGCAACCGATTTTCTCACTTGAATAATTTTACGGGCGAGCGCTCGCTCGTGTGTGCATTTGACAGGTGACATTCAACTATCGCTTGGGAGCGATTGGATTCTTGTCGTTGAATTTGCCAGACTATGCTGGAAATATGGGACATAAAGATCAAGTGCTTGTACTTAAATGGATTGAGAAGAACAAAAGACAGTTCGGTGGTGGTGGCGGTACAACCACAATAATTGGACATGATACTGGTACTGTGTCTTTTCAATAAATCATTTTTTGCATTTTTTCTCATATATATTTTTTTGTTTGAAATTTTTTCAGGTGCGATTAGCGTAAGCTTGCATATGATTTCGCAAGCATCCAAAGGATTATTTGATAATGCAATTTTGCTGAGTGGATCGGCTTTAAATCCATCCGTGCCCAGAGTTAAAGATCATTTATCGATTTTGTACAATTTAGCCGAATATCTGCACTATCCGGTGGATAACAATCGTGACTTGCTGGAATTTTTACGACAAATTGACGGAAAGCTGTTAACAAAGCGCACATACCAGGATTCCGGCCATACTGGATTTGGCAGGCGAATGGCTAATTTGATTTGGTCGACAGTAGTTGAACGTGAGCCATCCCATTGCATTTGCTATCAGGCTAATTTTTCATACACACTCACAAGCACAAAATGTTTTAGATCCTCATGCTGTTGATCAATTTGTTGATAAAACACCATTCGATACTCTCACCGGTGATGAATATAAAAGTAGTGTGAATGCGCTATTTAGTTGCACATTCGAGGTGAGAGTGGATTGCCATGTCAAAAATCTGTCAAAATGAATTCCTTCTCATTGAGATCGTTGCTTTGTAGGAAATGTACGGCGAATTCATTGATGAACTTAAAAATCCCAACTTATTGAAATCGTTTGATGACATTTTTGAAATACAATTGCCGTTGCGAAATGCCAAATTGAAGTTCCATTCGAAGGTAAATCGACGGATGTATGACTCAAATTACGCACACACTTCGAATTAAGCATTTTCAATCAAGCATTTCTTCGCCTTGAACTTAGGAGTACAAAGAAATGTCGAAAAAAGTGCGAGACTTGTATTTCAAAGGAAATCGCGTTGACAATACCACAATCACTGGATTTCAGTCACTAATGACAGATGTTTGGTTTTTGTATGGCATTGACTTGAATGCACGCCTTCATGCCAATAAATCGACCGGCCACACATTCTTTTCCACGTAAATATCCCACACAAACAAGTGCATTACTCTGTAGATAACTCTGCGAATTTATGCGAGTTTTACAGGTTCTCGGTAAAAAATGATTGGAATTACAGCAGCCGCAAAGGTCGAAAATTTGGATTCAAATTTAATTTCTCCAATCACTTTGACCAATTGCCATATTTATTCAGGTACATTTGTTAATTTCAATTCAATACAATAAATGAATAGATTCAATAATTTCAAAAATGTAGAATGAGTGGTGGAAGTTTGGTTCCAGAATCCGCCTATGATGATCTTGATAATAGTTCGACGGTACGCAAAATGATCGACACGATAACGGAGTTCTATGCAAACTTCGCTAAATTCGGGTACGTCAAATGCAATCAATTGAATATTCGGGGGAAAAACAATAAAGTCTCTTTTGAATGTAGAAATCCATTGCCATCCGATAATCTCATTGTATACCGAGCATCCAGCGCCGAAAACACCGACCCATACAATTATTTGGATATTACAAATAATGGTATCATGGCGAAAATCAATCCAAATCGAAAGCACATCGAATTTTGGAATGATATATTCGAACAGTACAGCCAACATTGGCAAACACGTGAATTCAACATAAATTCATTGGCCGTAAAAATTCCGCTGCTAATGCTCGCTTTATTATTATCCTCAATATTCGCGTGCAAGGGAATCAATATGTGCTTGAAAAAAAATCGAAAATCAATGGCCGTGCATCATTAAATCTGGAGTGGCAATCGATGGAGTCGAAGTGAATCGAATAAGTTTATTCGCGTGCTAGAATAGGCGAATAAGATATATGCAACGTATATGAAGTAGATTATGTGTATAAAATTGCTATTCCAATTCATTTGCCAGATGTAGCGAAGTCAATGAAAATTTGCTCTTGTTATTTTATAGACGGTCTGTTGAAGTTGGCCGGGTGCATAAACTCTGGCCTCTCATTATTCGATAGATGTTAATCCCAGTAGTTTTTATTCTAGCTAATTAGACAATTGAATGCAAATAAATGAAGAAAAATCATAGAATCCAGTGACTCTCAACAGCAGGCATTAATTATATCTCTCAATTTAGATACTTGGCGATACGTTCGTTTTTTGTTTGTTTGTTACTCGAATGATACATATGTCCAACGGGTGAGAAGCCTGAGAATGCACATAACTCATTGTGGTTTGTATCATCGAATTACAATATTATTAATACTTCTTTTATTGCGAACATTCAACGTGTTGCAATTCAATCCAGATAAACCGAATGCTACAGATATGAATGTCGCGACATGGGCACGTACACTCATTAAACGTTTGTTATTTAGTGATTCGGGTAATCACTGAAAATTGAGCCTTTCACCTTATTATGTTGAAATCATCACAATTAAAATACCATAGCACAGCTTCAATTGCTAATATTAAAAGTATCATTATCTTTATTTTTGCAGCTGTAATTGAAATGGACATTCAATGTGATCTGCCGGGTAATGATATACCGTATTTAATAAATACTATTTTGTGTGTATAGAGGAAGTTGAAAATATTCAAATGGTTTGTTTGAATTGAAGGTCATTTGATTTGGAAAATATGCCGTCCTTCACAATGTTTAAAATGAACGACTTATATGACATGTAGACAATATATAACACTCAAATCTAAAGTTTGTTGAAAATGTTCCAAAAATCGGTGATTATAATGAATGTCGAGCGAAGAAAAGCATCATAATATCAACAAAAACATATTCTGCTTCTGCAAATGAAAAATTGCTAACAAAATTCGCTTGATTTTGAGTTCGTCCAATTTCTTTAGAATACTTCGACTTTTTCCTATGTATTGATTCCGTGCAAGTGGCTGTCCCCCGGTTTGATCATTGGACGTTCTTTCTCGCTCAATCTCTCTCTTTCTCACTCTCATTCTTGTATGTTTTAACAACAAGATCAGTCCATTAAACTCTGTCAAGGCAATAACGTAATATGAATGGAAAATTGAATTGTTATCCAATCTGAATGTATGCAAAAACTTACAGACTTTCTCTCGATGTTTGCCAAATTGTTTGCAAAATCAAAAGCCTGACACAAACAAAACACAGCCCAATGATATCGGAGTTCATTGGATAAACAAAAAAATCGTACATCCTTCTAAAAAAATAGAGAAATAGAAATAGAAGGTCACGATAAAAACTGTCATTGTGTCGAACATTGTAAGTAGAAACTGGAGAGTGGCAGCATCGCTGAAGTTAAGTTTTATAAAAACATACAAAACAGAAGTAGTTACGATACAATCCATATTCATGTCAATGCAAATGACACAATTGCATCGAAATACATTGATTCTGTTTGCGTGATTTGAAGTTCGATGACACAAAATGCAACTATCTAACGTGAACAAATACAACAATGCAAACAGTTTGTACACTGACTCATGAAATTCAAAACACATCATTGTCAACACACAATTTCTTTATCTTTTCATTCAGTTTTCCCTAGGTTTAACGCCCCCTCCTCCTTCTTTCCCTTCGCTCTCTCTCTCTCTCTCTCTCTCTCTTTTTCTCTCTTTCTCTTTCATATTTTTTGATTGCCTTCCTAGCGTGTTAAAAGCAGATTAGTTCGGCTCGATGCCATATTATTCCCTTCTCGATTATCATCCAAACAATTTAAGAAATATTGCAAGTTCGAATCGGTTCTCTTTTTCGTTGCATAATCAAAATGATTTTTCTCATTCGATGTTCCGATATCGCTCTTTTTCTTTGCTCATGTTCTGTCTCTTTTACTTCTTTCAGGCGCTGAATTAAATGTATTGATTGAAAATTTGGCATGCGATGCCGCATCTAAATGAAAATGGGAAAAGAGAAGTCAATAAAGTGGCTAAAAAGGGAGCTAAGCATTTAAATCGAGTCGTTAAAGTTTTGTGATAAGCTCTTACCGTTCTTGTCGATGTTTGCAAGCCAATAAATTCGCAAGCGAAGCAGCAAGAGAGATTTTTTTCGAGCACAACATATTTCTCTCTACTGTTCGATGAAATAAACATTCTTTACGATGTTGGCATTGGTATTTTCTTATCTTTCCGTTGGCAATAAAAGTATTTCTAGAATAATGTCACAATTTCCAAAAATAGTGCATGCACACACAGCTCAACCTCATTCTCGCATGGAATCGAACAAATAACTCCCAATCCATTCGATGAATGTCATTTATTTTGAATTGAGCTTAGATGCGCAACACCACATGAAGCACATGCAATACAAAAATGCAAGATGGTTTTACCGCTAACAATGAAAATGGGGATCCTTTGTTTAAAACTACAAACTGTTATCCCACTAGATAAAACACACATTTTAACGATATGCAATATTGTTATAGCTGTGCAGTGTTCATGTTCAACTGGCGTAAAATATGTTATCAAAAACTTTTTTTGCCACGTAGTTTAAAGTGTGCATTGATCAAGTCTCCAACCGGTTGGTCTTTCTTAGCTTGTTCTGGAACACAAAGAGCTCCAATTCATTATCAATTATATCGAAATCTGGCGAATATTATTGAAACATCGCTCAACTGAAACTGTGCTGATGGCAAATGACGTGGCGAGAGTTTGTAAAAAGTCATGGATTAGTTGGATGGGTTTTCTGCAGCGCCCCATTGGTCGACAATCAGTATATTGAGAAGAAAAGCTTCGCTTATTTTTTCGCCGTATCTCTTTCTCCGATGAATTCCGCTTCAATTGATATTTCCATTAAAAATTCCCAATAAAAGCATGAAAATGCTGAACGCTCGTAAAGGTGTAAAAAAAGTTAAACTATGGAAATCTGTAAAATATTTTGACCGTTAAATAGTTCAAAAGTTCTTCGATGCATGTGTTGTGAACACGCTTGAACAGTGAATATTGCGCTGAATTTTTTTATTGCTGTTGCAAAAGATTTGGCATGAAATCTACTTTTCGAAAAGAGAGAGGAGAAGGGAGAAAGAGATGGTTCGGGGGGATGGCAAATCAATGAAAAAAGAGTTCGTCAAACTATATTTTTTGTCGATATAGTACAAAATAAGTAAACCGGCTTTCATTCTCTCTCACGTTCTCCTTCTCGTAATTTCCTTTTACTGTTTGCATCGTTTTCACTATCGGATAATTTTTTTTTATTGGTTATCAAAAGAGTTGACACACTGAAATAAGAAAAGAAATGTATCGAAGCATAATCCAACATCAAAAGCTCGCATGAGGAATCAATGTGGATTTAGGGAAATATAAATCCAAATCTTATGTGCAAATCACAACGAATATTTGGATTTCTAATGAATCGAAAAAAGTTTCCGAATTTTCAACATGCTTATTTTTTGCATGTTTATTTGTTTGTATTGACACATGCATTCATCGAATACGAAGTACGTATTCGAGAACGAAAAAAAGACGACATTTTCCAAACATTTCTCTGGCATTTGTTATTATTCAGGACAAATTGGAATTGCAATTGATTCTGTAAATATATAAGAATGAATTCGAATGCTCATCTTTCCATGGAATGCCAAAGTAACTTGTGCGCATCCATTATTGATAGCAATCATACGGTGGTAAAGATCGGTCGGCATCAATGTTATTGAAATGTTCATTCAAAGTTATCAGTATATATATAATTTTCACGAATTTATATTAAAAAATATTAAACATTTTGCCATATCCAACGTGAAAACAGATTTTGAAAGCAATGCAAATACGATGCTCATGACGGTGTATGATAACAATAATCTGACTAGAATAAAATCCATTCTATTTGCACTGATGTATTTTGTTCGGCACTTTGTTTGGAATCGAAGGGAAAGTGTTTATTCTATTATTTCTATTACAAAAAAGAACTAGCGACTTTTGATGATGAATGTCGAGCACATTTCGTAGTCGATATACATGCATACTTTCCCTTTTTTCCCCAGCACAACCTCCGTTGCATAGTGATTTTCAATGATTTATGGCATCAACGCTCATGATATTGGCTTGTGAGTTTCATAAATTCTACTGAATTTCTTCAACTGTAAAATTGAAATAAATATATCATAAGAAAGGAAAATCGTCTGAACGCAAGGTTTCCCTCAAATGTTCAAGGAAAATTCCAAGTTTTATCCAATATTCGTGCGAAAAAATGGGAAATTCTGAATTAAAGACGGAATTTTCTCCATCATATAATGCTACTTATCTTCGTTTTTGTTTTCCAGGCGACATTATTCGAAATGTATTGTGCTTGACGACGCGTTATGTTGCATTCATTATTAATATTGCCCCGAGCAATGAAGCAAAATATGATTTATGTTTTTATATTAATATGAACAATATTTTGTTCATTTTCCACACTGCATTTTTAACCGAAAAATGTTCAATTTATGCACTCTCACCTAGCGATAAAGAGTGGCTGGTTTAATATTGCTTCAACTCGAAGAAAACTGGAATTTCAAAAAAAAAATGAAACAATATTCTTCTTCGTCGTTGGTTTCATTGTTTCAAGCGAAGCCGAAAAAGCACTATTGCTACGAATCCCAAAATATTGTATATTTTAAACGAAATTCGCATGAGTGAAGCCAAATTGGTAGATATTTTAATACTCTTTCAATTTCATATTCCTTTTTTCGCCTTCTTTTTATTTTTATTTTTATTTTTTTACCATTGTCATAATCATCATTATCGAAATCATTCATTTTCCTATTCGAATGGAGTGAACAATTGTTGAAATGTCTCCAAAGGCATTTCGTTGCACTCCGTCTGCGTGCACAATAAACCGTCACCTTTATTTTATTTATTACATTTTCCGTTTCCATTTACCTACTGTCGGTCTTTTTGTTCGTCTCTGCTGCTGATGCCTTCTCCACCCTCTACTCCCCCACCTCTTCCTCGCTCATTTTCGTTTTATATCATTGAATTTATCGATAGATGGATTTCATTTCATTGAAATCTGATTGTGAGATGTTTTCCAAAAAAAAAAAAAAAAAATCAGCGCAGAGTGCGTCGAAACTTTTGCCCGTGCGAATGAACGATCTTGAAAACGAACACAAATCACATCGTTATACATGCGATTGAATTTATGAGCATTTAGATGTAATATAATAATGGCACATATTTGCCTTGAATATGGTTTTTATGGTAAATAATAAAATTCAAATTGTGTCATTTTTAACGGTGCTCAATAAATACGGTGAAACGTTTAGAGCGATGATTGATGTGCAGACTGAGGAACGAGAGAAAGAGAGAGAGAGATAGAATAAAAAGAACTCGTGCAAACAATGATTGACATGCAGGTGAACACATGTTGAGGTTTGGTGTGTAACGCCCAAATTGAAATTACTGTAGCCTGATTTCGTTTTTTATTGATTGCTCAATGATTTGAAATTTCATTACGAAAAAAGGAAAACCAATGAAAACATTTTTTTGAAAGTGATCAAAATGGAAAGGTATCTGAAATGCATCAGTTCGAAATAGATGATTTGCTTCTCTCGATTGATGTGAGCTTTTCAACTAATTTCATGGAAATTTTATTGTTAGTTCCGACGGAAATCTTTCTCTACACAAAATCAATATTTGTACTCCAATATTCTGTTATTGGTACAGGCAAAACTTGTATACCCGCACTCGAGTTTCAAATTTAATCGGCATAGTGACTTAGCTGTGTCAATAAATTCCAAGTTGAATACGTATGCATCCTGAAACAGTTGAATGTTTCTTTTATTTGCTATGCAAACAAGTACCAGAGATGATACGAAATCAGCGTCAAACTGAAGAAACTCAAAACGCAAAACGACTTAACAGAAATTGGATGAACAAAACAAAATAAGTGAGAATTATTTATTCCAACCATTTTATGATGATAAGTGCACACAAAATACACTAATCTCTTGAAAAATGAATAAAATTCACAATCCGATTATGGGTCAGTTCATACGTAATTCAAATGTTTTTCGTATAATCGCAAGATCCAGTGCAAATGCAGTGGAGCAGCAGTTCATCCGAAACACATTCAAAATTTGTATAAACCATTATTAATGTAAGTTATCACAAAATTGAGGTTTGGTGTATTTTGTGTGTGTGAAAACGTCAAAAGAGAGCGCGCACCAAGTGACAACAAGCTTGAGAATTGTTTATGTGCAATTGAATCAGACACACAATTCAACTGTGTTTATTTGCCGACGTTTTACGTTTGTAATAGATTTTAATGTGGCGTTTTGTTTGGTGCTTTTTTGTGAATGTGAACTGTGAATGCGATGAAAAGAGTAAAACGGTTAAAACGCATGATGGTGATGTTCATGGTATTTTTAAACATACGCTTATTCAAAATGTGAGCTATTTTGCGTTCTTGGGGATTCCGCACCATGAGAAACCCATCGACGGGCTGCGAATCAATGTTTGCTATTTTGAATAGTACAAATTAGATTTCCCTTGTTTGTTTCATACACATTAACGGGAACAATCGATCTAGTTACCAATATTTTATTTTTAATTCCAGTTATTTTTTTCATTCATGCAGGTGGTTTTTCCGGAAGGGTCTGGCAATAATTTCTTCTATGGTCCGGACTTTTTAATTGAACAAGGAGTCATTTTGCGCACAAGGAGCCACTGAGCGAATTTGGTTTTATGTCACTACATTCCAATTGAATGGGTGAATATGAAAACAGACCTCTAACTAAAGGGTTTTCCATTAAGGACTTGTCAACTTTCTTCACGTGAAGGTTCAAAGTTGTCAAGTCCCTATTGGAAAACCCTTTAGAAGAAATTGACAATTAAAATGAGTCCAGAATTTTTTTTATCGGTTGTCTCATTGTTATCTTGAAATTATCCGGGTTCATTTATGCTAAAAATGTTCTGGTCTCATTTCTACATTCAAATTTTATCATTTTCTCGATCTCATTTTTATTCTCAAAAAATTCCTGGTCACGTTTTTGTTTTCAAATTTGTCTAGTCTCATAGTTCTCACAATCGTGAATTATAATTTTGTTGAAATTGTCATCTCTTTGTCATTATCACATTTTCATTCCTATACAAAATTATGGCGTTCCAAAATGAAATTACGAATTAAATTCGAATTATTAGTGTCAAATCTTTTATATTTTGTTTCAATTTACAAAATATATATTGCATATTCAACTATAAACAAAACATCGACAACAAGCATTTATCAACTGCAAATTCGTATTCATTAGTCTATATTAAACTGATGATGATAAAAGGTAGACAGTTAATTGGCTGCATTACACGATTCTCAAACGAGAATATCACCCTAGATACGCAAATCTTTTTGTACTTGGCTTATGTTCGATCTCGTTTAGAATTCGCATCAGTTATATGGAATCCTTATCAAGATACTTATATAAGTAATATCGAATCAATTCAAAAGCAATTTGCTTTGTATTTGTTAGAAATAAGAAGAGGTGTTAGATCGATAAGGTTCTAAAAGAAGTGTAATATTTTCAAAATTCAACCGTTAAAATAAAGAAGAGGAATCGCTGATGCACTTTTGGCATATGATATTTACATGTCCAGCATACATGATCTAGATATTAGTGCCAATTTTGTGGCTCTAAATCCGTATTATACGATAAGAGATGTAAGATTACTTGAACAACCTTTTTATAGAAGAGATTATTCGTAATACGAGGCAATTGCGAGATTAATTCGAGTTATAAATGAACATACAAATCTGGTTAGAGATTCAAATCAAAAGTCTGAGTTCAAGAATTATTTATTACGAAACATGACAAACGTTGTTAATACCGCTGAAGATTATGTTTATGTTTAATTTAAAACTTATTGAAAATTGTCACAAACATTGTACTGGAACCACACAATAATATTGTTATAGGTGAATATAATTATTATTAAGCCAGTTTTTTTGGCAGTGTAAATAAATTCAAAATGTATAAAAAATCTGATGATGATTGTTGTACTTATCACTGCTCATTATCAAGCAAATATGTCACAATTGACAATACGGGATATTTTTTGTTCTTCTTATCATGTGTTTGAATGAATATATCGAGAGACTAGGACAAAAACAGAATTTGCTTCATCACTGCATGTGCGTGATAATGATTGAATGATTGTACGAAACAGCTCTTGAGAAATAAAATGAACGTCATTTCTGAGTAGGCTTGAATTTTGAGTTGTCACTTCTGACAAAGGCAGAGTGTATCTATTTTATTACAGTCAGTATTGAACGTTATTGTGCGTAGCTAAGATGATTTCGATGCAATATCGTTTGATAGTTATTTCATTGTTGTGCGCTGCGCACGGCACCGCTGCCAACGAGTACAAAATTGTTGAAACACTTAACGGTTATGTCAGGGGTATTCGTAATACCACATTATTTCGACATATTCCATATTATTCATTTAAAGGCATTCCATATGCACAGCCGCCGCTCGGTGAGCTTCGTTTCAAGGTAAGTTAAATCAATATAAAATAGTTCAAATTACATTTTCCATTATTGATTTCCCTTGTTTGTTTCATACACATTAACGGAGGCAGTGAGTACGGCAACAATCGATCTAGTGACCAATAGTGTATTTTTAATTTCTACTTCGCACTCACTGTATTAAATGTTGTGTATGAAACGAAGACTGGAATGAACATTCGAACTATTGTTTATTGCTTAATGGCAAAGCAAAGACTAAAGCGCAACGCTCTTTCGTTAGTGCCAATTCAACACGGTAATGAATGGAAATTGAAATTGATTTGCTTAGGCACCCGTTCGCCTTTCACCATGGAAACCAAACACTCTTGATGCATTCGAGTACGCGAGTTCATGTATTCAGCAATCAGCCGCTATTGCCAACTCTGGACCGGAATCTGAGGATTGCTTATACCTAAATATTTTCGTGCCTGGTATATAACAACAGCATTTCTGCAATTTGTGCATTCATTTCAAATGACCATCGTTTCAGCGATTGTGCGTACAAAGTTGGCGGTTATTTTTTTCATTCATGGTGGTGGTTTTTCGGAAGGGTCTGGCAATAACTTCCTCTATGGTCCAGACTTTTTGATTGAACAAGGAGTCATTTTGGTTACAATAAATTACCGACTGGGCCTATTTGGTTTAATGTCACTACATTCCAAGTATTTTTCTGGAAATATGGGACTCAAAGATCAAAATGCAGCACTGAAATTTATTTATCGGAATATTGACTCTTTCGGAGGAGATAAAAAACGAATCACTTTGATGGGACAAAGTGCTGGTACGATTATCATTTAAAATATTGTTATAGATTTGAGTTTAAGCTAATTCTCTTGGGGTTCGTTGAAATTTGTAACACAAAATCAAAAAACACTTGGAAATTGTTAGGCGCTGTATCGGCACACTATCATGTTCTATTTGCAAGCTCACGGAAGCTTATTCGGCGCGCTATTTGTATGAGTGGAACTGCATTTCTTCGTTACTCATATTTAGATGAAAAAAGTCATTTGAAAAAAATGTTTGAATTTGCGCAGCAAGTCAATGGTAGCATCAAACATTTCCATCAATTAGTAGAATTTTTGCAGCATGTTCCAGTTCAGATAATTGTCAATTCAACATCACAGACAAATTATGATCGAACACTGATTTTTGATTGGGCGCCAGTACTTGAAAGTAAGTAGAGAAACAAAATGACCCAGAACGATTCTGTTGAAATAGTTTTTGTAAAGAATTATTGGTTAAGTGAATAAATTTTTTTTTTTTAATTTATTCATAGAAAAATCTGCCGTTCATCCGATTATGCTAAGCACACCAGAGGAAATGTACCACAACAATTTGGATGTGAATGTCGATATGATGTTTGGCTTCACGAACTATGTACGTAAGCAGTAAATAGGACTATCAAAGAACCCTTATTTAATTTAAATACCGAATGTCTTCATCAATAGGAGTGTACGGCATTAGTTTGGGAGGATGTTTCCAACTCGACTCGTCTGGACGATGCTATCGAACGATGCAACTTCGAGCTACCCGTGCACGGACTAAAACCACAATTCAATTCGAAAGTAAAATCATATTTCGAACCTGTTACACGAAAGAGGGCATTATTTTAATTACTAATGCATTTCGTTATCATTTGTTCAGCCATATCGGAAATTATTAGATAAAGTTTGTGAATTTTACTTCGGAAATGTTACTGCAGAGCACGATAAAGCGATGCGATTTGTAGATATGATATCAGATTTGAATATGGTTGCCCCAATCGACAAAGCGGTCAAAACACAGGCTAAACAATCGAATCGAAATACATTTTATTATCAGTAAGCAAATATTTATATACAGTTTTTGAAATTTTTAGTGCGAAAATAAGTGAAAAAAGAAATAGTCCGCACACTGATCATTTTTAAAAATATATTCGTTCTGATATGTACATATTTAGTCTTGCTTAATTTAGATTCGCTGTTGACAGCAATTTGAACTACAATAAACGAATGACAAATATTAAATGGCCAGGTGCAGTCCACTGTGATGATTTGTGCTATGTTTTCCGGTAATTATTAGATGTTTTTCGTTGTTGAACTCAAATGAATTGATCACATACATATTCTATTAGGTGCCATTCAATTAATTCTGCCTATGAGGACATCATAAAAGCGATGCATCATGACGAGAACAGCAAAATCAGCTATGAAACCATCATACACATGTCGCAAATGTTTGCAAACTTTGCTAAATATGGGTATGTGTTCGGTTTAAGGATAAAATTGATTTAACAAATTAGTGTACACGTACTGTGAAATGATTTACTTGCACAATTACATTATATTTTCGCGTCGATAAAATATGTTTCCATTTTGCTCTGTTCTGTTTTTACGTTGGAACGAGGTGAAAAAGTATTCCATTTATATTGGATTAGAAAACCTCAAAGAATAATTACGTTTAATATTTGCAGCAAAATTCAAACGGACTATTGATTTAAATCTTTGTTTGTTTATTGGAATATATATTTACTAATAGACGGCCGACTCACCACGGACATCCAGCTAGAAGATTTCACCCAGTTTGTGGGCGCAAAATTCATTTTCTCGACGTAAAAAATGATGCGATGACTCCGGGACTGTCTCCAAGAAAAGATTCAATGAGATTTTGGAAACGAATTTTAAAAAATGCTGAAAAACTCGTTCGATAAACGAAACAATCCATTTTGAATGAGTATTTGTATCCAAAATAACCAGCTTGAATCGAAAACATAACTCATATTAAATGAAAACAATGTATAAATCTTAAAGATGTCTTTATTTAATTTCCAGGGCACTCTCTTTAACTGGATTAGTTTGATTTATTCTACTGATTCAATATATAGAATAGTAAAATGTGGCTGACAATGCTATTATAATTAAACCAAAGTATTTTTAAACATGAAAGCATGAGATATTTCGAAAAAATCATTTTTTGTTTGGGTTAAGTACTTTATTATATATTTTGTGTGCGCAAAAGAAAATCCAATGAACATTTCATAATCTCCCCAAAAGGAACATCTGTTCAAATTCACATTGCAACTTTCAGTTAAAAAGACTATCAATCATAAATCTTACGATTGATTATCAAACAAATGGTGAAAAATAGGAGTTCATTTGTTATTGAATGGATGTGGAGCGGCTGTGTATATCTTTGAAAAATCATAAAATATCAAAGGCGTTTTACAATAATGAAATGATCCATCGATTACCACCAGTTGAATGGGACAGAGTCAATTTTTTATGTTCATAATGAGCTGGCGTTTACTGTGATGCATTGTTGAAACATCAAAAGTGGGGAATGTTGAATCGTTTTAGTATTTTTGGACATGAATAATGAGTTGAAGCTTCTGGCTGCTTTATGCATTGTCAAAAATTGAATTATATCAAAATCGAATCGTTTCAAATCATTCATAAATAAACGATGGATATCCATCAATGTTGAATACTATTTAAGTAGTCCATATCAAATTTGGATTAGTCGAATGAAAAGAAATCATATTGACCACTTTGGTGTTAATTTTGGTGTATAAAAATTAAGTACGCATCCTTTAGCGTCTTTGAAGCGTTGAAAAGAAAAATGAGCTTTGTCACATATGTTGAAATTTGAGTTTTTGTGTAGAATACACACTTTATACCTGTTGTAATAAATCAACGAATGAATTGATATAAAAGATGTTTGCTTGCGCAACATGAAGCGCAAAATCCAATGATAAAATATCACAATCAAAACAATGTCGAATTTAAAGCGAAAATGAGGCGAAGAGAAACCAATTATTGCATTTATAAACACATCCATTTTGACTCAATTATGCAAACCGAACGATGCAATCCAAGCTAGATCATGGTGAAATCCAAATGAGCGCGCCACTTCTCAAACCTTTCCAACATTCCAATCATTTTTAAGTTTATGCATGTGTTTTTTTTTAAGTGGAAAAATATCAAATAATTTAAAAAAGATGAATTCCTTGTTCTAACTTTGTGAGTGGGTCGGATGATGAGTGTTATTACGCATTTGTTTTGTGTACAGCCACTGCGAACTGCAACGGAGAAATGAACATAAGCATGAAAAATATATGCGCAAATACGTTTGAGTTGCGTTCTCAGAACATTCAATAACGTCTATTCTAAATAGCTTAACGGACATTATCGAATCGGCCAAATGTGCGGTCAGTATTGAACGTTATTTTGCGTAACTAAGATGGTTTCGATGCAATATCGTTTAATAGTTATTTCATTGTTGTGTGTTGTGCACGGCACTGTTGCCAACAGGTCCATAATGGTTGAAACACTTAAAGGCAAGGGCATTCGTAATACCACATTATTTCGACATATTCCATATTTTTCGTTTAAAGGCATTCCATATGCTCAGCCGCCGCTTGGTGAGTTTCGCTTCAAGGTAAGTCAAATCGACTTTTGCAAAATGAATTGCATTAACGAAATTTGTGACTTGTAAAAAAAGGCTATGAAACTGATCGGCTCATGAAAACCAAAGGTTGGATACTTTTTCATGAAAATGCTGCAGCATAGTAGGATTAACATGCACGGAACCATCGGTAATCCATCCATACCACCCATTCCGCTGCCACAAAGTGAGGATTGCTCATCGTTAAACATTTATGTTCCAGGTAAAATTGCGAATAATTTACTTTGATATGGGATAAATGTCATGATGTTACAATGTAATCTATTTTGATTTAGCTGATGTAAAGCCCGTTGAAAAATTGGCTGAAATTTTTTCATTCATCGCAGCGGCTATGCGGAAGGTGGGAGTAGTGATTGGTTTTTCGGGCCGATTTTATCACCAAAAAACGCTCTATTTTGGTCTCAATCAATTATCGATTAGGAGTATTTGGATTTGTATCGCTTGGTTTTGCCCGAACACAACATTGCTTCAAAATTTGTTCACTTTGGCGGTGACAACAAACGATTTACAATTTTCGCTCATGGCGCTGTTATGAATATTATCTATTTTAATATCAAGATTTTCGATGCATTTGTCAACTCAAATATTTTGCAGGCAGTGCGTCAGTTCATTGCCATATGCTATCAGCTGATTCACGAACATATTTCAGCGAAGCAATTCAAATGAGTGGAACCATCGATATTTATTGGGCGAATTGGTGGAATTTTTAAAAACAGTTGAAGCCGAGCAAATCGTTAGTTTGCGATAAGTCCTTTGATAAATGGTCAATTCGACATCAAACTCACTCCAGTTATTGAAAGTTCGTCCAATTTATTTGCACAAGCCGGCTAGTTTCGAGGTCTTATTTTTTCTTCAATGAAATCAGAAAGTGATGCATATGAGCCATTCATCGTTGAATCACCAGACAAAGCATACGAACAGCCCATCACGAAGTTGATGCACTATTTTCCGTCACATTGAACGTACGTATTAAATTAAGTTTAATGGATGTAATCAAATGACGTAAATGGTTTGTTTTGGCTTTCAGATTTTGATTAAGAAACTATCAAGCCGCCAGGAAAGCGGGCCACCCTTCAGTCATCGGACGACCTCGATGATAATTTCAATATACATTGACCATTTAGAGGGCTTCATTTCCCATTAGATTACGAGGTAAGTTGAATTATTCACACCATCACGTCTGCAAAATAGTCGACACGTGTCTAAGCTCGATGACCACTTCAAAATATAACATATTCTATATATAATAAGCAAGTTGCTGCAAGATAATTCTCTTCGTACTCTCTCTCCCGCTATCGCTCTCTTGCTGATGTTAAGTTACGTTGTGCAACCGATGGCTGTTTCGTTTTCATGGGAAATCTATCAACTTTGCATGGCAAACCAACAAATATTTTACCTATTTAGTTTCAACAAAAGGTAGCGGTTATTACGTTTTAAACCGCTTCAATTAAATAATAATCTGTATAATTTTGGTCTATAGTTTTGGCTTCTATGCACAAGATTTCACTTTCTCTGGTTCGACCCGCCTATCCCATTTAAATAGGATTCACAAAATTCCTAGATTTTTGGGAATAGTGCAACACCTAAAATATTTGTTTTAATTTGTGTGTTCATTTGGTAATTCCAGCACATATTATGCCAATTGAATTGGTTCAATTTGGGCAGTCTATATGGGCATTAATGTCACAGCACGTAGAGTAAATAATAATATGGCATCATAAAACATTAGTAAAACGCTTGGACATTTGAACATCAACTCTGCGTCGAACAGGTAACAGCACAGAGCAAGGGAGAGATAGTCGTATGTATGTTTGCGTGCGCGAAAGCGTTGATTCTGTATTCTGTAGGCATATTGACACTCGAATAATTCGCGACGAATATTCGGGTGATATCGATTCGGCAATATCCGCTACGGTGAGCCAAAATCGTGCTTCAAAACAAACATTTCATTTTAGTTGCAGAGTTCATTCAATATTCAGACGCTTCACCGTTACGTCGCATAAATGGTCAAATAAATTCGGCTATGCATGCAAATCAACCTGGTTTCGGGTAAAAATCTGCGGAGAAAAAACGTCCTTTACAGGAATATCCTAATCTGACCAACGGAATTCGTGCATTCTATTTTGGAAATTATACAATCCATTCCCAGGTAGCAGATCAGCATACGTCCCAATATGTTTACTGGTTTTCCGATATCAATTTTGTATATGACATCGATAAATCATTAAAATCCCATACAACCAAATCCAATGGCAACACATTTTATCTCCGGTGACATTTGTTTCCCGCATCTTTTATAATAACATAATTGTTTTAACATGTCAAATGTGGTAATTTAATGCCATAATGTGGGTTTGATGGATATGCCAGGCACATCTCATAGCGATGATTTTTTTTACATCCGGTAAGCTCTAGCATTCGGAGTTGAATATATTGAAGTTAACCCAGTATATTTGCGGATGTATAAATATACATAATGGGTTCAGTCGTTTTGCACTGGCATGATCTACAAACCAGACGATGTACACACGAAAATCAGGGGACAAAAAATTTACTACGTCACCAAATAGTTCACGAATTTTGCAAAATATAGGTAAGTTTATGCGCTCACTTCTTCAATAGTCTTGAAAAATCAATAATCGCACCAAAATGATTCAGTCGACGGATTTGAATGGAATTAAAAATGACAACATTAATTTCCTCGATATTAACAGTGATGGAATGAAAATTGGATTGGGTTCGTACCAAAACACCACCAACTTTTGGACGGAACTCGAACGAAAAAGTGAACATATCATCTTCAAAAACGAGATGAATTTTAAAAGAAAAGTATTTTGCATGCAATACGATTTACAAGCTGAATCAACGGCTGGCCGGGTTCTTCTAGGAAGTTTGTTTGAATGTAGAAACCAGTGAGAGAAAGCGCAAAATTGCCCTCACAATAAACTAATACTTTTGTTCGAATTTAAATGTATTTCCATTCACTTAGTAAATAATAATGCGAATACTTGAAATTCAATTATCATGCAGAATAAATGTTGACTCTCACATCGGAATGAAGCGCTGTTATATCATTTTATTTCATTATGATGAGAATATTCGGGGAAAAATTGTTTTCAATGCAATCCATTGTGGCATGGAAAAAAGCGAATCTTGAATTATAAATATATTACTGTCCGCAGGCAGCTTCCGTGAGTTACTAAGCAAGAGTCTTACTGTGTGCCTAATGCCTTTTCTGAAAATATAGTGATTCACACGTTTATTTGTATAATTTATCAATTTGCATTTGATCTGATGCTGTTTCGCATTGCTTCCAGAATTCAAAATCGGTTCACCTGAAATGCTCCGTGCCATTCACTCTAAAATGGAAATCATAAATCAATCTGTACTTGATCTCTTGAAAAATTGCTTTCGTTACGATTTAAGCTGCGCTTGATCAGAATAATCTCACAAATATAACTATTTTTTAGTTATTCATCTAAGACAGAGATGCAGAAATGAGAGCGAAAAGAGCGAAAAGAGCGAGAGTGCGATGGAATGAGTGAAATAGTGATGTAGAGTGTGAGAGGGATCAAGAGAATAGTAGAATAGTGTTGTATTAATTTTTTATCTCCGTCGAAAAGTGGAGACGTACTTGTAAAACTATAAAAATGAACAACGTTCTCGGTATACATGCAATAAAATTGATAACAAAAACTGAAACAAAAAGTGGATGGAAATTCACGCATAAATATATATTACACTGAAGAATCGCTTTGAAAGAATGAGAAAATGAGAAGAAGAAGAAAATAAGGGCAAACGATTTCGCAACATCAAATGCAATTCTCAGGATCACTCATTCTCATAAGGTGCACGTACTTCACAGTAACAGTAGCAATAGCAGTGAAAAAAGTGTAATTTTATAAGTTGTATGTTTTGAATTACAGCGCGTGCATATGCATAGATCGGGTTGCTTAGTTCGCGCTCAGCGAAATACACGGCGATTGCAATGAAAAAATGAATGTCTTCAATAATTTACTTATGTTGATGGCACACAAAATCTCCATCACATACACAAAGTCATTACGCGATTTTTCTCGCTCTCTCTCTCTCTCTCTCTCTCTCTCTCTCTCTCTCTCTACCACTCTATCGCTTGGGATATTTGTGAAATATTCACACGGATTGGGTGGGCGCATATCAACTGATTAAATACATCGTCCAAAATTCTTTCGAAACTTATCCGTTTTTTTCCGTATGTAAGTGCTGCCGTCAATTAGAAGCAGTTTAGGAATGCTAACTAGTCCAGGCTATTTTGAAAACGGTGTGTTTGTTCAAAAATTTCATATTGAGCGTAAGCGCTGTAGCAAAAAAGCGTGATAGCGGATGCCAGTGCAAATAAAAGGATTTGCAGTGGTAGATGCGATCCCCAAGAGTCAAAGCGATATGAAAATGCTCGAGTATTTCGTCTCCTTCGTTTATTGTAGCATAGCAATATTCATTTTGTAACATAATATTATTTGCATTGCGAATACAAATACTGAAGAGCACCACTATCTGCTTCAAGATAAAAAAAGATGATGATAAATGGAATCTATTTCGGTTGGCCAACGAGAGAGCGATATGATGAGATCGACGGCGACTTCGCGTGGTTTGTTGGATTGCACGTGAATGCGTCCATTTAAATGAAGTCCATTTTCAGAAGGCCGTTTCCCAAACACATTTAATTGTGATCAAATAATTTTCATGCAAAATCTGCGGTTATTTTGTTTGCTCTCTGCTTTGCATGGCAACTAGAAGTGGTAGCAACAGCAGGAGCAACATATCAAATGGGCGATCCAATGGAACAGACGAATCTGAGATGAATAACCATCATCCGATTGTTCACAAAGTCTAATTGAATGCTTCAATCCTCAAATGTCGGATAAGTGTATGCAAAGCTGAACAGGAAGACATTCAAATGATTAGATTATATGTACGGCGGGCGAAAAAGTGGTTAAAAAGCGGCGAAAATTAGAAAGATGAAGTGATAGAGATAGAAGGAGAGCAAGTGCAAGAGAAAGAGCGAAAGCTAGAGAGAAAACTCAGTTATCGCTATGCAGCATTTCACTCTCATGGATCACATTGTTGCTACAATAAATGCCTACGTTCCACTTTGTCGAACGGAATATTTACCCACATTTTCATCAGACTCTCTGAGATGAATGAAAATGTTCTCTCATTGTCGCTATACTGCGGTTTCTCACAGAAGATGAGTTGAGCTGCAAATGACTCTTTTATGTACGCTTTGCTATTTGCAATATGCATCATCATTAAAGTTCCTCTTGGTTTTTTGATTTTTCTAGCAGAATTGTAATTTCAATAAGATTGCAAACTAGATTTGCTTCTATTTCGCGACGCCGCGAATTCTGGAAAATGTATTTTTCAAATTGAATTTTCAGAGCGGCACTAGTTGTTGCAAACACCAACTATCCTCTCGTCAAGCTCCAGTCGTTTATTATCTAATGTTTGAATAAGTTACATTAATTTTGAATCAAATTGGAATTTTAAATATTTGTCAACCAATTTTAATATCAAAAGAGCTTTATTGTACATGACTTCCAAAACTAAATCGTCAAATAAACTCGATTTTAAATATCGATTTGGATCAATTACACCACTTTCACTTCAACAAAAAATGTACGTTTTTTCCCAGTAGGTTTGCTGCATTCGCTAAATTTTCCGACAAGTTAAAAGTCGCTTTCATCGCATTATCTACAGAAACTTGCCATGGTGACGATATCTTATTCGGGAAATAACTTTCTAACCATTTTATTCCATTAAATTCTCATTTGGACAGAAAACTATTGTTATCAGCAGTTTCGTCGTTTTGCTGCGCTGCCATAATCCAGCGTATTCCATTGCAGCCCGCTGAAATCATTATACCGTTTCGATGTTACAATGCATTGAGTTGAAACAGCTGCACAAGTTTCGATTAAAACATTATTTTTTCCTATCGTTCGAGATTTGTTCGAACAAAGCTGTCATTTCTTTGACATATGTACAAAGTAGTTCAAACGAATGCGAGACAGAAAATAAAGGCCAACTATTTTGGCCGACCATTCTTTAGCATTTGAACGTTGATTTGTTATTTTAGTTCAAAAAATCAGGCATTAGTAAATTTAAGCGGCTATTTGTTTGGTTTGCTCGATTATTTGATACAAAGAGACTTTCAATACCCATTGTCAGAACAAGGTAAGGTGACGATAATTCTTCTACGGTAAAAAAGCTCTCAATCCATTCAACGAAATAGAGAAAAATTCATAAAAACAGAGAATAGAAAATACAACGAGACCAATTTTGCTATGATAGTGGCCAAAAAAACAAGCGTTCAGCCACAATTCTTTTGTCCGCACACTTTTTTGCCACGTCCACATTTTGCCCCTCTCGTACAATAGCCAAACAACGATTCAATTCATTTTCGAAACAGCACATTACTATGTTTTGCTTAAATTTTCACTATTTCTAATCGTATTTGTATCGACTTTACGCGGTTTGTGATAATTTAAATCGCATTTACTCGCAATTTTCATGCTCCTGTATCTCTGATGCTTAGTTTCACTTTATTATATCAGCCGATTGATGAATGGATATAAGATTGTTTTCGTTTCATATAAAAAGAGTGTCAGAGAATACCATTTTCTGCTTTTCACTTTTCGAATATATTCTTGGAGCTTTTAGAACGTATGCATATGTCTTCACACATTTTAATTTGAATTCAAGGGACAGTCAGACCACCGCTTTCTGGCAATAATACGCTCGTTCCTAATCAAAATATCCAAGTATTTTCTTCCTTTTTCCTTTACTTTTTATGATAATGAACAAAACTATCACCAGATGGCAGCGCTTGTTTGGTCTCCAATTTGGCATTGGTTCTTATATGCAGTGACTGTCATTCGTTTAAATAATTTGAAATTATGTGTTCGAATAATTGGTTTTTGATCATCCTGTGCAATCATTCATGCAAATAAGAGAATGAGAGAGAGAGAGAGAGAGAGAAAGCTAGAAGAAGAGTAATTTCAAATTGAGTTTTTTCTATTTATTTGCAATTTAGTGTCAGATGAGTCGGTCGATTTTTTTGTGTCAAATTGTCCCAGTAAATGTATTGTAGGAGTTTTTTGGTTTGTGAGCATATGCTTTATTTGTAAAAAAAACTCTTAATTATACTATTAGATGGATCAGATTTCTAGTGTTATTGCAAAGACCATACAAACGCAGTTAGGCGAATAGTTGACTACATAGTCTCATCTTTGCGCTCCCTTGTGTTATTACACTCATTTTATCTCAAATATGTGGAAGACACACGCAGATTGCGGTTTTCTGTGTAATTTTTTGCGGTTCCAAACTAGTTGCGAGGAGCAGCGGAAAACGGTTCGGAAATGAAAATGTCTCTCGAGGTTTATAGAACATAATGTGCATTGTATGAGTAAAGTGTTCATTTTATAGTTGCCCAGGTTTTCAAATACAATTTTGATAATTGATGGCCCCCTCAACAATGTACACGATTGAGCACTATTTTACATTGAACCCACACCAAAAGAATTTGAGAATGATGTGGTCTTGAGAGAAGAAAATGACAGCAATATTTTGATTTCATTTTCACAGCCCTTAAAAATCATACATGAAATGCATATAGTATGGATGTGCGAATTTGTATGCTGATGCACTCAATTTATAACGTAACAAATCGTTCGCTTGATGTGGAGAAAAACATCACAAAACAACGAAAAACAAAACATAGAGACTGACAGAGACAGAGAGTGAGACGGTTATGTGCACGCAACAGTAAATTCACGAGTGGATGAAATATGAAAATAATCACGACAGTGAAAGATTTCCCAAAGGTTAAAATGCCACGACCGTACCAAACAAACAAACAAACAATTCAATTTTGCTATGTTCATCTTGAACGGGAGAGTACACGCGATTTATGTCATTCCCTAAAATACTCTATTTTCACCCGAACATTTCATCACATTCTCTACCTCCCTCTCCAACTTGTATCAAAACACTTGAATTCGAGATAAGTTATTGCACACACGCACATAGCACCAAATATTATTGCAATGAAAATTGCGGTGCTAATATATTATTACAATTATTCAATTTTGCTGACGAATTGTTTCCGAAGCGTAAACAACAGCTACCATTTATTATCGAATAGCTTTGCTTTGGCATAAGGATAAAAGGCGTTGATGTTGTGCAGAAAGAAAACAGCGCGCATATTTGCATGTTCAGAGGGTTTCAATGCACAAAAGAACACACACACGCGCAATGGCGACACTCATTCAATCCGCTCAATATGAATTATATACATGTTTTGATTATCAAACTATTCATGATGAAATGACATCGTCTAGCCCACGATCTCTCACTCTCTCTCTCGCTGAGCTTTTTCTAAGAAATGCCCGAGAAATCAAATGCCAAAAATCGAGCTAGCAGAGACGCATTTGTCTCTCTCTCTCTCTCACTCAGGCCTATTTCACAGCATAATAAATATATGAAATTCTATTATCAGCAATGTAAATAATTTGATATGAATCAGATTTGCGTTCATTCTACTAAGCCATGAATTTGATTCCAGTATTAATTAATTGAGATGTTGTCGACACCACAAATAAAACTCACATTTAAAATAATAAATGGTCGCAATGTCAATGAATGTGAAATGACACCGCCGAAATACGGAGAGAACATCGTCTTTATTTGATACGAAACGCATGCATAACCATTTCAACGGCCATCATAGGCATATTTCATGCTCATATGACGAGTACATTGCAAATTTGATCGTGTCCTATTTTTGTTTCTCTCTAATTTGGAATTAGAGTGTTTTGTTGCTGGTGCATTAACATGATTTTTTTAGCTTCGAACGCCTTTTCAACAGAAAAAAATCCCGAGCATTGTTTTTTGTGAATTAAAATGTCCATTTTTTTGTTGGTGTTTTTCAACTTGAGTCCCTCGTGTGTACGCGTCGAAGCGTGCAAAACAAAGCTTCGGGTCTCTATTTTCCATCTTGATTATTGTTGATGTGTAACTTGGCTTTTATTTTTCAAGTGACTTGTCTCCAGCACATTGCGACAGTTTGTTTACAATATGTATGTATTCTCGGTTGATTTGTTTCCAAAATGTCATAATGCGTCGATTCACGTTATTTTTTATTGTGCAAAAAGAATATTTGGAGTTGTTGACAGAGAAAAAATTGCTTTTTATTGTTCTAAAAGTGTCAAGAACTTTTTGTGCTTTCAAACAGACTAAGGATCTATCTCCGTTTGTGTGTGCGCACTCGTTTATGAGGTGGGTGAACTTTGAGAATCTGCATCAGAACTTATGATTCGGACATTTACAGTGCAGCGTGGTGCTGTCGTGATCCACCCTCATAATTTACAACATTGTGGAAAATGATTCAAATTGAAATGCATTCCATCGACTTCTTATGTGGTGGCCCAGTCAACGGAGTACTTTGGATACTTCTCTTTGGGTTTAACGCAAGCGGACGATGCTTTGTATCTTCTCCTATGTAAAGGGGTAGTGAATGTCGTTAAACCGCGCCATCTCTTCCTAAACGATTGTACTAAATTCAACATTTCACACCTTCCCCGCCTTCCCCTTCTTCAAACAGCGAGTTTGACAGGCTCCGCATCTTTGCTGTCATTGTTTGAAGAGGGGGAAAAAGTGTTTACCATCCATAGACGAATGGTACAGAGGGCGCTGCTGTCAAGCTAAGTTTCAAAATTCAATTTTGCATCGTCCGCTTGGTTCAACGCTCCCGCTCCCGCTCCCGCACCCGCTCCCATTCTCTCGTTTCCCATATTTAATTCCAACTTTATTACATGTAAAACATCCATTTTAATATGCACCACAGTTTGTAGTGCTTAACAAACACAAAAACTTCGTCGGCCAACACTCAAATGTAGTCGTTTAACTGCTGGATTTCGCATTGCGTTCGCAAAATCGCCCGGAAAAATCGCAACTATTCAAAAACTATGGTGAAATTGAATAATTTTTTCACGCGCTCAAGCCAAAGTCGGATGGAAAGCAGGAAGATAGAAGAGAAATGGAAAGCAGGAGAAGTAAACGTGCGGCAACAGCAAACTATTTATGAAATTATATTCATTTCGAAATAATCCAATTTTGATATTTAGTTGAACTTTATTGTTAAGAAAGATTTAATTACAACTCATGGAGTTGAACGAATGCTTTGTAACTTTTTTTAAAATGATTATATATCATTCAGATAGATGGGTGAAATATTTTAATGCTGCTACAGTACTTCGTGTTGCGTTTCAATTATGACGCCATCAAGAATATAACTGTATTATGGAACATTTATTGCTACTCATTCGATCATATGTCAGAATGACAATCTATAAAATGAATATTTCATTGAAATTTTTTCGTGAATTTGAAATATTCCATCATTTTCGACAAAGACAACAACATATTTGAATAATGCTAGAAAAATTAACTGACTTGGTGAATAATTCATGGTTTGTTCGTATCCGCATTGAATTCGGAAGCTTCAGAGTGAATATCAACTGAATAAAGCAATTTAATGAATTTCAAAACGAATTGAAAGGGAAAACAATGTGGTGCGAAGCGGTGAAGCGCGTACACACAACGGGATTACACATTCATTCATTATTGAATTAGTGTTTAGTTTGCAATTATGCTGAGTTTTCACTCTGATCGCACACGCTTTATCCACTCTTATTTTATCAGATGTGTAAAAATCGTAATGTGAATTGGCAACTGGGTACAATTTTTATTGCTATTTCATGTATTCCACCGATGTGCTCGAACAGAAGACGACATGCACATAGTCACACGCAGCTTTCGATCGTGAAGTTTTCTTTCGGTGGTGCAATGTGTGTGAAAAAACAGTGTTCGAAGAAGAAAATGGAACTGATTCAAATTTAGATATTTCTCGCAGTGTGTTATGCAAAAAATTGCGTGTTTGCGAGAGAGAGAGAGAGAGAGAGAGAGAGAGAGTCGGGTTCAGAGTGTATTTCATGGCCTTTGGCCTGTCGTCGTCCGTTTTCTCACTTCCAACCGGGCACAATATGAAAAACCATTTTATTTAACATATCATTTGACTGTGTTAAAATTTAGAGCACAGTGCTATGGGTTGGTGGGAAATCTACTAGAAGATAGACATGCTCGTATATTTGGTATGTTTGTGTGTAGCCGAATCGGTACATACTATACACACCATCGGGTTGATATGTATAAGTGTATTGTAAATTGTGACAGCCCAAGATCGCTGGCACCACGTGCCTGATATTACAGACGCCATAAACAATTCCATGAAGAAGGCATCATTTTCCAGCATTTCGCTATCACACTCTTTCACCGACACACCGATCCGTGTTCAGTGAATGCTCCAACACCAATTCGATTTTGCTATTTTGGTATATGTCTCATTCGACGCTTTCTACATCACATTCTTATCATGTTTGAGTGATGCAAAAACAATGTCGATTCTTGTGTGTTTCGGTTTACACTTCATTTCTGCGCTTTTGTACGACAATGCACAAGACAAACAAAAAATGCCATAGAGGGTTATTCTATGTGGCAGTGAGATGAAGATAATCTTACGACATACTCGTTTATAAGGCAAGAAGTCCGCGCAGTATGACACTACTTCAATTAATTGTCATCATCATGTTGGTGACGGTGAGAAAGCGTGAGACAGGAAGAGAGAGAAACGCAAAACGAGAAAAAGGGAATGTTAGTTGAAAAGAGGAATAGAGAGATAGATAGAAGGAGACTTGCGTGAGGAGTTGAAAGAAAAGAGGGAGGCAAAAATAAATGCAAGTGTGTGACACAATTTATACACATTGTGATATGTTTATTTGATCCCTCGTACTGTCACAATACTTGCTAATTTTGATAGCATTTCATGCGCTCACACGGAATGACAACGATAACGTCCAAATGCTAACTTAAATTTGATGTTTTTGCGATTCACGTAGTTCGGTATCCATTCAAATTCGTTCGGAATAAATTTTTATTTCGAAAAAGCTGCAAAATCAAATTGTCATTTGCATGATACTCATATAAATGTTCGATTTTTGTATGTGATTTCATTTAGAATTGCCGTTTGTATGTGTATTGAAATGGATTTGTTCGATTGTCATTTTAATTTGTAGTTTAGAATTTTGATTGGAATTTGTCGTAATGGTCTGTCCGAAATTGAGTTTATTCGAAATTGGAGTGGTCCAGAAAAAAGCCCATTTACACTTAAACAGATAATCGAACATGAAATTATCCGAACCATGGCAAATCGCACTAGTAATACCATCCATTTCTCAGTATGCGAAATCATTTTATAGTTGAATGTATTACAATCGATATTTGCCGAATGGGAATTCTTTTATTAATGACAATCCTTTTGTACTGTGTATAACAAAACCATTTCAAACGAAAGAAGCGCTACACATTTCTGATTGGAAGGGAGACACCGAAAAAAACGTACACCTCATATGAAAATAGAGGGAAATGGAATGTGTTGTGTATTGTGATTACATGTGACCTGTTTACTGAAACCCAAAGATCATGTTGAAGTTTAGCGAAAGTGAATGACCGCAATATTTGGATAAGATAAATAAATTTTGATTTTTGACACACTTTTCTTTTCTTACGCTTTTTGTGATGTTAGAATTTGCAGAGTAGAGATTGAACGATGGTGCCATTACATTGAAGGTCGAATTTCACCCGCATAAACATTTTCCTATATTACAACCACACTCACTGACGAATCACATCGAATCGAACGAAAGTGCTTGAGTGTGTGAACGAGAGCGTCTGTTTACATTGGTAAAAAGTTACCCAAATATTTCGAACGGAGAGTGACATCCATTCTCATTTGATTTTGATTAGATCAATTTCTTGTTTTTTTACTGTGATTATTTACAAAGAGCCGAACTTCATCGGGGGAGAAGGATGTAAAAAGCGGATAAATGCCTCCATTTCAATGAAAAAAAAAGTAAATATGGAAACGAATGTGAAACGAAATTCAAACACTATATATTGAAACGATTGTTTGGTCTGTGCTATTTTTTCTGTCTTTCTCAATTTTCGTCATCGTCGTTGTTTTTGTTTTGCTGTTGTTGCGAAATACCGGCGTTTGGATGTGTTTATTCTCTTTATCTTTGGCCAAATATTTGACGGGAAACGTTCAATCAGAAAGTCGGCCCCCATGTGCTACATAAACGAATCGGCAATACAACGGAATGATATAATGTATCGAAATACAACAGTTACTAAATGAATTTGTTGGCACTCATTTCGTTGCGGGTATGGTTCTATTTGCTCTCGTGTCAGTAGTCCCAACGACATTGATATAGCACTCAAGCCACAGGCACCAAAAGATATGAGGGGCTCAGAGTAAAAACGATACTTCAGATCTTACTTCCTGCTCTTACTTATGGGCCGTCTCATCAGTAAGAGCAGGAGGTAAGATCTGAAGTAACATTTTTACTCTGAGCCCCTCATATGCAGTCTACTTTGCTGGTGTTTATGTTATTATTGCTCTGGAAAAATTGCATGCGCGTAATGCTATCCGGTTTGTTAATCTTCGGTGAAAAGTTGTTCCATATTTAAGACACGCACACGGACACATGGCTTAAAGATATATTGTTATGTGATGAAGTGTGTGCTCTTGAAGATGTTATTACTCATTGAAACGCATGCTGTCAATTTGATCACACGCTTCAATCGGACAAATTCAGACAGAAACACTTGATATTTATGCTCAAAAATTGGCAATAAAACTGTTACAATGCGAGTATAAACAGATAAAGCGTTTGCAGAAAACCAAATCATTGCGTACTAAAATAATTGGATTCAATGCCAATTCAAAATGAAAACCAACACATCGTAATAAAGTGAGATCAAAGAACTTAGCAATAAAATGCCAAATGCTTTCGATAAACCGAAGGCAGTGATGTTAAGTGTGATCGGTATCCCATGTGAAAATGAAATGTCTAACAGCAAACTCTCATTTTAAATATAATGAAAACTCAGCCAAAACGTTAACAAAATATAGTTGGCAATTGAGGCAAAATATTTTCACACGGTATGATTGACTGATTTTCATATCGTAGAAAGCAACCGGATGAGATGATACCGATCGCTAGAAAGCTTCAATATCACGCTCAGATGTTGGCGCGCAATGGCTATCTTTAGGCATAGATCGAATCAATAGCTGAAAATAAAGTGGCAGGGTCGAGTATTACGTTATGCGTGTCGTCATTCATCAAGAATATGTTTTTTTGTTTTTGTTGATGTTATTTATTGCTTCAATTACACTTGAAATGATTGATTTTGACGCTGTGAATCTAGTTAGCTCAAAGCACTTTGCCATCGGCACCATCATTATTTTCATTTTCATGTTCATTGACGTCATTTGGTTGCTATTTTCTATTCGATAAAATTACATGCTATCATTGAAATTGAGCAAGCGAACGAGCGCGCGCGAACGCAAATATTTTGGTCGGAATATTTTCGGTCATATCTCTTATCATGAAATTCAATAAAACCAGTGCGCTCAGAGAGCAAAACCTTCGGACTTTTAAGATTATTGTCCATGTGCCTAACGATAATATGCATCTGAGTTAAGCTCAGATGATCTGACTGATTGAATTACGCTTTTTATAATGGAATTGCGTGCTGAAATTTGAATGTGAAAATGTACAGGCAGATGTGATATATCTCTATATGTGCACAGAAAAATAACGAACATTATAGAAGTCATTGCTTTTGTGTGTGTGTCTGTGTGTGTGTGAAAACTGAACTTATCGCTACTATGCAACACAGAGACCGAAAACCGTTTTTTCCAAATCAAAATTCCGTCATTGTTCATGTTTGCAACAATGAATTGAATATTGGCAAATGTTTTTTTTCTGCAACCCTCAAATCAACAATGAATATTTCTCAATGACACCATTTTTACTAAGCTTTTATCGGACAGCATACAATTGATGGATTCGACGAACACAATGCGAATTGTGGCATAACATTTATGCGTGAGAGCGAGAAAGAAAGAATACTGTTGGTGAAAATTGATTGTGATAGAATTTTTTGTCGGTGCTCTGTCGTTCAACACAATATTCGTTTCATGTTCACATTTTGAGCATCAAAGAGTTGTGCATATTATTGAATTTTCATCGAAAAGACTGTCAAATGCAATGCCTCCAGGTTGCTTCGAATTTACATTCAAGAGCTTGCATTCAATGCTGAATTTTCAATTTAAATACTCTTTGTTAAAATTATTTGCGCTGTAAAAATTCAGTTCTGAGGGGAAAATGAGCGCGTGAAAAATAAAGAGAGTCGGCTCTAACTTAATTGCATTATGCAATATGTGTACTTGGCCGACACACAAAGGAACGGTCTTTTGTTCTTATTTGCACTCAAATTTGGTGCTTTTTGAAAGGGCGTTTTGGTCGTTATTGCCTGCAGCAGCAATAATAATATCGCTTGGCACCAACACTCTCCTTTCTATTTGAACAATTATTCTATACTTTCCGAAGCCTCTGGCCAATTTGATTCGCATTTAAAAGATAAAAGCGAACTATTTGACCGCAAATTGATGCGTTAAACGTATTTAATATCAAAACGAGAGTATAGCATATTTGATTTGCACAAACATTATATTCGCAATACGCTAAAACTATTCAATCTGTTGTTAACTTTCAAAATATCAATTTGCAATCATTCCAATTTAAAAATCCAGCATAAGAAAATCAATATTCGCTTATGATCATGACGATATTTTAAAATCCAATCGATTGACATTCATTCCGGCACCGACTTTATACTCAAATTGGTGCTCTTTTCGTCTTCCTGGCGATCCAGAATGCAATTCAGCAAAAACAACGTGCTGATATAAAAGATTATTGGCTTTTAATAGAATGCATTCCCCAATGGCTATACAAATGGGTTGATCTCCCTTAATACTGTCGTCAAGAACAAGTCATTGAAATAAAAATGTTGCGAAGGCTATATTCACACGATTGAAATCAATGCCGAACCGATGTAAGTTATAGTACGTTCTATTTTGGCTTCATTTTTTCTCTCCATTCGAAATTCCATTGGTTTATACACGACTTTCTTTCTCCTCCCTTGATAACTTTCCATTTCTTTTCTAATCACGATTGATACAATGGCATATATACTCTTTGTTATCATCATCCGTTGATATGTGAAAATGCACATCCGTTTGATAAATACAACATTATGCCAATTTTATTCACGTTTTGTGCGCATCACAATAAGTCGCGATTATTGAACTTTTGTCATAAAAGAAAAAGTGCCAATTCGTAAAAATTACATAGAAATAATGTATCCATTTCCAATCACTATCAAGTTTTATGCTGAATTAGACATTTCCGATTGATATTGAAGGACAACGAGCGAAAAATCTTACGTAAAACTTCTAAACGCTAAAAATACCATCGTGAATTGAGTTTATTTGGAACTCATTACCCGAATAGTGTTGATACTCAATGTTCACAATCTCACATTAAACCAACAATAACAAGCCAATATCTCGTTCATTTGTTTATTTATTCATGTAATTAATGTTGAATTTTCGGAAATGAAATGAAATTGCTGTGGATGTGTGCATCTATTGAGGCAGGTTTCGTATTCATCGCCCTGAACATGCGTTTCGGATGTTTGGCTCATTAATATTGCAACGCGCTCTCACATTATATGGATGGCCGCTGAGAGGATGTTTCTGTTTGAATATGCCATAGGAAAATGTGTGATTTACACCATCATGGGAAACGCTCCTGACCGATATTGAACTTAACTCAATTGATAATAATTTAATGCGTATGTGAACGAAAAGCTCCGGAAATTTATTCACCAATGCCAAAACGGTTCTGTTATACAACGGCAAAATTTTCGTAAAAACGCTTTGTTTTCATGCTAAAGCTTCAAAAATTTAATTAAATTCCATCTAAAAATAGATCACGCATAATCAAAATAGGTTTGAACGAAACAAGAACTCAATTCGAAGCACACACTCAAATTCACACCATTCCATAGCAAACAAATGAACAATTCATCAATATTCAAACTATGCTCTTTTTCTACGTGCCAATCAGCTATTCTCGTTCAGAAGAATTTCTCTCATCAATTTCGATATTTGCCTATTCACTGAAATCAACATTGTTACGGCAAACCGCATAAATGTTGATTAGTTTTCATCGAAAGATCAGCAATTAAAATGGAGATTGTTTACCATTCGAAAATGTCTCCATAGCTATTGCTTTTTGATTGCAATTTGCTCAATTTCACTTTCCCAAGAAAGACAAAAGTATTTGATCTAAATTGAAATTATTTGCATCTTGATTACCTCTCCTCCTCCATCACGCTTCAATTTTTTCATCGATGTCAGTATACTGTTCACAATACAAGCAGTAATTTCACACGCAAATTTTGTGCATACTGCATAGTGTGAATGTATATGTATTGTACTTTTCATAGCCACAACATACATGGATTTCATTTTACAATGTATTCAATGAGTTGAAAAAACTGGAACGAATGTTGTCACATTTCGAAATGTAAGCATCGCTGAATAAAGAGCCGATGGAAAATACCTGAGTCGCGTCAATTGCAGCATGCTAGCAAAAATCGCACAAATCTTTACATATATTTGCTGCTGTATTTCATTTAATTTATGGTTTCACATTTGCAGTACAAAAATTTCAAATGAAAATTCATTGATTGCATTGTATGTTGTTTTTTTACATTTTATTCACGAACATTGCCTGTAGCAGACAAATAACAGCAAGTAATGTTGATCATAATCAATTTGTATGGAACGAACATTTTATTAAATTGAATATTTATTAGTGAGGATTGTTTTTAATTGTTTCGTATTATAGCGTTCTATCGATGACTTAATAATATCAGCCAAAATATATTTGATTCCCTCTACGATTCCGTTTTTTTTTTGCAAAGCATTTTGGAATTTGGAATTTAAATAATTGCGCTGTGTGTCACTTACCTCTGGCTTCTAGTTTGACTCGTTCTATAAAAAAAATAGAAACAAATACAATTGAGTAAGTTTTATGATGGGAATTTTATATAGTACTTATGGTATATTTCATTTAATAAGCACAGATTTTTGAATGAACGAAGAAACCAAAATAAAATTTTAAGATGCCACTTTAACTCGTAACATCAAAACTTTCTACACTAAAAATAGACCGTGTTCAGCTTAAAATGGCCATATTCTCAATAAAAAAGCTTTATGTAGCCATTGAAAACGAGCTTAACATATTATTGGGAGTATGCATTAATTTTAAAGGAGGTTTACAGAAAAAAATAGCTTCATTTAAAAAAAAAATGAATTTATACATCATGTATTGACAGCAACAACTTTTTCCCATCTTTTGGGCAAGAGACGGATTCCGTGGCGAAAGAACGACTCGTTTTTTGAGACTATCCACGAATCGATCAATTTTTTTTGAAACCTTCATAAGAAGTGAAGTGCTCATCGATCGGAACAAGGGGTTATCATAAGCAGCGATGTCAGGAGAATAGGCGGATGGGGTAGCACTTCCCACTGCGATGTTTCTAAGTAAGCTTAAAGTGGCTTTGCAATATGTGGTCGAGCATTGTCATGCCGAGGAGTCACTTTGGGACAATTCCCTTGCTTTTGGACCATTCCCAATGCTTTCAAATGCCTGAAAATGGTTGTCTGTTCAACTCCCAATGATTTTGCAAGTTTTTCTTGCGTTTGTTACGGATATTTATCGAGTAATGTATGCATTTCTTCATCTTCGAACTTTTTTGGTTGACCTAGCGTACCTTGTCAATGTCAAAATCACCACTTTTGAATCGTTGAAACCAGTACTCACATGTTGAAATCGATGGAGCATAGTCATCATAGGCCTCCAACAGAAATTGATGCGCTTGTGTGTTTTTTTTTTAATTGAAGCAGAAAAGCAAAAGTTCCCGAAAATTACGTTCAGTTGTCACAAAAGTCGACATATTCAATGACCAAACAATTTATGTTGTTTACACTTCAGCGAAGTGAAACATACTTGAAGACAAAGATGATGATGCTCTGACGTAGATATAGTTTTAGTATCCCCCGATGAGATACAGTTATAGGTAACGCCATATCTTATCAATGTTTAAAATTAATGCATACTCCCAATACTACATCGCAATATTTTTGATGAGAGTGAATAGCCTGTGTTTCGTAAAACATTTCCTTTCTCAGTATATGAAAAACATACAAATTTTGAGAATTCCCTTCGATTTTCACTTCTAACGAGCATTGAAAAATTGCGGGAGAAATTTGCTGCTTTTAATAACCAATGGATATTTTTGATGGAACGTTGGATTTTATATGTGTTTGATTTGTGTTTACGACATGATTCTCGTTACATAAAAAAATACTGCGGCAACATGCGTGGTTGAGCACCAAAAAATTGGATAGAAAATTGTAAACACAGCAAAAAGCTGGCATGTTGGTAGCGATATACAGCGGCACAGTTTGTTACCAACGAATTTTTAGTGGCATCAATAAAGACATTAAGATTAAAACAACAATTATTTAATGCAAACAATAAAGTAAGACAGCAAGCTAAAGCATGCGCAAGTTTTTCCTCCTAATTGCTCATTTTTTTTGCTGACTTGCATAATACAAATACTTAATTGAAATATTCAGCTCGAATTTGATGAAAACTTTGTCAAACATATAGAACTTCTTAGACTCCAATTTAAGAGCCAATGTTCACTTAACTTGTCGACAATATCACCATCGGTTAGACTGCCATCAGAAAAACTCAATTGTAGCCATTGGCGCTAACTAGATGATTCGAATTGCACAAGTCACAGGCACTTCCCAATATAAGAGCGATTCGTTTTTACACACAAACTTTCTGTACCTCTGGCTGCAGATTTAATTATTTGCAAGCATAAATTTTACAAGTAGATCTAATTTCCCAAATATACGATGAGTTTCTATCATCTTTTGTTCATACGAATGCATGCTTTTTGTCTTGATCGATTTCGAACCAAGTCACGGTACAAGTATGAGAGAAAACTGCGGTGCTGGTGAACACACATAGCATAAAATTGTTGAATAATGCAACTATCTGGCCACCAGTTTTCTCTCTCTCGTAAGCACATTCTAAACTTGCATCTACAGTCATTCAACGAAAATACTTTGTAAAGTATGAGGAAACTCCTCCGCAGAGAATACATATTGTCAGGGGATTACATGACAACAACAACAATACCATCACCAATAGATTTCACATTCCAAACATACATTTTATCGAAATTCTTGCGAGAAAATTTATTGTGTTCGGTTGAGTCTTAACGTTGATTCTCTGTTGGTGGATTTTTGGAAGTTTTTTCCTGTATGCAACAACTGCAGCACAACAACAACAACAACAACAACAACAACAACAACAACAACAACAACAACAACAAATAATAATAATAATAATAATAATAATGCATTTCCTTTTGACAAGTTCCAATTTTAACCATGTTTATTAAAGGCGCCGCTACGTTCATAGAAGAGGCAGGTAAGTGGGTCCCAAGTGCAAGCTAAACGAAGCAAAATGTCCCCAATGAAATTGTTCAATGCGTTTCAAGAATTTTATTGATTTCAATGCAAATGCATTTCAAAGGCAATGTAATTCAAGGAAAGTCCAATTCAAAAAAATCACAAGAAATATTCATTAGATTGAATTGTGTCTTTGAGAACGGATTATATTTGCAGTATAGAATTGAATAAAATTCATTCCAAATAATAGTTTCTATGCACAGTCGTTCGTTGAATATGACAATGAAGACTTAAACATTTCAAAGGAAGTGAAATTAAAGCAACCATTTTATAAGACACATGTTATTTCAAATAAAGGTATGCATATCATGAACATCTAGAACATGCATTCCTTTTGTGGTTGATAATTGCTGAAACAGGTTATTGAAAATGTGTTTCACAAATGATTCGATAAAATTAGAAGATATTTCAGAGTTCATTAAGCTTGAATAACATGTGAATTCGCTGTCTTATCGAAATTGCACTATTTGCATAAGATTGCTATGGTTGTGGCCGAATAATTCAGCCTTTTTTGTTTTGTATGAACTTTTCTTCAAATAATGAACCTTTATGGTTCAAATAATTAAACTCTGAAATCTGATGTCAGCCTTTTGGTGGATACAAATGAATACGTTGACGGCATAATTGGTCGAAATTTGTGCTTTCGTACAATGTCCAAAATTATATTTGAATCCTCTTTAAATGATGGCATTTCTGCTTAATTATCGGATTTTCCAATTTGTTTCGTACAGATTTGGTTCGTCCAAATAATTACCAAACTTTTACACGTTCATTATTATAAAAATGTGAAATACCGTTATTATTATGTGTGCTCACACTAAAATCACCGTGATTCAAATGCTAAAAATGGTTGTGAAACCATGTCATTGGGGATATCGAATCATGCTGTTGAAATGAATCGATCGGCACTAACCATGGGGCGGCAATGCCATCAAAATATTAAGTGTTAGTTCCGAAATGTATAGTTAATTGCATTAATTTGTCCATTGAATTGAGGGTGTTCGCGTCAGTTTGCGTTGGTTTTGGTCAGATGTTTTCGCCTGGTGGCACGAACGAAATGAATTGATTCTGCTTCGTTGTATAGAGTGTGTTTCCATTGAATTGAAATAAAATGGATCGCATTTCGAAATGGTACACATTTTTGCGGTGTAAACCAGTAATGTTTTTTTTTTGTTTCGAAGCCTTCGAATTCCTCTTTTAATTAGTGATGGATTGAATGAAATTTAATGCTCTTTGATGAAAATTTTCTCAATGAACAGAATATCCAGAATCCGCCCATAAATACTACGTGCACAATAAACAAAGAACAATATTCTTAGAAATGTATGTAAATACGGAATACAATCTTCAAATATTTTCGTTTTAATTATCCACAAACTGGGAAAATATGAAAAACAAATATCGATCCGTCCGAGGAATTCTAAATCAAATAAGTCATTTCACCAGAATTTTGTCATTGTTTATTTAGCAAAATGGTTGTGTGTACCATTCACATGAACGCACAGTTCAAATAAATTGAAGAGATCTAAAACGCAGAATATTATACAGTTTGCTCGAAATTTTCGCTTTTCAAAGGAAAACTCCCACATCGAGACTCGGTCCCAACAAATCAACCCGAAATTGCTGATTACCATAAACCGGATGCGGATTGCTCAACAAAGTTTAAATTTTTCGAATAACGTGAAGTAAAAAAAAACTAGGAAACTTTTTAGATCGAATAAAGCAGGCAACAAACAAACACACACACACACACACAGGCAATATCTACTTTTGACAGTTGCTCCTTATTCATTGGCAGAAAACAACGGGCGGTACAAAGCAATTTTCAATTAACTCCATCAGAAAGTTGTAAATCAAATTGAAATGATGATATTCCGATGCTTGGATACAAATGTCAGGCACAATACATAGTGACTCAAATGAATGCTCTGCAGCGAAATTATTCAAATAAGATGCTTATTTAATTAAATGCGACAAATTACTAACGCCTGCGATTCCAAATTAAAAAAAAAAAAATCGAAATGAAAAGAGTCACGAATATTTTGGGCGGTGGGTCCCGTACGGCTGCTATGCTGTGCAAAAAAATTGGAAAGAGAGGGAGGGAGAAAGAGCTTTAACGAGTGGAAACGAGACACCATATTGAAAATAATTAATTAAAAGTGATTGCGATTCCCAAACGTGTCTTATTGAATTTATTCAGCGAATGCGATGGCACCGCAATAGCTTCGTGTATTGCAAATTGATTGAGAGTAGTTCGGTACCGACAACGATACATGATGCGATCTTTGTACTTATCGACTAAGTCCCAACATATATTGTGGCTATGACTATCATTAGTTGTGCTGAGTGTTGCTAATATTCCCAGCGTAGATGCGGATACGTCGTAAATTAAATGCTGCAGGTTGAATCTAATTTGTGCGTCCGTTGAATCATATCGGTTGGTTGGGTGTAAGCATACATTTTTCAATTTTCTCACTCGATTCTACGTTGAAATTCCATAACTTTGAGCGAGCTCTGCTCACGCGTTCCCGTGTCGCCCGAAGGTGATAAATAAAATTAGACGATCACTTCGTAGTTATCGCATGCGTGCGCGTTAAATTGATTAATGAAATTTTATAAAATTTTCAGCTCATACACACATAGAAATAATTTACCAAACCAAGACTTTTTTTGTTTTGAAATGGTATGAGGTTTGGTGTTAACACGATCAAAAGAAAAATTTGCGCTCATTTGGATTACATGAATTTACGAAGTCAAATGTGAAGAGGGTGTAATGTTGTCGAAAAATTGCGATATAACATTTATATCCATTTTCACTATTTGCTGAGTTTATTGTATTCGTCAATTTGCTACGTTTTGGGATTGAAGTTTGGGCAATATCAAATATAAAGATTGTTATACTGAAAAGCAAATAATATTTTGAAGCATCGTAAACTCTTTCCATAGGTTTCCCCAATGGTCTGCACATTCAATACATTTACTGACTTCTTGATAAATCTATCGTTCTGCATTCACTTACGATTCAATCGGGTTTCATCCATTTTCAGCTCCAAAAAAGGAAAAAATTTGTTTATGTTTTCGTGTATGTCGTGCGTAAATGAATATCAATGGATGGAGTCGTTCAATTCGGGCGTTGTATGTTCTCTTTCTGAGATGGGGTGAATATTGTATTCATAATCAAGTCATTTGCTCATCTGCTACCTGGCGTTTATTGTGCATTCAAGTGGGGTAGTGCTGATCCTGTTTGCCTCGTCTGTTGGCAGTGTGTTGCGAGAGAACAAAAACTTTTTCGATTACATTGTGTTTACAAATTTTTGGTATACACTGCGCCGAAAGAATAACTTTTCTCTCTCACACCAAAATCTTTGTGCATTTCCTATATTCGGCGTTTGTTCGTCGCTGTTTGTGAGCACTGGGGCGATAGTACAACATACAACGCACTTTCAAATCAATTTATAAAATATTTTTTTTTTTTAATGGAAATATTTGTAAATTGTGCAAATTTTTCGCTAAACCACAATCATTTCTAACCAATGCGATAACAGCACAGTGCTTTTAGAGTTTCATTATATGTTGTAAGCAAACGCGTTCAATCGCCCAAAAAATATGTATTTTTTTATTGCTTAGCCACAAAATTTGTGTATACTCTGTGCCGGACACACGAGAAACCGAAGGGAGTTGATTGATTTTGATGGATATTTTATTATTTTCCCTGCCCTGGTTTATCTCTGTATATTTATGAGTTAACTTCGTTAAACTGAATCTGAGATTGAGCATAATGATAGGACCGCATCCGAGAAAACGAAAAGATTTGTTAATGAAATCAAAGCGTTTTTACGAAGACAAGCGGCCAAAATCCTAATGGAATATTGTTTAGATCTTTAATCATTTATATATAATTCTTTGTCATTTTCGTGGCTTCTAAATGCGAGAAGAAACAATAAATGGGATTTATATGACTTTGTCCAGAAATTGAATAGCAGCTTACCGAAATGACAAGCACAGTTCAGCCAAACATATATTCATCGCAATGCATCAGAATTCCAATCAACAGACTCTCGCTATACATATTTGCGTTACATTTTCTCATTATCTTCTAGGTAATAGCCTGATGCATAAATAAACATTGCGCACTTTAAACATCATTAACTCATTGTTCCACCTATTGAAACAAGATGAGTGAATTGAAGGTGGAGAGAGAGAGATAAAAAAGCAAGAAGTAACAAAACGACATGGAATTAGAGAGACCATTAAAATCTATCATTTGATGAATTTCCCATAAAAAGCAATTATTGTGGCGACGTCTTAAATCAAATATGACATACACATCATCATAATGAGAATGGAATGTGCTATGTACTCAGAGGACTATTCACTGCCTCTCTTATTTAATAAATCTAGCGAGGCAACGAGCCGCGATGTGTGTACGATGGTGAATACGATTGTTCGTGATATATCCGTGTGGGAGTGTAAGTTTTTGTTCCATCGAACGTCACAAGCCAAAGGAACAATGTACAAAATGAAGGGAATAAAACATTTACACCCACACATCGAAAGACGAAACACAAAAAAGTCACGGTACCTAGATCGGATTTGTATTGTACGTCGTGCAGCATCAAGCCCACCGATGGCTGTATGCATGTGCTTTCACCTGTAGCTTCAAAACCAACTCAATCCAATTATTTTCACATGGGATTTTTACCTTTTTTTCTGAGTCGCTCGTCTCGCGTTTCGTCTACCATTCAATATCCATTCACACTCTTAGCTGTCATTTTGTACGTTAGAAAGTTAAAAAAAATCCCCTCTGCTGCTGCTGCTCAAGTATATGACGAGAAATTGCTTCTTTATTCACTCAGCATCTAATGTCGACGTCTTCTACTTGTCGACTTTTTCTTTCCCATTCCGCTTTTAGTCGGTACTTTGAAATGCGAAGCATTTATGTATAGGACCTTTTGCTACATGAAACAATTCGGCCCCAATTCACCAAATATTTATCACATAGATTAGCCCATTTCCCCCCCTCTCATTCTTTGATTTGAGCGAGAAAAGATAGCAGTTGAGATGACTTTTAGCCATGCGTATTTTTCCTATGCAGGAGATAAAAATCTTACAAATCTATTATAATTTTTTTTTATTTTTCCGTTTCATTCAGCTTATTTACTGTTTTGTTCTTCGCTGTACATTGTGATGGTGTTTTCACATATTTCGTTCATTCGTCAAAATGGTATTGATTGGCAGACAACAACAATCACGGTTTTTGTATCGGAACAAATCCAACCGAATTATCAATTCTTCTACAACATTTTTGTGCATGTGAAATACTTTCTTTGGAATCATCAACATTTTGATTGCACCTTTTAATTCAATGCGCTCGATGTAAAAAAAGCGGTTTAAAATTGAAATGTAGTTCGTTTTTTATCTGAACGTCTCAAATTGTGATTTTTTCATGCTGAAAATGAGAATGTATGTGTATATTTTACATTTGTCTGCGACAAAGCTCAAGCAAATGATAGGGGGATTTTTCATACTTTTTTTATCTCTACGCGCAATAAGTATTATGCATTCACTTATGAATTCGTTCATTTAAACATCAATCTGAAAACATCTTGTATCTTTCACAGTGTTGTTAGACAGATATAAATGAATTTTTGTATTAATTTAGATTTAAGCATCATTCGCATAAATTGAAGCTTAACAACCATATTGAAATCAAGTTGTAGTTATTCATTGTCATTTTCAATCAGTTTAGAATATTTTCAGAATATTATATACAGCATATTTTCATATTGAATGTTATATTACATGTCACTTTTTTTTGACGACATTTCATTCGGTTGATATCTATTTATTTATTCATTTGTTACGGATTATTGAAACATGCAAAAGCACATTCATACTAATATGTGCAGCTAGTTTCATGAAACTAAAGCATGCTGACGATGAACTCAATGCAGTATGAATATATTTTTATTTTTTTTTTTTTGCGAGAAGTTAACATTCAAATATCACTCAACATCACCACACTTTTGAGTGCAAGTACGGCACCGACTCCGAAGCGCAGTTCCGAAAATAAATTGGACCGATACATATAAATAAAAACATTTTTTGCTACTAAGATATCGAACCCGCATACCCACAAAAAATGACAATAATCAGCGGAGTACGCTAAATTTTAGGCCATTGTATGAGTATTTTTCTAAAATTTGACAGAAGAGTAAAAAGATATTCAAATATTCGCCGTGATGCAACAAAATCCATTTAAATTAAGATGTTTGGACTTTTATCCAATTTTATCGATTTTAAGAGAACTCATTACTTTTGAATTTGAATGACCCCCCTAGGGTGAATGCTTTTTCATGCTTCAAAAAATCGACATCAAACGAAATGCAGGGGGCCAGTTGTTTCGAAGCTATTATTGAGTGTTTGATCGCAAAAGAGAAGTCTTTAATTAGATAAAATGTGACAAGAAGAATGACTACAATTTATCTCGAATGCTTTATATTCGCACTAATTTGAGCAATTTACGGCAAGCGATATTGGAAAGGTTGAAGACTTGCATCACGCACAACGCTAGTCAGACATGACGATCACATGCGATAGTAGTGAGGTAGCTCGTTTCGATTCAACGAATTCCAATACTTTGCAAACTATTTACGCATAAGGGAGGCTGCCTTTATAAGCTACTGATGTCGTTTGCAGCTGACGCTGGGTGATTTATAAATATGAAATAGACACAAGCATCTAAAATCGGTTCGAATTTTTTCCGACCACATGAATTTGTGTGCCTGCTTGCAATCAACGCGTGAATACCCCTTTTGTTTTTTCGGCATCAGTTCATCTGTTTCTGCTTCATTAAGCTTTTATGGCAGATCTATCAAATGAAAAATTTCTGTCAATAAAGCAAAACGTGTCTGTGTACCTACAAGATGTCGGTTTGACGGGATACAATAATACCATACAATATAAAAATTTTATGAAATTATTTAGAAACTTCAAACCGTATAAAAGTCACACACAAAATTCACAGAAAATCGGTGTGAATAATGTCACTGTAAATTTGTCATGCGCAAACAACATTCCTGGTATTTATGTCTATAAAAAGGCGCAAGAACCGAATTCAATCTCAAATTTAAAAACAGGAACTTTCACAAAAGGAATTGTTTACTTTGTTGTTTGCTTTGTAACATGCTCTCGATACGATAAGCATCTCTATAGCTTTTGCACTCACTGAATCACATGAATAATTGAAAAATGGCGTTGGAAAAAGCTCCAAAGCCGATCTTCATTTGCTTTCAGTGAATAGAATTCAATATATTTGCGTTTCATTTTATTTTCCAATTGCTATCGAAACAAAAGAATGTTATTATCAACACATCATTTAATTCAATAAACATAATTCATGCGTGTGTGTGTATTTGTTTTTCAACTTATTGAAATTTTTAATTTAATTTTTCAAGTCGATGCAATGAAGATAACATGTTACATCTGCGAAACACAAAGGTGTGGAATAACAAAGCATTCGTAATAATGTGAAACATATACTATGCGAAATAGCCTGGGAAATAGGTAGAAAACGGTATACCTATAATTTTCATTTGAATTTCAGCACATCGATTAGAATGTAGACTGTGGCGCTGCTCGGTGATATTTATGATTTTTCTACAGGAGGAAAACGTGATTCGCATTGAAAGGTAAAAAAACAACGAACCGAATAATTTTGCCATTTGCTTGCATGGAACGATCTTTTCAGTATACTATACATACTGAAAAAACAAGTGACGGTTTTTTCTCATTTTTTCTATGTGTTATTTCGCATCGAAGGTGAAAAAATGCGCTAAGTAACAACATTTTGTTTGGACGGAGTTCAACAATTTGCTCACAAACATATTATTCACTTTCTGATATCCAGGTCTTTGGCAAAAATAAGGCGTGCGCACACATTAATTGTACAAATAGCAAAATGAGATGAAAAAAATATCCAAATCACAGGAGATACAGACATGGCTATGGAAACGGCAACGATGAACCGCATTTAATATTTTGCCAAAGCATGTTCCTCGAGAGGAAAAGATGCAGATTTGTATACGACTTATTGTGATGAAAATGCATTGCAAAAATCATGGATTGATGCGCCTCGGCCATCTCAAGGGCTATTATCCCGTTAAATGATCGAATGTCAGCGTTCATTGCCATTAAACAAACAGACAAATAACCTTTATTTATTCACACTGGCCTTTGGCGTTACCATCATCATTCTTCCGCTGTTGCTCCCTCTCAATCTCTCCCTCTCCCTCTCTTTGTATCTCTCTGCGATAGCCCCGCGCATTAATTCAATATATTTCTCTTTGGAGGAACGATAAAGAACCGTGTAAGCTGGTGTATAATCTCTAATATTCATAACCTTCGCCATTTTTGTCTCATTTGAAATACACATAAAATAGTGGAGAAGAGTGATGAACATTCAAATAATACACAAAGCATTAGGTAAAGTTGTAGTGCTATTTCTATAGATGGGAAATTATAATATTAAATGTGTGCGGATCATCGGATTTGAATCCACCAGCCATACATACCAAAACTTGGTTGGGACAATGAGCGAGAGAAAGAGAGAAGAAGAGCCAACATTTTTACGACAGCTCCTGTTTCTATGCTGATGAATAATGTGATTATATTTTTTATATCACAAAAACGAATGCTCGCTCCACGTCGGTAAATTCCACAAATCATTCGATTCATTGATTCGAAAAGCAATTATTAATTTACATCGTCTCTTCTCAGTCAGCTGAAGCGATGTTGCCGAGCTTTATGTGTGATACATGTGGCTACATGCACGCACATGAGTTGCACCATGATCCCATTGACAAGCATTGTTGTCTCGATGAAGTTGGAGGACGACGTGGCGACGAAGTGACGTAAAAATCGCACAGCTTGAATGGATTTATTTGTCGTGTTAGTTATAACTCCATCTGCTTTTTAATTCCATAGACTTGCCGCGTTTGCAGCCATTTACTATTTAAATGATTGAAAACATAAAGTTTTTGATATTAATTTTTGTTGATATTATTGCGATAGTTTTGTATAGAAAGTTATGCGTGAAAACTTATATAAAATCCAGCTGTTGCAGAATGCCATTTTCAATGCACTTCACTCCGCAGATCTCCTTTCCTTTTGCATAAAGTTTCTGAAGAAAAAAAAATTTATGATAAAATCGCCTATTTGCAAAAGACGCGAAGCACAGAAACAAACGGAATTTACATAGATATTGTGCTTATCTTGTATATTGAGTTCCTCTTTAGGATAGAATTCAAAATGAATAAACAATTCATGAAAAATACTCTGTGGAGAGATTTTAAAAAAAATTAATCCCACAGAATCGTGACATATCTGATTTACTGCTCTCAAAACGATTTAAACAACAGCCATTTTTTTTTTCAACAATTCATCAGTATATTCAAATCAATTTTCTTTGATCGACACCACGCCACAATTCAAAACTAACTTTCCAATTATCACAGATGCCGAAAGAGAGAGACAGAGAGAGCGAGAGAGAGAGAGAAAGAATGGGCGAACAAACTTAATGGGCTATAGAAAATTAAAGCAAATCAACAACAATAACACTTGAGCTCGCTGTAAAACTGAGATGTATATGGAGCAAAAAAGATAAATTGCGCATGCAAAAGATGGATGGAAGAAATTTGTTTGTCGTTGGAACATAGAAAACTTATCACTTTTTGATTTCATTGTGTAAAAAATGTTGGTAGCAAATATTGTCGTGAAAGAATCCATTATTTTTCTCCATCCTGTCATCATCTTTCTTTTCCGTTGTGTTCTAATGGATGGCATAATATAATTTCTTTTAATTTTCCATGCTGAAAATAGCTATTTTCGAAATGCTCAACAAAATTAATTTCAGTGCAAAAGACTTTTTTTTTCCCGAAAAGAATTGAATTTTGTTCAATATTTTCAGCTGACGGTCAAATACAAGAGTCTAATGCATATTCAGAAGAAGCCCTTTTTTTCCGGACAACGAATAAATGTAAAATAAAATTAAAATAAAAGTTTATCGATATTTTTAGTCCATAATTCGATGAAAAACATGTAGCAGATGAAGGAGTAAAAGGCAACAGTCGATTGATGTGTACTCGAAATCGCGCGAGGCGAGTAATTTAAATTTATATCTGGACATAGGACGCTTGATGAAAATTGAAAAGAGATTTACTGAAACATGGCGTCATTAAAAATTGTCCTCGATGAAAGCATTTGCACACATAGATTGATCGAAAATTTCCATTTTCCATTTCAGGTGTGTGTATTTTTCAAGTGGGTTTTCCCTTCTATCGTCGTCTCTTTGTTTGTCAAACGTTAACACAATGACATTTCGTTTCGAAGAAAAAGAAGCTGTCAAGAGATTTCTTTTTCTTTCGTCCTCATTTCTTACGCTATTCGTATTGTGTAAATGCGCGCATTTCTCATCGATGTAAATATTTATTCGGAGATTGAAGTGAAATTCACATTTTTGGCGTGCTAACAAATTTTTTGTACACTATGCTTACATTTCGTGGTTCATTGATGTATAAAACATTGCTTGTTTAATGTTACAAAAGTCAGAGAGAAAAAGAGAGCATTATGACGAACGAGAAGGATACGATTGCCTGAACCCAAGCGAAAAGCGACGAAAGAAGCGATCGGCAAAAGTAAGAGATGATTAGCGTTGAATGGTTTTCATACTCTTTGTATGGAAGAGAAATGAATCGAGAACTCGCCATTAAATTATTTTCGAGAAAAAGCCCGAAAGCTCTGATTTGTATAACAAATTTTATATGGATTTCGGGCATCAATCTGCAAATATCATACGGCTCGAAATTCGTTTCATCTGGACGAAATATGCAAAGTGGCTGGGTATGTTTTTGTGAATTTTTTCTGTTTGTGAATTATGGTGAAGGAACTCGTCGGCAAATGCTATGAATATGAAATTACATGAAAATTGGCATTTCAAATATCATTGAATGGAAAAAGCTTCCGAGAAAACCCACAGCTTCTGTCAAAATTCTTCTTCACGCTACCAGCATCGATGTGCGAAGAGAGATATTTGCGTGTAATTCATCTTTAAATTCATGTTGTAGAAAATATTGTATAATTTTCCTCTTGCACTGCTGCTCTTGTTGTTTCTCCTTCATCTTGAGCCTTTATCGCGGAGAAACATCGATATGCAAATCACCATTTAAATAAATGTATTTTCAGACAGGATTAGCCGTGTCGTAGCACAGTGAAAAAATTTTCAACTGCTAGTCATTTGTTTCGTATCGTAATGCATTGCCACAACACATACACTAATCCCGCCATTAAATCTTACAGCTTTCAACCCACGCGTCCCCAACTCATTTTCTCATTGCCGAACAAGAATCAGACGGAAGGAGTGTCAAAGTACTAGCGCTTCTTTTTCCATTTTCATAATAACAAAATACGTAACATGAAAACAGATCGAGATCGAGAAACGTTGCAAACGAAATGAATCAGTACAAAAGTCAATGTACCATCACAGATTTGATATTGTCAATTTTCCGCAATCGCTCGCTTCGGATAAAGATTTGTGTTGGAAGATTACATTTTCACGGAAGATACCGACAGAATTGCTTTTGATTGAGTCAAGAATGTGGAACCCGGAACACTGAAAATGACAACACACGAACAAAAAAAAAATTACCAATCAAAAATGGAATGTTTAAAATGGCGAAAATGGTGAAGTAACAACCGAATTTTCAATCCAAAAGTCAGATAAGTAAAAAAAAAAAAACAAATGAATAATTGAAATCCATGATGGGACAAATAGCTGCAATTTTCCTTTGACGATATTTTCGTAATCAATAAAGTATCGAGATTGTAACATTTTGGCGCCTTCAGAAAGTGCTTTCATCTCAAAGTAATGATAATTAAAATGGGAGCTGTAATGCAGCAAGCGGCTAAAAGACATTCCATTAAACATTATTTCGTGCATCAGAAGCTTAGCCACCGATTACCGTTGGTAATGGGACGATATAGCACCACTTCATCGACTCGGCTCAGTACATTATCAAATGATGCTTTAAGGTTTTTGCCTGCTTTCTCTTTCCAAATCGCATATTTTTTTTTTTTTCATTTTTCAATTTATCTTTACGTTCGCCAATTGAATTCCTAATGTGGAGCAGTGATTTGATTTTGTGTTACATGATGTCTACAAATGATAGATATGTTCGTACAAAGCGCAAATAATCACTCTGAATGAATTAAGTTTTACTTTTTCAATCAACACAGTGTGAGTGTGGATGCGTAACAAGTATTATAATTTGGTGTTGAACACATTGTTATACGTGTCTTGCCTATTTTGCATATAAATAACCTCGGTTCAAATCTCCTCTGGATGATGAAGAAAAAATGTAAATTCAATTAAATGTGGAAACTGTGTGTGCTGGCGCCAGGCAAACGCTTCCAGCAAAATGATAGCATGAGATCTAATCGGTTGTATTTGAATGACATAGGAAAAAACGAATTGATATGGATATTGTGGGCGGTCATTTAAATTATTCACGTGAAATTTATAAACATTTTGCATGTGTGCCAAATTGTAAGGTGCTATCTCTCTCATGTGATACACAATAGAAATGTTGTGCACAGAGAGAAAGAGGGAAAGCTTTCGAAACAAAGATATAAGAAAATGGTCTTTGTGTCAAAGTGTTGAGAGATACGCACTCGAAGTGAAATATCACCTCAATCAATGTGACATATTTATTGTGATGCCTTTTCACATATAAATTCTCAAATTACGAAACAAACATGTGAGGCCTTGATTGAATATCCTTCAGACCGGAACAAGGAACGATTCAATTTTTGACGTTAAGTTTGCACTGCCTCTTTGCTGTAATAGTTACGCTAACTAATACAATAATATTTTATTCATATCACTGTTGCTATTTGAGCCAAATATTTTTGGACAGTTCAATCGCATGAATGGTTCTTTTGCTGCTAGAGGGAAATATGTGAACGTATGCACACAAATATTTTGCAAATACTGCATATAAACCCACGTATTTGCAAATATTTTTTGCAGTCATTTTTGCAAATATCGTGCATATATGCATATAAACCACAGAAACCAGCGTGTACGCATATTTTTGTCTCATTTGGAATATATATTTCCAAATAGATATTTCCCCTAGATCTGCTATTTTCTAAACCCGCTGACGTGCAAATTCTTCGAAAGCAGACAATTGATGCGACTCCATAATAAATCACTTTCTAAAGTTGAAGTGTTTCTGGTGAAGTGACCCTAAGATGGGATTATTGTTGACAGTTATCGTAAGTCCCAGGACCTTTCCATGCCAATATTCATTGATACATTGATAAATATCTAACAATTCTGTGAATGTACACAGCGAGAACAAATATGAATGATAAATACAAAGATTTCTCTGTTTATGCGGCAAAAACGCCACCGGCTCTGTGATCAACGTGTAATTCCGAATATGACTAGAACTACATGATTTGATATTCATTTTTTTATTCAATTGAAATATAAGCAGAGAAGGATGGAATGCTGATAAAGTTCATGAGCTAACAGCTGCCACGTTGGCACCAAATACTTGACCTGCATTTTTCGCATCGATGTTCATATCACACACGCACACATAATTATTCAAATAACGCTGTCAATCGTTCTAACACTCCGTGTGATGAATAATCAATTTACAGCCTCCTTTGTGTAGATCATTGGCGACGAATGACAATTGTTCGTCCATCATTTACTCGATCAAATCCTTCCTTAAATAATTGAATTCGGAAACTGAAATGGATTCATTATCTCCGCGGCATCATAAATCAATGGGTGAAAACGAAACTTTTATACTTACTTAACTGTCATGTCATCGAATGTTGTAATCAATAAATAAATACAAATGGCAGTCATTAATTCATTTGGTAAATTGCGTGCACGCAATCGACAAACGGCTTCCGTAATCGATTAATGATTTGGATTTTTTGTGTGTTTTGATCTGAAAATGTGATATTCAGTGCCGCAGCCGAATCAAGATTTCGGCGTCCAAATGCAGCATCCAATTAATCGGAATGATTCAATTCATCAGTTTCTCATTTGGATTTCTGGTATGACGCTTTCCGTTGATTCAATAACAAAAACGAAACGCAGTTTCAAAAGGCGCTGTTGTTCTATGAAATGTTATTATGCGATTTATCATCATTCTTCTTTGAAATGATATCGTCCAAAATTAATAATTTCATGGAAAAAACACAACAGAAGGAACTTCCATTCCATCGAAATTGAAAATGCGCACTTGCAACAAATAGAATTAATGTAAAAATCTCTGATTGCATAAACTTTAATAAGCAATTCTTGGCAAAACTAATTCGTTTTCCTTTCAAATATTCGTCAGAAGTCATTTTGTCAATTTTTTGTTACACTTTATTTTTATATGAAATTACAGAATGCGTTCAGTGAAATATAACGATATTTTTAGGATTTCGTTTTACTGGGGGAAATGACAGCATAAAGGAAGCATGAAACAAAAGCCTATATAAAATTTTAAAATAAAGAAAATGCTGAAGAGAAAACATACACCGAGTACAAAGAAAGAATACATATTAGATAGAATTCATGCTGCTGATATAAGCAATGATTCGTCGTTCGAAACGACAATGAAACCAAAATATCAAAGCTGACGCGTCAAACCGAACGGAAAGAAAATAAATTTGAATGTACAATTGGTGAGTTAGAGAGTGTGCAAATTCAATACCAAGAAGATAAACAATAAGAAATCGAACTATATAATGTGTCCGAGCGCCTCGTTTTGAGCTGGTCTATTTCGTAGAGAGTGAGATTGAAAAAACACAAATTTAGACTTTATTTGTCAGCTTTATTTTACGTTGTCTGCCAGTTTTGACTCTGCGGGGGCATGCTCAATCAACAGACTAGAGAATTGCATTCGATTTTTCTTTTCAAAGAGATTAAAATGAAAACAGCCTTAAGCTGTGAAGCAATTTTTCCCTTTTGCCGCCAATCCTGTCTCACTATTGCGCTTTTTCCAATCAGGCACGGTTCGGTTTGTTTTGTTGAGTGAGCCGTTTTTAATGTTTGGTCACAAAAAACATTTCGTACACGAATCGACACACGTTTGAGCTTGTAAGCGCATTGGAAAATTCCAATAATCTCCATCAGCGTGATATGGCAGAAAGGAAGTAGAGTGTGCAATGTTCGGGTGAGCGGAAAAATGAAAATGATTGAAATTCACTGGAATCGTTTTTATTTTTTTCATAGTAGTGATTTGAGATGGGTGATGCCTGTACATCAAACGGAATGTTTTTTTTAAGAAATCTATAAATCACATGAAAGAACAGTTCACTTTATACTAGCATGTGATTTTATAGGTTCATAAAATGGATATGCGTGATCGAGAGGGATTGGAATCGGCTTACATGAAAATAACGAGTCTCTCAGAGAGCAGATGCGAGAGAAAGTTAAGAAGAAAAGAAGACAAAAGCTAAACAATGTGACCGTCAAACTGGCACCAAAACGTATCAGATTGCATGCGAACGGCGTAACATCATCGGCTAATGTTTGTCCGGCCCGTGTATGGTTGGTGGCCATCATTTAGCATCATAAACACTTCTTTTTGTTTGAATGGTGCCACCGCTTTTCGTTTCGTCTATATTAACCGTAATTATTGTTACATTGTTTAATGATTTACGTTTTCTCAATGCGCATGTAGTATTTCACTGTAAGTGTGGCACAGAGATCAATCTAAACTGGATGCTGTGTGATTTCTCCGGAAATGTGAGTAGTACAAAAAGGCGACTCCCATTTCATGTTTTTTTTGTTGTAAATTGCATTTCATTCATGTCGTGCCGACGACATTCAGGCCACTTTCTGTTGATGAAACAGAACCGGAGCATTGAAATGTAATCTTAAATGCTTTACATTGCTGGTTTACACTTTAACGAAAGTCCATTAAAACCGAATCAGCCCTAATTTTCCCATATTCATTTCACTCTTATTTGTAAGTACATACGTGAAGAATTGGATAATTAATTCATTAACATAATATGTCAATAAGCGAATCAAAGTTTTGCTTTCATGTCTGCCACAACGAAAATACCAAGTAGGCATAAAATAGCGATTGACATTCACTTGGTTTGGATGTGCTTAAAATTCAGCCATAAACTTTATATTTACCGCAGGGAATGCAATGTGCACACTTCTTCAAATCCATTCTTAACTTTTCAACACAACTTTTGGTGCTCAAGTTGAGCTACTCAACACAATTTGCGGAAATGTTCATTGCATATTTTTATGATTGAATTTGATTGTTATTTCAGTGTGACTGTGAATGTTTGGCTTAGTATCCTGATAAGCTCCTTGCTCTCTCTCTCTCTCTCTCTCTCTCTCTCTCTTCCTCTCTTACTCTTATTCACTGAAGCAACACAGCTTAATGTCAATTTTATTGTGTTCAAGTTTCGTATCGGGCTACGTTAACCTGTGTCATTTTGTGTGCGCGCACGCTCAATTCTATGCGGTTTCATACAGTTAATAATTTTGCTGTTCCCATCATCAACGGAGAATTAATAAAGAAAATACTACCCACCGAATAAATCTAATCTTAAAAGAAGAACATGCGAAAAAGGTAGAGGAAAAAATATACAGGGAAAACGACAAAAGACAATAAAAACAATCTTTTGTTTTTATGGCTGAAACAAGCCATTTATCGCATCCATCGTACATGCGTTCGTGCGTGTATATGAAATTTCAGCTCTTTTCAAATTGTCTGCTATTCATTTCGACCCGGTCATATTTTACTTCTTATAGAATAGCTTCTTATTGTTTCTTGGAAACTTCAAGTCAAGTGCTTAGCATTCCATTCTTTATTCTATTTCAACTCCCATATTGACACACTTCCGATTCTCTCGATCTCTCTCACATTCTCTCTCTGTGTGTATGTGTGTGGAAAAGAGAGAAATTGGCAAAAGAATAATGCGATAAGAAGGAGTCTAGATTTACAATTTATAAGTATAAATACAGACAGATCGATGTATTTTATTCGTTTGACCAACTTAGCCAAAGAGATGTATTAAGAGAACGGCAACATTTTACGATGGAATAAATAAAACGAGGAAAAGAGACACGGAGAAACAAAGAGGACGTCTCACGTTTTCAAATTGAAATATTGGACAATTTTAACGGAAATAACAATCGGTAAAGAGATTATGTGCAGCGGGTTTCATTAGATTTTAAAAAGACACATAATAAATATATTTGATGATAGATTTTCTATACAATACAATGGAATTTGTTGCATATAGGATCCATGAACGGACTCCAGAATCGCACCGCAGATTTCAGTAACCACAGGCTGAATATATCGATTCACTTTTTCATTGAAATATTGAAAAATAAATGGTCTTACGTACGTAAAACTAACTTTTCCGCACATTTCGGTTTTTCATTGACTGCTACGAATTTGTATTGGATTTATGTTTATTTCATATCGAATCATCATGCAACTTTGAGAATAAATCACAGAAAATCTCAAGTCATTAAGATGAGATCGAATTTCAAGTCATTACACATCATGTAATTTAAATTGTAATTAAAAAAACGAATAAACAACTCAGTTTCTTATTTTTATTTCAACAAACGTTTGCTGCTTTTGAATTGGTAATAACAATTATGAATTAGTTCATTCTGATGTGAACTTTCAATTCATGCCAGCGATAGATATGGTTCCACATTAATGTTATGTATGACTTTCATTAAAAAGTGAATGAGCATTCAAACTGATGAAAAAAACACAGATTAGAAAATCACAAATACTTCATTCAATTTATTGACAAAATTTGAATTTTTACCTCGCAAATTCAAAATTTTGTAGGGGAGTTAGTCTTAAACCTCATCAGAATGACTTTTGCGTGACTCATTTGTTTCATAAAAAAATAATATTCTGAAAGTTTCAATTCGATACAATGTGAACTTGAGATAGTCGCCATACAAATTTTCAGTTTTGACCCCGAAGACTCAGAAAATCGAAAATGTTGCAGTGGAGGTAGTCCTATATCTCATCAGAATGACTTGAAATTTTGCACGACTCATTTTTTTCATGGAAAAATAATATTCTGAAAGTTCTATTTGGATACAATGTGAAATTAAGATAGTCGCCATACAAATTTTTCGTTTTGACCGCGAAAAGACACCGAACATCGAAAATTTTGCAAGGGAGGTAGTCCTAAATCTTATCGGAATGGCTTGAAATTTTGTAAGACTTATTTTTTTCACATAAAAGAATAATATTTTGAAAGTTTCATTAGGATACAATGCGAACTAGACATAGTCCCCATACAAATGTTTCTTAATTATATTGAAAAACAGCCCATTTTTTGATTCGACTCCATTAGAGCTACCCGAAAAAGTTATCCGATTAGGCTGAAAATTAATAGGTTTCTATTTCTAATGAAGACCAATGTGTATGTAAATTTTTGATCAATTCTGATTTCAATATTTTGAGTTATCTTGTTAACAAATTTTTGCGTATAACGTACAACGGACAACGTACAACGGACAACGTACAACGGACAACGTACCACACACGGACAAAAAATTGCTCCGAGAATGGTTGCAATCGTTTTTTCTATGTTCAAAAGACTTATTCCTAGAGTTTTGAATTTTTTGGACCGATCGCAATACCTTTACCACACACAGTGGTGTGTGTTGAAAATTAAAAACAAGAAATACTCCATCACTTCTCATACAGAGTGCACTATTGGTAATGATGCAAAAAGTATGATAAAACCAATTTAAAATCAACCCGAAAAATGCCCGTTTACTTGGGAGAGAGAAAAAAATCACAATGAATACAATACGAACAATGATTTCAAAAATACAACTTTTTCACTTAAGAGCTAATAAAACTGTAGCATAGCCCATTGGAATTCAGCAGATATTACGATGGTGACAGACAAAAACCGATACGATTGAAAATTATTAAGAGATAAACTTACCGAATGATAGAAGCCCACTGTTCAGCATGCTCAATTTGATTGTATTGGGTATTGATACGAGGCTTGTTGTAGCGCTTAAGGTTTTTTTCTTTTTCGGTTTTTCTAGGTCCGCATAACGTGACGTCGATCTACAAAATACAACAAAGTTAAACGATAAATGTTTGAGCTGATTCCATCATCGAAAAAATGGTTCTTCTATTGCAATCATCGAAGGATACTAACACAAGAAAAATACTTTGCATGCTAAAGTGGAATAAATTTGTAGTTAATTAACTCAAAGAAACCAACGATGGAAATTAGGCGAATAGATTTGAACGAAATAGTTCTCTAATTGTTCATTCCTACAAATCGTTCACATTCATGTAGGAGTTTTCGATATGTTTTATGTTTCATTCCATCGAGTCTAGTTTAAGTGGAATGGCACAAGAACGCCTCTATTTAGATTGGAATACATACATAGCTCCAATTTGGAGCAAAAAGCCATTGAATATTTTGATTATGATTTTTGCTCACACCATCGGGCGGAAACATCAGAACATTACCCACGCGAACCAATGCGAACCAATGCGAACCGACGCGAGCGCCCTCAATCCAATAGACAGATCTATGCAATTTAACTATTCATTTCTGATCGAACGCATATTTTGATGGCATTGTCAGCTTCTGACCAACATTCGCATTAGAGGAGGGCAAATTAGAAACATTGCCATTGAATATCATAAGAACATCCCGATTAAGAATTTTTCATTAATTGCAATAAAAAAAAACGATAGTTTTGACCTTTTTCATAACAAAAGAAACCTTTAAAATGGATCTGAAATGCGTCCCACGATTTAAATATGGACCTGATCGAAAAAATGAAAATGAAAAAAAGAAACTCACTCTTGCAGAGTGATCATCTCTTTTGTGAAACTCAATCCGTTAACTTTTTCTCTTGCTTAATAAAAATGTTATTTTGTCAAATTTTAAGCATAAAATCGTGGTCCGAATGACTTTCTATGCAAGGAAAAAATAACATGCATTTTTTTCTGGATTCCATTCTTAAGCTTTTCATTATTGTTTGTCTCTCTGTTGAGCGTTGAATGAACAGTTGCCGCCACATACATATTTTTCGAAAGCAAAAAATACACGCAACAAAGCAATTTTCTCACATGTCACAGGTCAATATCCCTTGACAGCAGCATACAAATATTCGCTGAATATACAGCGGCGAAAAATAAGAGAGAAGCCACCAACCGAAAACCTAATATGATTTGGTTATTGCTCCATCGCACTTATTCGCCTCGCGTCACATTTTCTTTGGAATTTACAAATTGCACAGCATAAAAGTCAAGTAATAAAATAGATAATTAAATGTTTGATGGAAGTGAGTGTGAAATGGTAGAAGCGAAAGTGGGATAGTTTCGTTCGATTAGTTTCGTGCTCACTCTCTCTGTCCTTGCAATGTGACCACCATCGAGACGAAGATAGCAACTCGGCTTTATCGTGGCTAACATTCTATCGATTAACTGATTAACTTTTATGAGCTTGAAGCCACCACAAATAGCATTGTCGCATATATTCAATGCATCTATATTGTTGCGCACCACATGCGATGTTTTGCCCAAAGGAATCGGCTCCTAATCGAGTTGTTCAAGTCGTGCAAGCGAAAAATTGTCTATTTTGTTTAATGCACACGCAAAATTGGCCGTTATATTATTTTCATTGGAAGTTTTCGACTTTTTCGAACATCTATCGACATTTGCAGAGACTGGTTGAGTTTGCAGCAAAGCCAAAGCGCAGGAATTTCAAGCGTGATGACTTGAATTATCCAATTTAATAACATCCCCCCCTCTTTGTAATTTAAATTATTCTGTCCGGTAATCTCGCGATGGAAAAACTTGGGTGCTTCAAAAAAAAAACACATTTCAAAATCAATTTTATCAGATTTATTGGTAAAAAATAGCCATTCTTGGTATTAACTCATTGACCGACAACTGAACCAATATTCTGAGTTTTGTGTGGTCAAAAGTTGTTTTTTTCGAATCTTATCGAAGCTTTTGATGCTGTTGTCCAAGATGTCATGATTTTCCATTGAAAATGACTTTTCTTGAGAAAGTAAAGTTTTTTATCTCGGTAGAAAAGTGGGTTGCTAATCTGTTAAGAGTTTCTTTTTCAGTGACATGCTTGATTTAAAGCGACAACGTCAATCGATACATTTTCAACATTCTTGGGTTTTCTTCGGCTATCGATTTGATAGGCATTTTTTAGTTGATTTCCGTACAAAATGACATTCAGGCACTATCTTCGAATTTCAAATTCGGAATTTGACCACAAATTCACAAATCAAGAATTGCATTATTGACAATGTATATGAATAGGTGAGAATGAAAACCGACCTCTAACTATTGTGAGAATTAAAATGAGACTGGAAAAAAAATGCAAATTGAAATGAGACCAGAAATTTTTTTTGCATAAAAATGAGACCCAAAATTTTTTCACTGGTTGTCTCATTTTTATCTTCAAATTTTCCGGGGTCATTTTTACTCTCAAAATTTTCTGGTCTCATTTCTACATTCATATTTTAAATGTTTTTCGATCTCATTTTTATCCTCAAAATTTTCACGATCTCATTTTTATTCTTCAAAAATTCCAGGTCACATTTTTGTTTTAAACATTTTCCGGGTCCCATTTTTGTTTTCAAATTTTTCTAGTCTCATTATAATTTTCACAATAGTTAGAGGTCGGTTTTTATTCTCACCCATTCATATGAAATTCATTGGAAATGTTACAGAAAATGCTAAATTAACATGAATGATGGATTGCGATGATGAAGTAAATCTCAAAGTGTTTTTGGCACAATTTCGATGTTTCTTAAAATATTTGTGATGAAGTGAATGTGTGTTTTCATAATCCGACCGTGATAATTTGCTCAATAATGTAGTCTGTCGATTGAAGAAAGGTGTTTATTGTTCATCATGTCCATTGTGATAGGATTTCTAACTCCACCCAAAAAACTCAATGAAATTTACACCAATTCTCATGTTATTTAATATTCAACTTCGCAAGTAACTTATTTCTTAGCTTGAATTTTTGTAAGACTTCTTAAAAAATTGTATTTGGATAATAATTATTATTGTAAGTTCATACTGCACCAATCATTTTCGAACTTTGTGTGTGATTTTTTCATTCGAGCGATCAATGCATTTGTTCGATTATGACGTGTGCAAAAGTTTCCATGCCTCTTTCACCAACGACTCCGTAAAGCGCGCACCATAAAATGCGCATTCATTTGCAGATGAGACCGACATCAAACCATAAATAGGTACGATGTAAAACGAAAGATGAAGGTTGTAAGAAAAGTTTTCTTCGATTGGATCGTTTATTTTCATTATCGCTCGAATTATTTAATCGCAATATTTTTATTGAAACTCTACGGGGGGAAAAAGTGTCAAGTTAATTTCCCGAATAGTTCAAGGTAATTAATTGAGACTGAAGTATCATGGCTGTGCCGTTGAGATGGAAACACTTAAAACTGCACCGCTGACCAAATTTTTATCAAATGCAATCATCAAGTGTTTGCAGTCATGACAATTGTCGTCGTCGTCGTTTGAAAATGTCGGAGCAATTACCGAAATCATACTTGTTTGCGTCAAGTGCACGGCAACATCGTATATGTGATTGAAAGTTGCCTGAAAACCACGTCAAATTTGATTTCAATTATTCATTTAGCATCAATTTGTGTTCCACCTGCCGAGCGATCGTATTTGCACGAAAATGTAATTAACTTGACTCGATTTGCGTTTAGCTGAATGGTGTTTGTGCATTTGCGGCAAATGTAGTTATGGGAAGTAATTTTAAAATCAATTAACTAGCTAAGCATAACAAAAAGCCAAGCAGAGAACTTCATGGAACGATATGAAATGAATAAAAGTGGAATATATAGAGATAGAAAAAGAAGGCGGGTGAGAGAGAGAGAGAGAGAGAGGGGGAAAGAAAGAAAGAATGAAAGAAAGAAAGAGAAAACGAGCTTCAGTAAGATTCCTATTATAATCATTCTATATGCGGCGGTGGTTGGATCTCATATCGAGAGTACCAATGAATCTCGATTCAAATTCTGTTATTCAAACTATATCGCATTTAGTTTTAATTATTCAGAGCAGGTTCAGAATGATGGGTGATGTGCGAGTATGTGCGAGGTCGCATGCAAGAATGTTGCTCATGCATTATTGGTTGCGAATAAACGGTTGTTGTACCGAATGACGGAACCGGTTTCTGTCCACGTATACATCCATTCCGATATGGAGCGTACGTGCAGCAAGTGTGCACATGTGCGCAGTTTTATGTGTGCTTTATATAGTGGCCGGTCAGGGTATTTGCCTTAAATCCACTTACAAATCCATTCGCTAACACATCCAATCCTCATTTGAAATGAATTTATTTCACCGATTGCAAAGTTCAACGCTATTTTCACTTTGATTTCATTCCATTCTCATCCTCGGCGAATGGATGAGCAAGTCGAACGATAGTCGTTCCGTAAGGTCGGGCGCGCGCGATAGAGATTCAATTTATTGGTTTGCAAAACCAGCAAAATGTGTGTGCAATCTCTTAAAGCGACCACTTCAGGACAACCTGACATTCTGATGCATGTGACTTCGATTTAATACATAAATTGATATTATACACCGACATTCAGATAATAAATAGCATCACGTGTAAATATGGTTTTACATAGAGTGTAGTAAAACATATGTATCGAACTCCTTGAAATGGCTATCCTTATCTCTAGTGCGCCGCCATTCATTTTGCCAAGTTTGACCAAACCACTGAAATGCTTTCCGCTTCTTCCTTTTCAATTGTTACATAATATTCAATGCAACGTTTGAACTGGTAAACGACTTTTTTTATTATATTTTTTCGTTCTAACATGGATTTGGCATGGTATTTATCGCCAAACTTAACACGCATAATAAGAAACTAGATCATTTTCTACCTTCTGCTTGTCTATTAATTTCACTTTAAACAAAATCACAGATTGTTTTTTTCTCTTTGGCTTTCAACAAGAAGAACGCATGTCACGAATACAAAAGTGCTCATCTCAAAATGTATCATATCCACTAGATGTAAACAGAATTCAGAACGTGATATTGTTTCAAATGGAGACATCGCGTGGGAAAAAAGGGATACTAATCCACCGAATACAGATCACATTACGCGGTGCATCTACAAAAAATATCAACTTCCAAATTCAGAAGCACAAATCATATTTTAGCCAGAGTGTTTTGACCCTTTGCAATTCAGTCGTTGCACCGCGACATTTTCAATTATGCTACCTTTTTCGCATTCATTCATAGTTTTGTCATAAGAAAAACAATGAATTTTAATTTATTCGGTTGTGGGATGTGAATAGAATTGCAAGTGATAGAACATTGTATCCGTTGGTTAGAAGAGCACAATAAAATACAGATGAAAGCAGATGGAATTTCATATCAACTATGTTTCTATCACTTGGTAGATATTTTCGTTTTATTCTTATTTTCCGGAAGATGACCAATGACCATTTTCACTGTCTCACGTTTCCTGATTTGCAAACTCATTTGCCGAATATGAGCAGGAATGGGCTACGCTCGTGTTCATATGTGCGATACAAATGTTTTTCTCTTTTCATTTGTCAATGCGTGTTATTCGCGGAACTATACTGTGGCACATTGAACCGTATCTCTGAAAGAGATGGAATAAAAAACTGAAACTTCTTCTCCATGTCTCACATTCTATTCAGATCATGAGGATATTGCGAAGAGATGCAGTAACTGCAATTTCTGAGCTGCAAAAAATATCAAACTAAAATTTAAAATAAAGCAACTTTGATACGGTTTCGAAGCGTGCTTATTGAATTGTCAGTTTTCTGTGGCTTTTCCACTAATTTCATATAGAAAAAATTCCAAATTTAGAGAAATTTCATCAGATAATAAAAATACCGATGCTGGTTGAAGATGTTAATATGTTCACTTCCAAAATAATACCCGGTAAACTGAGTCATGGAAAATGATTACTATTCAATGAATGTTTTTGCTGTCGCATTTCCTTGCTCATAAAACTTTTCGTACAAATGCCAACTCGAAAGATCAACTTTTGATACAGTTTTGTCATATTCTTCTGATCTTGTTGAAGGTATGTTGGAGTGTCAAGCTTTTTTCTTCCAGATCTCATTATTTGCGACGCACGTGCTCATTTGCATTGGAAATGAAAACACTGAGCAACTTAAAAAAATATTGCATTTTTCGATTGGCAAATTTCGCTGTTTCCAGTTGACAATTGATTTTTGTACCAAGTAAATGTTCTCTCCAATAGCGGAACCGCCTTTGCGAGAAGCGCAAACGAAAACTAAAATGGCTCTTTTTCAATTCGGCGTGGCAGCGGATTCGATCGACTGAGAAACGGGGAACACATGCTTGTTTGCTCGACGATTCGCGGATTAAAAACGCGAGAATGTCTTTTATTGCATCGTTTGCACATGACATTCAATTTGATATTCGCACTCATGATATGTATTTTTGGTCAGCGAAATTACTATTGAAGAAAATTCAAATTATGTAATAGGTGGCGGTTCGTTATTCTCCAATTTGCAATGCAATGTGTGACGGTGTAACGTAATTTTTCCAGTTAGCAATAAACCCAAAGGTATTTTGGTGAGAAGGTTACTTCAAATGTATAGCCTACTGCATTTTCATATAGATTCGTCGTTTGACTTAATTCATTTTTGGGATGCGACAGTCTAGAATCTGCTGCTTTGTAACAGCCATGCCATATTTAGAAACGTAACTAAACAATTTGCTCGTGAAGCTAACAGTTCTAATCAAATAAGCCACAAATCATTGATCTGAATATTCATCGTCTCTTTAAAATAATTTATTCATTTGCAAATATCCCATTATTAAAAATGCGACCGTATTTTGTTCATTATTTATTGTATTCGTGGATATTCGCGCACGTTCCTTAGTCAAAATGTAGTTCAGCAAAAATGAGAGCAAAATCTGAAAATAAATTTGTGTTATTGTTATTATTTCGAATGTTTATTTTTGCATTATTTGTGTTGCTGATCGTGTGTGTGCGCGCTTTTGTTGCGGATTTCAAATTGAATAGAGAAGTTAAATAAAGCGTTTTTGTGTGCTTTAATGCAAATCTTATGCTTTAAATATGCGATTCAAATTCTCCATACAAATGGTTAAATGTTGATATGGTTAAAAAAAAAAAATATTGAGTTTAAAATGTGATGTGTGAGTGATGCGCCAGAAGTTTTCGACAAAACCCTGACGCGTTGTGCATCGTCTCGATGAAAACGCCACTGAGATATAACAAAAAAGACAATGGAAAATTGGATCTTGGGAATAAAAATTATTCAATGATAATTTTCATCGCCGGTTCTTAGCTATATATTATTTGGATTGTTGGATTTTATGCGTATTCAGCGGTATTTTTCATAAGCTACAATGAAATTACACGAACAAAAAGGAAACAAATATATAAAACTGAAATGCCGCTGGCGCTCATGATTTGAATCAAAATGTAAAGCGTCACCAAGATGCAACCGTTGATTTTTTCAGGTTAATATCTGTTTACATGAGCCAAAATATGGAAATCGCTTGAGATGATGAATAATATACACAGTGTCTACGCGTTGGAATTCATTTCAACGGGAAATTTAAAATTTTTCGTGCATGCTGCTGCAACTGTCGCATCAGTGCGAGCAGCAAACAAATAACAATATTATTATTCGTATCATTTCCTTGCAATAAGCAAAAATATTGAATCAATTCGAGATGAACTCAATCGGCACGAGATGTGTGTGCCGGTGCATGTATATGGCAACAACGAGGTTCGAACGCACGAGCGATATTTATACGCGCCACAATCATTTCATGCGTATGGTGGCATTTGTTATGCACATAACTTCTTCTTCTGTTTCGAGACATTTTTATCAAATGAGCGCATTCAATGTGTTTCACACAATTAGGAAATAACATAAATTTGTAAATGTGTTGAGTTTGAAGTTTGGTTAAATAATATTACATCTGATTATCATACATTCTGTGTGGTAGCTCTGCTCACTTTTGGCTGTTAATTGTAAATTCAAATTTGAATAAAAATTTCACGTTACCATTTCATGTGACTCGAAACTATGAAAAACATTCCGCTTAGTTTGGTGGAAATGTGCCGATCGCAGTTGCGCAGATGGCGAGAGCTCCGAGTGTGGAAAAAGCAAGGAATAATCTAATATTTATAATTCTATTATCCGCAGTTCCGCATGACAAAGAGGTCCGTGAGGCCCGGAAAAACACACGATGAGAATAATTTTGTTGGCGTTTTTGTTGTCTTTCGTTTATTTGCATTCATCTATTATTTTTTTTTGTGTCGCCCGCCGCCTCTCGTTCGAGTCACTCAATTTTTATGCGTTGTCATGTATCAATGCCGATGTGACTAACGATCTCAAGTTTTCCGGCAGATACTTATGCGTATGAGTATCCCATAATATTGCCGATAATATTTTTCACATTTGTACATGTTCAAAAAAGAGGCAAATTCCAATAAAAACCAATCCGGTTCCATTTGCAGTAACAACAACAGAATATCGGGAAAACAAATGGCTCGCATTCGGACACAAAAATGCCTTCGTGATATGCAATGATGAGCTGTGATGACTATTCAAAGTAGGTCACGAATTACTCTATTGATGATCGCTGAGTTGTATATCCGCCAGTAAACTCATTTTATTAGTTGGAACCGTTTAACGAAGTCGATCAAAAGGCTGGAAAAACTATGACTGAGCAAAATCACAGTCTAAATATCGCACAGAGAGCCGTAAAAAGCGAAAAACGTGTGTGCACATTGACATTTAAGATGAAGTTATTTGGGTAATTAATCAAGATGCAGAGATTTTGTGAATTATATAAAACGAAATTTTTGTGTGAGCATTCAGTATTGCAGCATCGCAATCATGCCGACGCCATTTCCTCTTTTATTGCACAATCAAATTTATTCATCGTTGAAATACAAACAAACTCACTCGACTTCCAGGAAAATACATTTTAGGCTAGAACATAATAAAATTTAGTAGTTTAACGCGCTCGAGATTTTTATGAATATTTTGCAAAGTATTTTAATTGTTGGATAATATAAACGTTTATATGAAAATACCTAACTTCAATTATGTTTTGCGCCCAGATTTCAGGGGAAACATTATAACGGAATTAATGTTAAAAACAGATGTCAAAGCAATGGCTGATTTTATTTGATGGCAAAATGAGCGATTAGATGTTTCATTAACTCAATGAAATGTTCAAAAGCGGTATGCTTCTGTGACTGAATTTGAATGAATTCACGAGTGAAAATATTTATAACGACTGACTGACTTTGAAGATTTGTATGAAACCCAATCTCTTTTAATCAAAGATAATTTCGACTATAGTCGATATATATAGATGCAGTTGCAAGGAAAAAACACAAGTGGTATCAATTGGAATCGACCATATTTTCATTCAATATTATGTTATTTTGTCCCAAAATAGCCGATTGGCTACCTATTCAGAAAATATTTACAGGGATCAAAATAAAAATTCATTTCATAAATTCCATCATATTGCCTCAGTAATCGATAATATCAGTCAAAATTGATTGCCATTTTTTCATATAGAAATTAAGCGATAGAAAAGACCAATTTTGAATATTTAGGTATTTGAAATGTGTTTTACTGATAATGCATCTTAAATGTGTCATTTTCACGTCATAAATAGGATTTCAGGCTTTTTGCGAGTTATAAATGTATTGGTTTATATCAATTTGGTTAAAATGTCATATACTGACGCAAGCCAATAAGCTTGATATTGAACCAAAATGGAGTAGAAACGTCAGAATTTATGCGCAGATTGCTTGTGTGTACCATAAATGATTTATGTTTCAGTTCAAACATGTTCACGGGATGAAAAAAGGCAAGCTCATATTTGTCACTTCTGTTTTCTCATCATAATTGGCAAACACCTCTTACGGTAAATTGATTCGAAGTCGTACATTCTTGTAAGAAACTGAGGTAAAATTGGCTATATTCATTGCATTCACTGCACTTGGAAGACCCCGAAAAGCTTAGAATTTCATAGAAACCTGCTTGAACAGTTGCAGCAGCACCAGCAACGAATTTTCTGTGAAAATCCTTCTCGGTGTATTTTGTTACTCATAATAGTACAAGAGCACTTTGAAATAGTAAAAACCCAACATTTCTAAATCATATTAATTCCGGTGACTTGATTTTTATATTATTTCAAGTTCATATTGCATTCAATATTACAGTACTTGAAAGATTCCGGTATTTCGCTATGAATTCTATGTTAGACTGTACGGAGCAGGAGGTAAAAGTATGTAACAAATGAATCCTATTGTAATGAGAGATTGTTGCGCATCGTCAGTTTCCGTATTTCAAAGCATTTCAAATATATCTTGTGCATCACTTTCTCGAACAGCTTTATATTGTCTATAAATAAGCCACGTGAGAAGCTTTTCCATCTGGCAAAAGGGGGAATCTACTCCTTTTTATGAGCGTTATGAAAACAATGTCGAGTTTCGTTGAAATTTAATGTAAATAAGCGTTGCTACAGCGGTTTTCTTACAAAAACAATTATTTTCTCTTTTATGAACAGTATGAAAAACCAGATTTTTTCTTTTTTTTTTTTGAAAAGACAAACATCGGAAAAGTAATTGTGCTGAAATTCTACTGTAAAGAAGAGAACCATTTAACTCTTTATCATAGAAAATAAGTATGCCTTTGTTAAATAATACTTTGGTTGGATATTGTTTCGAGAATGCAAGTTCACGCTACTTTGCCACATCTAATGTTGATGCAATTTATACAATTGCGCTGCGAAGCAATAGAAAACTAATGAATGTATCAACTTTGTTGAAAATTCGTTTGAACGAGAGAAGCAAAGCTGTGGGGCTTGACATTGTTGACCAGAATGCTTATGGCGTTTTTAGATTGTTTTAAATAAACTGATAGAAAACCTAGGGCGGCGAGCATTACGGCTAATGAAATGAACAATGGATGAAAATCGATAACGTCAGTCGACGGCCGGTGGTGGTCGTCAAGTATGTAATAAGTTTATCAATGATATTTCAGAAGTTTTTCTGCTCTCATCTCATATCGCTCGCCATCTGCATCATAAAAAAAATTGCTCGCAGTACACTTCAGCACCGTTTTTCTATCTCTTTCCTTCCATCCACACTGTGGATTCGTTGAACCATAGGCAAATCGGTCAATTCGCATATCCGTTGGTCTGTTAGTTGTGTATAGAATATCGATCGGATTCTGTCGCCTCTCTTAACCGTTCCCCAGCGACTATAATCCCACAACCTTTTTCGACTAATCGAGGAAAGTATGATTGCAATTTGTGTAAGTGTATCTAATCTATATGAAAGATTTTGTACGAAAAAGAAGGGAGAGAGAAAGCGATGAAAACGATACCAAAAAGACAAATACATAGAACGATAGCTAAATAAGAATGAAAATCGGCAGAAAAAAGGGGTAAGCCCATAAAAATATTTTTGTATATTGATGCAAAATAATCGGAAAATATCCAATCGCAAAAATGATCAACTAAGAACAATAACCATTTCAATGAAAGTGCAGCGGCAGAATGGTGTCGTTCCTCATAATTCGTTTGGATATGAATGTTCGGTTCATGCACATCAACCGATAATAAAGCAGGATACAATACATTGGAAAAAGGAGTTTTGAGATACTTTTTTACGGTTTCCTATCCTTTTGTTCTTCTACCGCTTCCCTTTTTTGCTTCATTTGAGAAGAAGTACATCTATTCACACAGAGAATATCAGCCAGCTTGAATAAATATTTCGCAGTAAATATAATCAAACGCAAAAAATCGAACCGACAAAATAGATGGAAACGGCTACAGTGGATGAAATGACAACAAAAAGATGCTCGAATGGTAGAAAGATTTGCTAAGGCAACTAAATCATTGGGTACAAAAGGATTTCGAGAACACAATAGCAACAGCAGCAACAAGAGATCGAGAAAAGAATGATGAGAGCGCTACATAAAATGTAAATTTCGCTAAAATTGAGCAATAATTTCACGTTGTGATGCTGATTGTAAGTTCAAGTATTTTAAAGTTGAGCAATGTTCAATATTGATATTGAACCAGTGAATGCTGAAATCAGCAAATTATCGCTGTTTGATGATCGTTGTGAATGTGTGTACGACCCAAGGCCTAAGCCATTTCATCGCATCGAATCAGCAACAATACTCATGCTCTCTCGACATTTTTAAGGTTTATTCAAGTAAACACACACATTTGTGTGTTTTAAGCGTTAACGGCAGAGTAGATTTACGTTGGCTATAATAATGCTTTCGGGTGGAATTTTGAGTGATAATTCAGCTTAAGCACGCTTATTATTGAAATTTCAACGAATAAGAAGAGGGAATTGTGCTAACAGTGAAAACGTTTGAACTCATTTGTTTGGTTTCCGCTATGCATTGGCTTCCTATTCATTTGTGTGGTTCAGTACTCGTTTATATTTTCGCAACTTCGTTCTTATATTGTGTATACGATGTGGCAGAGCTTGCCTCTTCTTATTGTTTCTATCGTTCAATTCAAAAAGTTTTTTTTTCCAAGTGAATCCACCGAACAGCGGGGGAAAATTATGTGACGCTACCGGCGCACGTGCATCAACTTAGAAACAAGCATCAGAAGAAGATAGAAGAAAAGACCAAAAAGAAAAGCAGAACAAAATTATTCATGTCTATACATTTGTGTGCAATGTGTATAGAAAATATAAACCCTTTCAATGATTCTTTTTTATTTCTTTCATTTACTTCTTCATCATTCGATTGATATGTGAAAACCAACAGGCAATCTTTGCGATTTTTCTACCATTAGCAATCTTTTATTTCGCTGTGTACGTGTATGTGTGTGTGCGTCTGTTTGTCTGTTCCAAAAAACCTTGAGTCTCTTCTTCGACATGTGTGCCTTTTATATTTTCGACGAGAACATTCCAAATCTTTTATGAACACTTAGCTTTCATTGAATCTTATTTGTTTATCACGTTGGAGGACGTATTCACAGACACACGAACCAAATATTGATTCACATAAATCATGCTCTCGATTCTTTGGACGGGAGATGCGTCTGAATCATGTGACTTCAACTCTTTTTTACCATATTCAAAATGCGAACAAGTAATCCAAGCAAAGTGAACACGCAATCATTGTTCGCATGAACGAACATCAACTAATATCTCCCCGTGGATTTTCAAATGTTTCATAGTTGATAGTCTGTATGAGGAGAGGCGCAATTTACGTTGAAATATTGCAGAAAAGAATGCTTACACATTTATTAGAAAATGTCTGAATGTTTTTGACTGCCTGGATATTAAACGAAAAAAGCTGGAATGTGCTACGAAAAGAATGCTTTGAGCTAAGCTTCGTTCTTGCCGGCGAACACGTGATTCTATCAACAAGTTTCACTATTTTTTTTTTCTCATCTGGTTGTTAGCTAGCTAGTTGAGAAAATACGCTCAGCGCGTTCAAATTAGCACATAAATATTACATATGGAATTGAGCGATTAATTGTTCTTGGGGAAACACATTCACAGGAAGTACCTGACAGGAACTCGTTGAACCTCAATAACTTTGCTTTTGCCCAACATAAACATTCGGAGTCCGTTGTCGGTCTATTTGCCATATTTGTGTATCACATCAAATGCGATACAGTTCATTTGGCGCGCGTGTAGGTGCGTGTTGTCGTTTTCCCAACTATTGATATTTGATTTTGGTTCGTTGATCATCTTTGTGCTGTTAGGGATAATCAGTCGGTTGAATCAGTTCAACGACTTGCGTTCGTAGCTTAACCATGAATCCTCATCATAGCCTTACTCGAAAAACTCGTCAACACTGCCTAGAGGCGACTGTCGATTTACCCAATACTGAGTTTACGGCGACCTGATGTTTTTTTCGTGTTTCCATTCATCTAACAAGGTTACATAAAAGATGTGTGCTTTCGTTTATTTGTGTTATTTCTACCCTTTGAAGGCTTTTGTGTAAATCACAAAAACAAATAAGGCCCACAACACATCACATATGCGCTCTGTAATTCATCACTTTGATACATGTCGGATGCGCTGGAATTAGGCAGAGAACGAGAGAGTATGGCCAGTTCAACCAGTGCGGAGGGAATAAAGAGAATTTAATGTTGACATGGTTTGTTTAAAATTACTTGATCAACGAAATACAATATGCAAAATGCATGAATAAATGTGCCACGATAGCGAAAAACGTGGGAGATGTTCACACACACACACACACACACACACACACACACACACACACACACACACACATCCAGCACAAAATATATTAGCTTACCGATGAAGAAGCCACAACGAGCGAATGGTTTGTATCAACAACGAATTAACAAACTAAATATGTCGCTGATGTTATCGGAAAGAGAAATTTTTTCGGTTTGAACCCATCGTTCACCGCGAAACAGTTCCAATCCATGCGAATAAAATAATCGTGCCGCTCTATGCATGTATGTCACGTATTTTTTGCTTTATCGCTTTAATAGATGATGAAATAAATCCAACGAAATGAAGCCACCCGAAGAAACGCTGAGATATTGGCTAGTGTTCTCATTGGTAACGCGCAATGTTTTTCGCGAAAAAACGCACGTGAATGGCTGATATAAAGCATTCATTTCGCAAACCCGCGTGAATAAGAATTATACGCATAACCATTTTGTGAATAATGAAGTCTAATCATTTTTAAGCGGGGAGTTTAAAATAAGATAATTCAAGCGGGTAAAATTGGACTTAGGTTCGGATGAATACTCACCTTGAGCGCTGTCTACGCTGGCTGGACGATTGATTGCTGCGACTGTCACTCACACTTCCTATATGGTCCAGAACATCACTACTTATCGTGACGCGTGACGACATTTTTGTTTGTTTTTTTATTTAAAAAAAACTTGATCGAATCAACTCTTTTTTGAATAGTAGTTTCGGACGCTCGCAATATTCCTTCCAATTTAGATGCTGACCGTGCTCTGCTCTTCCGCTAGGTTAATTCAATTTCACTTCGTTAGCTGAGCGTTCGTGTTTTTATTCTCGTGTTGCCTAAGTGGAATTTTCAAATAGCAGTAGACTTCTTGGCAATGAAAGAGATAAACAAAAAATGTATCGATGTCGTTTTTTCAGCGAATTTTCATTTGAATTCCTGAGCACGCACTTGTCCGATGTGTTTCCGTTTGATTTTCCCACCTGCTTTGTTACGCACGTGCGCTGGCTGTGCGCTCTTCGAAATATTTCCTAAAAAGCCGTGAAAACGGCGATACAACGGCAAATATCTCGCGTGCGATTACACTGGAGAACGTTCAACTATAACGATTTTTTTTATTTTCCTTTCAAATATTTCAGTTATCTTTTTTTGCTTCCCCTGTTCAGCAATTCAGAAATTTTTGAATAACCTGTGTGAAGCACGCTTCCGAGTGCAATATGTTGCAGTATACCCTATAAATAATGAGAGAATTTGTTTATTAAAATTGGATCCTAAAGCATTGTCTTAATTAATGGATGACAAAGAAAAATTGTTACAGCATTAAATCTAAAAATATGAATTGTATTTTTTGTTAGCAAAATTGTATATGAGATAATGCATATGTGCTGCATAATTCCAAGTAGAAATGGATCAGCAAATTCCATGCTTGATGTGGATAACATATATTAGAGTGTATATCAATATTTGTCTCCACTACTTTTCAAGCCACTTGAAAAACACATCAGCAGTATGAACAGAGGCTCATATTGATTTACGTTTGCGGAAACCGAAAGCGCAGAGCGGTAATTTCAATTGCTGAATAAATAATCCTCTTGATTCTTCATTCATTGTTAGATTGTTAAATTTATTTATTTCTTTTTTCTATCTGTGCATGTCTGTTGTTGCTGCTGCTACCTTCACAAGCACTCCATAGTAAGTGCTCGACATTTTTTCACTCACTATGCGTCACTTATCACAGGAAATGCAAGAAAAGACAGAAACCCCATTTAAATGACGCTGGCGTGTACAAGTATGTGAGAATACAACGACATGTGAGTGTGTGTGCATAATAACTTACAGAGACACTTTTGAATTTCAATATATTTGAAATAACTGCTATCCTTATTTCTATAAAAGCTGGTAATTACAAAGGCGAACGAATCCTCAAGAAAAGCATAAACATCCGTGAGGGGCACGGATAGGCGGGTGAGTGAGACCGACTTCGACGGAACACGGAACACGGAACCACTTCATTGAAATAAATGAATGTGTTTTTGAATAGCGGCTTGTCGCCGTGGAGCATTGAGCGCATTAAGATAAAATACAAAGTGTCAACAAGTGACTGGAATATGTAAGCCAGCCAATGCTTTATGGTAATGAAAATGGGAACACACTCTCTCTTTCTTCCTCTCATTCAGCCTCAAACCGAACTGATACACACTTGATTTGAAATGCACATTTTAATTTGATTTTTGATTTTTCTCTCTGTGTTCACATCGTCCACTTCCAATGCACATTCTTATCGACATCTGACGGGGCGTTCGGCTCGGCCAAACAAAAACTATTTGCATATCAAAAAGGCGATTTACCTCAGACGGCACACACACTGAGCTAGGGGGATCGATCGAGAAAATTACGTTTATGTGTCTATTGAGTTGAATTGTAGAGCTTTCCAGAGATTTTCACTTTAATTCTGTATTTGTTTTACATTCTTTATTAATGCCACTAGCTAAACATATCATTATTCGGTGCACAGGTAACCATTGTTCAAACACATTTTCCGTTGTCGTTTGTTTATGCAAATAGATAGATAGATAGATAGATAGATAGATAGATAGATAGATAGAGAGAGAGAGAGAGAGAGAGAGAGAGAGTTTTGATCTGACGAACAAACAGAGGGAGATTACACTTTTCAAATTTCAAAGTACATTTCATCAATTTTCTCATGTTACGGCCGCCGTTCAAGCAGAACGTTAATCAACTTAGTTAAAATGAAAAATAGAACAAAGCGAAAAATATATAAGGTGAGCCTCAGAAGAATCAGCATCAAAATTCCGCGAAGAGTCAAAGCTGTTCGCATTGAAACATTTCACTGCCATACAGATTGGTTTGCTTTCGAAGGGTTATGCGAAAGAAGCACCGCATAATTTTCATTGTTACATAAGAAAATAACGAAAAGTTTTTATAAAAAATTGTCAAATGGGAAAATTCATGATAGGTGTGCTCCAGAAATCTTCGAATTTTTCCATTTTCTGCCAACAATAACTAAACGATCCAATGCTCAATCAATGAGATGGGATCAAATTAGAAGCAACGAGCAACCAAATAGGAAGGAACACATCGTCACAGGCAATTTGGATTTCTTTTATTTGACTTGAAACGAAAATAAATAAAAGAAAAATATCGAAAATCATAACGTATTCGGAATGCTAGCAAATAATATGAATGACGAAGCAACAACAACCACAATAAACGACAGTTGACGAGTAATTTCCTTTTCCCCAATAGGCTTTGTCTTGATGCGAGTATGTGTCGGCATAAGCAGTCACATCAAACCGAATACGAAAAGTCAGCGATTTTTCATGGAATGGAAAAACAGTGTTATCATTTCCCAGGCGGCAATATAATGACGATCAAAATAGAGTTTTTCTTGATTCGCTCGTATACGCTCGATCTTTTTTTTCTTTTTCTTTGTCATTGTTTATTATTACCGCTATTATCGTCATAGCTTACTGTCACACCTCCGGTTTTTCTTCTTATTTTTCAAAAGAATCTTCTTCAATCTTTTTCAATTCCAATCTTTTGAAAATAACAAAAAACCTATCGGAATATTCGCCATTAGTACAGATTGCACGCAGAGTAATCGCAAAGGTATGGCTGACATTTGTCTCTCTTGGTTTGTTTCGAAATGTGCAATCAACTGTTGCCGCGGCGGAGGTGCACACAGAGAAAAGCCCACCGTTTCATCAATAGTTAAACTCGAATTTTTCAATCTGCTCTCGCATTCCGTTAAATTTCCAAATGCACGCGAAAGCTTTTGACAAATTATGCGTCTATGATGATGTAAATGTGAATGATGTTAGACCTAATTGCGATGAGCTTGAATGAAGAGTGTCACACAAATGCTATGATTCAGAGCCAATCAAATGATTCTTTTTGGCATAAGCACACCGCACTGAAGCGCATCGCAAATCCCAGGAAATTGACCATTTTCCCTACACTTGAGCTTAAATTAATGCAATGTATGCAAAATAGATGAGGATTTGAATCGAGTCAAAACAACCAGTTTGGTTGCTCTTTTTACCTCATTTTGTCTGAATTGAGTGAGTTCATTTATCCTCACTTTCAACACCTTAACTATTCAAACCATGTTTTTAAATCAATTCAAAGTGACTGGGTGCTGCAGCTGGTGATTCTGACAAAGCGTTTAGGTCGTATTTTAGCCGCACTTCCCTCTTCATCTCGGCTTTTCTCTCTGTTATTCCATTATAAGGATATAAGATTATATAAGGTTTTCACAGTATGAGGCATTTATGTTTACTCTGTGAGAATACTATAAGTGGTTTTCTCTGTAGTCACACACTCGGCTGAATTTTAATGCGGGTCAATTGCATACAAAATGGAGGACAATCAACAGCTCTCTGAACAATTCTCGCTGCTTCATCGCTTTTTTTCGATTCAGAAAATATTTAACCCATTTTTGCCTGGTGATTTTTGGGACTTCTTATGAGACCTAAAATCATTTTTTTTCATCCTGAGTTGAATTCTTTAATGCTCTTTCACGTGAATTTGAAGAAAGGTCGAAAATACATTTCCCGACAAGTTTTCCCGAAAAAGTGTTTCAATTCAAGCTTTGTCGGAAATTAATGAAAATTTGGGAAAATCATCAAGGCAGTTCTAGTATTGATATTCGATGCTTTCTCATACTTTACATATTGGAGCATTGTGAATGCCGAAAAATAGTGACATATCTGGTTAAGCATATTTTATCTTAAACATTTCCAACATTTCCATCATTTTAAGTTTATGCATGTTTTTTGTTATTTTTAAAATCATTAAATTCTACAAAGAATGTTTACAAATGTATGTGACAAAAATATTATACAAATTTTAGCATATTTTTATTTTTTAGAAATATTGGACTTGCAAATGCAGCGTTGTTCAAACTTGCTTGTTTATGCATCCATACAGTTCGCCGTTGCTTCTTTTCTTACCAAAATGATATTATGGCAGACCACATATTCATAGCCCAACTGACAATTTGGTTGGAAAATTTCCCGGTTCGGACAAAAGGTTGGAATTCCAAATGATTTTCATATGTGTATGTTTAAGCTGTCGAACATTCGGAGTTCGGTACAAAAACGCAAACTTGTCATATGAAAAACAAATTGGAAATCCAAACCTTTTTTGTTGTACCAGAATATTTTCCAAACAAATTGTCATCAGGGAAATAATCAACTATGTGACGACCAATAAGAGCGCTGACTCATATTGCATTCTTCCTCTTTTTTTTCGTTTTATTTATTCAGTAAATGTTGCTATGGTTCGAAAGTACAGTATGCTTAGATGACGCTACGTGTGTGCCCGTCTTGACATTCACTTTGCTTCATATGTCTGTGCGAGTGCGTTTCGTACTTACATCGAATTAGTCAGAATTTCGATTTGGATGGAAACGCCCTTTAAATGTTAAACGGTTAACTGGGGGCGCTCAATATTTTTACTAGATTATTTATTTTATTAAATGCCATCTCAATGCTAGTTATTCACTTCAAAAGGTTGAGTCAGCGTGAAATTTTGTCCTAGAAAAGTCAAAACTTAAAACATAGCCGAACTTCGGACGGAAGATGGGTCTGTCATTTGAAACATGTCGATTCACTTATTTTTCAAACGACAGAAATTTATACCAAAAAGTAGCCGCAATGCGATAATGCGTATACGATTGTTCAATACTGAGTCGGAGATTCCCAACCGTAAGCTCTTAAAAATCATCCGCACCAAATTTCATTGAAAAATACTGATATTTTGTGTCTCGGGCTTGAAATGGTTATATAGAAAAACTTATCATAAAAAGCGTGTGTGTGCGTGTGCACAGCAGCGGATGACTGAATACTAGCAACATTATCATACGACCAAATAGAATTTCAAATATATGATCCCAAGAAAATGGCACGGAAAAAAGGGATTCCTTCGTCGAATTTGACGGCTTTCCGTTGCATTAATTCATGCATGTCTGAACATTTTGCCCTTTTCGGTGAAATAGAGCGGAGTTAAAAGGAGAAACAAAACTGATTGGATAAAACTACTATTTATGTGTATCGAGGATGGTTCAATTGGGAACTCCTTTTCGCCTGGATAGTCATTTAATTGTCATACCAGAGTCGAATGCATTCATTTCCAAACTGATTTCATATTATTTTTATGTTTTGATCGTTTTGTTGATGCCGGAGCAAAATTCAAATGGAATCATCACGGCTATCCGATCAAAAGGCAACCCAATATAAAACCACATGACCAAGTGCTCAAAATGCGGCAATAAACGTGGTATTTGCTTTCGTTGGACGAGGAAAAAAAGACGAAAATGAATAAAATCGGTTTTCTTTTTCGAAATATCCACAAAGAATCGCTTCGTAAACGGTATTCCAAACGGATCCAATCCAATTCAATGGCTTAATAACAAGAGTAAGGAATGTTCAACAAAATGTGTTGTAAAATGAAACGCGTAAAAAAACCTCGCTGGATCGCATAAAAATGAAAGCGCACAATTTTATAACATTGCACAGCAACAAATTTGCGTTGAGCACAATGGCAGCAAAATGCGTATTTAATGACCTTATGCCATTGTAAATGTAAAAAGAATGTCCATGGGTAAACAGTATATAAACACACACAGACGAACGTCGGTAAGAATATGGCTGGCGTGTAAGTTGCCCGTCGATTTAGCCGGTATCATCGCAACGGAGTGGCAAATGGTTTACGAGCGCCCACCAGCTACCGATGCTTATTTGTCGGATGAAAATCAGTACGGCAACGGTAAATTCTGTTGTTGGTGTAGAGAACGTTGCTTTAAATTAAACCACAAATTCCTTATTTAAATACTAATCAAAGCGTTAACATGATTGACATCGGCGGATAATGGATTTGAGAATGCTCAAAAGAATTTTCGCGAGAAAGCCACCCAAACGCATAGAGGCAGAAAAGCATGAAAATAGATGGAAATCCGTGCGATCGATGCGCGATACAACATACAAGTATAAACATTTCATTTTGCCCATTAATCCATGCAGCACGGTGAAGCATCGAACTGACTGTGGACATTATGGTAAATGGCAAAGTTTCAGTTGAATTTGTCAAAGATAAGACGATGTAATGAACATTAATTTTGAAATAAATATGAATCATATTAACACGATGATACGGTGTTGATAAGAATGCTAGATAATACTGCGCCTTTGCCGCTCGCTTTTTTGATGACATTATTATTAACTCGCGGTGTTTGGAAATCATTGAATTATTCCAGCGTAAGCACTTTTTGAGCAAATTCAGTTTCAAGTTTGGCAACCATAAATTTAACTTTTCTCATGCCGCCCAACAATCGACATACAAGTTTATGTCTTTCCAATTCGCTTGTATATTGGCAAAGTTAGAATGTAAGTCAACATTAATATGTGTCACGTGATCTACTCAACCCCGAACTAGCACTTCATATTCAATTTAATAATTTAGGAGTGTAATTAAGAGTTCAATGGAGCTAGTATTTCATATTATGTAACTCTTAGTTTATATTTTATATCTGTAAACAAAATTGCTATTTGATTTCTTTTGCGGAGAAATACGATCCGACACATGAAAGTGAACAGTTGATTTAAAGTTGCAATAATTTGAAATGGTTTGAACTTTGAACGTGAACTGAAAGTTAGAGCTCATTTTATGCCAAACGCAGAATATTAAATATCCAATATTTAATTAAATAGATTCAAATAACAACGGCCGTCATCTAGCCGCCATCGAAAAGCTCCACCTTATTCTTATTTTTTTCTGTAATTTTTGTAAACAGAATCGTATCAAGTTTGACTTGAATGCAAAATGTATGTCATGAATTTTCGGTTCGAATCAGAGAAATAAAGCGATTAACTGGATTAAATCAACTCTAATCCATTCAGTCGAGCACATTTCAAACTCCGAATGGTAAGGGTGTGGTGGCCATATCATGATCTACAGTCCATAATTATGAATCAATTGCGAAAATGAACCTTTTGGCGTATATTTATATGTGGCAACAGATCCTAATTAGAGACATTAAAAGTCGTAGGACATTTTTCCACACACTAAACTGTATGGATCCGCCAACTTACTAAAAGAAGTTCAAAAGTCCCATTTAATCAGAGGCGAGCAAATGACAGTTTAGAACGAACTGCCATTTTACTTAAACCATACAGTTTATTGTGCAGAGTTTACCCTTATTTTAATCCATTCGTGCAAAAGATTTCGGTGCGATGAAGCGATATTGAAAACACAAAAGGGATTATTCCAAAACGAGACCTAATCGATTTACATGAATACAAATTGCATACATAAATTTTATAGAATTGGCACTCGATTGAAAAGCAAAGGCCAAATAATTTATTCATGAACATCATTTGATCCGGTGAACGTTTTCTCTTTAAATGCTTTTAATTGACTGCAGAACAAAAATATGTATGTAGTAATTTTCCTGCCGATGAAATATTACGTTGCTCATTCCATTCGCATCAATTTGACACCCGTGCTACTTGCAATTTGCTATTGTTTGTAATGTTTCTGATTCGAATTATCAAATGAAATGAGACAACTGAATTACAGTTTCTGTTCATTGTTTAATTCCATGGAAATCGCAAGTGACGCTAGGCACCACAAACATTCATACAGATTCTTGTGTAGCTTGAGCATCGTATGAATGAAATTCTCATTCAATATAAATATTGCACGCAAAGCTCAAAGTCGAAGCAAACAAATAGAAAAAACAAACGCCGGCCACATAAGTTGTATAATGAAATGAGCAGCGAGATTTATGCAAATAGATTTAAATGACGGAATGCAAGAATATTGTGGAAATTTCAATTTGATGCGTTCGCAGACGATACGGGCGTGAGTTATTTAAGGTGCTTATATATATTGTATATGACGAATTATTCGATTTGTTATTATCAACAATATTTTTTTTGGAATGGATGCGATTCGATCTGCAACGAATTGGTGCAGCACTTTAGATTTGTGTGTTTATTTTAATACAACTTTATATTGCTTGTGTAATTTTGTATTGCCATATTTCATATTGTTCTAAAATTAATTATTTGTTTAGTAGTCAAAAGCGCCAAACAAGAAACGTGATGGTGCTGATGATTTGCGACTACAACCACATATTTAGATAAAGAAATGTGCATCCAATTGATTGCCGATACAAAAATCATGTCTGAAAGTTCGATTCATTTGAACATTATTTATATTTGTACATAGCTTAATTTTCAATATTCGAGTGCTTCATATTTACTATTTTCTTTCTGTATGGAGTGCAAACGACACTTTTTCTACATTAAATCGCAATTGCTTCAATAAATTTCAATCCATAATTTGAATATTAATTTAAGGAAACCACATATTTCTTGACACAAACTGAATTAAGATAGGAAATTGAATGCAATATTTCAAGTATTTTAACTGCATTAAAATAAAATCATACAGTTCTCGACGCAAGGAATTGGCGGCATACAACGGGGAAAAACATCGGAATGAATAATTGTAATTACAGCGAGTGAGCTAGTTGTTTGAGACTTGATCCATATTCATGTGATGAATTGTTGGGAAGTGCAAGTGTGTGACTGTGAACACTTCTAAGAAAACTCCGGTCGACGATGTGTAAAAACGGGTCACGGATAATATTGCGTTATAATCATTTGTTTGATGCAGCAATAAATTTCTCGGCTTACTTAGTGGAAGCTTGAAGATAGACGAGGACGACGGCGAGAGAGAGAGAGAGAAAGTGATTGAATGAGATTTAGCTGTTGAGCGTCAGTTTTTGGCGTCAGACTACGAAATAAACAAATTATGTGAACCTTTAAGCGCAACGCATCATGATTATATATTTCGATATTATGTGTGTTGTTACAAAATCACTGTAAATAATATCAAAGTAGAGAAACGGCGTCAGCTATGTAATTCGACGCATTTCACTTGATCGTCACATCGCTATAGCCATCTAGGACGTTTCGAATCAGTTGCTTTCGTATTCATCTCCATCATACAATCACAGAATTACGTTTTTATCAAATGATGCTAATTATAGATTTTCAATGGAAAGGTAAGCCTTTGCTCATTCAGCGCTTCCACAAAATCGAGTGTATTTGCTTGAGATTGGGGGAACAAGGAAAGATACAGATCGAAAGAGAGAGAGAGAGAGAGAGAGAGAGAGCAGAATATTTACACAGGCCGCCTGAAGTGAGTTTTGTGTGAGTGAGAAGTGATTCGATGAAAATCCATTTTTTGGCCTGTGGAAATGAATTAACGATCGAATATCAAGTGAAGCGATGAGGATGTGAGAGATGCGTAAATGTTAGTTTGTTTGTTTATTTGTGCGTGCGCGTTTTCATTTGCAAACAAATCTCCACTAAAAATAACTAATTTCGTATCGGAGGAATTTTACGAGCTCACACTCTGTATATCGATGTGTTTGCTTGTGTGAAAACAATTAACACGTGACCGCCATTTAATTGCATCTCATTGTTCGGCTGATTCATAAATTGCATACCATTTTTCAATCTCTCTCTCTCGATTGCAATTTGCATGTGACTCATAATGGAATTTCAAACAATTTTCCGCACTACTGGCCGCTTTTCGAATTCAACAACACATGAAATGGATCTCTCTCGATGTTCTGCCAACATTTTTACACATTGAAAGCGAGCATCGACGCGGACGATTCACATATTATGTGAATGCTAAAACACAGCAATTTTTAGTTCAAATATTGTGAATGTAGAAACATTGGGCTGTGAGCGTGAAACGAACAAGAAAAAAAAACTGTTTCACAACGATTTGACTTGAGTCGATCTTGTCTCTTGCCCTTGAAACTAGGACTGACCTCGCGACGAACGTTTCTTTTCTCATTCTCAACGTTCAAATGAATTATAAATATTCATTGTTCTCTTCCCGTATTTCAGCTGATGCGTTTCAACGACGAACAAATTTTTCTCATTTCTTATGTGATTTTTGAAATGATTGTCGCACCAAATCGCATTATTTGCGTCATCAAAGACAATTCCTGTGTAGATGTTGTTGATTTTTCTCGCATTCAATTTTCGGTGAAATTTCAAGGAGTTTTTCTATACCATAATCCGTAAATCCGAGTCCAGTATGATATTTGCAGATTTTTAGATGAAACATACACAGAAATCGCAGATGAGACTATGGATGAGTTTACGCGTCACAGTTTCAATCAAATACATTTACATGATATGAACTGAAGTAAATGTTTGATTCGTAAACCGAAGCATAAAAACATGTTAATCTAGTGATTGGTGCTGCTTTTCGAGAGAACATTTCAATTGTACTTGTATGCATCCGACATTCCGAGTCAGTTAGTTAATTAGAAATGTCATTAACGATGCAATTGTTGCCATATCACAATTTTTATTGTTTTTGCTTGCAAAATGGTATTCGAAAAATGGCAGCACCGCACAAAATAAATCATCTCTGGCATTGCAAATGATTTTCGAGCGGATTGCATTGCAAATGCATGGTGTTGCATGAGCCAAATCAGAAAGAAAATGCTCGGAACAGGCACGAAACTTTCAATGGAACATTTGGTTTATACTCGTTTTTTATTTCAACTCTCTCTGATTATATTGTGCATGAGACACAGACACATTACCCGAAAATGTTTGCATATCAATGTGTGCACACAAGTGGAATTTGAAATGTTCGATGCAATTCATATTCATTGTATCATATGCTGTCCTGTGATGTAATAATTATATGTAAATGCAATGCATCGTGCTTCATTCAATATGCAATGTGTTCATGTGTCGGCACATCGATAACAAATCTTCGATCATCAAGAACGACTTAGCAATGCTTTGGCAGACAATGGGGTTCGCACGAAAAAATGGAAATAAATGCGCTTTATGGTTGCTTATGAATTCGATTATCACACAAATGCTGTATTTTCCAAGCAAATTCATGCAGATTTGCATTTGAGTGATTGACGGATCAATGGGTCACCTACATATGTGTAGAGCTCTCTCTTTCACATTTCAACATTATATGACATCGCACGCATTTCAAACCAGACAGAAAAAACGCATGAAAAACCAAACATCAATTAAATATGCATGAGCAGTCGAAGAATAAACAAACCAAAAGCCAAACGAATCGCACATGTTGATGCAAATAATAGCAGCAGCAGTAACAGTAATGGATGGCATTGGATTAGTATTTAATGGCGCGATATTTCTAGCATATTCAACATATGTATATTTTGATTGTATTTTGAATGGCTTAATCCGTGATGTCCTTGTAATTGACGGAGAGAGAGAGAGATAATCTCAATCCTCGTAAACATCAGAAGAAATTGAGAAACTTTGATATGCTGTTAAAATGGACCAAATTGAATTTTGAACAGCTGAAAATGGCACGCCAACAAAATTTCTCGAATAATGCGATTCAATGTGATAGATTCGTTATTTTAGGGATAAATAATATATTGCTGTGTTGCTGTTTCATTGATTTCATTGTCGTATCATACACAAGCATTGACCTTATTTATATGCCGAAGACGGAAACCATCGAAAATGAACACACAAACAAATTTTTCCAAACGCCAAATTAACCAAAACTTTGTTGTTTAGTATTTATATAAAGTCAGTTCCGCGATGCCTTCTTTGGTACAATCTCGGTGGCTTTTTGTCTAATTACAACATTGATTGAGTGTAACTTCTTCCTTCTTTCTCCGGAATTTTGCACGATATGCCCGTAACTATGCTTACGTAAAAGGAAATAAAGAAAGGGAGTGGGAGAGAGCGGTGCTCTTAATAACGTTGCTATGTCAGCCAGTTTACCGTTTGTTGATGGATCTATGAATATTAAGATTCAATTTACTGTGCTGTCACAACATGATAATAAGCTTCGCATGCTTTCATATCTTAATGGTGGTTGTACGTGAATTGGGCACAGTTATGATTATGTATAACTGCGAAAGTTATCTAGATACAACAGCAACGGTAAAGGGCACGTATGAAATCTTAATGAAAATATCACCAAAACGATATATTTCAGCATCGATGCGTCAACTGACATACGTTTTGAACGAAGAAACATGATCTAACAAGTCATCAAAAGCCTGCTACAACTAGCTCCCATTTTGGCACATTGGAAAATGATTTGTTATTTTCATTCAGCTGATGCACTGGTTGTATTTTATATTTCCAACAAAAATGCTCTTTCGCCACATGTTTCGCAACCTCCGATCAGGCCTGAATGCAATGCTTTGTTTGACTTAAAAATGAGTAGCATTCACATTTATTTGGTTTTTTTTTTTCAATGAAAAGCAGACATTCCCCATTCAAAGCATCCAAGTGACCAATTTCAATCACCATCTTCATTCAATTGTCTCACTTTAAAAAAGACTTTCGTTAAACAAATGATCAGAATATCTAAACAATGCTAATTTACCTTATTTCAGTGAATTTGCCTTTTTTTTTTGTATAGGTGGAGTTTAGTGCTCGAATGATCCCTGTTTTCTGTACCTATCAGCGCATTCGCCGATACATCTTCGAATGTATCACTTTGTTGCACCGAACACCAACACTTGTCCATACTTCGACTACACGCCTATGCCTTTTCGTATGCGTGTGCCAATTGTACTGTCAATATACAGCACATTGTCGAAGATAGTCAACACTAGCTATTTTATTATTCGATTTGCTGTAAATTGTTGAGTTTAATTTACTTCTTGTGTCATGCTTTATGTGCAATCTTTACAATCATTAAGTGCATAAACATTTGAAAATGTACATTGTACACGAATATTGAGCCAAAGGGGTTGAATGTCACACAATTCGATTGAGCATAGCGGAATAGCGATGGCGCACACAGCAGGAAAGAATCTCACATTACATTGCATCGCATCGCGTTGAAGACGTTCTGTTTATTACAGTCACTCGGGTAACATCTCACATGCGAATAGATTTGAACAAATACAAACTATATATGTTGAAATTCTTTGCAAGTAGCTCAACTCGCCTCGAATTCTTCGCTAAGTTTAATTCGCTTGTAGCGAAATGTGTGACACACAAATATAATTATGTTGAAAGAACGTTAAAGAGGGAGAGAGAGAAACGATGAGTGCAAAATTCGTTTATTATATCATCGCATTTCCTCGCATCTTTTGATTTTTCAATCTCTTGTTCTTCTCGCACTCTCTCGCATTTTGTGTATCATTTATGAGTTTGTTCAAAAGGCTTTGCCGGTAATGGTTCGGTTAATGTTGAGTGTGTTATTGCTTTTAATGCTGACATTGCCACATTTTGAAATGCAAAAGCTAATATGTGCTGAAACCACATTTTTGCATATATTTTATATATTGCAATATATACAAAAATATTATGCGCAGAAAACTAGCACGGTTTTATTCAACGGGCTTGTGAGTCGGCAAAATGTAATAGAAAAATGTCCGATACGGAACTAACAAAGAAAAAGGTGAACAAAAAATATTCTGCTAAATGGCTTGAATCCATTGTTAGCACACGCACACGCACGGTTCGTCACATATACTGACCAATAAAATGTAATTACGGAGAATCAGCATTCTCTTGTGTTTCCCATGTGAGACTTTGGTGCTTTTGAGCCCTTTTTCACTTAAAGTTCCATTTTTAGGGCGCAAGCTTAATAAATAGTGGCATTATTAGCATCTTAAAAGATCTATTACATCGCTGCATAATGGACGATGACAAAAAAATGAATTATTTTACTGCTCAAATGCTTTTCTACAACAGAATTGAAGAAAATAATAGAAATGTGTGTTTTTTGTCATAACAACTTGCATAAATGATAAAACGTTACAACTTTCAAAGGAAATACATTCAGAAATCTGCATCCTGAACCCGCATCATCGGTCATTTAATTCGAATAGTAATAATTAAACATGTTGCTTTTGTGGGCTCATTTCCATATGCTAAACTGAGCTTTTTCCCATTGAATTCACTTGATAAGTGACACAGAAAATCCTTGAATAAATGTTTCATGTAGCTTGAATGCGTCTTCAGCATATTCCATTTAGTCTCGCATTTAATGGACATTGCGTTTAAACACTAAATGCAAAGCAAAATAAGACTGACGCATTGAATATATTTATTACTGTCCAGTAGAAAAGATCAATTCCGAAGTTTAATATTCAATTTAATACCACCGGTATTCGTACAAGTTGGGAAGGATATTTGCTAACAAACGGACATGTCATTCGAATTTATTCACTGAAGTCCTCATAAATTTCAACACACATGCTGTAAATGAAACTTTATTAATTTTTGACAGCAAAAATGTCATCTCGAACAATATTGACCCATTAAAACGAGTTTATTTATTTTACCTGATGCATAAATGAGTGCCGCACTGTTTTATTTTCACTGTCCTTCGTATCGATTAGGTGAACGTTGTTTGCAAGTTAGCGAAACGTTCGGTATACAACGCAAGTAAGCAAACAAACTGCATTATTTATGTTCATTCAATAAAACTATGGTATCCATTTGGACGTCGTGTGTTTCATTGAGAAACGGGGCGTATTCGATGTCTCATATATTTGTTAAAAGAATCTTCAAAGGAGTTTCATTGTGCGTTAGAGTCATGATTGAAATGAGGTGTAAATAAATAAAGCTCAATTATAATGGTGAGCTGAGCGTTTTTTTCGATTTAAGTCAATGCTCAACGGGAAAACCGTTCGAATCTGATTCAATATTCATTGCGGCGATTAGCTAAAACTGCAGCAAATACCTAGACTATTCCAAATATCGGACATATCGGACGATTGCATAGCAGCTGAAGTCGAAGCTCTACTTTGTGCTGCGACAACATGATTACCGCCATCATTGCAGGTGGTCGTGATGGATCGAGATATATTTACTATGCATCTTTCTCTTTTTCTCTTCGCACTTTACTTTCGAGAGACTATTGAGAATAATATCATTTTATTTTATGTGGGACTTGGAAATGAATTAATAAAATGATAAAGTGCGTGTGTGTTTTCATTTTTTTCAGAATTTTATTCCCATCAATTGAATTTCGAATGTATTAACAAGCGTATATTGAAGGTAGAATGTCATTTTGAATGCTCACGACAACGTCGAACACCGTCCATTTAGAAATTCAATACAAATGTGTATTCATCGTTAACATAGCGGCTATCTGTTTATGTTTGTCAAAGGCAACTCAATTCAAGAGTACACTTAAAATCATGTTTAATTCAGTTGAACGAATGCTCAAAGTCAGTCCTGTAGTGGCTGCTCAGAGCAAAAGCTGTCGACCGCTGACAATTTTTTTCCTATGGAGACATAACGACATCATTTTCAATGGATGAATTTGTTCATAAGATATACATTCCCGTCCATAGCTGACCAGCTGCTACTACCAGCTCAGCAAAACCATAGATCTGTTGGAACTTTGGCTAACATTTACTTTCTTCTTTAAATTTTATCAATTTTTCAAATTTTCCATTTCCAGTAATGTACTGTAAAAGCTTAATACTTGTGACAACACACGCACACTAGTTTTGCACATTTCACAACATCAAATGCATGACAGCCAAATACAATGTCAATTGGCTTTTATTTTGAGCATTCAGACGATACAAAATTTCAACTTAATATTTGATAATTGTCTTTGAACTAAATTGTTGAGTCTGTCAATCAACGTTTCAGTTCCTTAATCGTGTGCCAAGAACGAAAACAATAGCCAAGCAGCAGAAATACAAAAACAGCTTTTCATTGCTCATCAGTCGTATGCATTGAATTGCGTTGCAATATCAACAGCTCACATTATTTGTGCGATGCAAACAAACTCTCAAAAATAAAATTTAAAAATGCATCAATGATGAGTATGCGGTTTGTGAGTGGCAAATGCAAACTTGAGCGCGCTCGTCATACGGTACCATCACTTTTGCCAACAACTTGAGCAATATATACAATAACATAATTGTATTTGTTCGTATAAAATTATGTTCGATCGTGTGGCTGCTAACACATACCAATTAAACAGCGTCAATTATACAATTAATGTAATATAATGTCAATTGATGCTCGTCAACACAAAGTGAATGGCAACTTCGATGACAATCAACAAAACATAAAAAGTTCTAAAGTGACTACATCATCTGTCACTGAAAAACACACATACGCGTTTCATTTCTATTTACTCGCTGTCGTCGTCGAAGTCAACGTCGACATCGCCGTCGTCGTCGTTGTTCGCGTAAAAGAAAAGGCCTGAATGCAAACGTCTGAACAACAATGTCATTTAAAATGAATATTACAAGTCTTTGTACTAGTTTACAATAAAACATGCACAACAACAATCTTAAGCATCTTTGAATTTAGTCTCGTTTGCAACAAGTTGTGCGTGTTCTCAATCCCGTTTATTTCCTGTTTGATTGCAAGCGAACGAGAGAAATAGGTTGAAAAAATGGGCATAAATGGCATCGATCGTGCATCATTCAAAATGAATGTAATGAGAAATGGTGGACACTTAAAATCAGCCAAAAGAAAAACAAGAAAAATTTCGATCACCGCACTTTTCCTGGCGATAAGGAAAATGGTACATGCTTAGCAAGTGTAATTAAAAATATTTCTTAGCTGCCACTTAAACGTGATTGGCCTTTATCAGTAATTGACCGGAACATAAGTTTGCTTTTAACGTATTAACGATTGTTGGTATTCCGCAGTACTCTGGTTTTGCTAAGCTGGTAGCGGCTACTGAGAGCAGTAGCTTGGCTATGGCTAGATTATTTTCCTTATGGAACACATACAGGTATAGATTTCCATGAATTTAGTTGTTTATAATAAATATATTGCCTACCATAACTGATCAACTGGCTGCTATTAGCCACGACAAGCTAAGTAAAACCGGAGGTCTGGTATGTCCAGTTTTTTTTTGATTATTTCGTAGTGATTTCAATTTGCTACATGAGTCAGGAGAAATCGAATGCACAAGCTTCACAGAACAACAATTTACTTATTAAAAACAGGAACGTTCGTGCAGTCGAATTTCAAATAGCGGGAAAGCGAATCGATTTCGGTCGACTGAAATTAATGTTCAATCGACAGTTTGGTGGTGATTTGAATGTCAACCGAACATCAATGCGCTCTAATTATATAATTTATGTTAAACAAAATGGAAACATTTAAAAGTTCATAAAATATACAGAAGTTGTTCCCATCAGACGATGGGGAGGGGAGTTGCGTTCACAAACGTCAATGAAATATGCCGTGAAATTGGTGTCGATCATTCATTGAGTTGTAGCAAAGCGAATAACGAATGAACAGACGCAAAGAAACGAAATGAAACGAATCAATAAAATAAACGATGATCCAAATCCTAAATACCCATGCGGCAAAGAGAGTGAAGTAAACGCAGGCAACAACCACCACCGATAACAACCAAATAAAAAACAAAATGTGAACTTTGTTGAGTGTTCTCGGTTTCTCGCCTTTTTTCTTGTTCTGGTTCATCTTCTTTTTCGTTTTTCTGTTGGTCGATCGATTTTATTTTAATGTGATGATATTATGTAGATATAAAAAGTCGATAAATGACGAGGACGCTGATGGTTATTACAGCTATTGTTGATCGGATGGCGTCAAAAACGGACGTGAGTGAGAGAGTGAGGGAAAGAAATGAGCGAGCGAATGAAGGAAATCAGCAAAGGCAACATCAATTGTATATTGCGTTAACTTGCGCTAGATAGATTTGTGTGTTGTCGAATAAAAATAAAAATGAAATGAAATCTAAGCGCTGTGTGAACGGGACAACGTGTATATTGGTGGCGGCGTGCACCATTCAAAGGCCATTCACAAACAATTTATTTAGCTTTCGGATTCAATCCACAGCCATTCGATACAAACTCATGCACGCACACACATACACACAGTGAGAATATGATGGAATTTTCATGTTCCATTGAAAATTGCGATGCGATGTGATGAGATATGTGCGAAGTGATTGTTGTGGCTTTCACATACACCTCGAAAATATCGATACGTATTTATATACAATTGTCAAGTGCTTGCTATGTGTCAAGACTAAAACATCAAGTCGTTGTATGTTCCGAATTTGAAGAGCACCGATATGGATAAAAATTACGACAGTGTAGGGAAAAATATACACGGCAGCGAGACAGAGACAGAGCAAACACGTAAAAAAGGAATGTATTTCGATAGATCGAACTGGTGTCCGCCCAAGAGAGCGAAAGAGGAAAAAGCAAGAAAAACAAAAATAACAAAATATGTCAAGTATAAGTTGAAGGAAATAAGCGGCTACTACAGTGACGCCTGGCTTGAGCATGTTCACACAAAATATTAGCGCGGCAAGGGAATCGGGCATTCAATACGTACAAAATAAAGCAAAACATAAAGTCCGACACACAAATCGTCTGACATACTTGAATATTGTGTATATATCTATATAAAATATCGAAAGGAAAAAGCAACGCCAACAACAACCGATCAGAACTATGAAAATAGCGGCAACAATTTTCGGTTTGCTGCGTGCTCTCTAGGAATCCTGCTACAGCTGCTGCTGTTAGTGAGCCCGTGAATGCGCTCCAAACGCGCTTCAATCCGGCTCATCATTTTGCTTTTTTCATATATTATTATTGTTATTATTATTTTATTTTGTTTTTCTATTTTCGGTAGATTTCTAATGACTTGACATTTGTGTACGCACATAGCGGTCAAACTGACGTAACCGCTTACGTAGTCAATAGCCGAGTATTAAACCAAGAATCAAATGGTGTAATTGGTTTTTCTTTTGTATTTTCCTTACAATTCATTCGTTTGCATTTCTGATGATATCTCAAAGCATTTATTATATTATGAATCGCAGGTTTTTCCTTCAATCTTTTTCTACGCATTCCACGATATGAGAGTTCTTCTGCTTTTTAGTGATAATTTCTAATGTTTGCATTTGATGTTAAAAGTTAGCGATGTGATTTCCAGTTGTGTTCATTACTTTGCTCCTTTGATGGTTACCATCTCCATCTCTATATGGCCAATAAAATAAGATAAGATCACTTCAGGAAATACAAATTAATCATGAAACTATTTCAATGAATATTGATTAATGTGTGTCTGCAAAAGTATTCGGTCGAAAGTCAACTGACACAATCACTGGCTCCGCATATCGCTCAATTTTCTTTTCACTTTGAATTTTCGTTATTTTCTGAACAACCGTCCATTTTGCATGAATGCACTCAAACGAGTTGGGCCAATTAATATTCCATCTTTGCTGAAAAATCATTGGACATTTTGACAGAAAAAAAGTTTGTGGTTTTGAAATAAAAAGGCATTGCTTTCGAACTGCAAGATGTAAACTCTTGAGACAAACCAAAAGAATTTTTTCCAAGAAATGATTGTTCTGTTTTCACCCATTTTTTTATATTATCAGTTGATTAGTCGCTTTTTCATTGTTCGATTCAATGGTTTTCCACTTTTTTTCTTCTTATTTCACCCTCTTTCCTTTGGCTATCGATTTTTTCAGCATTTCCGTTTGTAAAACGTTGATGGTAGCGACAGTTGTTTTATAATTTAATTTGAATAATTGTCCCATTATCATACGACTATGGCTCTATCGAAGCATAGCAAAGGCATTTGTTGCATTTCCACTGATGCGCGCACGGCCCTCGTCTCGTTCTGACGAGGCTACGGGCTCTTTGAACAATTCATTATTTATTCAAATGGAATTTCATTTTGTGTGTATATTTCAGAGGAACACAATTCTTTTATTAATTTGTTTAAATCGCTTTGTTTGTATATAGAAACGTCAAGGTTTTCTTCATTTCGCATTGAATGTGTTAGTCGTTTGGTTTTAATTGTCGCCTTGTGTGCGTGTGTGTATTCAAGAGTGAGCTCAAACATTTTGCTTACACAAGGAACTTGATGTTGATCGCATGCTTGTGTTAGTCACTGTGTTCATGTTATTTCGAGCAGAAACAAAAGATAAAAAGAACGCAAATAACTATTATTCATTGTATTGGATAGTAAAAAGCTCTAGCAAAGGCGATCTGTGCTACATGTGTGTCCGCCACGCGAAATAAAAGTGTGCAAAAAGGAGCAGCCAGAGTATATACAGGAATGAGATTTCTGTGGGCAATATGAGCATTAATAGAAATTGACGATTTTATTTGATTGCACATTATAATTGATTTTTATAGCTATCGTTAACTAGGACTATCGGAATCACAAAGTTCCTTGTCTGTCAGCCATTTCCGCTTGATGTATGTGCCAATATCAAACAGAAAAGAAACACACATTCCATCCAAGAATATTTTTTCTGTGCGTTGGATTTACTATCTTCTCCTTCTTCTTTTGATTTTTCATAAAATTGGCATCCACGATTGGCATGCACAATACCGAAATGTGATAATAATGGATTATAAGAGATTGACCTACAGACACAAAGTTACCATAAATTAATGAAATGTGTTTCATTCAAATCGAATGCCATGTAGTACAGTGTGTGTGTGTGCGCGAGTCGCGAGTTCGGGACAATTACACGAGTATGAACAGCACCAGTGACAGACCGACGCAAGCTACGCAATGCTCTCTCTTGTGTTCCTGGTATGTCGTATTTCAACTTGATCGAAAATACCGTACAATTTTCAAGTTCATGTGAATTGGAAGACATTCAAATGGTTTTGTTATGTGTGAGCCGAATTTCGGCGTATGTATTGTAGATTTGCTTATGTTGTTGAATGTGTGATGTGAATTTAAGCGATCATCAGCCCGTAAAACTATCGTTGAGCAAATGACATGAAGTTAAATACCTCGAAATTGAAGCGCAAAGCCCATACTATGTGCATTTTCCTGCTTCATTTATTTATTTCACATTTTTCTTGGTCAAATTCTATTTTCGTGTGCGTTTTAAATTCGACCATATATCGCTCCGTTGCTCATTTTGTCTGCTGCACACTAACAAAACTCTGCGATGCCTGAACGAATGTGTGATTGCTTGTGCACGATGTTCGGTGTGATGGATGCTTTGCACAGAGAAGTTGGCTAACACTTTCCTGTAAACATACATAATATATTCAATGTTCGTCTCAATTCGTCGGGCAATATGACGTCGGGAACAGTCAGTCGGTGTTCGGTAGTTTGAGGTGGGAAAAGCCATAGTTCTACGCATACCAAATGAACACATATTACCCACTTGAGACATATGGTTTAACGTGCGGTATGTAGTTATCAATGTAAGATAATTATTCACCAGAATTTAGACCATAAGACCGTCGAAACTCTGATTTTGTTGATCCACTCATTTTGTGAATGTACGTGTACGTGATGCGTACAACGACGAAAAATGCCTGGTAACTCAGGACACATCGACTCTCATACGATTGTCAATTTATTTCGAATGAAAAATGTCCCGAAAAGGTTTGTGAAAGTTCAATAGCCAAAAACCTCTGAAGCACTATAAATTATTGTTCCATATAGAATTTAATTACGTTAGCCGATATTTTGATTGAATTTGCTGAGAAATTTCAGGTAGAATAGAGGATGGGAGCAATAAGACAAAGCAAAATGGCTTGCTGCATGATATTTGATTTCGGAATCATATTCGATTATGTAATATTGCTGAGAGAGAGAGAGAGAGAGAGAGAGAGAGAGAGAGAGATGAAGAAAGAGAAAAACAACGTGCAGTTGATTAATGAAAAAGATTGCTCAAGACTTTCGCTTGATAATAGACAGAATGATTGATTCGGGACAGTGAAGTTCTCTCTATCTTAACGTAACAAGAACATTATATTGCATCTTTTGCGTGTTTCGTTCCCCATCTCAACAAAACATCGTCGATGAATGAGTTCTGTTGAGTTGGGGATGGCATATAAATAGTAAGCTTACGCTTTTTCCCGGATTCTTCGTTATTTTATGGTGCTCACACCATCTTCGCTATCATTAAATACTTTTGCCCGAATCGATCGAACTAAAAGAGTGTGTATTAAATTGTCGTAAATGTAATATAAAACCACCAAAGTGCAGCATACTTCTCAAGCTTCGAATATGTCAAGTGGGATGAAATTTGCCCGCGAGTGACTTACGCATACATTGCCACATCAAAACACACAGAGTGCGAATAACGTTGAGAAAAAGGCACCGCGGCGTGAAGAACCAACATTTCTAAGGCCTCGTCACTCAGAGTAACGTAACGATCATTTGTAATGCAAAGACACCACATTAAAATATGTAGACTGTGTTTTATGCTAATATTGTTTACAATCTCTAAACAAATGTAGGTACTTGACTATGAGCATATAAATCAACATTCTGACACATTTTTCGTCGAATGGAGCAGTTTTGTTGATTCAGTCCTAAACAGTGATCTAGTATGGGCCTTGATATTGGATTTGATTGTGACTGGCAACCGAAGAGGCGAAGCAGCAGAAGAACCAGTATTCATGAGTGCACGAAGCAAACATGAGAGAAGAAAGAAAAATCCAGTTACTCACTCGTTGTGTATGCTTCGGAAGATAAACAAGAGAATGGCGAACAAATTCGACAGGGAAAAACGCACAAACATCACATAAAAATAAAAACAATATGAAACATTATCTTTTACGATTATTTCAATGCTGTACAACAATCGGCCAGAAACTAGACGAGAGCAAAATATAGAGAGATAGAGAGCAAACACCAATGCTGAATTGAACACATAAAATTGACGCCGTTCATGTCTTCCTATTCTCATGAATGTAATAGTGATGTAGAGCCCAGCACAGGCATTACGCATACACGCTGCTTTACAGCAACGACCAAATTCCCATCATTTCGTGCCACATATCGTAAACATGCCTAATTGAAAAATATATTCCAAATTCGAAAACTTCTCTGAAAATCTTTGCGTAGGTAGCTTGACTGAAATACTCCAAATTCGGGCTGTCGCCGAGCACCGCAGCTATGGTGCGCTTTCATCCAAAAGCCGAAAAATTCTATTTGAATTGTGATCTTTCGTTTCATACATTCACCAATATTAATAATTTACAATGATTTTTTGAGGATTTGTTTAATTTGTAAAATACTTTCCAATTAGGCACGTTTACGATACCATTTGGATTAGTGAAAAACAAAAACCACACACACACACACAGAAAAATATACACAAAAAATGAATTTGAACAAAAACTTTGTGATATTGAGGGGAGTTTGAACTTCTGTTATTCGCTGCCTTCAACTGAAATCTCGGCGAAGGCACGGGCAAGTCACATGCCGGCATTCATTTATTTTTGTCACTTCACATGAGCTCAAGAAACAAGTTCATGGAAACGAACACCAATAAATTTCCGAATCTAAAGAAAGTGAGCGATATTGTTTACACATTGCAAACAGCTCAGCGTTAACTAAACGAATTTGAAATCAAAACTCTCTACGCGCCCGCTTTCCGAATCGACAATAATTTTGTGGATAGAAAAACAATGTATAATAATATTATAGCGATAATCGATACGCTGTAAACAATTGGAACGTAATTCAATATGTGTTACGTAAACATTCCATTTGTTGGAAAATTGAAGCGGACGTAGGCGAAGAGACACAAAGAATATGATTCTTTTTTTGAAAAAGCTAGTGCTAATGCTGACGCTGAAAGGAAATGATGGAAATGGTAAGGGATCTGTTCGGACAGTGCAAGTATCGATCAAAGCCGAGAACAAGACAAATGAAACCGCTATCTCTCTTTCTCAAACCGGAAGGCAATTAAAATAAAAATATCAAATTTTGTTCAAATTTATCCCAACGACCCAAATCCCTTTACAAGCTATTTTCGTTTTCAAACCACCACTAAATGTCTCACCCAGATCTGTCTACTCATCACACGCCCGTCGCCTTCATCGCATTACCAACTGACTAAGAATATGAGAGCGGGACACATGAAATAAAAACACTGTAACAATAAAGCCAAACAGTAATACGCTGAAAAATGACCGAACATCGATGGCGGTAACGAAAAGACATGCGAAAATAGTCAGTGTCCGCCAAAGTCATCGTGTGTACGCTGTATTGACCCAGCAAAAATGCAATACCATCGAACATTGAGTGCCAACCAAATGAATGGATGATATGGTGAAATGGTACACAAAGGACTCAAATTTATAGCACAACACTCATAATCAGTCCCATTAAAATGAGCAAATTATTAAGCGCATGAAGGGCTTGTGAGTCGCGAACTTGCAAATGCGGCGCGAATGTAATGACTGTGTGATCAAAGTGAACGAAAGAAAGTGGCTCAATTGACTATATGTTTGGCTCACGTATACACAGCGATTCGCTTGATTATATTAACCATTGACGCCCTCGACAATATAGAGCCGACTGCTCGATAGCTAATAAGAAAATACGAAAGCCGCGAACGGATGAACAGACAAAAAAATGTTCATATATTTATATATAGTGAATAAAGCATTTATTGATCCCGTTGAATTCAACGCGTTGCTCGCGTCACCATTTTTTTGTATCCATTACGACATTTTCCCCGGAATGAAAAACAAACGTCAGCCGAATCAATAGACTGAATGAATATAAATCACTTTTCGCCGCCAATTATTTTCGGAATTCGAATGAAATTGAATATACAACAACAATCAAATTATGAATCATTAATAGATTTGTAACGTAACATTAAAATTATATTTTTCTGTAAAGTTGACGCATCAGTGCATTTAACCATTCTGTATTTGATGTTTATTGTTCGCCAAAAGATTGCCACTTCATTTTAAATGAAGCGAAATTGAGTTCAAATCATTTGTATAATACAATATATCTTTGGCTGAAGGAAAGGGCCAAAAACGAAAAATCGGATCAGCTTAAAATATTAGCCTCTTTTTTGTGACAGCATCTCGAAGCTTTTGGTGCGGTGTTGCCACTCCATGGTGATTTATTGCTTTCGCTACTTATGATTAATCTAAACTGGAAAGTCGCTCTTCAGCTGGATTTCCAGAGACGAATGTTGCTGCTGCTGTTGTTGTTGTTCTTTGATATCTGAAATTCTGTATGCCCTGTCAAATTTTCAACTTAAATACATATTTTGGCGAATGAAAATGAGCCAGACTATTGAATCAAGTGGATTTAGAGTGGCAACATCCACTGATCCAATTCAATACAAATCAACTTAAATGGAAGGATCAATGCTTTTCGTCTTTGTTTCGACTTTCAATCTCCTTGCGTGTTTGTACTTACGATGTGTTCTTCTCCGGATTTTGTCTTATTCTGCATATTTTCGTATTGTTTGGTTTTGTTTCATTCAGCCCTTTGAGAGATAGAAAGACAGAGAGTGAACTAAAAGGCGTGTCGTTCCACAACGTCCAACGTTGTACGTGTGCTTCACACAAAAGCATCGAATAAATGAGTTCTATGACTTTGTGACACGCACTCCATTGACGCGACATACAAATTGTTTTCATCACAAATGCTAAATCAAATCATTTGAATGCGACGAGAGTGTCGAGAGTGTGGTGCAGTGAGAGAGAGCTGGAGTGAGCGATTTTCGATATTAAACGATATTTTTAAATAATTTATGTATATTTGTATTGTTTTAACTTGACTCTGAATACACACAGAGAGAATGGAGAGAACGAGCGTTGTATTAAGAGTTGGTAACATGATTTTTGTCATTGGATATGACTTTATCCGAAAGTTGCGTACGACGCGGTATGAGTTGGTTACGAAAAAGATCTTCATTCATTAAAAGATTCTGAATTTTTTTGCACCCAGCGAAGCGGATCGTAATGAACACATTGGAAATTTGGTTGAATGCCAAACAAAGCCAATATTTTCACATTCAATACAAACTTTCAACCAGCAATTTTTTTAAGCTCTTGTGCGAATTCTTTTCGCACCAAAAAGCTCCCAGATGCACAGTCAATGTTGGCGAATGCAGAGAAACTGAATTGAACCGTGTAAGCAGCACTAACTTTATTGAATACTAATTTTCAGGCACTCTGTAATTCTATATGGGAGAGTAAACAAAATCAGAAGTGGCGCCACCATACAACTGATTTGGAAGGATTCTGTTGATATCTTTGGCACGCTTCGTCCGCAAAAAACGATTTTGAGTTATAATTTGAATAAAATTAATAATAGAACACATTCTACCGATTCCTTTAAGCCTTTTTCAGCCATCAACTTGTACACACGTTAAAATGTAAAGTGTTGACCCATCTAATTATAGTATGGTGCGATTTGATACCTTTATTACAGATATAACGATGCCTTTCATACGAATTTCGTATAAATTTGACAGTTTTTCCAAATAGCGCAAGACAATTAAAATAAGTTTGCATTGAAATTTTGGCAGCTCAAAATCTCTGTTCTTAGTTTTTTGAAATGTCAAAATAATCTGAAGGTCGTAAAAAAGGCATCATTCTATCTGTAGTCGAGAAACATGCAGCACCATGCCATAAATTGAATAGGGCAACGCTTGACATTTTTCACAATCGCATATTACGACATATTATTTTGTTTAGACAGAGATGACGCCACTTATTTGTAGCGCCATCTCTGGTTGCCCAAATGAATTTTTTGGTTTTTGTGGCTTTGTCATATGTTTTCAAGTGCTGTTGTATAAATTGACTTTATTCCGAAATTGCTGAAACTGTCAGTGGCGCCATGCAGAGGTTTTGCAGAACTACAGCAAATTCAGTCTTATGTCAATACATGCAACAGCATACGTCGTAATTCGGTATTGAGTTTTCGTTCGAAGTCAAAAACATATAAAAAATCGTTTTTTGAAACATACTATTGAACATGTTGAGCTTGAAGTTTCATTGTGATATTTAAATGTGTGAACCAACGAGACCAACTTCATGGCGGATTCGTCCATAATTGGTTTGAAAATTGGACTCCGGTCATTGGTTTTTTTTTTGCGATTCCATTTTTAACAGATAACAATATTCATTTATAAAAATAGGGATCAAAATAATGGCGAAAGAAATGTTTGCGTTGAGTGACAGTATATAATGTGCAACGCGTGTATTTTGACAGGAATAATATGAAGTTAGTTCTGAAATGAGTTTTGAGTTAAAGCTTATCAATGTTTTGTATTTAGCATATTTATTCAAGGTTGAAAATTCAGTCTCTAGATGGCGTTGTCATCAACATCGTATTATGGATAACCGAGCATGATAAATTCATTTCTACTTTAATAAAATGATGGTCTCTTATCGCCTCGGTCTATCTAGTCTAGACCTTCGATGAAATAATGCTCTCGGACCATCGGATTGATTGCTCGAACAAAAGCCGGAGCAAAAGATACCGAGCTTAGGCAGAGCTTTCTGTACGAACACATGCGATTGATAAACAGCATGGCAAATTATTAGAATATCCTAAACAGCATTTGGTTCATTCTCATACTTTCGCATATCTTATCAAATCAATTTTCACAAAGATTTTTAGAATTCGTCTTTCACGACGCCGCTCATAGTATCAGACGCTAATGAATAGAAAAGATCGCATTAAATAAAAAGACGATCAAAAAGCGAATAAGAAGAGGTTGAATAAACAGAGTTCCAGCATACATTGTTGCCTGCCATTAAATAGAAAAAGCATTCTTGGAATAAACATCATCGGCATAATAAATGCGCACAAAAAGTTTTCAATTTGTTTTCCTTTTTGTTCGGTTAGAATTATAAGCGGCATGCAATTCTCGTTACTCAGTGACTACAAAATGTTGCTTCATTTTAAAATCCACCGTATTTATTGATGAGAATTTGCTGCTTCTATTTCAAAAGCTAATCGAAAAATATGGTTTGCATTGCTATAAAGACTATGAACAGTATTTCTTATTTTTCTCTCTTCAAATGTTGCATTGTGTTTGTTTTGCTAGTAGATAGCATGAATGCTGAAGAGCGAATTTTAAGAATTCGACTCACGTTGTTCATGTCAAGATCGAAACAGTTACGAGGCCAGCTCGTTGAATATCAGCACACCAAAATTAAAAGCAAATGTGGATTTATCGTCGATCGTTGCGAATATTTGTGCGTCGATAAACAGCAATAGAATTTAAAGTGAACGTGATAAACAATGAACTAAATGTTCGACCCGATTAATGGTTTTCCGTTACTTAATCTTTTTACAAATCCCTGGATCGAAATAGAATTGAAACAGTTAAAAGTTTATAGAAAAAAACAGAATATGCGTTTCAAAAAATGCCAAAGAATTTCCGCAAGATACGGGAAAAACAATATCTCTGTTGAATATTTCAAACAATACAGAAAATTGACTTTTTACAGGAAATTCGCTGGAATGTTTTTCATCTTGTAGAAATGTTGTATAGCATGTGGGTTGGTCGTTGGAAATGTTTATGTTCAATTTGAGCACAATTTTTAAGAAGAATGACAAATGAAATGAAATTGGGCATTCTGTGAAAATATGGAGTTGGATAGCGGACCGAAGGTATTTTCAATTCATTCGGTGTACTTGATGTTTGTGTCGGCAACTAGACGATTTCATCGAAGGTTTCATGTTCATTGCCTTTGTATTTTGGTGTATTGCCTTTGGCAATGGGACAAAGAATCGTATCGAGCTTGTCTGTTATCGCTATCTTACGCGTTTTCTCCCCAAAAAATATACATATTTATATAAGACGATGGGCGGAATTTATGGACAAAATAATTACATGTTCCATCCTTCGGCCTGCTCATTTTTAGTAGACAAGAATTTGATCTTGATGAATTAGTCCGAACGCGCCGAACAAAAGCTGAACATGAAGCCCAGATGACAAAAGCATCCACCGAAATTTAATGGATTGAATGAATGAGAGAAATGAAGAAAAATTAACCACTTGAAATGAATTAAAATCATACACGCCAAAGCCTCCGTCGAAAGAGGAATCACAAACAGAAGGAAACGTCAGTAACGTTTGGTCATTAAATAACAAATTCTAAAGCGAAATACATGGCTTAGTCGGGAAGACAACACTGTAAATGCCATAGTTTGAAATATACCTAAAAGTCAAAAGAAAAACAATGAACACAAATTTGTGTGTGAGGCGAGCTCACTACGGCGGAAAATGAAAATCTCAAACGCCACGCGAAAAATGAAATGCACACAAAAAATGGGAAGTAATTGGGGCGATGCATCACATGGTACCTTAATTAAGGTGAATTTCCACTTGAAACAAATGAAAAGGCTTAAACCATCTTTGATTGAAACAACAACACAATAAGATGCTTAATCGCACGCCTTTTTGACACCGAACTTCAATTTCAGTTCAACATAAACACAACAGATGTTCATTTCATCAGTTCTTTCACATTGGATGGCTTTCGTTACAATGAAAAGTTAGTAACAGGAATAAGAAAGATCGCGGGAAAGAGAGAGAGAGAGAGAGAGTTTTCAATTTTATATTTACTTTTTTTGCATGCAATTATCTCTCACTTGTTGTTCAATTGAAATTAAGATTTCATATCTCAACGGGCTTTTTCGTTTTACCGTTCAGTTTGTGTCGATTCCAGGGCAAAACTGTTACTTTTGCTGCAAAAAGAATTCTAAGAAAGAAAAGAAGACGATTCAACGCGTTCTACGCAACGAACGTGGTGGAACACATTCGAAGGTGTAAGTTCAGAGAAAATTGATGCCTTCCACAAAAAAGATACAATGTGAAGGATATTCAGCCATTCGAAATGGGTGGGATAAAAGCAATATAACTTACACTGAGCTCCGTTTGATTTTGGCCAGAATTCACATTTTTGCACAAGAAAAAAGAATAATTCCAATCTTTTCATCTACTTGAAATATTGCTTTTGAAACAAATTTGGATTAGGATTTTGTCGATGAAATGGAAAGTTCAGTCGAAAATTCCGCATTTTTGTGCGAAATTGTGGCCTGTATATTTTATTTGTTTTTATATGAACAGCAGAAAAAATATGTACATTTTGTATCAAATTTCATGCAATTCTCATTTGGATCATCAAAGCAACGATAACCAGATATTTCCACTTGAGAATAATTGCTTTTTGGATTTACTTTTTTCGTTCGAGTGGGCGAATCAAACGGATTAAAGCTGTTGGCTGAATTTGTACTTACTCTCGCTCCTCACTTTTCTCCTGTTGCGGTTGCTTTTGCTGTTCTGTTTGTTGTTGTTGTTGTTGTTGTTGTTGATATTGATGATGAAAATCTGGATCTACCTGGGGTCTTATGTCTCTCAATTGATAAAGTGCACTACACTCAATCTCATACACTATCACCCGATACGCCTTTGTTTATTTGCAGTTTTTACTGATGATTCTGTACTACTATCAATTAACAAACGGCTTTCGAAATTTTAAGTATGCTGCCTCTGTTTATTTGAGTGTCGAGATATGTTGCGATGACTCGGTTATAATGCTATGTTTACGGTACTCAAGGGCTGTTCGGTGTGTTGCTCAAATATTTTCTACCACATCGGATCGACACTTTTTTCGATTAATTTTTTTTTCTTTGTTATTTGAGTTTTTTTTGTTAGTTTTGGTGTGCTTTAAAACTTTTTTATATGGCAAATTGGGTTTATTTTCACTGTCGCTGGTTCTGTGCGGTACTTTTAGATGTTTTTGTTTCTCTTGAATCTACAATTTAACGATCTCTTTTGTCCAATCAATTACTATTTACCCACATTGATCCACTCGGTGATGCAAAAATTAAACACCACACCACACGAAATGAACAGTTTCTGTTTGAATATTATTCAAAGAATGTATTTCTTCTCTATTTGTCCGAATGTCCTCTGATTATTCGAAGGTATTTTTTGTTTTTGTTCGTTTTGGCTCTGTTCTACATTCTTTCTATTCGCTTGGTGTTTAATCATTCACATGAGTTCTTTTCTTCGTAATTGGTGAACAAAACAAATATGTAGCTGTCTAATGAATAAAAACATTCATAATTTATATCTATTTTTGCGTGAATTTTTATTTATGTTGATTTCAACTTTGGATAACGTTTTTCCTTTATCTTATCTTGTTTATTGATTTCAATGATTTTCCGTGCTCTGCAATACACAGTTTGGTTTGATTGAAATTCGAAAAAATTGCTCTTGATGATAGATTTTCAGCACGTCAATATCGGATGAATGCTCCCGGTATACTGTAGCAACGGTTTTTGTTGTGCGATGCGATTCGATTCAATTCGAGCGAGCCAGCGCTGCACAGATGTGAAAAACCGACACTTCTCAGTTGAAACGATGAGGCTACGTGTGTACTCCGATACAGGCAACTCTCGCGTCCAATACACGCCACATCGCTCACACACAACGCTCGAAATTAGACGTTACTATACACAAAACAAACGCTGACGACGGGTCTCCTCAGTAGCCGACAAAGAGACCGATTTTCCATCTTACTACATTTACACACAGCCACAACCAGAGAGAAATGTAAACGTTGAATTCAGATATAGCATCTATCCTTTACGAGCGCGTAGCCCGTGCTCTCGACGTGATTTTTCTATACATAAATACGTATATTTATACATACACATGCTAAATTGTTGTTTATTTCAGTGACATGGATTTTGTTGAAAACGCCAAAGAGAGTTAACGATAGAGAGAGAGTGAGCGGCTGTGTTTGTGCGAGAGTTGGGTTGAAAAATTCGAGCGAGAGACCTTTCAATGGCAGAGAGTGAGAGAAAATCGCTCAACTTCAGCGAATTCCATGATTTTCTCATTCTTTTCCCCAGTTTCATCGGAATCGAATATTCAGTCCTTGATCGACAAATTTGGTTCCAGAAGAGTCCCATTACAGACAGAGATCAAAATCAGATCTAAAAGATATATGCGAAACCAAAAGGTTTTTCATATTTTTAACTAAATCGTCTTTTATATAAAAATAGATTTGGGCACGCCCGGTCCCAATCATACGCTATTCCAACTAATTGCTAATATTTTCGGTATGTGATAAAAATATGTGTATATGCCATTATCGATTCCTGGTAAAATTTATACGTTCGAATGTATCACTCACTGCATGATTGTTCATTATGCGGATGGAAAAATTCGAAATATCTGAACATTGCTTTGAAGTTTTGAAATAGACAATGAAAATGAGCGGTTTATTATTTTGGTGGGTGCGCATCGGTGGTAGCAATAATTTTCAATCCGGATTATTCCTGCCCATGCGGAGGCTTATATTTCATTCGGCCGCAAGCTTCTTACCCGAAACGCTTCAGGTTATTTCAAGGTTGGAACAGGCATCCTTCATTTCCTTCTATCTCATCAATCGAGCAACAGAATTTGTTGGAATAAATCATTCACATCCGTAAGCTCCTTAAAATAGCCCACAGCAATACAAATATCTGTGTGAAATGATGTGTAAAAACTGCACTTTCATGATTCTGCTTACCAAAATGGGGTAAATTTTGAAATCAAATTTCAGCACCAAACATCTTTATTCTCGTCGGTGTCACTGGATATCATTGTTCCTTTGGGGAATCAAAGAATGCATTGATATATTGTTTTGTAGGAATTGGTCATTGAATTTGAAACTAAATCATTTGTGTTAGAATGTCGAATTCTTCGGAGGCTTCCATAAACGAAAATAGCAACAGGTTGTCCACATATATCCCGCTCGTCGCATGCTATTACTGCGATCGACATGTTCAGAAGCTTTGTTCAGATTCAAAGCTTAAGCTATACACGTTCACTCGAACTATTGCGTTTCATTTATCAATTTCAAATTTTTCATTTTTCAACATCAAATGTGTTGTATTAATTTCCATTGAATATAATTTTTTGAGCAGATTCATTGTGTCGGCGCATCATAAAAATTGGTTCAGTGATACATTTATTGAATTCAGCCCACATCGAAAAGTTTTAACATACTCACCATTTGTATGATTCTCACATTGTTCAAGATCAAGCGGATATTGAATAAATAAATGAATTGAAAATGCAATTTTTATTTTCGAACACTTCGCTTTATTACGAGAAATTCTATCGAAATGAGTGTATCCTCGCATTTTCAAAATGATAATAATGAAGCAATTCGAAATTAAATAGCAATTTTCACTGGCTAATTTTATCGCTGAAATCATTCAGCATTCGTCGGAAAACATTGTATATGACATTTAAATGCTTTAGAAGGAAATAAATGATGTTATTGTTTGTTTTTCTCGATTATTTTCAATAAATAAACCCTATTTGCGATCAATTGTGTGTATTGATCGGATTTAGAAGTCGAGCAACTTAAGCATAAGCGGTGAAGAGAAACATTGATTGAAAAAAATTAACATACGGAATCGAAATAATTTCGAAAATATAAATCCATTGCTTTTCTTTGAATCAAACTTATTCTAATCATTGTTTTTTTTTCTCCAATTAAGAAAAACCAAATCGTGAAATATTTGAACAGATTGTGAGGAGCGAAATTACTATGTTAAATTGAATTAAAATGTTGGAGTTCGAGCTGGCAATCCTATCAATCTGAATGGCCGATCAAAATTGCTTCTAATTTCAATAGCGCTATTGCGTTGAGGTGGTAGAGCCTTGCTCAAGATAACTGAACAAAAATAAGACACAATTTTTTTACTTTCGTTAAAGTGGTGACAAAACGCAATGCTCCCATTTTTGGATTTGCGGCTGGACCATTGCTAACGCTAAGGCGCTTTCAAATTTCAGGAATACTTTTAAATATAGAAAAACGCAAGAATTTCATCTTGCTCAGATGGCATTGGCTTCATTTGTTTTTTACGCATTACTTGCGTATGAATGCATGACTGCGAACATAAAAATGTCTTCAATCCGTTTAGTTTCTCTCTCTCTCGCTCTCTCTTACATCTAGATACAAATGATAATGACTATTGCGTATGTGGTTGTGGTTTGAGTGCTTGTTTAAGTTTTTCGTATTAAATAATGATAACAATTCCTTATTCGTATGGATCAATTCAATTTGGATCCCGTTCCATTCTTGGCCGTTTCGATCGAGCATTTTCGCCGCTGCTTTCGTTGTTGTGCTCTCGTTTTTTTACAGGAGCCTAAAATGCACCAGAAAAAAAAATTAAACATCATATGACATTTGTTTCAAAAAAGGATATTTTCTTACCTTTTTGTCCCATTGTTGATGCAAATATCTCAGCAAAATATTTTTCTTTTCTGTTACAATAACTGCAAAAATTGAAACGCAATCAGAATCAATTGGACACATTTCGATGCGCTATTTAATGTTATGTGTTACGCTCGAACTTAACACTCACTTTGCTCTGATGGAATATCAATTGTGGGCAAATATACGGAGGGGCGCCGTGATGACGTTCGAATGCCATTTTCTGTGTTGAATAGGGCGAAATTCTTTTCATTGTGACTCGGAAGATTCTTCAAAAATTCACTGATTGACTGTTAATTACATTCAAACAAGTAAAATAACATTAATTTATTTGATAATTTTCGAAGAAAATACGAATTCAACATGTATTCGCCATATTTCGGCGTATCTCGTTTGCGGCGCAACCAATCCGATTGCAAGATCGCAATTTCAATGTCAATCTATTTAAAGAGTTAGTAAAAGCACATTTTTCCAGCCTTTCGTTTATTTCGCTTTTGCACGTTTTATCTGATTCAAGCGAAATTGACTTACCATTTTGGGTATATGTTTGCTATGGTTCCGTAATATAACTCTTATAGACTAATTACAAAATTAATGAACGTGTGGATGATCTTTTTTATCGTTCTTTTCCTTCAACTTCCTATTTTGTTGTTTTTTTATCTCTTTTCACACTGTTAAGTATTCTTTTTTTATAGAAATCATACACAATGATGACATCGAACGTCAGACGGGTAGTTTTGTTCAATGAGAACGAATGTGACATACAACATTACTCGTGCGCCCCGAAAGATGGCACTGGCCTTATCGATGTACATATATAATTTTACAAAATTGAGATAAAATCACTGTTTAGGAAAGTTTCTTTATTTTCTAAACTTAAACTTTAATGATGCTTGGGAACATTCATGCTTAGAATTTTCCGCCAATTTTATTTCATAGAATAGAATTCTTTTAGGCAAACGTTCGAATCGATTGAATGGGTCTGGTTTCGGAAACCCATCAACGTCATCATTCAAAGCTTTGGAAAATTTGCGTTGAAGAAAGTTTTTGAATTTCAACTTTGATCATTTTTTCTCAGCCTCAAACAGACTAGTTTGTTTTGATTGCTTACCAAAAGAGCGAGCAATTTGTTTACCGTTCCCCTTCAAAAATCCAAGTTGTTTTGAAAATATTTTATTGCAAAAACGATTGATTATGATTTTTTCTAAATTTACATCGACCTAGATGCTTTCAATATTCGAATCCATTTTCTTCAGAATTTATTGCGATTCATTTTGATCTAAACATTTATTATTATCGTGATGCAAGAAACGAATTCATAGAAACTTTATTCGCGTCAGAAGTCTGCATCCATCAACAAAAAATAATATCATCTGATAACCATTGGATCAGGAATGCATCAATACGAATGCATAAATCAAAAAGATCCGCGCTTTAGCTGATTACATAATAAACACATGTCAGTTAAAAAGTATTACTGAGTTGGCGTCGGTCTGCTTTTATTTGACTGACGTGGATTTTGCTTAAATCGACCTGCGAACATGCAATCTGAAAAATTATTTAAATCGTAATTTTCCCCCATTTTTGTTGTCCTCAATTTGTTCACGTGCATTGGAAATGAATTTCCAGGGGGTTGTTCAAAGAAAATTGGCTCGAGAATTGTGCAATTAGGCCAATGACCTTGTGGCCAACATTTATAGCCACATAGGCTGACGTGTTCATTCATTGGCAAATCGGATAGACGAATATCGTGTGACAAATCATCGTTTACAATTAAAATGGTTTATAGTTTAATAGCTCACGAAATTTTTCTACACGTTTTACATATTTCTTCCGATTTTATGAGCCGTTTCACGAATAGCACATCAATTGTTTTTCTATGGTAGAAATTTCCATTAAAATAGATCATTCACATTCTTTATAAATAATTGTTCACAATTTTTATATGATTTATTTTTCTAGATAATTGTTTTTTTTCATCCTTAAATACAATTTTTCTTTTAGTTAATAACCTGATTAGCACATTATTTAGCAGTTCTTGATGTTGACTGATGCTTTTGTAGTAGGAGTAATGGTTGAATTTTTCTCGAATTATTTGCATGATGGTGAGAGTGTAAAGGAATGCCAACGCTGGACATGAATGCCCGTTTTTATACAAAAAAAAAAAACATTCGTCTACAATTCCTGTTTTTCTTTGTAGTATTTCGGTTTCAATTCTTCTATTCTGCGAATATAGTCGGTCTTTTCGATACAACCATCGCAATTCTCGTCCCAATCGTTGAGGATCTTCTTGAGATCGCGCACCTTGAGCTTCTTGAGGTCAACAGCTGATAGATCAATTTGTTTTTCTGCATGACAAAAAATGGACGGAAAATAATAAATAAATGAAATTATTGAAATGCAAATTAATTAGAAATTACTGGCATTTGAAAATAAATTCGTTGGGAAAATGCTGAATCTTTGCAAATTGCGAAATTCTCATTTAATTCGTCGGCGATGAATCATCGTGCGTTTTTAAAGAATTTTTGTTTAAATAAAATTAATATGGAAATAAATGGAATACATACCAAAGCGCAAATCACAGATTTGGGCATCCTTCTTCTTGAGTTTCTCGCACACTTTGAGCGCCGGCATTGACCAACTCAATGGTTTTGACATTTCTCCCAAAATTCCAGTAGCTGACGTTTCTAATCCGCCCAAGTAGTAACACTAATGACAAATATGGTTAACATTGAATTAGAATAAGATCCAACCCAAATAACGAATGAAGCGACTTACAAGTCTCTGCTGCTTTGATTTGGCATTTAAACAATATGTTTTAAATTCTTCTTCAATTAATTTTGGATCTGATTTGACTTCATCTGTCAGCGTGTTAGCGAACTCCTTGATTGTGGCTACACAAACTGTTGTAAATAATGAATACGTGGTTAAGTCAGTTGGAATTCAAAATGACGTTTTTTTTCTTCAAATTTGCAATTTACCTTCACAATCTTCCTCTTTCAATGCAATGCCCAGACAAAACAGCGACATCAATGCAACTCCAAAAACGTAGTGTCTCATCATTTTGCCCACAATTTATTGTCCAAATTTAACCTAGAAATGTAAAATGAACAAAAATCAGAGACTGGCTATGTTATGATCAAAAAAGTTCTAAATCTTTTCATTGATGATGACTAGTATTGCAATTTTCTAGCAAATCATTAAGTTTGTACTTACTACTGTTGCACACAATAAAGACGGTTTCCGTTAGATTTTGCGTGAATATCAGCTGAAAACAAAACAAAATGATTTCCAACAGATAACAAAATAAATCAACCCGAAAAAAAAATATTTCACAATGAAATTAGTTTGGTAAATTGTATCACCAAAAGAAAAATTACTGGAGCTCAAATAAATACGGTGAAAAGCTGTAGCGAAGATGATGCTTTTACTTGATGCGTGTACAATACAATATAGTGGCGTATATATATGAGCTTAATGTAAAATTGACACACGTAATGCTAGACAGCAAACGAAATGGTATGGTATGCGTTGACAATTCGGAAAACAAAACCTGGACGAATCTGATTGGGCGACGCGATTTGATGTTTTGTCTCTCGACGTTTCACAGAATATTTTTTGCTACTTGTCAAATGCAGGCACACATGAAGTGCTGCTGTTTGCGGTTGCGTTCCTACGGCGGCTGTCGTTGTAATGTCGAGTTCACATGACAGATTCCGGCACAAAATGCAGACATTTTAATTTATGAAACAAATGCATGTTCGGTGAACATTTTACCTATTTCCATTGTAAAATTTGCAATTGATATTACATTTAATGCGAATGTCAAGAAAAACGCATTTGTTTTTAGCCAATGTGTCGATTTGCACAAATGAATTCTCCTAACGAAAGAGGAAAGAAATGTCGAAATATATCCAGATATTATGTAACCGTGCGCTGTTCTCTGAAGTTGATTTCGCCGCCTGGCATGAACTGTGAGCTGAGTGTGTGCTGATTTAAAGAGTGAGTGACCGCAAATACATTAGTAGCATTGTTTTGTCTCGCTCCTGCTTGCCGCACACAAATGCTGCCTTTTACTAATGCAAACCACATTTGTGTATGATTCATGCTGAGACAACGGCATGTGCGCTTGTATGCGTTCATGAGCTGCTGCTACAGCTTTTGTCTATACAATTCATCTATTTGTTCTGCTTGCTGCTGTCATGCAGGTCAGTCATAATTCATATTTCGATGAATCGTTTAGTAAGTGTAGTTAGTAGATCGTCACTGTCATTTGTAAAACTCTTTAAGACTCTCTAATTTTGTTTACCTTTCATTTATTGTTATATCTTCTATTTTTGCAACAAAACAAAGAAACAATTGAAAAAAAAAGTGTACTCGCATATTCAAATCCGCACATTTTCCGAAGATACATTGAGAATCGAACGTATTTTTACGGTAGCTACAATCATCAGTTCATTGGTCAAAACACGCGATTTTTGTCACAAACATCAACGGCAATAATGTGCAGAGTTAATTCCAGTCAAATAATCCGAAAATGAAGCAAGCAGTGATTCAAAGGATTATGACATTTGTCAGATTGTTTTGTACATTTTCTCTTTCTTTGGTTTGCTGGTGAATATGCAAAAAGAATGTGTGCATCTCATGTGATTTCGTCTGCAAAGAAGAAAAAACAACAAACGAGCCGCAGTGATAACTAGATGAGATTAAATGGTGAACAATAAACAGTTCAGTTTGCTTCGCATTGTTTTACATTACAAGTGAATGGGAATCCTTTGAAGATACGACGACGGCTGTAACGGCGGCTACATGAGTGATTCGAACGCAATTTCTACCAAATGATACAGTAGCAGTATAGCCCTTCCGATTCGTTCTATGCGAATAAACAGACATGCAAAAATCTTTTTATTCAAAATTATTGGTGATGCTAGTGTCGTAGAAATCAAAAATTAACAAAAATCCGGAAGCGCTATTGATCTAAATATACAGTGATCGAATGTAATTATGCTCTATGCCAGCTCTTATGTGCGTTTTCTACAGAAATAAATATTTTGACTGAATTCACTCATAGTGTGTTCATCGCATTTGCATTCAGTACGCAAATACGCTACACCCCAAAAATGCGAAATCATAACAACAGGCAAGGACTATCCAAATTTAGGAAAATTTGAAACAAAAACTGGTCATTCGATCGTTCAGAAATGCTTCAAATCGATAATATCGTGCAAAAAAATCGTAGTTCAATAGCAGATAAATTGATTGGAGCTAGCTCGATTCAATTATCTATCTAGATTGTCTTTCATAATTCTTCGTTAAAAAACGTGTCAAATTGCGAAACAAAACGAATTGCCGTTTTGTTCAGCGCCCCAGGCAAACACAATTTCATATCCACAAATATTTGAAGAGTGAAAAAGAACAGGCAGTGAACCTAATGCTATTTAAATTTCATGCAAAAGCAACAACAACAAAATTGAGTGTGCGCTATTTTGCACATCAAACACATTTTATTTTTACCAATAGCCATCGAGACATTGAAAATGATATGACCGATGTTAACATCTAAATTAAATTATTTGATAAGTGACTAGAAAATCAGACAAGAAAAACAACGCAAACAAAAAATCAAAACACATGAAAACGGACACGGGTCCAAGTGCCGAACAAAATCTGAGCCAAAAAAACACTAAGTGTAAATGCCGCACAAATGCTTGCAATCATCCAAAATCATTGAATTGGAATTGGGAGGTAATCTCCGAAACGCATGAGCTAGTTGGTGTTTTTATTAGGATCGCAAGTGATATTGCCGTGAATATGATCAGATCTCTAAAAGGAATTGTTTGATATTTAAGTGAATCGAAGATAGACACCGACATCTGCGTCAGTCAATGATAGAGAGATACAACGGCATTGCGAAATATAATTCATATAGATATCGACGTGCACACAAAGAGGGGATTCACATCTCTCTTTGAATTTGCGATTTTGCAGTCGTGCCCGAGGCACGAGGAATAGTCCGACGGGAGAAAGAAACGAAGGAGCCGACAAAGAACAGTAAGTGTCATTCATTAAATGGTGCAAGAATGTGTGTAGTGATAGTTAATTCAGTTAATTTCGGATAAGGTAGAGCAAAAGTATGCGAATGCGAACGGAAGCACACACATATACACACACCGAAAACGCGACAACTATCGGATGATCCATTGATTTGTGGCATTGGAAAATTGATGACTCACAGATCGTAAACTATTTATCGATATCATTGTTATCAGCGTGTGACGAGAATGTGTCATCGCTCGCTCGATCATGCCAATGACCACAGCTAATTATCGACGAAATCGCATTCTTATCGCGTTACGCGAAGCAATATATAACTCTTGATTTGGGCAATTGCTTGAGTCAATAGCGATACTTGATCTTCAATGCAATTTATTGCTAGAATTGAAGAATAAAACAACATAAAATTTAATGCGATAAGGACCATTGTGAGAGAATAACCAAATGTAAATGGTGTGAAAAAGCCATGCGAGACGCACATTTGTTCCTTTGGTATGTACGACAAGAGAAAGGAACAACGTAAACGACGAGAGAAACATAAATGCGAATAGGGTGAATAAAAAAAAAAATAGCAACCACACGTACAGAGAGATATAGAAAGAACGGAATAAAACAAATACATGAGTGCATTTCACATTGCTCGAAAGTAATGTGTACACACTCTGTCTCTCTCTCTATATATCTCTCTCAAACAAAGCAATCATATTGCCGTTGTTTGTCTATCAATATTGTATCGCTTGAAACTAATTTTATAGTTGTCATTCCCGGTGTGCGCTGTGTTCCTTTTGTAGGCTTGATTCGTTCCTTTGCCTGCATATTAAGAGTGGGTTTCAATAATTGCATTTTCGACGCGAAATGATTAATGTTAATCGTTGTCCAAGTCGGTACCGTGGCGTTCGGCAGTCGCCTGCATTAGAGAGACACACACATCAGCGAACAATGGCTCAAATATGTCTGGCGACCTCACCCAATTTTATATCTTCACATTACAATAATGCATTCTCTCAAGCTTACAAAATATATACGAACTGGAGAAACAAAGTATATGCAAATTACGGAAACAGCGGAAAATGTATTACGATACATATGTTACCGGCGACTATCATGCGACCAGAAATTTTCGATTATTCCTCTTGGTGTCTGATGAAGGCAATCTCTTCGACGAGAGAGTGCTGCGCTCATGAATAGAGGGATTGAATTGGCGAGCTGAATGTTAAATTCAAATGACTCATGACAGGGATCACTTTGATCGCAATCTAAAAATCACTTTTCTCTTTTATTTCCCAATGTAAAATAATATTTTTATTATTATTATTTCAAAATGGCTTGGCAGACATACGGGTATATTTTACTACGCGCCACGAATCATTTGAAACTTTTGACCTGGAAAACGTATTTAACACCAATTTTGCGAAATATAACATTCCAGTTGTGGGAGTATGTGTGTGTTTGATTCGTGAGAACGCTTGCAATCCATTCTTCGAACGAATCGAAGATACCGAGAGTGATTCATCATATTGATATTAATTCATTTTATCCACAAAACTCATATCCATACGCGGCAACAACAACAGCAGCACCAGTCCATATACACAGGGGCTATGAGTAGCTTTATCACGCGATTTTTTGCATCGTGTATGCTCTCATTCGAACGTATGTATGGGGCGTTCACCATGTATATATATATACGTTCAAATATATATGCATGCATATGGAGTGTGGTCAATCACCGTCATATCTAAGATAGATTTCGATATGTATATACATGCAGAATAAAAAAGGCTCTTAGTATGTTGTGCTTGATTGTCGTTTTATTCATATCATGTGTTGAAATTGTTGACATTTTCCGTCTATTCGATTCATATTTGGGTAAAATTCGTTTTATTATCGATTTGAGATCAGCCCGTATCAAAATAAATGAATCATATTCGTTCCATTCAATCATCAAATTATCAAAAGTTCGATTGAAGAATTGTACACTCACGAGAAATATGTGGGTTATTGAGCGGGATCATTAGAAAATGCACGAATGACATTGAAAATTGTCGATGAAAATATTAATTAAAAAGCACAAATTTTGTAAATATTTCCGTTTGAGAGACAGAGAATCGCTACTGTAAATTAAGTAAACACCAGAAAAACTGTCAAAACCGTATGCAAATTCGCTTATAAATGCTGTACGAGAGAACTGTGTTTGTTCGACGCACAAGGTAAAGTTAAAACATTTCTGCTTCACATATCAATTTGCCAGAACAATGTCAATGCTAAACGCATGTTACGTGTAATTATTTTCACACGCACACATACATCAAAGTGTAAATTTCGAATTGATGGCATATGTAACGTGTTAAAAAGATAATAGTACGTATTTAACAGTCTGTAGATATAGAGATCGGTGGGTGGGAACAAGAAAATAAAATGTGACATGTTTGAAGGAGAAACTGCTACTTCGAAATATATGAGATAAGCAAAAATTCTAGCACGTTGCAATAAATGTTTGGGAGTCATAACATGTGGCTAACATCATAATGCAAGGTGAAACAATGGCAAGAGAATCATCTGACGGAAATTAGATGTTCGAGAAAATCTTGTAAGCCTTTTGCACCAAAATTAAATTGTTGTAACCGAAGCCACATAGAATCAATTTATCTCTCAAATAACTTTTGCATTTGATTAATTTAGATTCCAGATTTCTAATTTAACTTTTATATGGTGTGCATTTTACATTTCCCGCCAAAACTATAAATATCCAACATTCAATTAAGATGCATACAAATTATATATGTGAAATGCTGTGTGCCAATTTTCGATGAGGTACGCAAACACATAACAAATGCAAATACACAATTATACACACGTTGCTTTCCAGATGCTTTTTAAACTAACTTACAAATTGACGGCTCACACAGCTTATCATATTATTTATTTACATGCTCAATTTTAGCATATTCACCAAGCCGGTCGGAATGATACGCATCATTTTTCAATTCAAAACAATTGAACACTCGCACGCCGCATCTACTTTCCAAGAATATTCATCCAATGAATTGAAGCAGTTGAACTATTTATGAAACCCACTTCAATTTCGAATTTATGTGCTCGAATTGCATGGCATCTCTATAGATTTGAATTTGGCTCATTTCGACCGCCGCCGAATCATTATTCACCATAAGCCCCGAATGATTTGTATTGTACGTTGGAGAACGTGAATGATTGGCTATAATAAAACATGATAATCTGAATCAAAATGCCGATTCATAGTTGAAAATCGTCCATCGAACAAATTCGTCGTCAGCATTTTGGCATATGAACACCGAAAATAATTTGATCACCGAAAATGAAATGATCACCGATATTCATTTCGACCATAACAAAATCAATCATTGGCATTCGAATTTGAAACATAACTTAAAATGCTCGAAAATTGATGAATTCGTGATTTTAACCATATTGTTTCAGAAATGTTTTCACATACGCAACTTACATTGGAAATTGTGAATGTTAATTAAAGAAATCAATCAATTAAATGTAGATTCGTTCGGCATTGCTTCAGCAATAAATGAAACATTTGCATCTAAGTTCCTGAATAAATTGATGAATCGAGATTTCTAAAATAATTGACGAGATCAAAACTGTATGGACGCGCTGAACACGCGGCTCTCGATCGTACGATCACACCACTGGCTTCCTTTAAACTAATCAGTTTCATTTATTGAATCAATTAAGCATTGGTTTGCAGTTGCATACCATTGAAAGGAATGTTAATCACGTCTAAACACACTCCGTTTTTTTTTTGTTGCATGACTCTAATTGCCGTGGAAAATGAAATAGGGGCATTTCACCATCTGATGTGTCGCCAGTCCAAGTTTATCGTCAACCACGATTTAGTGGTGTGGATGGAATTTGGCGCCTTAACTAATATCTTACGGAGTTCAAGATGATGAGGAAATGAATCGATTTCAATCAATGATTTTGGTAATAAAAACCATTGGGTGAATTTACATCGTGTTTTAGCACAAAAAATATCGTTTTGCTCAACAGCTTATTTTGGTGACGATCGCTTTTTAGCAGAAAATTGCAAAAAGCGCAAATGCGACAACACGAGCATGCTAAAACGATTTTCAAAGCCATAAAATTAGTCATTTTCGATAATTCTATGAATGTGTTTATCACATTGTCTTTTGTTTATTACATTGTGTGTTTTCAATGTTGATCATTTTTTTATAAAATGGCACAGCACCAATATTCCTCTGTACACTTGCCTTCCGTGAAGTTCTTTCCATATTTACCATTTTATTATGCATGTACATTTTGTTCTTGTTCCATCCATTAAACAGCTTAATTGAATTCTAGTCTCTTTACTTTTAGTGCTCGTTTTTTGAATTATGACGCGCACATCGTCGGCGTTTACTAGCACCATTCATGCCAAAACACTGTTTGGCCCATCATAAAGTTGATTAAGATTATTTGGTGCTTGAGTTGTTGTTTTTTCTGGTTTACTAATGGCAATTTAGTTCCACTAATGATGTTGAAAATATTCGTCAGTATATCTCACTCAACAAGAGGAGTGTCTTCTTCAACGTGAGAATTTCCTTCGTTCTTGAATGCACAACATCATTTTGGTATTTTCTTAAATTTCTTTTCATTTTTTCTCTTTTTATCGATGGCATGAACCTCGCCCTTCTCTTCCAATAAGTTGTCGTACCTGAAGCAGCTCGGTGGCCCCAATATCAAATGCCGTTTTATTGATTTAATAGTTGTGTATTTTGAATGCTGGCTGCCACTTTCGATTTTCTTCGGCTTGAATATATCAAACGACAAACCAGCAATTGCTTATTATAGTTTCATAAATTGCGGTTTGTTCGAAACCAAGCGAGCAGAAAAGCGGCACATTGTGTACACTTTTCCATAAATATTAATACTTAATGCGCTTATGAGCGTCCATTGAATTTCAATAATTCGAATCAAATGCTGAAGCTTGTTGATTGTGCGCGCTTTTTTGTCTCGCTGAAAATTGCCGATGTTGTGTTTCCGGGAAGCGAATTGCTCGATACAATTTAGTGGTTTTCATCACTTCAATTATACATGGCGTCAACAAAGCTTGTGCGCTCACACCAGAAAAACCATATTACAAACGGAACCGCATGAAAACAAAACGCTAAAATCACATTTTCCTCAATTCTCAACGTGGCTGACTCATTGGCGCGATACACACGTGTGTTTTGGTCCTATTACTTTTCTATGTGCATCGCTACAGCTCTTTCCCTCATTAACCTACACTATTGCAATTCTTACAAAAATAACTTGAAGGCACTATTCCTTTTTCTTCAACGCGGTTTCACTTGCTTCATATTCTGAAACTTTTTCACAAAATTTACTCTCGTTTAATTATTGTTCAACGAAACGAAAGGATTTGCATTCAAAAGTTCATTTTAGTATTCGATGCATGTTAACACGAATGCATCATGAATAATACTGTTCGCCATATATTCGATTCAAACGCCATGAACAAAGACCGTTGCTACTTCCTCAGTAGCTCGAACCGTTTCTTTGTTTTGATTTTGTGTGAAATTGCGAACGTTTCAAGATCAACATTTATTTTTGAAATCGCCTCGATAATAAACAATGGTGCGTTCGAAAACACTTGGGCTGATCGAAATTTGAGCCATTTCCTGGGCACACACTAGAAATAGAGATCAAAAGTAGGAAAAACAAAAACAACACTGCAGCGTTCGGTTTACCGAAAACTTGAAAATGACTGTTTTGATTTTATTGCATGTGAAAACATATCGCTGTAAAGTATAAATCCAATTGTTACGAAATCAAGCATGTGTATCAATTTTATATGTTTGCATGTGATTTTCATTAAACTGAACCATTTATTACACAAATCTTCTTGCGACACATTCAAATTGCTGAGGGCATAATAATGTGATTCAAAAAGCAGCATGAGATCGAATGAATAAAAAAAATGAGAGGCACAGGTGATTCGAAATAACTGATAAAAATGAGTATATCATGATTTTTCATCGTGATCATGGTTCAAAAGCACAATGACATATTTGATATTGTGCATTTGTGCAGCACAAGCGAGCTCAAAAGGGCGGCAAGCGTGTTTCAGTCTCTTTTTTTTAATGATATTCAATTTGCGAGCGTGCACATTTATTTGTTCATTCAATTTTATTATCTGTCGCCAGTAAAGTTGATCGGCGGCTCGTATTTGCTTGCTCAACAGGATTTGCTGCATAAAATCCGATTCAAAAGCAGTTTTAGAGTCTTTAATTCGGTTACGTGCAATTTAAACGACATTTAAGGTCAGGAAGTATGGATATGACTAGGAGCGAATTGGTGTGATGCACACAGACACTTTATTCTGAGAAACACATTGCATTCAATTTCTTTCGAGCGTTTCGTGGCTTCAAGTCAAAAATGCATCTTTCATTAATTTTTGTTAAATCAAATGACACGAAAATGAGATTGAATTAATTTCGAGAACAAATTCAACATCATACTCGAAACAGAAACGCATTTCATTCGGACATGTTGAGCAAGCTTCTGAGCATTTCATACATCTTGCTTTGTCCTGCTAAATGCAACATAAATATTGTTGTCTGTTGAAACGCGTCGTGTCGAATGAAATGACAACTCATTTGACGCATCGCCTAAAATCGATTTGAAATTTATCAAACTTGCTAGACCAAATAAGGCATATCGCTTCCATATTCATAATTGTTGAAATGTATAAAATAAACAGCATTCTTCTGGCGCCATATCAAATAGTTCGCCCGAACGTTTTACCTAGAAATCAAAGTTGACCGAACATTAAACGGTCATAAATATTTCAATTAAGAATCACTTGAAGGAAAATCGAAAAGAATCGACAGAGAAAGATAGAGTCAATTGCGTTGTACAAAATCAAACAATTCAATCGATATTCTATGCCAATAGCTCATCGTGTCGCACATACAAATCGATATAGGCCGACGCGTACACAACAGAACGAGATCGTTCAATTCATATTGTAGATGATACCGATATAGAAAAATTAACTAATCGGAAATAGCGTGATGACAAGCTGCCAAGGAATTCGAATTTTATTCTTAATTGTATGACTTATACGATGGTATTTGTAGTTGTATCTTCGTTTTGAAATCTTCGATCCCACAAATGTTTACTTGAGTAGATATGACGCGGATTATTCGCAACTATTTTTTTTTTTTTTTGCTGATTCTGAACATGTTTTTGGTTCCGATACGACTCGGCACATAACAATAAACAAAACGTGTTCTACATATGCTGTGATTATTTCTATGACTAACACTTTAATCAACATTCAATTTATACTGTTCAGAAAAGCAAATGCTTCTAAATGTATGTTTGTTCTATTTTTCTCTTTTCCATAAAGATTTGTGATTGAGGAGAAATCCTTCGCCAACCCAACGTATCGACTATCATCGTGAACAGATTCGAATGCAAGGATATTGAATTGAAATATCAAAACACACACAAAACATGGACACATTGCAAGTGTGTTCAACAGCAACAGCACAGAATCTTTTGAGAGGCAGCAAACCATCGAGCAAATCATCAAGCCGTGCACCGTCTCCTTGTCGCTCCGACCAAAGTAAATAGTACTAATCGAAACAAGCACGTATACGATATATTCAAAATAAAAATTAAACCACAGAGCAACAAAAGCAACGACAACAACAAAAACAAAACAAAAAACCGCACTAAATTCACCTCTCTCAATATCAAAAGTAAAAAGAGATACATACAAACACGCAACAAATCACCGTACGCACCGGAAGTAATTATTGAAGATCACGAACACTTTATACACCCCTCAATCGATATACAGCCGACTTATTATCTCTCTCGCGAAACGAAACAAAAAGTATCGAAAGCAAAATTTCGTTGTAGTTTGTCTGCACGGATTCTCCATAATTCTGTATAGCTCAAGTGTGCAATCGCGCGCCTTTTGTGTGTGATGCTGTGGCAGACCAAACAATTTTGCCGTACAACCAGAACCTAAAAAAATACTATTGCACGAACTATCTGCGTGTAGATCACCAACTCTATCTCACCAAAATCTTCCACCATTAATTTACGTTCCATTCTTGTATTGGCTTTATCATTTTTTCGATTTTTTTTTTTTTTTGCAAATGAGAATAAAAGAGAAACAACGTACGTCAATAGCAATCAACAAGCCTTTCCGTAGAACGACAACCATTGCGACCTTATTTGATCACGTTTAAGCTTCATCTGCGACCGATCACGCCTTTCCAAACTAGAAACCAATCAAAAATGTATACAAGTACTTGCTTCTTTTATCATTCTATATTATGAGTAATTATAATTTGTTGTTTCGTAGCTTAGCATATGTTTGTGTAATGCTTAGCATCAGTGATTCCGTATTTTGCCGATGCGATTTTCAGTGGTTAAGTTTTTTGTTTGGGTTGAAGAGCATATTTCTCAGAAAAAGCTTTACTCATTGTGTCTATTGATGTAATCATCTCTGCGTATTATGTTTCGAAATGGATAGCGAGCGACCGAAAATAATTATCTCTCTCACCTTTGAACTTTTCAAAATTATCTCGTTGAATTGCCTCGATGTTGGGAACTATCATGCTCCGCATCGCATTGAATAGGATGGATATGGTTTCATTTTATTTTATTTAATGAAGTCACACTTTTTCAACTAATTGAAATCAGCTTCGAAGTGGATTCATCGCACATTCTTTCCTACTAGGAATTTCCTAGTCACATACACCCAAAGAATATATATGATTTATTCCAGTAGATATGGGTGAGACGTAGAGTGGTGTATTTCTATGTTCACTCATAGATATGTTTTATATTTTCGTTTGTCAACAATCATTCAACATTTTGAAATTGAAACAAAACGTTTATTCTATGAATTTTCCGACAGTTCAGTAGATTTGGCAAAATTTCAAATGGTATTCATTTTCATTGGATTTCCGAATCGTAATGATAATATTCAAATTTATAGACTTTTGCATTGGGGATATATTTGATTGTGTACCACGGCACAAATTGCATGAAAACCGCCTTTAAACACTGAATATGTGCATGATTCTAACTGCTTAACTGAACTAAATGGTTTATGTTTTTCATTTTTGTGGAATCAAAGCTTAAAATGTAACATGCAAGTTGACTTAAAGCGAATTAATGCAGATTCTCCCATGATTTTTAGTCAAACTGAATGTTTTGAGCTGTGTGCCATCGTTTTTTTTGTTGCCCTGTGCTTCACTTCTATGAATTCTTTATTAAAATAAATCTCTTCTATGACTTCTACCCTTTGCACAGTGTCAAAAGATCGTGATAGTAATGACTCCATATCGGCGAGTGGCCTGAGATTTCATAATCAAAGAAATCAAAGCCCATCAACGACGAATCGAAGGAGTCGCGACCGAGAGCGCAGTATGAATGATAAGACATGGGAACGGGATGCGGACGCAAACACAATGCTCATTACAAATGAATCAAATATAGCATCGCCAGCTGCTGCCGGAAATAGTATTATCGCCGCATCGACCACAGCCATTCCGGTTGGCAGCGAATCGATCGAGCATCCTATCGATGATTCAAGATTGTCAGGTATGCGAATCGCAACTCAAGACCCGTTTAAAGCTTCAACATTTTTTGCAATTTCAAATTGTCCCAAAGTCGACTTTGTTCGAATTTGAAATTGTCAATTCCAGTTAATTTGATATTTCCATTGAAAGTGAATTCACATTGAATATGATTCGAATATATTATGTAGAGGAGCTCGGCTATCAGTCATTTGTGCTGGATGAATTGGCAGGGAACACATCAACAATAGAGCGTCGCCATCACCACCATCGTCATCATCGATCGAATAGTGGTCAAGCGATGGACCGGCTCAATACGAAAATCGCATGCACACGGGAATCCATACGAAAAGAACAGACCGCTCGTGATGAAAATGTAAACGAGTACCTGAATTTAGCAGCCAAAACGGATGCGGATAAGCAGCAGCTGCATCGCATCAAAGCTGTTTTTGAAAAGAAAAACCAAAAAAGTGCGCACACAATATCACAGCTACAGAAAAAACTCGAGGCCTACAGCAAACGTGTGAAAGATCTTCAGATTCAGCAGAATCAACGTCAAATGGGCCATCGTCAGCCGCGCGAAGTTTTGCGAGATGTTGGTCAAGGTTTGAAGTAAGTTGTGTTCTTCTGGAACTTGCTTTTCATTCTAATTCGTGTTTAATTGTGAATTATTGTTTTAAACTAAATTAAAGGAATGTTGGCGGCAATATTCGTGATGGTATCACTGGATTAGGCGGTAGTGTGATGTCGAAACCACGTGAATTTGCGCATCTCATTAAAAATAAATTTGGCAGCGCTGATAACATCAATCAACTATCAAGTGAGTCGCTGAACAATCCACTCAAATGGTGTATTTATGCTTGAACTTAAGCTGAAAAATACAAAACTAATAGAATCTATGCAAACCAATCGCACATAAATCTCAAATGTACCCATCAAAAATGAGGCTATCAAACCATCACCAAACCCAAATTAATCCGAGTTTTCCTCGCGATAGATTAAGCGCATTCTAGCGCGCGTTTGTTGGGTGTCTCTCAATTTGATGTGTACATAAAGTAAGACAACTGCTTTTTTTATTCAATTTATTAATACATACACAAACATAACCAAAAAAAATATTGACAGATGACATTTCATCTTAAATTTGAGTTTATAAGATTTTTCCTCTGTAGTGATACAAGCAAACAGCTCTGAATCATCTAGTACTATACAAACGCATACAGATGTGGAATTATATGGTGTCTGATGAACTTTCGCTATTGACTTGTACCACTACAGATGGAAAACCATATAAACTCAAAAATAAGATGAAAAGTCGTCTGTCAACATTATTTTAGTTACGTATGTGCAGTTTTTTCTATTAAAAACAAAATCGGTATGTAAAATGCATGAAGTTGATATAACACAATTGATTTCGTTTCATAACCAGCGTTTCTTTGATTGTGTGATTTTTGAAGCCATGAATTTGCTTCATAATTGTTAATGTGTGATAAATATGTCTGTTGATAAAGCGATCGATTGCAATGTTTTTGCAAATATATCGCATACCAGATACTTGGCCGTTTACCTGCGAAGCGCGTGAAAAGACAAATCATATTATCGTTTAGTGATGTGAATGACATTCGACACGGTTTTTTGTGAGATCGAATACACACCGTTCACCATTCAATCCTTTGGTCATGAAAGAAACTTGAACGAATATTATTTGTGCTTATATTTTGCTTTTATATCGTTTCAATATCGTTTCACGCATTATCAATATACTGATTTCGACCCATGCAATCGAAATAGATCGAGTTCACAGCCGTACACTTCACTTATCCCAGCCTTCATGTTTGAAACCCCCATTTGAACGGAATGTCATAATTATTTATTATATTGATCAAATTTTAATTCCATTTCAACCAATTTTCAAATATTCACACGACACGATTGTTGTGCTTATTGATTCTGAGCCACGAATCGCTTCCTTTGATCGGAAAATTGATTAATTTATTATTTAAATTCGATGAATTGTGATTCCTTTATCTAATTTAAGCTTGAATTGAAGTCAATAACGATGTTCCAATTGAAATATCACCAATTGCCATAAAATAATACGATTATTGAATTTTGACTTTGATTTTAGCGTTCGTTTGGATGAGGGAAAGTGAAATTCGTCATTTCTTCCCTTCGAAATCCGACACTTGGCTAAATATATTCCATGTTTTGTAAACATGACTTAAGGCAAACACAAAAAGAATATGCATCAGCTGGACATTGGCTCAAATCTTCTCTCTCTCTCTCTCTCTCTCTCGCTCTCTCTCTTTATCCCATGCACATAAATGAACACGCTCACACAGTCAAACAGCAAGCATGCTGCTGTAGTAAACAGTAGCACTATTGAAGTATTTTTTATGTTGCACACACGGAAACCAATGGGTGCTTCTAAGACTTTCAACAGAAAGTGAATAAAAACAATAATACTTTCGAATCTAGTTAAATGGCTTGTAGACATTGAGTTCGTTTGAGCTGGAAAATCAGCACCGTTTATATCAATATTGCATTTTGAGAGGCAGCCGTATATTATACCGATGTTTGTACAACCAAGAAATATATACCATCCATATACAACGCACTAAAACAAAACATTTCTTTTCAAATCATTCCTTCATTTTCTGATTCGCAAAACAACATTTTCACGCGCTGTGCCTGTATACACGAACTATTTTATATACGGTATAGACAACGGATGTATAAAATACAGTCCATTTCGCAACACTGGTTTATATTGATATCATTTACACTAAGCAATGTATCAGTCGCTCCACATATTTTGGATTAAGAATCGTAAATTTCTGTAGTTTTCTAATGAAAAGTTAGTATTTTTTGTTCAATTTTTATATGTTTCTTGTTTTTCATTTGCAATTATATCCTTCTCCGCTCCCCTGGTTGGCTGGGTACCAAACTCTAGTAAATTAATAAGTGTCGTGACTGAGTATTTTAGTTAATTTGATTAACACCATTAACTAGAATCCGTAATAAATAACTGCACCTGTTTAAACTCAGCAATATTCAATAAGTTTGATTCGCCTGTTGGTGGTATATGGAATACAATACATAAATAACAAAGCTCACGGTGAACACACACGTTATATCAACCAAAACGGTAATAAAAACCAATTTTTAATTAGAAAAATTTTCATTCATTTCGACATTCATTCGGAGAGCAAATTGTCTTCATAATACCCCTCGCGCTCATTTGTGACCTCAATTGTGTTCGGCCTTCGCAGTGAACGATAATGAATAATAGTTACTATCCAATAAGTGCCAGCTAGATTATCGATTCGAATTAAGACCCATCATCACTCTCGAAGAATAGTAGCTAAATGGATTATTATTCGCTAAAACCTTTGATAATTCGTTTTGGGGTGAAACAAATCTAGACTTTCTTTTTTTTTAACCATCTGCAATGCATTTTAGACAAATTATGCGATAAAATAAAGTATGGAATTCATCAGTCACACATTTCGTGTTTTTCGGTGTATTTTGCATTACGCGAGTGTGTCAATCAAAGTTTTGTTACGCATTGATTGATCTTGATGCTGTGAATTTGATAAAAAGATTGAACACACACACGAAAAAAAAACTTTTGGTTGTATTTCGCTTTGTGTTTTTCCGGAGATTGTTTTTAATAAATGTCCAATCGATTTTAATTTGAAGCCTGGTACACAGATCCCGACTTGAATACACTGGACTTGGCCGGCACTCATAACAATCAAGCGCAAAACTCATCACATCAGTTTTACACGTCGACGTTAGCCAACAACAATACAACGCCAAATACACATGTGGCGACGACGGGCACAACCGCAATAACTGCAACGCGGACCGGCAGTGGGAAATTCAGCAATGAAAACGACAGTGAATGCAGCAGTGTCACTAGTGATAGTATGCCAGGGGGGTGAGTATTCAATATTCCAACTGAAAAGAGACACACAAAAACGACACACATGTTTCAGTCAACTCAAATATTGAGTTATACTTACTTGATAAGTTGACATTATGTTTTTTCGTTGCATAGCTCTGGCAAAAGTCATACAGGAACGAACCAGGATGCTTTGCTGCTGAATGCAATCTTAACTGAACTGCAGGCGAGACAGCATGACTGCGTCAAAATGAAAGAAGCCATCGAACGACTAGAGGTTTTCATTGCATATTTTTATTCTCTTTTTCGATTTTACTGGCAGAAAACTTCAACTATTTCAATGGGCATTGTCATGTTCTTTTTTCGTGTGTAGAATGCTCAAAAAGAATTTCAAGATGTTTCACGGGAAATTGAAAGCGAAAGATATCGGGCTGAACGGCTTGAGGAACAAGTGAATGATTTGACGGAACTCCATCAGGTGATTATGACTATGAATCTCATTCAAATTGACATTCGACGAATCAAAATTCAATTTAAGTTTGTTGAATCTACGAAAATCTGCTGTGTCATCAACTCAGTGCATTCCTAAAACAATGTCAAATTGAGGCAGTGAATGTGTTATCGAATGAAATTTGTTATTACTTTTTTAAGAAGTTATTTCATTTTTCAATCATATTTTTTATACTCAATTTTGTTAAGACTTTTTTTTAATATCCCTGGTTTTACACATACTTTTTCACTTTGTTTTAGAATGAAATCGAAAACCTGAAGCAAGCACTAGCTGATATGGAAGAGAAAGTACAGTATCAAAGCGATGAGAGATTGCGTGATGTAAATGAAGTACTGGAAAATTGTCAAACCAGAGTAAGTATACTCGCCAAAATTGCGTCAAAACATTCTGTGCCACTCCGAACAGAAAAACAAACAGCAACCAATTGTTCACCCAATATTTCACAGATTTCAAAAATGGAACATTTATCGCAACAGCAATATGTAACAGTTGAAGGCATCGACAATTCAAATGCTCGTGCACTTATTGTTAAGCTGATAAATGTAGTACTGACTGTTTTACAAGTAGTTTTATTGCTGGTGGCCACTGCTGCCGGAATTATAATGCCATTTTTAAAGACTAGGTACGTGTTTTGCAACAAACATTTTTTTTTATTCCATTTTTCATGCAATGATATTGATTGTAATGTGCTTTTATTTGCAGATTGCGAGTTTTGACTACCGTTTTCTTCGTTTTTATTGCAATATTTGTGATTAGACAATGGCCAGACATAAAAGATATTGGGTCGCATATGGTGCGACGGCTGAAAGAAACAATAATTGTAAAGTAATGTAGGAGTTGCTGCAGCTGAAAGTGAAATTTATTTGATAATAAAATTGAGAGAAAGAGAGTCAGAGAGAGAGGGACGGAGAAGGAGGAGGAAACACGATTCATACGAGCAATGAAATTAATTAAACAGAGAGCTAATTATTTCGATAAGAATGCAGAGAAATGTCATTAATTTCATTATTTTATTTAAGAGTCTAGCTAAAATATGAAAAGAGCGCATCCAAACAACTTTGTAGATGCTAGAAATACAAAACAAAACAAAACAAACAAAAATACGTACAGTCGTACATGCAGGAAGGGAATGTTACAACAAAATATTGATATTAATGAAGATACTTGGATTGCACATACGTGCTTTTTATTTAGCTTCGAATCGATTTTAATTTTCTTTATCTTTCTAAGAATCTACTCTGCTTTCAGTTTGCTTAATCCGTTTAGATTTTTCGATAATTTTCATGTGCAAGTTGTATAAAAATGTATTGCTACGATGAAAAATAAATATAAAACAGCAATAAACCTTGAAAAAAATCACATTCAAATGATAAAACGGTCCAAAGTCATTTTGATCACCAAGAGAATCATAGTTTTTTATCACAACATATTCGTTTCCACGTCCACGAATTTATTTCGTAACTGCTATGTTATTCACACAAATGAAGCTTAATCAAATTGAATTTTAAATGGCATATTTTATGGCAGACAAGCAACCATCGCAATCACTATGACTCAAAATAATGATGAGATATTTTGCACTTAATTTTTATTTCTTTCATTAATAAATGACGGAAGAAAGTTGGTGTATTCAAAATGCTCATGTCTTTGCATCATTCTCCATTCAGAATCATAGTTTTGCGTTGGCTGCCAACAGTTTATATTGTGATAAAAGAAATTAAGTTATTTTTAAAAACTCTAGTATTTCTAAAAAGGAAGAAAAAAAATCCTGTATTCTAAATTGATCCAAAATACAAATGAAATAATCCAATTTTATGAAAACAAGGAGTTTCTCATTTTTCATCTCTTGGTGATGGTTCCATCAACGATGTTACCGTTTGAATTGATATTGCCGTTGAAATAGATGTTGATGTTACCGTATGGTAATGCTATTGGTTGGCGCCAAAGTTCAACAACGAGATATAGATTTCAGCGACAGCAAAAATAGGCATGTCTACGAATTCAAACGTTGAAGGTGTGAGATGTACTGTTGGTCCGCACCATTCCTGCAAAAGGTTTATATTTTTGCGCCATGAATTCTTCATGAAGTGATAATAAATTGTTTTCCAATTGTGTTTGAGACTAGAACGCTAGCCACTGGAGATTTATCTTCATATAGACCAAATATATTTGATTGAAACAATAAAGGATTTAAGAATCAACATTTTCGAGCTGATCCTGAAAAATAGAATGTAGAAAACTATTGAAATTGATTGAAATCCTTATATATAATTTGGCCCAGTTCATCAATATCCGGCCAGACACAATAGCTGAAACCAACTGCTTTTCTCTTTTTCCTCTACAGAAAATTAAAATACATTCGATTAGGGAATGAACCAGCAACCTCGTTTTGGAAAAGTCACACCACAACTAAATCGACATTTAAGATAAAAATGTGTATTTTACCATCATCTTGACATTTTTAAAATATTCTTTAGCGCGAAAAGATTCTAATTCAAAAAATATCGTCGAAGCTTCATGATTTCAAAAAAGTAGGCGATGAAATTTCATTTCAAATTCTAAACGAAAAACAAGAATGAAAACTAGGCTTCCAAATAAAAGAGAAACATATAATTTATTTTGAATTGTGTTGTATTTGTGAAAAATATAAGAGAATAATCCAAAAAGAACTCCAGGGAGTGAATTGAGTAAAAATCTTCAAAAAAATGTCCATATACACGTACACATACAAAAAGCGGCGAAATGAATTTGGGCGGCAGTGCATATTCGGCGATACTGCGTTCACATTATGTGACATGCAGCCCAATGAAGAGCTAAAAAAACAATTCAAGCTGAAAAAATGTATGAAAAGCCTGGTTCAGAATTCGCCACAAATGGCTCAAGATGAAGTGATGACAGAAAATGCGATAATGGAAAATTTCGGTTTGAATCACTTTGAAGGGGGATGGCCAAATGGCATCGATGTGTCAAATGAAGACGAAAAGATGCTCTATCGCAACAATACTGAGCAAACCGAATCATATTGCTCCCAATTGAAACGAATGTGCATCAAAATGAATCATAATATCGCCCAAAACAATGCAGTCAACATTTTTCAGGAATACTTTACCAAAGAGCACCCCGAAAACGGGCGATCGTTTAATCCTCAAATTGAATCGATTACATCTTTCGAATGTCCATTGAAGAATTCGAAACATAAAATAATCGCCAGTCATTCATCGATTGCAACAGGTTCGCATGACAAAATGGTTATTTCCTACACGGCAGTTTCGAAAGGTCAAATGTGTTCGTCGAAAAGTGAGACATCTTCGTATATTTGGGACTTTACACAGAATCTTGAGCCAATTACGGAATTGAAGTGCAAATCATCGTTGGCAACCGTTGAATATCATGAAAAAGATGAAAATATCATAGCGGCGGGTCAAAGTGATGGAATTATTGCGTTATTTGATCCACGAACTGGTGGCAAAGCGCAATTGGAGTCAATCAATGAGTCATCACACAGAGAAAGTGTAAGTGCATTACGATGGGTAATGTCAAAGGGGAATGTTGAGTTCTTCACTTGTGCCACCGATGGTTATGTCATGTGGTGGGACATTAGAAAAATGGACAAGCCCCATGAATTTTATCGGCTTGATATGAAATCAGCTGGATGCTCAACACTTGACTACACCTTTTCAATGCCGACACGATTTTTGGTTGGAATGACAAATGGCTTGATTGTCAACGGCAATAAAAGAGGTACAACATACGCGGATCGATTCACATATACCATGGAATCATTCAAAGGGCCAGTGCACAGCATCGAACGAAATTCATTCGCCGATAAATATTCACTGTGCATCGGGGATCAGTCGATTCGATTTTGGTCCGATGAAAATCGAGAAACCCCAATTATGCAAAGCATTGAGTATTCACACGATTTATCGTGCGGTGCATGGAATCGGAATCGATGTTCGAATTTCTTCGTTGGCCATTCAACGGGTTTGATCGATATGTGGGATCTACTTTACGATCAATACAATCCAATTGCATCCATTTCCATCGCTAACTCCAAAGTGGAGCACATTCGATCTCATTCTAATGGTAAATTAGTGATCAGTTGCCATGCCAATGGTGATGCGCATTTAATGCAAATTTCCGATTTTTTGGCATCACACAAAATTATCGAAAAAGCCAAATTAATTGAAATTTTTGACCGTGAGCTCAGTCGCGAGCTACTATTCCTCACAAAAATCCGCGAGCAAAAAATGTTGATAGCCCAACGAAAAGATGATACCACCGATAATATTTGGAAAAAACCTTCTTCAACAACGGCTGTAAGCGAATGCACTAACGATTTTGACACAATAATCACCAGAGATTCGAAATAAAAGTGATGAGAAATTAAACTTACTTTCTCAAATCAATGCACATAAAAAATATTTTCACTTGCAAATAAAAAAATATTTTTTGTGTCGAATTTCGTTGTTTCATTTCTAAAATTCTTCAAACAATTACAATTTATTCATATTACTTATTAAAAAAAATTACCTTATTAAACGGTCTTAATTTTGCACAAACTTGATTGGTTTTGAAATGCGTGACACTTGTTGTGAAGGCGTTACATTGGTGTGCGTGTGAACAACCGACCGACCGACGACAGCGCCCACAAGTGAGTCATGTTCAAAGCAACGCACATTCATTCAGTCGAGTGACAGCAAATTCAATAGTAGTTTAATTCTATGCACCTAATTTCCCTGTTATATTTTCATTCATTTTTTTGTTTGTTTTATTTTTAAATTCATCCAACCATTGTTAATTTTTTTAATTGCATTTTGGTACGATTTATGGTAAGTAAATCTGTTAAGATAGATAAATAAAGTGCAACAATTGTGTTAGTTTTTGTGTGAATAAGAATGAAATATTCAGCCAAATATCAATAGATGCATTGATGGCCACAGTTGAAATCACAAAATTATTCGCGTATTTTCGTGCCAGTTTTACGTTTCTATCACAAGCACATCAAAATATTGTCGGATTTCCCGGCAAAATTCAATAATTGAACATAAGATTTTATATGAATTTTTATTTTATCAATCAAATATCCAAAATAGCTTATCAAATTTAGCTGGGCGTGGCTATAAATCCTAATGTTTGGTTATTTAATTCTGTCGGGAATTTATGAAATATCTTGATCGTTTGTGAGACGTAAGAATTACCAAAAAAAAATAACCGAGAATTGTGTGATTTTAGTTTTGAACACAGATGCATGCAGCTATTGACATTTGACTTAAAATTTGATGCTCAGTCACAAAAACAAAACAATTGCTTATTGTTTTGGTTGTTGTGCGCTTGAGTCATGCCATGCGTAAAGCCATTGTTATTATTTCACGTTAGGATGCATAAGAATTTTGTTTGGAGTAGAAATATAGATTCGATTTTTCCTTCCTTCTTTTTTTTTTTTGTTAAATGTAGAATCTCGAAAAAAATTCATGCATGCATCTGAGGTAATGAAATTCATAAAAAACGATGACTAATACGATGTTATTGGCTGGAATTTGCCTGCTGCTATTAGCATCACAATGTACAACACAGCAATTTGCTAACGACACAACATTAGAGCGTCTCGGCCAGCCATTAGCGCAATACGGTAATGGTAATTACGGAAACTATTACGATCCATCATCGTCACAAAACTACGATCCCTATGAGACCCGATCGCCTGGTTTCGGATTTGGTTCGTCGAATGATATAAATAGTGTTAATACGAATCCATTTTACGATCCAACAAATCCACTGAGTTCGTCGCCCGGTCGAAATACATTCGATTCAAATAACAATAAATTCGGCAATACCGGCGGCACAAATACGTTCAATGGGCTTGGCGGCACTTTTGGAGTTGGTGGATTCAACGGTTTCAATGCTGCTGCCGATGGCATTGATGAGAATAGCTTTTGTCCTGAATTTTGGATAGCTCATCGAAGCGCATGCTATCGCTTCATCAAATCGCCAAAACGAAATTGGTACGACGCAAAGAAAATTTGCCAAGCATACAGAGGCGATTTGGTGAATGTGGATAATGTAGAGAAGCACTCGTTCATTTTGAAGCATTTAATTGTTGAAGATCAAAAACAAAATCGATTTTATGTGTCGGCACGTCAAATCGGGCCAAACAGCTGGACCAACGATGATGGCTCCGCTTTGGTGAATGTCGATGATGGTTTTGCCTACGAAGAAAGCGATTTTGACAGTGATACTATTCAGGAAAATTTGCAAGACACAAATCGATATTACAATCGCTTCGATCCACTTATTCGGAAGGATCAAAATCCATTGTATAACTTGGAAAAAACCCGTTTAGTTTATGGATATTCCCGAATGAAAGATCGATGGCTCTTCATTCCAGTCTATGAATTCGAACAGCATTTGTTCATTTGTGAGTCACATACGCTTTATAGTCAAAATAATATCAATATTAAGCAAGATGATCAACGTGGATTTGATTATGGAATTGAAATCACCACAGAATTTGCGAAAATTCCGAGAGGCCCATATTTTGTGAATCAACCGAATGACACGACATTCGATACGATGAAACGGCTTATTCGCAACGACGTGACATTGAGCTGTTTGGCCGCTGGCTATCCAACGCCATCGTACAGCTGGTACAAAGAGGAGTATGAGAATGATAATTTGACTTTCCATCGCATTGATCCGTTGGCTGACTCTCGATTTACCATCAGTGGCGGCAATTTAATTATCTACAATCCAATTCAAACTCGCGATCAGGGCACGTACCATTGCATTGCTGAGAATAAATTTGGTCGCATTCGATCCGAAAGTGTTGCACTGAACTTTGGTTACATCATGGAATTCAATTTGAAACGGTCTGGCGAAAGTGGCAAATCAAATTGGGGCCATGCTCTTTTCTGCGATCCTCCGCAGCGTAAGTTTCACAATCAGAATGTTTGATTTTACACTGAACCGATTTCAATTGTTTTCCTGTTGCTTATTTTCAGATTATCCGGGAGTGCAGTTTTACTGGTCGCGTGACTTTTTCCCGAATTTCGTGCAAGAGGATCAGCGTGTCTTTGTCAGTAACGATGGTGCCTTATATTTTTCAGCCTTGGAAAATATTGATCGTGCCAATTACTCGTGTACCGTTCAAAGTTTAGTCAGTTCAACTGGTCGAAATGGGCCATATTTCTCGCTTCGTGTCAATCCACATCCAAATTATCAGGATTTAATATTTGCCAATTCCTTTCCGAAAGTATTTCCCCCGTCGCCAGTAGCCGGCTCGGAAATTCGGATCGAATGCATGGCATTTGGCTATCCAGTGCCGAAATACAATTGGACCCGAAAGGATATCGGTCTACCAAGACGTGCCTATCAAATCAACTATAACCGCATATTGATCATTCCGAATGCAACGCTCAATGACAACGGCGAATACATTTGTTCAACATACAATGATCGCAAAGCCATTCAAAAATCCATTGTTCTTAATATTCAAATGCAGCCAAATTTCACCATTCCGTTGCGTGATAAAATCAAAGATTTCAAAAGTGAAGTGAGTTTCATATGCGAGGCAAATGCTATTCCAGATGCGAATTACACGTGGTACAAAAATGCGGAGCTCATGGAAAGGGACAGTTTGGATCGTGATAAATATATAATACAGGACAATGTGTTGACAATAAAATATTTAGATCCGGAAAAAGATAATGGCATGTATCAGTGTGCGGCCAAGAATCAATTGAAAACGGTTTACTCATCCGCTCAGCTGAGGGTGCTGTCTATGAAGCCGTCCTTCCACAAGCGTCCACTTGAAGCCGAAATTTATGCAACATATAATGGTAATACGACAATAGTTTGCGATCCAGAAGCGGCGCCAAGACCGAAATTCCAGTGGAAAAAAGACGGTAGCTTAATTGGAGCAGGGGGCCATCGCCGAATACTACCGACCGGAACGCTGACCATTGCACCGACAACGAGAGACGATGAAGGCGTATACACGTGTGTCGCTTCCAACGAATACGGCACTGATGAATCTAAAGCCAGATTGATTGTTTTGGGTGAGTTTCGTAAGATTAGCCACTACTCTGTTTCCAATAAAAATCCAAAAAACTTCCGGTGTCGATTCAAAATGTATTTTAATTGGCTGATTATCGGAATCACATTAATTTTAATACCATTTTCATTTAATGCATGCAGAGGAACTTCGATTCACATCAGTGTTGCAGCCACATACAGTTTCAACAGTGGGCGAATATCTCTACTTGCATTGTGATGTTAGCTATGATCAAGTGTTAGATGTTGCATTCATTTGGCGGCACAACGGTCAAAAACTGGTTGAAACTGATCGAATTGTATGTATTTCGATTACATTTTCAGCGATTTTTAATAATTTTCATCAATAATCATGCACATTTTCAGCTTATTGAGCAAAATACTTTGCAAGTGTACAACATTTCGCTGTTGGATGCTGGTGAATACGAGTGCGTCGCGAAATCGTCGGTAAATGAAATATCATCGAAATCAAATGTAGTTGTGATTGGTCCACCTGGGGCGCCAGGTGGCGTTAAGGTTATCGAAATTCGCAAAACAAGCGCACGTCTTGAGTGGCTCGATGGTGCTAACAATGGCCGCGAAATACTTTACTATAACATTTTGGGTCGCACAAATTGGAATAAAACATGGACCAATGTGTCAATCGAAGTGGAAGCCAAAGATTATGACAGATATACTGGCCGACGGCAAGCTGAAGTGATGCACTTAACACCATGGTCTGGCTACGAGTTCAGTATTTGTGCGGTAAATGAATTAGGTATCGGAACACCGAGTGCACCGTCGCCACTTTACAACACACACAATGATAAGCCATACATTTATCCGCGAAATATAAGCGGCGGTGGTGGAAAGATTGGTGACTTGACAATTACGTGGACGCCATTGAAACCAGAAGAACAAAATGCCCCTGGCATTCATTACAAAATATTTTTTAGATTGCATTATACTATAAATAATCGATCACAAAATGAATGGTCAACTGAAATACTTAAGGATAACGGAAACGTTGGCAAAGCAATTGTTCAAATAAACGCGAAAAACTATTATACGAAATATGATGTGAAAGTGCAAGCAATAAATTCGATGGGCATGGGACCGGAAAGTCCATTCACGACCATTTATTCGGCTGAAGATATGCCACAAGTTGCACCACAAATGGTGTATGCTACTGGATATAATTCGACTTGTATGAATGTTACATGGTCTCCAGTTAATCAAACTCGCGAAGCAATTCGGGGTAATTTGATCGGTCACCGTTTGAAATACTGGAAGAAAGAGCACAGAGAAGAAGATTCAGTGTATTATTTGTCACGTACGAAACGACCGTGGGCATTGATTGTCGGTTTGGAACCAGACACTCATTACTTTGTTAAAGTTATGGCCTACAATGCAGCCGGTGAAGGACCGGAAAGTGAACGTTTCGAGGGTATGATTGAAATTGATTTGTTTTTTTGTTTGTTTTTTTTTTTTGTTTTTCAGTTTATAAATGAGAATTTTCATTTCAGAACGAACATATCGAAAGGCGCCACAAAAACCGCCATCGTCGGTGCATGTGTATGGAGTCAATCCATCGACGGTGCGTGTTGTTTGGCGATATGTGGGTGTCACTATGGAAGAAGAACCGATCAAGGGCTACAAAGTACGTATTTGGGAAACCGATCAAGATATGTCAACGGCAAACGACACAATCGTTTTGATTGGTAACAAATTGGAGGCCACGATCAGCACATTGACACCTGGAAAATCTTACAAAATGAGAGTGTTGGCGTACAGTAACGGTGGTGATGGGCGCATGTCAAGTCCAACATTGCAATTCCAAATGGGTAAGAATGCAAATTAATCAACTCGAGAATGATTTATCATAATATTTACGTATGTCATAAATGTCGATTGACAATTTAACTATTTAATTATTTTCAAACACTTTTTGAAAATTCAATGTTTTTAAAATTGTAACATTGCATGTATATATTTATGCAGTACTAATGAAAATGCTTTCTTCTCCTCTTATCCTCTACAATGTCGGAATGAATATTCGGAATGTATCATCATCATCATTATTAGGCAAGACCGATCCACGGAACATGGCAACGAATCTTCATCTCAATAAAACCATCATCTTTGGTGTTCTCACCTTGTTTTACATTTTAAAAAAGATTGAATACTAATTGTAATATTGGGAATGCAAGCATTTCTATGTGAACGACGCTCATTAACGTGCAAGTAACCGACTCTTACTTAAAGACAAAGACATTTTGCGCTGTTTCACTAAAATGCAACATTTTTCGATCATAATTTGAATGTAACAAAGCGCACCAACCCTTCCAATTTATCAATATCACACAAAGTTCAATGTCAACAAAAACAAACAAAAAATGCTATGAAAATTAATGTAAGTTATTAAAACTCAAATTGTATTGTATCCGATTGGAAAATATATTTTCCGAAATCTGTACAAAACAAGGAAATGGGTTATCGTAAAGGTCGCTTTCAAAGGTTATACCAAGCACCGAGTGCTCTCAGGCTAAACATATCAAAGCCTTAGTTAAAATGTAAGCCATTGATTTGAATGTAACCGTTGATGATTCTTTTTTGTATGAATGGTGGAATGGTTGTTTTAAAGATAGTTTCTACACAAAATCGAAACGAAGACACTTGTCCACTATGTTAGGAAGTTTTTTTGATATTCAATGTACGAATTAATTTTACGAGCCATTTTATTTTGTAATTTTTCGACGCATTTATTGTTTCTTTTAAAACAATTTTGTTTCGGTATTTTATTGAATCTCTTTTTGAAAGCATCCATGTCGATTTCATTTAAAATTATTTTTTTACTCTGCAGATACGTCCATATTATTTACAAATCAATTTTATTGTATTTTATTTGAAATTTATATACATTTGCTTATAAATTGAGCTCATTTTGAAACATTAAATCAGTCCGTCATGCGACTTTAGGTCTGCTTTGTAATAAAAATTAAATCAAACGAAGAAGGTATATTAATACTGTCATTCCGTCCGTAGTTGATAAGATTAGAATTTAAATGGCCTTAATGTGGACATCAAATATATATGAGAAATTAAAATAAAATGACGAAAAACTGATTGACGTTAAAGGCGTTTTTTTATGACATTTTTATCAATTTGATATTTTTCCCTTAAAATAAGATGTTTTCAGAAATCTTCAAATTCAATATCAGGGTACATTACGTTACCCAGTTTTATTTCGGAAGTTTATGGTCAGCTCCAAGCGGACTGTGCTTATATGGAAATTGAGAGCTATTCGAGAGTATTCCAATTGACCGCGCCATCTTATTTTACATTGGTGAACTCAATTTAGATCCATTGTAATAGGAACAAAATTTTTATTGACACAAATAATAAAAACAAATGAGTCATTGAAACGATTGAAATATCACATCAATACTTCTGCCCAATAGATGGCGCTGACGAATAGATATCATTAAAACGCTAAAATAGTACGGTCCCGTTGGCCAGCTCAAAATAGCTACCTTGAAAATTTTTGACAAAAATTACACGAATAAAAACACATTCTCTTAAAAATGAAAAAAGTAGAAAAATATATTTATTTCATTCGATGGAGCACACAACGACGTTCTACTGGAACGCAAAATGGCGGCTGAAATAACGGGAGCATTTTTATGTATTTAGTAATAATTACCGCCAAGTGAAGAATGGATTTTCTTTTGTATCGGTGCATGTTGATGAATATTTTTTTTCGTTCGTTTGCATTTCTGGTTCGGTCATAGATGGTACTCTTTCTTTTTCCTTTATGTATTTGAGTTTTGCTTGAACCATTTTAGATTGCACGTGTAATTCATTGATTTCTTCGGGACTCTTGCCCAATCGCTTAAATTCATTTATCCTCAGGTTGATACTGGTTAAAAACTTGCGAAGTTGCTTTCTAATCTCTCGGTATTTTGTCTTGTCTCCTTCTCTGATTGGTGATTTTGCTGGCTTTCTCTTCACTTCAATTGGTTTGGTATTCGCTTCCTTTTCATTCCCCTTGGATTGGCATTTTTGATATTTTATTTTTCTCAGAACGTTACGGGTCATCTGTGATGTACTTGGATTAAGACGTTCTTCTTTCATTTTCTTTAGTTTTGCCTCAATCTCTTTATTTAGTTTCGCTAATTTTTGAAGTTCTTCAACTTTATTACCGCATAACTTATACGCACTTATCTTTTTTTGGATTGATGACATTTCCAAGCCCAGTTCCTTTTCATTCATATATCTCTCCACTTCAATTGGTTTGGTATTCGCTTCCTTTTCATTTCCCTTGGATTGGCATTTTTGATTTTTTATTTTTCCGAGAACGTTGTAGGTCATCTGTGATGCACTTGGATTGGCCGCATTAAGGCGTTCTTCTTTCATTTTCTTTAGTTTTGCCTCAATCTCTTTATTTAGTTTCGCTAATTTTTGAAGTTCTTCAACTTTATTACCGCATAACTTATACGCACTCATCTTTTTTTGAATTGATGACATTCTCAAGCCCAGTTCCTTTTCAGCCTTATTACCTTCGTTTTTCGTGATCTTTACTCGATTTTCTTTTGATTGGTTCATACAAGCGATTGAACCGGTCTCATCCAATGTATTGTCAATCGCTGGTGCAATGGTTGGCGCAACGACAGAAGGTTTATTCTTCTCAATCTGTTCTTTTTTCAATTTCAATAGATTTTGTAGCTCTTCAATTGTCATTTGCGCAAGATTCACCTCTTTTGCACTCATTCCACTCTCTTTAGACATCTCGACTCGCCAGCGTAGTGTATTTATTTGCATATCCAGTAGTTTTATATAACTATTGGGAATAACTGAATCAGTTGGGTCCAGTGAATATCCCTGATCCCTTATTTGATTGACGTCTACTGGCCGTGGGAGTTTATGTGCCTTGAACATTCTCTGCGGATAGACAAAAGGATTTTAGAATATGAATGAATGAATGAATTCACATTTTATCGAAATAAATTCACCTCCAAAAATTCTGCACGGCCAATTTTAATAATTCCAGAAGATTGATTATCATTTACTTCTTCATCTTCAGAATCCGAATACTCGTCCAATTCAGAATATTCCTCAGAATCAGTGCAATCAGAGTTCTTTTCGTATTTATCCTTAAAAAAGGCTTAATATAATCAGTGCTTTCCAAAAATAGCATATTGCATTTTATCTAGAATGATCAGATTTATATCATCTTATCGAAAATATCTAACATTTTTATTAAGTTAAGTTCATTTATATACTTCATTGCATAAAGATCATACAATTAGTTGCTATTTTTTAGATTATGAACTAATCGAAATCAGATAATATAAAATTGAGCAAATCTTTCCTTCTTGGCCAACACATCGTTTAGAAAAAATCTGACCTACCAATTACATACAAAATAAAACTGAAACATAGAACGCGTTCAAGATAATTACGAAGCATGGATATAGAATGAAAATAAATGTGAAATATTTATATAATTATTTATCTTGATGCAATTATTTCATTCCATATTTCAAACGTGAACCAAAATTTATGTTCTCCGAATTTTGTTAGTTTCGAAATTTCAAAATGTCTGGCGAAACATTTCCAATGAACTTTTTGAATAGAATCAATAAAACTGGTTTATTAAAAAGGGTAGTCAAACAATTGACCATAATTCGTCAGAATTATAGTCAAAATATTCCAGAATATCAGATTAAGTGGTTGGTGTTATAATTGAAACATTTTGATTATGCAATCATTATAATCTCACAGAACAATGAGTTTAACAAATATTCAAAGCTTATTGGTACTAAGATTAATTTTAAATTAAATGTCTTCTTGAATATCGTCCTGAATTTTGATATTTTTTTCATTAAGAGGGCATGTTGAAAATTGCTATGTGATTCGCCGGCATTTTAGAAGATACGAGAAAATCTAATTTTATCCTGAGTTCAAGACGTGGTTCTCAAGCCTATAGGCAATATATTGCAGTTCATTTGACCAACCAGGAATAACATTCTTTTTCGGACTTCTTCGTTCTACTTACGATATAAATCGTCTCGGTTTGGCTCGATTCCGATGAAGAATCAGAAGTACTGCTTCCATCACAGGCACCATCATTTTCGACAGAAACTCCAACTGCAATAATATCCTTCAAATAATGTCGAAACAATGAATGAATTCAGTCTTACCTTTCAGAAGCCTGATTCTACCATTTTCCTGTAGATTTTCGCCAATTGTATGGCTTTTAGCGAATTCACCAATCATCAACGACAATTTGATTGAAGCATCAATGAACGATGGCACATCGCTGGATTTCAGTGTGACTTGGCCATTGTAAATATATTCCAGAATCATCATCAAGTCATTATATGCAACGTTTGTGATTGGCAGCTTGGTGTGGTATTTTTTGAACATGTTATTGAAGAACGAGCTCGATGCCGAAAGCAGAAATTTATGAACCCGAATCCGTTTACTTTCACATATCAAAGTTGCATCAGCAAGTTCGTTGTTATGAAACATTTCACCAAAATTTTGGTGCAATGTCGATGTGTATTCTCGAAAAATTGTCAGCTCCTCATTTTCTTCGGCCGATGCCATTTTTCCACCCTTACCTTTGAATACTCGCCAAAATACTTCATAAACCACAAGTGAATATCAAACGAGTGAAACTTTGATCAGTTGATTGAGAATTTTGACGTTTATTGTTTGACTTGAAGTTGGTTTTGAGTTTTCTACATACGATTATTCTCGTGGAAATTTCAAAACACAAATTAATATTTTTACAAATTAAAGAGGAAGCAAGTATTTTATTCACTATTCATTCTTTTTAAAACTATTTTTTGCTACTCGTTCCAGCAGGAGCATTCCAGGCACGTTTCCGTTGTGTTAATGTCTCTCTTATTTGCACCGTCTCTTGCTTTTTCGTTCGAAACGCCTGAAAAAATTTCATTTTTCTTTTTTAATTGCCACCAAATTTCAACTTAATTTATCTTATATTACCCCATTTCGAGCCCAGAACATGCTATCTTCTATTTGCCTGATATTTCCATACCATTGTATTTGTGACATTGTTTTATCAAATTTTGGTGATTCTGAATCACAGCATTTGCCCGTTTCGAGTTGTTTGCCAAGCAAATCATTTTTGAGCGCTGAATTTGATTGACTGACATCAATGATATCAGATAAACTTACTAAATTCATGGCGAACAGGTGACCAACGAAGTGAGCGATTCGTCGGTTTCGTAGCATCCCACCATATTTCGTAATCCATTCGATTTGATTCACCTGTTTATCGAGCGAATTGATACCGTTGATTTGATCCAATTTTAGTGGTTTTCGTTCCTTTGGCAATGGTAGATTCACTATCAATTGCAATGATTTCTCTCGTAATTGCTTGCGGAAATATTGAATAGCAACTTGAATATCACTTGTTGCATTTTCAGAGCAAATGTATTTAACCATTAAGTAAAGCCATGAATGCGGAAATTTTAATGTTAACTGACCCACTAAATGCAATAAAATGTCGATGACTGTATCAATTTTATTCTCAGACATGTGCGTTATCTTCAATATATCTTTGGCATGGCTTGCAATGTTTTCTTCGGTGAAACTATCAAATTTCTCACGAACATTCTGAACAAATTCATCAAGTTCATCATATTGATCATCTGATGAAGAGCAAAAAATGAAAATTGTCGCGGTTATCTTTCTTACAATTTGATCAAATGTTACCATTACTCTCGCAGTCGCTTTCAGTTGAAGATCCGCTGCACGATACGTTTACATCATCAGGAAATGGCATTAGAAACAGTTCCAGCAACTTGCAAAAACCTTGGATGTCTGCATTTTTGAGAAACACAGAACCATGGTACATGTAAAAAAGAACTCTTTCAAGATCATCGCTTCCAACATTCTCGAGGGCAATCTTCAATTTTTTGCTGGGTTTTACTTGGAATAATGAACGAAAGTACGGACTACATGCGGCCAACAAAAAACGATGTACATTAAATACTTTTTTATCACAACACAATTTTACATCGGACAAATCATCACGATTCCACATCTTTTTAAACGATAACGCATATATATATTTTATATTAACATTCGATCGATCAGCTTCTTCTACGGTATCCATTTTTTTATCTACAAAACTTACTCTTTAAATCACCAATTGACTAATATATTCCATTGGAAGTGATTTTTGTTTATCACAGTGTTGCAGAAACAGCTGAAGTTTGACTGTCCGAATGTCAGCGTGAAACAAAGACTTGCGGACCGGCATGAAGATGGTTCAGGCAATGATTGCATTCGTTTGAATTTCAAGAAAAATTGTTCAGTAAACTTGCATAACATTCAATGAAAAAGAATTTTGTGATAAATTGCTTCAAACTTGGCATTCAATTTTTCCAAAACCAAATGAAAATTGTTAAGAATATTTATTCCTTGAAATGTCACACATTAATTACGAATAATATTCTATATTAAATACTGATTCATCCTGTTCTCTGTTGGCATGTCAGTCAAAATGCATTAAAAGAATCTTTTTTGGACAAATATTTAAAATATTTATATTTGTTGATTTTATAGATCGATATTTATTGGCCAGCAATTCTACAAGTTCTAGAATTAACGCCAATATCTACGTGAAAAGTATTTGCCCAAATATTAGGTAATAATCACAATGTGCTGCGGCCACACTTGATTGTAAATGATTTCTTGTTTAAAAGATAACGTTCAGTGTGCTTCAATGAATAAGCAGGAAACAGCTGATGAACGATTTGATATCTTCCATTCACGATTCCCGTCTAAAACATGTTGCATTATGTTGATCCAGATCAATGCAATCAGACTTGATTAAATTCGTTTTAATAGCAAAAAAACCATTTATAATTTCTTGTATATTTATTGATATTGTATTACAATAAAATTTCAAATACATTTAATGTTAATGTGCATTGTTTTCGGTTACATTTCTAGTAAAATTATTATACACTTACTCTAATAAACACATTTATGAATTGGTAAAGCTGAGAAGAAGAATAATTATTTGCGAAATTTACGTTGCTTTAAAGTTGATACATAAACAACAAACGAAAAGCAAAATATAGTATTTGTATTTATATCCTTGTATTATTTTGTTTTGTTCAATTCCTGTTGTAGAGGAAATAGAAGCTTTGTTCACGCGTTAACAATTTGTAAATAATTTCATTTGAAAATGCTTGTAACGATTGAACGTATATTGAAGGATCGTTCTCAGATCTACTCTTCTGAGTTGGGGCCTAAAATATTTGGAAAAAATTTCATGAGATAAACCAGACGATTATTCAATAGCATTGAACCAACATTGAAATTCACGGTGCATGCAATTCGTCAAATAAATCTTATGCTAAGTAATAACCATGCATAGATCAAATAATAAAAGAATAGCAGAACAAAAAGATAAATTGAAATGAAGAAACAATCGGGTGCATTTGAATGAATCGTTATTACTGTGTCTATCAATCAATCAAACATGCTTTTTTGAAATATATCAAAATGACAGAAATTCTTCAGTTGATTTGATAGTCAAAACTAAATCTAGTTGACATAAAGAAAATAATAAATCATAGAATAAAAATGTATATACAGGTGATCAAATGATTAGAGGGGATATTGGAATTATCTTGAGAAGCAAACGTGTTTAAAAATCGTAAGACGATGCATCGCCATCACCTTTTCGCACTTGGAACAAAACACGATAAATAGCTCCAGCGAAAATTCCACCGGTTATGGGTCCAATCCACCATACCTAAATGCAAATCAAATTATTATTCATGTGCATTTTGTTGTTGTTGTTGTTAAAATAAGTTTACATACATAATGATTCAACCAATGGCTCATAATGAGAGATGGACCGAATGTTCGTGCCGGATTCATGCTAGCGCCAGTATATTGAATCTGGAATGAAATATTTTCGTTATGTCGGTAGAAAGAACGAGCCAAATCAAGAAACTGATACAAAAATGAAAATACTTACAGCGGCCAAGTGACCTGCAGTGATCGATAGTCCAATTGCCAATGGAGCTGATCCTCGGATATCTGTTCGACGTTCATCGCAAACACCGTGTACAACGAATACTAACATGAAGGTTATAAGTGCTTCGATTACAACACCTTGCATTGGAGTCATGTGATTTCCCAACGCAGAATTTCCCAATGTACCATCTTGATAAATATATTCTGGCGTTGCAAGCTACACGAAAAATGATAAAATAATTGGTGTTCAAAAGAAATTTCGACCTAAGCCCAATGTTCAAATGAAAAACATCGATGTCATCAATACTTTCTAACTATAACAAATTCTTATCAATTTAAAGACAATATTTTGAATGGTTTCGACAATATTGAGCTTACTTTGATTAGGCCAGCACCAGCTGTGGCCCCCAAAAGCTGTGCAATGATGTAGGCGACGGCCTTAAGAATACTGCAATTGCCACTGATCAATAGACCACATGTTACAGCTACGTTGAAATTATAGAATATTGAAAAAGTTGCAATTTGATCTCTAGATTCATTTCTATCAATTTTTAAACATTTTAAATTTTTCGCATTACCTGGATTGATATGACAGCCGCTAACATGTCCGAAAGCCTTCAAAAAGAGCATATTCATTGAGTTAAAAGGAATATCTTGTAGGTAGAGTGAATCGATATCGACAAACAGAACATCATCAGGCCGTTATAATGAATTAAATTGATAAAGAAAAAGAAAGGTCACTACCGACCTAACACTTATGAAAATAAATAATTGAACAAACTAAAAGCTCAATACCGACACATCGAAAACTAGATTTTGTGCGAAATTTAGTGATAGTTGAGTGCTTGACAACTAATTGGTGAATGAGCTCAAAACAAGTCTTTGGCCGTATGTTGTGAGCATAACTGAAAATTACTGCTTGCCATTCGCTTGAATGTTTAACACTCTTATGAAAATGGCCCGTTCAATGTTTTTACAATGATTTCGCTCATTTGATTTTGTTGCTTTCAAGCATTTGCATTAGGCGTTCGCATCGATTTTCTGCACTGATTTCGTATCGGTTTTTTTTTTCGCTGTCGCTTTAAAATGTCTAATGTATTCTACATCGAGTTCGATTGCGAAGTTCAATGCACACCTGATGCTGAACGCTACATATTTTTTGTTGGTTACGCTTTTTTACTCGATGCATTCATTAATGAAATACATTTAACTGGCGGTTAATTTACAATAATAGAACATGCGTGTGTTCCATTCGAACATGTCATTCTGTCGAAGTTCTAAATTCCAATTAATAAGTAGAACTTGCATTTTTTTCCTATTGCACGGAGATGTTGCTCACCATTCAAACGTATTTCTTTCTATTTTCATTTCGTTTCAATTTTTTTTTTTTTTTTTTTTCATCTTTCTGTTTATTATTTTGTATTCATATTTTACTATTATCTCTTTCGGTTTCTATGCAACGACAGCAAAAACACCGTGACACTGGTTGTTTTCTTTTTTGCATCAATGTCATTGATGAAGATCCACTATTTCTCTTAAACAGGTTTCGTTGTTTATTATTTCCATCGGTTTGATTGCTTTTTCCGTTTGATTGATGTTCAGTTATTACCGTCTGAGTCAACCTTTTCCTCAAATGATTTTCACAAAGGCCCAAAGCTGTTGTGTGCATTTTATCACATTCAATTCGCTCGCTCGCCATATCGGGGTCATTTGTTTTGTTATAATACAAGCTTGATACGAATACACGAAAACATAACATGTTGCTTGTGTGATGTGATGTGACGTGTAACACATTTTGCTTTCCACTAAAAGCCGTTATGCGAAAGCGAAACATTTCATGCACGATAAATCGATCGTTGTTACTGAATGTTTTTTACATTTATTTTTGTTGTATCGAATTTTTATATGCATTTCAATTCGATCTTTGCATTGGCATTGCTAGGCGCAAGTTGAAATGCGACTGCCATTAATTCAGAGCAAAAGTTCAAGTAACTCTTTTAATAAGTTTCAAAAGCACACACACACACACACATTGTGCCAGTGTTGCGGTTTAGCTTGTTTTTGGTCAGTTGAGATATATATTCAACGCTCTGTTATATATTTAATGGATGCATATTTGTAAGGCAGAAAAAAAGAAGCATAGAAAAATGTTTGCCACGATCGAATGGGTTTTTCTTGCAAAATACAAATTAGTACATTGTGTCTGATTAAGTGTTGTGAATGTACGATGCTGTACGCACTTGCAAATCTTGCAGTTTCGATTTTGAACCACCGCCTTTGCTGCTGCTAAGCCGCAATTAATTTTAACTGCGCACAATTTTGTGTGAAGAAAATTTGTCACATTGAATTTATTTCGAAGCGAGAGTGCAACATTTTTCAAACCATTTTTAACCGAAAATATGTGTTCAATTGATTGGATACAAAGCATTTTTATTTGCTTGTCCACCAGTAAAAAATGGTTCGACGACTTAGAACCGACAGTGAGATTAATCGTTCATCAAAATATGGAATTCGAAGTCTCAATCGCCGTTTCTTTCCAGCGCCATTTTGCGCTAAGGGGAAGACGCAAAAAATGCATTTACCGTAGTTATTCAGCTGAGTGAGTGCAATGATCACATAAAACATGCGTTTGCTTATAAATCAGGTGAATAGACGTGTGTAACGTTTCGGTCCACTGACATTGATATGATTGAGAAAATTCAAATCGATGTGAATGACTTGCATTGAACACTGGTGCCCGGTTTGTTTTATTTACTCATTCTACAATTTTTCTCCTCTGCTCGCTCGCTCTCTGTTTTGCATCAAAGTTGTCAGATGAGGACAAGAAATGCTAAATGGGATATAATACTTGCTCCGGATAGAGAATACAATTTTTGTTTTATTGTATTATGAGAGCATTTCCATTATACAATTAATTTCAGATCTCAGAAATGAGCGATTAAGATTTATTGCATTAGTTTGATTGTTTTAGTTTGAGAAGGAAAAGAGAATGATTCCCTGCCTAATAATCCCAATGTTTGTTTGTTTCGGTTGTCAACAACAAAGCGATTTCAATCATTTGGCGAGTTTGGTTTTTTGCCAGGTGACACTTGTATGAACAAGACTAATATTGATATATCAACTGATGCTTCTTTTGTTTGTCATGTTAAATGTTTCAAAATAAAAAAAAAACGATGAATTTAGAATGAAAATGGTTTTCAAACGATTTTTTTGCACATCGATCATTGTAATTGTGGCTGATTCATCGGTGTCGATGCTATTTGCGGAACGTGCTCAAGTTTTCGTTGAAGATATTAATTTTCATTGCATTGCTGGGAACTGTAATTAAATGCTATATCTGATTTACGTGCGGTAAGAAACCGCATCGGAAATAATTCCGTTTAATTTGGGTTGATTTGGATGATTCTCGATTTTTCATAGACCTTGTCCTCTCGATTTATCGATTTTTTTTAGATTATGTTTTTTTTTTGGCTATTTGTTTAATACAACTTCATGAAGCAAGAGCATTCAGCAAGGCTCTATTGTTGTGTGCCAAACGCGCCGCGCTGCTTTCAGTCAAGGTGTGTCAATAGAATGTGATTTGATTTTTGGTTGAAGCCAAAATACTTATGGCCAATGGCATGCACACTTATAATTACCGTTCGTGTTGCCGTTGCTCTAGCACCTCTAAATTTGGTCTTAAGTAATCAACAGCGAGCCAAGAGAAGTGGCTGTTTTCCAATTAATTTCTAACGAAACGATGGACGAACAAATGAAACATATGCAAAACGGTAATGTATCGGAAGGAACAACGGATTTCTGTAGTTATATTTGTAAATGAGGTAAGGAGTTGCGCGCTCAACCGACCCATCGACCGGCTTGATCCCATTTTCATTTACATATTGCGTGCTAAGTGTTTTTAAACATATTTTATTCGGTTAACTTTGACCTTGTACCTTTCTCAAATTACAACCATTAATCGTACATTCGTCGTGTAGCCTCAACAAAAGAATATAACAATCTGGGTGAGTCTTGTGTTCGATATGCTCTTTTTCAAAATTGCAAAGCACATCGATTAGCATGACGAAATGTTGTCATTGTTCAATAGGCGCGCGCGCGCTTGATTTGCCATTAAAATGGCAGACATTTGCTAATTATCATTAAACAATGAAATCAACCTGTTTCTATTGTTTGATTAGAAATTGAGCAAAAATCACGCGAGATATGTGCACGGTGTGATGTGGTGCGGCGATGGAATCTCTTGTTTAATGCAATTGCCCTTCACTCCGAATTCATTTACGAGGACTAACATTTAAAATTTCACCATTCCTTCCATCATCAAAATGTTAAAGTTGAAAATTTCCATTAATATTATCTGCAACTTGAAACCTTAAACATTCTGCAATCGTGCTTACAATTTGCTATACATTACAAGTGTAATTGGGCATTGCAAGTGCATTTATTATTCGCCATCTAGAATAATGATAATCTGAAAGATTTATGCATTAAACGCATGCCGTTGATCTTTTGCCAAGGCATTTGCCTTTTGCCTGTTAAATTGCGTAAAGATAAAACGTATACGAAACCAGCTCGATATGCGCTTGAGAGAGAAAGAGAGAAAAGTACGCGGTAGACCGTTCCAAGACCACCTTTTGTATTGCAGGTATTCGGTCGGTGATCCAGCCTGATAAATGTTAAAATTAAATTCGATTGCAAAACAAATATATGCTGAAAAATGAATCATAATCGCGATGTTTTTTAAGAGTTTTCAAAGTTGATAAAAATTGTACGTGTGCGCTAAAGTGATCATTCTTGGTATTGTCAGTGTTTTTAAAGCAATTTCTAATGATTAACACAATGTAATTTACTTTTTTATGGCTGCGTTTTTTGTCTTAAGAGTTTCCATTGTTTCTATATCATTCAAATTCTTGTTTATAAGCATTCATATAACACATGAATCGATGAATGGATCTCGAAGTTAGCCCTGCAACACCAGGCATACCAGCGATTTATTTTGATTCGATTTGGGTTTGGTGCTTTTTGTTTGAGGTGCTCGGATATTGTTTTAGTAATTGAATTATTGGCGATTGCCACTTGTGAGCGTGTGTCAATGAGCGAACCCCATACACACTCACTTCATTGCGGCCGATTTCTTGGAATATGTACGGCCATTTGGAATATGCGGTGGCCTTTTTCTGCGGTGTATACAGTTCCGACATGAAAGATGGTGACAGAGAGCGATCTCAATCGGTTATGGATTTAAAGTGGCCGCAACAGCATTGATCAAGATGAAAATGACAATGTAATTTTCTGAACTTCATGCAAACGTCATAAAATTGATTAAATAAATGCAGGTCAAGTCGTAGTTCGCTCGAAGGTTTTCACCGTAAATGAATTCAGAATGACTGTTGAAAATCACAAATGAACAATATTTTTAACAGCCATTTGAATGAATACGCGACCGAAAAAAATGTACACACCAGCTCGCGCGAATCGACTGAATGTGTGTGTCGGATATTTTTTCAGTGAAAATCACCGCAATCTCATAACTTATCCGGCCGAAAGACAAATGAACACGTTCGTTTTCATGTTGACGCAGTGTTATTTCTATATAATTGACCGTGGTCGGGTGTTGTTTTGGCCAAATCTGAGCCATTTCATTCAGTTCCATAATTATTGATAAATATTTGGACATTTTATTTGAATTGATTGTTATCAGGATGGCGGCGTTCGGTGAACATAAAAGGCATTCCAAAAAATAAATACGCAAATTTTATCCGGGCAAAAAATATGGTGTTCAATTTCATTCGGAAAGTTTGTCTGGCTTCATTCGAACTCCATAATTTCATTTCAAGTGAATGAATGTTTGTAGACAAACATTGCCGATAAAAGATGAAGAAAGCGAAGAAGAGATGCAGTAGAACAAGTGCTATTGATTTGATCTCCGGCTTGAATACAATGCCGCACTAAAAGTAAGCGCCCGAATGAGACCAACTGCATATGTGCAAAACAGAGCCGCGCAGCCAGTTGAATGAATAATTGGAGCTGCTGCAATGGACAGATCCAAAAAGTGGCCATTAAGTAATTTTGATTATGGTCACCGGTTGATTTGCGCGTTGTGCAAATACAAAGATACATTGTAGATTAAATACGAGTAAGCCCTCCAGCGATATGAATACGCGGGGAATCATTTGCACTAACACACATACACTCAAATATTTTCAGCATTAATATACCGACACGATATCGATCAGAAAACGTGAGTAAAATGAGTGCATTTCTTCTTTGTTGTTTCTGTTCTTCTTCGTTTTGTATAACATTATAATTACCTCTTCGTTTCTAGGTTTCTGTTTTGTTTATTTAAATTTCTCATCGCTACTATAATGTATACATTCTAACATTTAATTCAAATGCACTTATTCGTACGGTTTTTTTGTTCTATTGTTCAGCAGCGAAATCAACAAATGACACCGCATTTAATGCGACATTTACGTGTTTCGTCGTTTAAACAGTTAAATTGATCAGTTCGATGATCGCTGTTATTATTTAACGTTTGATGACATTCAATTTCGTTGTTGGGGTTTCTTGAGTAATTATTTATTGCAATAATTTGATAGTTGAATGAATCGGCAGACACATGCATTGGCTTTGGTCTTTGCCGTGTACGTGGAAAAGTATGTTTATTACCTGGGCCAGCGTTGCAACCACCAAACCAAATGTAAAAGCAATCTGGACCATGCTCGGTTTGTAGTCCGAACTCCAGGCGCCCGATGTGCTGGCGATCCCGACAGACACCAAGAAGAATGTTCCCAAAAATTCCGCCAATAGCATCTTCCATATTTTGCGATTGTTCAGAATGTCATTGAAGCCAATGATACGATTCACACCTGCAATTAGAAAGACATAAATCACATTATTTATCAAGAAATTTTCTGTGAGTACAAGACGATTTGACGAAATATTGCGATAAAACATATGCGTCGCTTTTAACGAGAGCTCAGGGGCTCACATGATCGCCAAAGCCAAATTGCTCCAATTCAAACAAACCAAATTCTCATTAAAACGAGATTACAAGCGAATTACGCGATTGTTCCAATTTTTAAGATAATAACAATGAGATAAAGTGTGTATTTGGATTATTTTGTTTGAGAATTGTAAAACCCACATTAATGGCGCTTACTGCCGTCAGGCAGCTTAAATGATAGTCGAAACATTTACTTAGGGCAATATTGTGTGTAGAAGCATCGATAATTCAGAAGGCACGCTATTTTTTGTTGCTTGTGATACACAGAAAGTGAAGCGCAACCGATCGAGGTAGTTGCTCTGTAAGGTGACGCACGCCTTTGGTTAACAAACGCACGATAAGATGTGCGTTAAATTGGAGTGCACTTACATGTGTCGTGCTGAGAATAAAAGCGCTCATACATTCCATTTCATTTGATGGATATATTCATTAGCATGAGTAGAAGTTGAGATTCATGTGAACACTTTTATTCTCAGTCCGACATATGTTAGATCGTGTGCTGGACAAAAACAAAAATACTCAACACGATCGCATTTCGTTCATTTCAATGAATCGCTTGTTTACACGTTTAACATTTTATTGGCATTATCATTTGAAAAGCCATGATTGCAATTATTGTGGCCGAGCCGTAATACAATTGATACGACTCTATTTTGGAAACACTATTGATAAAAATCGGATTGAAAGACGGTTCAATGTTTAATTTTTTTTTTTTTTTTTTTTGACACGATTGCGGATGATTTTTCTGTAGTGTGGACGCTATTTTTAGCCCACATATTCAATTTCTTTCAATTCAATTTTCTCATTAGGCTTATATTTTGGAGCGTGAATTTCATCATTCGAGAAAAGCGTTTTGTTTGCGCGCCAGCCAGTTCAAAACCATTTATATTTACGAGACGAGAAACTGCTGTAGACGCAAACGTTAGTCAATTCGCAGAGTTTCTATTTTCATTCTAGCAATGAACAACCGAAAAAATAATCGCTTGCGCAAACTACGAAAAATTGACTAATGTCGACGAGCCGCCAGACTGAAGTGCCATACTTATAAAAATCGTATAAACAAGCAATTTTTCAGACGATTGAGCGATTTTGAGCATTTGCCAATATTAATTTGTTCATTGCATACGCCGAGTCAAGTGGCACTTCAATCGGCACTGCTATTGCTCCGAATTCTATTTTCTTTGCTTCAAGCTGCAATAGCACTCTGACTATTTCCGATAGTTCAGTTCAAGCGAACAACAATTTGGGCACAAAGCTAGCGAAACCAATATCAACGCATAGCAAACGTTTTGCTATATTTCTCTTCACATTGAAATGATTTGCTTTTGAGTGGCTCTAAATTTGTTGTTGTTGTTTTTGTTTTTCTTTCTATACGTTTATTTTTTTCTTAGAATGTGTGTATATCATTAGTCACACACAAACTAAACTAGTTCAGACTGATCATTATGCGATCGTCTCTGTCAATAAATGTTAATGTCTTGATTGACCATCTGCTCGACGATACTTTTATCAATGATTCTTGTGATGAGGCGACATTCATCTGATTTATAAATAAATTCACACTTTTAATTACACACCAAATTATGATAAAATACGATAATTTGCTATATTTTAAATTAAAATGATTGTAAAATCAACTTTTTATTTTTCAATCGCTCGCACCTTCTTTATAATTCAGCGTAAAAATATTATCAATGTTCAAGAACATGTTTCTAGACAGAAATCGCCCGGGAAACAATGACCAGTCTTCTGCAGCGGCGTGAGAATGCGAATTGCGAATGAATACCTGGAGCAAAACAAAAATATCGCCACACAATTTTATTTTGAATTGGTGTGAATTTGATTTGAATAACACAATGAATGGATGCTAATTAATTGAGCGCGTTTGAAGAACATTTATTAGCATTGGCTAAACACACAGAAATTCACACGAGCTCGATGAAAGTTTATAATGGATCATAAAAGGTGCAATCAGACTGATGTCTGGATATCAACTGATCATATGTTGAAATGTTCGATCAAAATGCTGCGCAAGATGGATGGAATTCACCGCCCGATGGGAAACGGAACGCGCGCGAGCCAAACGACGCGCCGGAGAAAATCCAAATTATCAAGAGCAATGCAGAAAAATGAAACAAATGATATTGAGAAAAGAAAAATATGAAAATCCAGTAAGAATCCATAAAATGCGTTTCAACGGCATACAATGAGTATAATTCGCTGCAAATTGCTGGAAATAAACTACAACGAGAACAGCAAACACCTCTCAAAAAAATAGCAACGGTTATTGAATCACGATACGGTGTTTTAATTGTTTGGTGCATTGTTTGGTGTGTGCGCTGCGCATCGAAGTTGTGCTACGGGTTAAGCGATACAAATTAATGCGCATGTTTTTTTCGATTTTACTAAATCCACCAAAATGAATGAATTCGAACAATTATGATGCGATTTATATGCACCATTATCTTGGTAATTTGTGGAAATAATCGCTGTTCGGCGTTTATTTAAACATTCTTTTGCAACTTTCTATGTATTTGCGATGCTATCAGTGAGTTAAAATGATTTTCTTTTGTTTTTTGTTTATTTTTTCCGAAGAAAAAAGATGTTAATACATTTTTTCAGTGTTTCGAATTTCTTCGGCGAAAAAAGTTGCCGAGGAGACGTTCAAATCGGATTGGCTTGAATGTTTTTACTCTATATTTGGCATCACACATTTTTTATTCTATTGGAAGCTAGGGGATTTTATGTCAAAAATATATAGACAAATATTTGTGTATAAATTCAAAAGGTTCCAATTCATATATTTTGTGGACATTATTCTTGAAAATTATGGTGAATATTTGCGTATATGACATTATTTGGTGTGTATAAAAGCCCCTTGATTGAAAGCATGATACCATTCAATCATCTTGAATTACAAACGCATTTGATTGTGACGGTTTTTTAAGTGTGTGTGTTTTCGCGATATTAGAAAAGAAGCGAAGCTGGAATTTTGCGCATAAATTGAGCGCATATAAAGTATCGCCGTAAAATGGTACGATGACAAAGCACGCATTGTGCGCGTCGTTTTTTTCGCATGCCCAATGCGGAAAAAATACTAATGAACGGAAGAAAAAGAAGAATACAATGAGTTTGTCGTTCACTGAGAACTCCTCATCAAATGATCAACAATGTGTCGTGTGAAACCGGCAGAAACATCACTTTTCTTACCCACAATGTAATCAATATCATCTTAATACTGCGTATTATTTAAATAACTCAACGAAAGATGAAGAAAAAACAAAAACTAGAAATAAAAGCAAATAAGTCGTAGAGCGAATAGTGAATTGGTATTTTTATGAATAAATTACAATGGGGAAAAAAGAGTGCGGTTCAAATGCGAAGCTAGCGAAAAAAAGAAGACACAAAGGTAGATCGCTTGAATAAAAAACGATTTACAATAATTTAGTGAGAAATATAGAAATAATGAGCAGCGACGCAACTGAATGAGAAAAGTCAAGTGAAAAATTTATGCATATTATCGGCATCTGTATTCAGCAGTTGAACATGAACTTGGCATTGAGCAGGCCGATGAAATAGCAACAGCAAGAGCGAGTCGATTTTTCGAGAGAGAGAGAGAGAGAGAGAGAGAGAGAGTGTGTGTGTTAGCTCGCGTTTAACGCGCAGCTCAAATGTATTTGCCAGTGTAATGTCGTTGGATTTGGTGTTAAAATTGATTAGGCGTATTTTTACCGGCCGTTTTGCATGATGCATATCTAATAAGATTGATAAATCGAATGCAGTCGCGTCATCGGCAAGCGCACGCGCAATGATGAACCTACCTGTGCATAATCAATCATTTTAAACAACTAATCGTTATAAAAGGTTATATTTTCACAAAAAATCTTTGCATTTATTTCTGTTGGATTTTTTCTAGAAAGAATTCAAATGAATCGCCGTCATCAATTTATTTGAATACAATAGTTGAGTAAAAAAATTATCGCATCGAAAGAAAGAATGCCCGTAGCTCGGCAATGCTTTGAAATTCAATTCCCAATTATTCCTAATGAGAAATCGACAAAAAAGGTGGAAAAAACCCCGTCAATTTTGCAGGAACTCGAAATGTCATTGCGAATGCTCACAAACAGAGCTTTATTGTCTGATTGTGACGTGATTTGATTGTGTACTTCTTGGTATTCAATTTGCAAAATATTGCCCTAATTGTTGTTTACAAAATAACCATATTAATGCTAAAATCATGCCATGCATCATGAGAAATTGACAGCAAATAATAATTATCTCTAGGGAGCTGCCGACAGATCACGGATAATTAATCGCTAAAAAGCGCGCTGCGAGAGTGCGTCGAATCCAACACTGATAATTACCGACAATGCATAAATGATGAGTGGCGATTCAAGCGCGTATATTCCATATTCAGCATGATGAATTCACCGATTTTGAACGTCCTCCCGATAATCAAGTCATATTTAATATTCACAATTCATAATTTTTATTTCATTGATTGAAAATTTCGTTTTTTTCCTTATGCCGACGAGCAAAACAGGGTGACTGATTGTCACTATCAGTGCCGATGCTGAATTTATTACATGCTGAATGGGGACACTTCAATGTAGATATTTAAAAAAAGAGGTGCGAAAAAATGTGCACCGTCTCACAACTTATAGAATATTGTGCAAAAATATTATAATATTTGAATCGTTTTCACCTCTTGTTTTCAATGTGACATATCAAATCACATATCACTGATAATTACGCTATTCGAAACTGGCTAATTTAGCAAATTGAAGGAAGCATCACAATCGAATTGCAAGTTCGTGTCTAATATCAACAGCAAACACATATTAAGTAGCAATTATTGAATAAGTGAATTGAATTGTGGCACATCGAAAAGGAAATGACCATCATTTTTAAATGGACATTTGATATGAAAGGTAAAAAAGTGTTTATATTATATTGATTTCGGAGCACTTGCATCCTCTATGATTATCACATTACTTTTTATTCTCCCTGAATTTTTTTTTTCAATACGATCCCATTTTTTGTGTGCTACTTTCATTCGGTCGTGCTGATGGATGGAGTTTAAGAGAAAATCAAACGGATGGGTATAATGATCGATGATCAAGACAACATTAAATATCGTTTCGTGACCAGTTCAAATTTGAATAAAATTAATCCGTTAAAATTTAACGCCAAAGGCGATTTCACCGATGGGTATTTATTTTGCTGCATTGCAAATACATCAGGAATGCCAACGGTCTGCCGAACAGCATCGAAGCGGCATAAAGAGGAAATAAGATGCTCACAATCAACGTATCATGTGCTTTTTAACGGGATAATGAGGCCTGCCTTGGCCGTCCATTATCAAATTAAAATAAATGACAGACAAATGAAAAGTTTGAAGACGAAATACACTTGAAATCATCTCGGAAATGAGGTGAACAGCATCGAATATTGCGTCGAACTTGCTTTGAAAATTGGTATTCATTGGCATACAACGATGGAACTGATTTATTAATTAGTCCAGCGATTACAATGTCCAGAGCATGATTATGATGTCAGAGAAAAGCGGAACCATTGCCGCCGGGTGTTTGCAAAATTTTTGTGTGCGAATGAATTTGTATGGGTTTTTTTCCGTAGTGCAGGTCATAAAGTCGGTTCATATGAGCTACGTTTAATCACACAATGGAACACTTGCCATTCAAAGAATAAAGTAATTCCTTTCCTCATTGTGTGTGGGGCAATACGCATGGAAAGCATACTCTGAACTCATCAAAAAATAAAATGATTGAAATGAGCGCTTTATTAAATCTTTGTTTACCTTCGTATTGTTGCTGTTGTTGCTGTTGAAAAGATAGCACTTAGTCAATGGGGAAGTGGCTTGCGTGTTTCGACAATAGCTCTGATAGAAATTGCTGCGTTTAGCCACGCAATAATTGCATGCATATAAACATATTTGGCGCAGTCGTCGTCGTCTCTTATTCGCTGATGTCTGGGAGTGGAATCAGGGAATTTAATCAAACTAATTGAATATGCATATAGCGCACCTTTAACATGGTCCGTGGTAAAAATGTTTGAAAAAAAATACGAGTAACTGTTTGCACGTAAGCGCCGTGGAATTTTGTCGCTAGTTGTGTGAAATAGGCTCGAAATGCAGCGAAAAAATATGGTTCGTGCATTGATAATGAAGTCAACGACGTATCTCCGCCGATCTAAATGTATTTTAGCCAAATGAATTTTCCGCCACCATTCCATTTGTTTCTTTAAGACAGTTTCATTCTTTGCGTTGGCTGTTTGCTATTTTTTTTTTCTTCACTGTATGATTACATAACATCTATGCAAAGTATTATTAGAACTTCCTCAGTGTGCATTTTAAATATATGAAACACAACAGCTTACGGTCGAACAGTGCATGCACTTGCACATGCATAAGATAAAGATAGATTCGAGTTTGTCTAACCAATTTTTATCTTTGCAATCGTATTGAATAAATTATTCTTTGTAAATTCTATGTCGTTTGACAAACACGCTAATTATTATTATTGAATAAGGAAAAACGGCTGCATTTCTCTGCCCGACATTTTAGGCTCAAGAAGCAGAAAAAATTGAAGTTCAGAAGCTTGCATTTTCGAGACTTTTTTTTTGTATGCAGCCCAATTTTCGTGAACTTCAAGAACAAACTTGATAATATTCATAATTTTGTTTTTATATTACGGCTGAGAAAAACGCATCCGATGCATAAAAGTGTTGCTCACGTCTTGATAGCTGTTTATTGATCATACAAATTAAAATATTTCCTTTTTGAGCTAATGCTTACACTCGCGTAGGGCTATTTTATTATACAATAAAAACGATAACACATTGACCGAGCAAAAAAGCAGCAGCAGCAGCAATAACAAGCGGCGCGCGTCAAAATCTTTTGAATGGAGTGAGAGAGAAAAAGAATCTTTCAGCGCACACAAAAATGATTCATTTTGACGGTAGTAATTGGCTTTACGTGTCATTCGCATGCTCAATAACGTGCAATTAACTATGATTACATGACATATTCATTTCGAAAATGCACATCAGCCCCATAAAATGCATGCACACTATGGACGAATAGGTTTGCACAATTTGCAGACATTAGAATCAAACCGTTCTAGATGTTTTGCTAAATGAGTGGCATGTTGGTACTGAGTGCGAGCACGAGCGTTCGTGCAAACCAATTTGTTCGAATATTTTTTGTTCGTTGCATTGTTTGTTAATTATTTTTTTCTCTCCATTTTTGATTGGTTTCGGTAACTTTCCTTCGACAACGAAAACAAACAATATCGAAAGCAACCAAAATAGCAGCAGCGAAAAATTCATCATTTTGTTTATCTTTATGTCATTTTCTGTTTCAATATCGTTTGCCCACTCCTTTTTCCTGTTTATTATTTCATGCTTATTTAATTATTTATTTATTTTTGTGCAACAATTAAGCGAGTGAAAATCGGTAGCAAAGTTGTAAGTTTCCTTCAAGCTATTTTGAACACGATAAAATGTATCAGAGTGTAGTCAGAGATTAAAACCGAATGTCATTTTTATTGTTAAATGTTTTGAGTGTTTTCTTTATTATGCTGTATTTTCATGAAATGCTTATAAGTCAATTGCCACTTGCACGCATATGTTAGCGAGATCACAAAGTAAAAGACACGCAGATTCATTCGAAAATTAATTTAAACTAATTGTTTAGTCATCGAATGCGTGAAGGAAGTTTATAAGATGCACAGAAGTATTTCAGTCTAAGCGGTGCAACTTATTCCGCTATGGTGGAACATCTTTATTCTATCAATATGAACTGAAATAAAAAATCATTTGAGCACAGCCGGGACTGAAGGAGGGGCTGCCGCCAAGTGAGAAATGTACACGTGGAGCCACATTTCGAGACACAAAATTGCTAGGCAAAATGCCACGCAAAGAATATTCTTGTACTTATCAATAAGTGATCAACTTTTTGTGAAGGTGAAATGAGCGACCGGTTCGAACGAACCGCTTGAAAATCTGCGTCGACCCACATTCTCGTTCGTTTCACTTTCAATTACGAGCGATGTGTTGTGTGCTGCTATGCATTGCCAATGCTTCGCAAGATAAAACGGTTTTGATTAGGTTCGTCGTTGGCCGCTTAAAATTTATAGCCGAAAAGAAAAAATGTTGACACACAAATTGATGAAACTATCATCTATTTCTATTTAACAAGAAAAGTCGAGCTGTGTTTGTTGATGTTGTTGTTTGTTGTAAGAAAATTCAGAGATCGGCTCCCACTTGTTTGCGCTGTATTTATAGCCGTTGAGCTGTTTATTGTCTTGCGGACCGAGGGATTTGAATAAATTTGCCGCTCCAAAGACAGAAATTACGTCGCTTTGATTACTTTTTGTATTATCTCAATCGACGATTTGAAATTCTGACGGTGATTTTCCAAATTCCGAATCACGATTCGATTCTACAAATCAAGCGTGTGTGCATGAAGTGCGAATTATAAAGTCCAATGATCAAAATATAGCAGCAAACACCGAGAATACTTACGTCGAATAATGACGAACCGAATAAATTAGAGCTGTTATTTGAAGAACGAATGGCTTTTGTTGATCATTGATCGCATTGTTGATCAAATTGTTTTCACGTGTGTGCGTGCGTGTTTGCGTGCGCGCGCGCATTTGCAGATAAAATGTTTGAATTCGCATAGGTTGAACGCATTCAGGCACATTGACTCTATTTCTAAATAATTATTGTTTTCAGCAATTATTCTGAGGGTAAATTATGCATATGCAGATTGAGAGTCTTGCAAATAAATCGCTAGTTTTGATCAAATTGACAATCACAAATAACACACACACTGCGACCACATATGGCACTGCATGAAAAAGGGGCAAAAAAAGAGACTATTTGAAATAGTTTAAAAATCGGTGATTAATTGTTCGCTCTCAATCTTGTCGTGCCTCCACCGCCACCGCCAATGTCGCTGTGCTCGCAGCAGAGGCACTTCTTTTTCTGCTTCGTTCTTTTCACGCCATGAACATAGAACTTCTAATTACCTTAATCCAAACGCAACTTTAATGGGTGTAGCGAGAATTGGCTTTTAAACTCGTTTTCTATTTTGAGTAATGATTTAAGCTTTTTACGCTCCATCTTATTTGATCAATGACGGACAAATCAGAACCAAAACTCGACAGATATTATTATTGCAACAAAATTGCGAAAATAATGCGCAGATCCCTTTCTTTTATTGAAATTGAGACACACGCTTACACATCCCAGTCTTCCCCCCCCCCCCCCCCCTCTCTCTCTTCTTTCTTTATATCAGCACAAATTTTCATTGCAACATTTCCTCTGACTCTGAGTTTTCTTTTGTCTTTTCAATGAATTGGCTTACATAATATCATCATAAGAAAAACAAACAGATGAAAAGAAATTGAGACAGAGCCAGTCAGAAGGATACCGTGATACATTCATTGAGTCGTCATTTGAATAGATCATTTCATAATATTCTTTACTTTGAGTTCAATTCATTCTCTCTTTCGTTCTATCTTTATTTATTTCTCTTTTTTAGTCTTCTTTCTTCATCGTGTCTCTTTGCCTATCTTACGATCATTGTTTTGTTTTGCTTCTCGAAAATTTGAAAACGCCAATACCATCAATATATAAGCGCTGGCACTGTTTGACAAACAAACATCTCAAATATTCGCCGTTCAAATTATCTCTGTGATTCATGAACAGTGCTCTGGTTTTGCTGAACTTCTAGCGGCTGCCGAGAGCAATAGCTGCTCAACTATGGAAGACGTAACAATATCGTTTTCTAAGGATTCTGGACCAGCTGATTAGCCACTATCAGCTCAGGAAAACCATTGGTCTGTTAATGTGTTCAATTCAGTCGAATGACGAAATTATCTCGCAGGTTCATTCTCCTATGATACGCCATCCTAATAGCGTTTGAATCTATTTAGATGCTTAAATGATTCCGTTTATTTGTATACGGCGACCGAATTGTATAAATAGAAATCTTAAATTTTGAATGAATAAATAAAAAGGACGCTCGGATAAACGCATATTCGATATAAATGTGTAATCGTTTGATTACTATAATTTTATTTTGCTATTTTCAGAGTTGCGTCAGAACTATGTTCTTTCCAGCCCAAAAAAATGCTCATCGAGACCGAGAGGCGAAGCATTTTAAACTTAAGAATAATCCAAAAGATGCAAATATCGAAAGCTACACACGCACACAGTAGACTATGGACCATCTTGAAATCAACCAAATTATTTAAAAAATGCGACATCGAATGCTATTTTTGTCATCCCACTGAATTTTTTTTCATCAATTTTGAATGACACTTTTATTGATCGATTCATGTTATTGTGATTCTCTTTTATTGGATTTATTTATTTTTTTGCAATCGTTAAATAAAAATTATCGTGAGTTCTGGACTGTGTCTTGTGTTTGCGGGTCTCAGAATATTACGCAGTTCTTGTGCGTCAATAATGATAAGAAACAAAAGCAGAGCGAACGTGAATTTAATGCGGAGTTATGGAACCAGTTTGCGTTAATATGCAGCAATTTAAATTTTGATCGAAGATCGAAAACAAGTATCAGGCATTTTCTAATGGTCAAACGCAATGCTCGGCTCAAATGAAGTGAACAAAATTCATTGAGAGATCGACATGAATTGAATACACAATAAACGAAACCGAGGATGTGTTGATATCGAAATTACCGGCTATGCCTCCCTCAAATAGATAGGTATTTCTTGTTTCGTTCAGAAAATTAACGATATAAACAGTTCCCGTAATTGTTGGGCATTTAGTGAATTGCAGTTGCAAGTGAATTTGACGGGCACAATTCATATCACAAACGGTGCAATGAAATGTCTAATTAATCAAATTACTGTTCTCGTGTCTGATAATTCCGCGAAAAAGGCAACAACAACAACAATATCAACAATTGAATGACGGTGAACAAAAAAAGGTTTGTGTAGAAACGCGAAATATTGCAAAGACCAATAAAATCGGAGCCGATCTTGAAATGTAATCTCAAATGTTTCCCGTTGACGTGATCTTGGTGCTGTACATTGATTTCGGAATTTGAATAAATAGCAACGAAGCACAGCCTTCTTTTCACCATATATTCGGTCAGTTCGCGTTTCACGCAAGTAATGCATAAATATTCGTGTGGTTTATTCAAAACATTAAACCATATTTCATGAGTTTTCACCGTCTGCGCTCATATGGACGTGTCCATTGAAAATGTTTTCTTCATTTAATGTTATAGCTCAAATTTAAATGTTTCATTTGGATAAACAGTCACTTTTACCCGCATCGATGTGTTATTCTGTAATTTTCACAAGAGAAAAACACTTTTTATGACTTTGGCTTTTTCCACGTATGAACTTTGTTTCTCTCGCATTATTCTGCGTTGGCCGCAATTGCGATACTATTTTAGATGTCAATCTTATATTAATTCGAATAATTAATCAAAAATTGGGTTCGTTTTGGTAAATGATCTCAGAGAGAAGCTATTATGTTGTAAAAACTAATTGATAGAAAAAAATCATAATATTTGAGTGGAATAATGATTCAGTGGTGATGACAAGCACAAAATTTACATGTCATCGCACACCTTATTCCCTCAAATAAATTGAAATAAAAGCAGCCCCATTTTTGCCTGTCACTGAAACATAAACGATTCATTAATTCTCAAGCTAATTACACCCAAAATCTCAACGGGGCACTATTTCAATTGACTTTAAACAATGGCTGTTTGCTGTTCTGCACCGCAGCAGTGGCTGCTCATCGCCAGCGGTGGTCAAGCGAATAAGCAAACAAAATAAATAATGAAATTGTGTGCTGTGTTATTCACAATACCGCACATTTTCCTATCCTAAATACTTTGACACATCTATTCCATCTTCGATCCTTTTTTGCCCTATTCAAATTCAACAATAAATTATGCCAAACTCACTTACTACAAATAAGTTCACACAAAAAAGACGATCTTTATCGAACTCGAGAATCAGTTGAATTTTAAAAAATTTACTCACTTTCTGTAGTCATTTTGGATGAATGTCAGCCGGTTCTCTGTATTTTTCGATTCTCCGGTGCGATTTAATTACTGGACAGATTTTGTCAACTCTGTGAATACGAGATAAAAGATAAAAGTTTTGTTCACTGATTTTTTTGGATGGCTTTTTACTGCTAGAATGAATCACTTGAGACCATTCAGCTATAAATTACACCGTTTTTTCTCACTGTTTCCCTTTTTTTCTGATGCGAATTATCTACTGCTCTCGGTTCTGTTTGATATTTACTTTAAAGAGTGGCTGTTTTCTATAATATTTATTTCACTGACAGCTGTTTTTTCTTCTAGTGTGACTACTGTTTTGCTATTTTCACAGGTAGATTTCTTTCTGTCGCTTTATTCTCAAATTTAACACCACCGAATTAGTGACAAATTTACATCGTAATTATATGTTGGAAGCTGCTTTGATTTTATGACAAAATGAAAAAAAGAATTCAAATCAAATAAATCAACTTGACTTTGAATTTATTGCCTGAATCATTATTTGGAAAATTGAAAATGTATAGTATAATAATTTCTCGAGAAAGTAATTTAAATGTATTTATTTGTTTAACTCAATAAAATCGGTCAATTTGTAATAGTTGAAATATAAGTTTTTTTTTTTGGCTTGAATTTTAGCATCAAAGTTGAATTTTTAATTGAAATAATAATTGATAATCGAAAATAAAATTTTATGATTTGTGATAAATATTGAATTTCAAATTATTTCGATCAATTGCACAAAATGTTACTGACTTTGAAAAAAACAATCGAATAAAATCAGGATAAAATCCGTTAAATGCACCAACCAACTTATTCTTTTGGCACGGTTTTGGTGATTGTTTGTCAAATCAAAAGGCAACTTGCCGTATTAGAACCAAATCGTTTAGCCTTGTTTCTCAGTTTTTAATAAATCTAAATGGGAAATAAGCAATAACAAAATCCACTGTATAATCGATTTTCTAAATAATATCCAAATCGAATGTGATTATGAATTACTTTGTATTGAGTGTCGTTTCGAAATAAAATGCCTGCAACAAAGCGATGTAAACAGTTGAAAGACTGATTTTGAAATGGAAATTTGGCCGATACGCTCGCTCCAAATATATATATATACACTTTAGCTATGCAGGCTAGCGAAAAATGTAGCCGCGTTGTGTTTTCGCGTCGCAAAACAGCCAAACATGAATTATATTGTACACAGAATGGCGTAGGAAACGTGAAGAATACGCTCATAACGTGTTTACTATCTTTTTCTATTCGCGTTTTTTGTTGTGTGTATCGTTTGCGGTATGGCGTGCTGGTGAGCTTAGCATCGGAGCACTATGCCTTTTCATTTCGCATGGCGTTTTCAATGTATGACGACTGGCTTACAAGCTGTGTAGCTAAATGCTCAAACCATTGAACAAATAACTTCATGAAAATTCAAATTGTCTGTAACGCAGCTACAGTTTGGCGAAAACCAAGAATGAAACGTAGCTAAAGTAAAATATTTAAAAATGAAGCCGAAAAACAGGAAAGCCGAAAAATTAGATCATTTCTATGGAATTGAGACTGGAGCATGGGATTAAAAAATACATCTCAATTTCAATCTAATTTCGTGCATTTAATCGATATTTTTGAGAAAAACGCTCGATGGAGCTATCGAATTCTTCGCCATTTCTCGCTCGCATACTTCTTCATCAATTGTTACAACCTAGGGCTACGGATGAGCTAGCATGTCCAAGCTGTCGTAAGTACAAAGAAAACCGCAACGATCGCTCATAGCTGCGATTTACAAAAGAGCAACGAATCATTACTAATACTATTACGACCTGCGTAATTTTTCCATTTGAACTTCGAATTTGTGTAACTGCCACATCTAACGATAATTCATTTTCGGAATGCCAATGACGGCGATAACACCATAACAAAATTCCACTGCGAGTGAAATCATATTATGTATGAATTAATTACTTGATAGATGAAATATTTTTTATATGGTTTTAGAAGAGATTCACGTTGAAAAATGTTCTTGAGTGACAAACAATAGGAAGGGTCGAAACAAAATGGTCGGAATTACGTTCGAAAAAAATGAACATGTAACATTGATCAAAGCAACATGTTGCATCGCTTCACCTGTTCAATGGACTGTGGATTGTGACAGTGATGTAACATGATGCGTTGCCTTCCACGTTCGGTTTGAATTTCAAACCGTGAATAGAATACACCTATTTTGTTGAGCAGAACAAATAGAATGATTCTATATAGCTTTTTCAATAGGAAAACTAATGATGATAATATCTATGCTTCTGTAAAAAAAAAGTCAATTGTGCATTGAATGCATGCGATTGTTCAGCTGCGAATGAGCGAATTTTAGCCAAAAAATCTATATATTTAGATACAAACCGAGTAACAGGGGAGAAAAGGAAACCATCAAAGTAAAAATTGCTAATAACAACTAATAAAGATATCTATAATTTATAAAGAAATGGGACAAAGCGAACCAACAATAATTTCCAAAATATGATGAATATGAATTGTTGTCGGAAAATGTCCCACGAAGAAAGACGATAAGCCACATGTCTTAGACCGTTTAATTAATGATTGATAGCGACTATTTACCAAAATTATGTTGAAAATATTCTTTTTCATTCCGAAAATGATGAAGCCTTCGCTTGGCATGCAGATAAAACAAGGGGGAAATCACTCTGAAAAGGTAATTGTCGAAATTACTTTCACAATTATTTTTTCAGGAAAAAATTACTTTGGCAATTACTTTTTTTCTTGCATACAAAACGAAAAAAGTAATTGCAAAATGAAAAGTAATTTCAAGTAAAAGAGTAATTGTCAAAGTAATTTTTACTGAAAAAATTATTGTGAAAGTAATTTTGACAATTACTTTTTCTGAGTGATTTTCCCCTTGAGATAAAAGGTCACAACGTGTCCCGGAATGGATTCACAACTTACGATTCAATTAAAATTTTCTATTCAAGACATAGCACGCATACCACGTCATATATGATTTGAATTTCACCGAAGAAACTGGAACGAAATAAATACACATGATAGTTGAGTCCGAGGTAACATTTATTTACGTTCAAATTAACATTTATTATATAAAATCATTTGTCAATTTCATTTTCAATAATTCTGAAATAAACATCAACTAAATAAACTGCAAAGAGACAAGTTCTCTCAAGAGTAGCGCTTAAGGGATTACGTTAGGGGCAAAAAATCCAACTAAATGCATAAACAATTGAATCTTAAAAAACTACAGTAGTAATTTATTCAAAAAGTTAAGTGAATTTTGACATTTTTCTATTTTATTGTGTTTTGTGAAAATGAATTCTGCTAAAATTTCAGCCAACTTATAGGTAAAATAGGTATGCCAAATAAAATTCCAATGAAAATGAGAACATTTATTCAAGAAAATCCACTTTTACTAGCCCTAATGACATCTTGATTGGAATATTTCCGAAAAAAAAACATTAGGATACACACTTGGAATTCCGACTTTTTTTCTTGTGAGAAGGTACTATTTTTTTACGAATTCTTTTTTACGAAGAAAAGAACAAAATAATTGCCAAATTAAAAGTAAATGCATAATCTACGATCTGAAATCGGACAGACTTTGGAGAAAAAATGATTTTTTTTTCAGAATCACGACAACAAACTGAGAGGTTTTAATTAACGAAAAACAAACAATATTCCTGAAAGTGCAGAAAATTTCGTTTTAAACGTGAAACCTTTCATTTTATTTGGTTGCGATGGCGAGAAAAAATTGATTTTTAAAAAAAGAAAATTGCAAAAAAAAAAATGACAAAATAAAATGAATGAGGATAATGCACAATAAGATAGCAAGCACCCCCAACCAGTGCTCCAACACATGCAAATGGAACCATGCAAAGCATAGCGACCTTTAAACTATCGTTGTCTACAAACAAAGAAAATAATAAAAATAACATTTTAACTAAAATAGGTGACTAGAGTGATAGCTAAACATTTTCGAAACTACCTGGAATATCAACAAAAACCTACCTCTAATGCGAAAATAAGATCGATGGAGCAATCCGCATTGTTCATTATGGTCTGGTATTTGAATGTGTGGCGTATTTGGTGCTGTACCGATATTTAACTGTGATCCAAGCAAACGTAATTCTTGGTGCATTTCTTTGATTTCCTTTTGCATTTCTTTGATAATTTCGATCATTTGGACATTGTTATCCACCTGAAAACCAATAATCAAAAAATAAAATACAAAAAATAAAAAGTCAGTAAGAGCCAATGTAAAAAATATGTAAGAAATGTGATAAAATGAAACAGAAAAACTTAAAAGATCAACAAAAATAAAACTTAAAAAACAATGATTTCGAAACTAAGGCCATTTTGAAACATTTTTATCGAGATATATATAAACCTTTCCATCCAGAAAAGAATATTTTTCATGTTTTGAATTAAGTTTATCTTTGGTTGCTTTAACGCTTTTCAGTTTAATTTTTGTTTTCGGCAAATCACCATTGAAAAGCCAATTTCTTTAGCATCGATGAACATTTTATCCTACACAGATGCAGTCGATAACGATTCATCTGCACCTGAGAATCGGCATTTTATGTGGTTTTAAGGTGTAAGATGGACATTTAATGGTCCAACACCTTTCTACTTGTTTGCTTGTTTTTACTCAAATACAATGAATTCAATGAATACACAATTTTAAGATGTATTCAAGCTCGAGTTTTAGCCGCTTACCTGTGAAGAACATTCATCTTCTGCATCAGCCTTTTTGATATCCTATTTTTCGCTTCCATTGGTTTAAAAAAAGACAAGTTGTTTACAGTTTTTCTACAATCTGCAACACGAGAATTTTCTCAAAATAATTTCTCAATTGACTTCGATGAAAGAAAAAAACTATAACATCTAACAACCTGTCAAAATATTATTATTTTTTCTGTTTTTATTTACGCGAAGTGTCAGAATGGAAGAAATCATATATGAGCGCTGGCAACACGATGATAACTTTTTATCTCTATATTTTATCAATTTCAAAATTCCTTAGACCTAGGAAATTTTATTTCGATTTTATTTCACATTTAAGCAAATCATGTTTCGTTTTTAAAATAAAAATAATAAATACACATGCACCCAGCTAAGCAAATTGATAAAAAATGTGAAGGTTCCGCTAAGACTAATCAAGTGCTACATTTCATTTCATATCCACACGCTGGCACTTACCTTTCTACCAATTTACAAAAGAATGTTAATATATATAATATATAATAAAATTTAGTAATATTAATAACAATAATTAATGAATAAAATGAATATATAATTAGAATTATAATACATATATTAACATATTTACGAGTTTTTGGAAAATTATGAAATTTGATTATATTGACATTATTTTCTTTTATTAAAATAACATTTTTAAAATTACAATTTATTAATTCATAATTAAAATTATTAAAAAAAAATTATTTTTAAAAAAAATATTAATAAAAAACAGACAATGGAATTGCCGTCTCCTTCTGAAAACAACATCCCAGAAGGCACTTCTGAGAAGGCGCTTCTATGCTGAGTTTATTGTTTCTTTATATAACGCTTCGTTCGTGTCCTTCCCCTTATATATATTTAATTTATTCGCGCGCTGTTTGTCGTGTGCTTTCGCTGAGCTGCGAACGGTGTGGAAAAGAATACGTATGTGCGAACAGAGTGCGAAATTAAAAACATAATGTGTTACGGATTATATATAATATCTATAGATCTTTTGCACTCTGTTCGAATAAACACAGCATAGAAGCGCCTTTTCAGAAATGCCTCTGATAAAATTATATGAAATATTAAATATATATACAAAATATATTTATTATTAAATGTTAATGAAATTATATAAAAAAAGTAAAATAAATAGTCCTCCTACAAATCGGTCATTCGCACCCAAACAGTCGCATGCATGTGCGCTTGACTATTTTTTTTACACAAGCATATGAAAAAAGTGGATTCAGCGCTTATTTCAAAACCAAGAAGATTTTGCAATAACCGCTTAATCTATACTACTTCTATTGATGAGACATTCGGGAAACGCATGAGAATTTTGCGATAAAATTGTTTTTTCATTGGGCATCATTATAATATCGTGAAAAAACGTCATAGATGATATAATGGATTTTTCTTAGCCAAATAAAGATCTCCAATAGCTTTGGAGTTTGTCGTTTGAGATAAGATGAGCGTGTTCGTCAATTAAATGATTTTATTCAGAATTTTGGATTTTGGCATGAATTCAGTTTTTGCTTTGCGGTTAAAGGAATCCGATTAAAGCTTGGCGATTCGGTTGGCGCTTGAACTGTTTCTCTTGTTGCGCTTTTTTGCCTGATTTTCGGTATTCGGGTGTGAATTTTACTGGGTCGGTGTGTGATAACATACATTTTGTTTGCGCAAATAATTCTTATCAAGCCAATTATAATGGATATTTGTACGTGCGTTGAGGGTAAAGAATGCTGCGTCGAAGCCGCTATGTCAATATTGTTAAATGAATGCGAAGTGGAAAAAGGAATTCAAACATTCGAGAGAGAGAGAGGAAACCAAAGAGAATATGGTTGAAGACATGCATTTGGCGCGGGATAAAACAACTGTTCAAATATTAATGAAAAAATGAATCTGAGTTTTCGAATTGAAGAAAGAACTGAGCACGTGTAAAGCGAGATTATTTTGTTTCATGTGCACAAACAGGTTCTACAAAACAAAATTTTCACCGTCAACGATAATCGCTTAATAATATGCAGATGCAATTTCAGACGAATGCCAGAGACAAACATGCACAAATCATTAAGGTGTTCCAGCGGAATGTCCTGCTGTGGCCCGTTTGCCATGAATTGAATTCGATGCGATTAAATCTAAATCTGACTTGAACTCTGTCTGAGCACGTCATCACAGATGCTAGTAAGGGACACGAAGAGGCAATAAATGGCAAAAAAAACCAAATACGCAACAAAAACTAGATCAAAGTTAACTAGATTTCGGCATTAGACAAGTTTCAATTGAAAATCTAGACCCAGAAATTCTTCTAGATAGACATTTCATCAAAAATAAATAATGTTAGATGAATTTTTCTCCTGAGTAAATAAATCTAAAATATCCCCAGTCTACTTTGATCCACGCTAACATAAGTGTTTCTCTTCATGTGCATCGTCGACTCCATACACTATCCCATCATATGGACTTCAGTTCATATCAATTTAAATTCATTGAAATAATCGAAATAATTGTGAATGTGCATTCGAATGCGTAAAGAAGATAGCAAGTGAGCAAGTTTCAATTTTTTCCAATTGAGCGTAAAGAATCGGACATGTATAGTTAGAGACTATTCATTCAAAGCTTATTTTTGCTCGTAAATATAAGCACAAAATCAAGTATCTTCTTGGAATTGCCGATTTGGCATTTTTCTATCGCTTTTTTTTTTCGTCAAAGCTACTTAATCGATTACAAGTTTTGTTGTCGCTTATCATATTTGTGAAATTGTAGCGAGAGTGAGAGCATTCAGAATGGCCAGTCGCTTGAAACATTTATTCAATAAATATCCATTTGTATCGAATAGTGTAATTTATGGTTCGTTGTATGTCACAGCCGAATGCTCACAGCAAATCGTCACGAAAAAATTCCTAGTTAGTTTTGGCTTCATTTACATTTGAACAGTGCTCTCTTTGATTTTGTTTGATCGGTTCATTATTCATTTCAAATTAAATTAGACGCAACCTCCGGAAAGTTTGGATAAATCGTCGCTTGTGCGCTATGGCATCATGGGAACAATTGTATATTCACCCATTCTTCACTCATGGTCAGCATCCATTTGCATCTATTGAATTTTTATTTACAATTGAATAAATAATATTTGGAATTCACAAATAGGTACAAGTGGCTAGATAGAACATTTCCAGGAACTACCAAGCAAATTGTGTTGAAAAAATTGTTATTGGATCAATTCTTATTGACACCACAATTGCTAGTGATTTTTTATGTCGGTATGATCATTCGCATTTTTCGAGTATATTTTTACCATGTCTTTTTTAGCTCGGACATTGTAATATGAATCGATTTAACTCTCTTTATCGTAGGAATGGCGATAATGGAACGGACTGATGATACTTTTATTGAATTGAAAGAGAAATTCTTGCCAACATTTGCACGATCCTGTTTGTTCTGGCTGCCAGCCCAAACCATCAATTTCTATTGGGTCGCACCTCGATTTCGCGTCGTATATGTCGGCACTTGCTCTTTGATTTGGGCAAATATTTTGTGCTGGATCAAGCGACAAAATATCAATCCAAAAAATTCTATTGAAAATAAACCCCAATGAATTTGCAATTTCATTGTGTATTTCGATAAAATAAGTAGATTGCAGTCTTGCGCAAACAACATTTTTATTTTAAATTAAAAAAAAAAAATATTTATCGTACACAACAGTCCTTGTTGAGAATGACGAATCACTTTGGATTATAATATCATTCAAGTAGTAAAATCGAACGGTTTGAATTCATTTCGAAAACTTTTAACATATTCAATTTCGGTTTCTTTAGATACTAAGCAATCGCGCCAGTTGATTTTATCATCTCCGTTTTCCTCCAGCAACAGAATGGCTTCGCGGCCGAAATTGATGGGGAATTGTTTCATTTGCCGACAAAGAAGCGTTGTGTCATCGGGCAGTTCGGCCACAAAATAGGCACCGCGATCAGGCAGCTGCGTCGGTTCCGATAATTTTGGTATGGTTTCTAGAGTCAAATTGTACTCTTCGGCTTTGTCCTCGAAAGAATGCTTGATTTTCCATGCGATTGACTTATCGATCGCGCACACATTTATATGCAAATGGCCACTTTTGTAATTCCGCTCAAAGAACACCACCGACTGATTTTTGCCTGTTAAAACAACATGTTTTGAATATTAATTCGGTGATTGAGAATGATACATTTTAATTAGAATCAAACAAAAACATACTTGCAAAAAAGTCTCGCAGTGCTGATTTAAATTTCTCCAATTCATGCCAATCACTTTCGGACAGCAGCGCGACACTTTGAATATGTGTCACAGACAAAATGAGTATGTGATACTGATTAATCGGCCCTTTTGCCAGTGCCAAATAAAAACTATCGCCAATTGTGATGACTAATTGCTTTTCGACTGACGGCGATGATAAACAGAACCAACATTTTTCTACGGAGAACAAAATAAATTATGACACATTTAATGTTTAAACCAATTTTTAGACGGTTTCTAGCATTCAAGCGATTTTCAATAAAGAAATAAAAAACATTATCAAAATTATTTTTTTTCTCGAATAGTTTCGGCCATATTTGCTGAAATGGAGTACCTTGATCGAAATTCGGTAGCCGTGGTCGTTTCTGATGTATTCCACCGTCTTGATTAAATTTCCCTCGTTTTCTATACTGATTTTCATTCGATGAATTAAAATCATAGAAATATTGGTTGCCTTCAGATGGATTTGCCATTTTTGTACCAGCAATCGAAAATTGCATGGAATCGTAAGGACATGGGATTTCATTTGTGGTTTTTTGAATTAAATCCGTCACCCGCATTTTATCGACCGCTGTGACATTCAGTGCGTAAATGAATTTGTGTTTCGCTGCATTTCCCACACTTGCCAATGCAATGAATCGTGTGGCCAGTTCAAATTGACTATTGGGTCTTGCTTTATTTCTAATATAAATATTCCATAAATAGAAAAGTGAATTAATTCATATAGAAAAGTATTGAGTTCAAAGGAGAATAATGAACTAATTTCCTACCTGTATGGCGGTGGTTCAAAGAATTCGTCATTCAAGCCACAAAAATGATAACGAGGTTTTATCTCCGACGAAAGCCAAGACAGCAATTCAGAAGAATTTTGTGTATTTTCCCGCGTTCCGCTTGGCCATTGTGAAGAGATCAGTATGTCAACTCCACGATAGTCTCCAGCCGTATGATTGCTGGCTATGCACGCATTTGCTACCGATTTAACATCTTCCGCTTTAAAATTGCATATTGAACTGGATTCAGCTTGTGTTGCTTCAATGCCGCTTACGTAGGCAATCTTCAAACCTGTCGACACAGTGTAGATGCCTCGACGACCGAGGTACGTTAGGTTTGGGCAGATTTCACCATTATCCAAATTGTCATAAGGTTGTGAATGCTCGTCTTTATTTGGCCCAAGAATATACGTCGGCACAGTAACTGGAGAAAAAGCGAGGAAAATTAGAAATGTTAGCATGGAATTTTGGATTAAAATAGGAACAATGAAAAGTAGGAGAAATTTGAGACTTTACTTTTGAGATTTCCATTTTTATATGCTTCCAATTTGCCATTGTCCGATCCGAAAAAGTCCCCGACGCAAAGCAACAAATCAAATGGCCCGGATTTTTGGTTGATGCTTTGTAATTTATTGAAGAGCACTTTGAAATTGCCTCTCACATCGCCACAAACCAAACTATTGGATTAAAGAATAACATTTGATAACATTTATTATGTTCTGAAAAAACATTTTCCAAATTAATCGCAAGATTTTACGCTTACATTTTATGTTTTCCATCCATGTTTGGCCTTTTCAAATTATTTTGTCGAAATATTGTGTACCGTGTTGTTTGTAAGCATTCGTATAAGCGACGTTCGTTTTGACAGCTGGTGCAAATATCAAATGATGACTACGCACTCCATCTATTGGCAATTTTGATGAACTGACGATTCGGTTTAAGTTCTGCTGTAGGTTCGGTTAGTAAACAAATGCACATATTTCTCTCTAGTTGCATGCCAAAAATATTTTGAAAATATATAGTGATTCAATCGCTAACGTTTTATTCCGATCAATACTATAACTCAATGAGAGTTTTTATTAAAATTATCTCTACAATTTTCTTCTTAAAAGTTACAAAATGTTTAATGCTCGTTTGATTATAGATTCACTTAAAATTGATTTAACGAGAAATATTTAAAAATTATCTCAAAATGAACAGTATATTTCATTATAAATATCATCAGCAATCCGCACCGCAATAATTTAACGTAAGTACCGTCTTCTGTTTAATATTTATATTCAGTTTGGGTACAACGTCGGTGTTGTTATACTCCATATCGAACACTGAACTATTCACTCTAACATAATTTTTGTGTTGGACTAGTTCAGCTGTCGGGGCGAATGATGCAACATTTGCAAGTTGGGTTGTGCTCTCAACAATGCCTGTCATATCATGCACTTTGACTGTGCTGCTTTCAATCAAGCTTGGTGCTGTTTCAATTTCATATTTAGTTTGAAGACTTTCCAAGCTGTTCGTCGAGCTTTCATATTGAATATCTGTGGCAATTTCGAATGGAAAAGATGCAGAGCTCTTTGCTGTTGATGCGCTATGCCCAATAGTGGCGCCTGAATAATCAGCTCGAGGTGATTCAGATGTCAATTCCTGTTCTGCACCAACAAATGGATCGCTTTCAAAAATTGAAGATGTCGTGGTCATACTTGGAATCGAAAAGAGAGTTGAAATTGACATGAAAGTTGGAGTTGTCATTGGAATGCTTTCTGTAACGCCGTCATCAAAAGCACTTTCCTGTTGATTCCATCCTTGACCCGAATTCATCATTGATTTATTGTCGGGCGGCAAAGTTTGATTCGGTATTGTAGCGGCTTCGATTGAAGCAGATGTTATGATCTCACTTTTGATTTGGTTTTGAGTATGTAAGGGCTCAATTGAATCTATCGCTCTATCAACAGTTGATGTTATTCCTAAGATATTCTCGGTGTTTGGTCGAATTATATCTGAAGTTGATTCTTCGCTGAGTTGATTTAATCCAAGGATTTGTTGTTCACGATCCACCTCAGCCGTTGCGGTTTTGTTATCAATTGAATTTGGCGATGACTCCATTTGCGAAACAATTTGATCGTCAGATGAGTAATTAGTAAAAATTGAGGATTGAATTTCGATTTCACTTGTCGCTTGAGAATATGCACTTCGTCCTAAATCAGCCTCTGTTGAATTTTCGGATGATATTTCACTCATTGTTTCACCATAATTTGATAAATCAAGAGCTGCTGTGCCTCTTTCGAAATCTAATTGAGTTCCATTACTATTCGAGTCCCGTGAAGATTCGCTTTGATTAGGAATTTGAGTGTCGTTGCTAGGCGGCAGACCCACATCTAATCCAGGAGTTGTATTTACAGTAGCAGGAGTTACGGTTTCACTCGTCATTTCGGTGAACGTTGTTTTTTCAATTGATCCTAGCAAAGCTTCAGTTGTATTTTCAGATATTCCTCCGACCACAATTGCATCATCTTCTAGATTGGTTTGATTCGAAACACTGATTGGGGTATTGTTCGAATCATTCGTTGATTTAGTGTGTGTTTTCAACTCTTGAGCTTGCGTGGATGAAGATTCCACCGGATTTGTTGTGATGTCCTCTGAAGATCTGTATTCGTCTTGCTCTAGTGACATTGTTGTTTCCACCATTTCAGTCAAATTCATTGGATCAATCTCCTCACTCTTTGACTCAAAAGTGCCAATTTGCCCTTCCGTGGCGCTCGGCGCTCCTTCCAATGATGTGACCACTGTCTCTGTATTTCTTAATCCAGTCTCATTGATGTTTTTTTGTGCATTTTGCGACTCTTCAGTTGAGTTAGCTAATCTAGAGACAGTTTGCACGTCGCCAACTATTATCGTCTCCAAACTGCTTGAATCATGATTTTGTGTTGTCACATCGAGCGCTGAAATTGTGATAGTTTCCGGTGTTGGGTCCGCGGTTGTCGCAAAATATGTGTTGGTTGATTCATTTGCATTTGGCACTGATCCGAATGAAGCTTGAGTTGAATTTTCATCTGCTGTTTGAGTCACAGATCTATCATTTCCTGGCGGATTGGACACGATGATTTTCGCGGTGGCTTCACAATCGGTCGTCCCACATATCGAATAGTCCTCTGTGGTTTGTACAAAATTCGTTTGTTCAACCGTCAAAGCATTGCCAATCGATTGGTCGGTGGCGGTTTCGTCAGGAGTTAAGAATGAACTTGATTCAGTAGAAAAAGAATTTGTAAGTGATTCAGTTTCATTGACGATGGCTAATGATCCATCCTCAATTTGATCAGTAGGACTGAAAACTCGATTTGGCTGTGCGTTTTTTTCTTCTGATATATTGCCATCATTTACTATTGCAACATTTACAATTGGCTCTGATTGACTTGGAATATTAGGTTCTGTTGAAATATTTTCCAAAGAATTCAAGTCATTTGGATCTTCTGCAATATTATCTGTTGACATTTCTGTAACAGTTTGTCCAAAAAGTCTATCCAAATTTGCAGAAGGGTTGAAGTTTATCTCGTCCTCTCGTTGTACACCTCCCAATATGGAAGGCGTTGGATTTTCAATCCTTTCAATTGATGCATTTTTAGTTGATATAAGTTCGGTTTTTAAAAAATGATGAGAAGTTGTCATATCCTCGGCTGATGTTGTCGAATCAAATGTTTTGATTGGTTCAGTATCGTTCCAAAATGTAAGTGATCCACTCTGTAAATCATTATCATTTAGAACTGGTTCATTTTTTGCTCTGTGCACGTCGACATATGTAACATTTTCGTGGATCTTATCAAAAGATGGATTATTTTGTTGTTTTTTTACCTCGGTGACATTATTTTGCGCGCTTATCATGTAATTCTCTATTGTTGTTGTTTGATGTGGTTGTTGTTTGTTTGTTGTCGTTGAATGCGGCTGTTCCGTTGTATTATCAGGTTCATTTTCAGTTGAAGTGGTACGATCTGGTTTGTTTTCAGTTGATATGACGCTATCATCCATCGGTATTTCCCCTAAGACCGTTTGGATCCGCGTCCCAAGCATTTCAATGTCATCCGAACTATCGTCAGTGGTTCTATTGGTAGCATCATCAGTTGCATGGCCCTTAACTTCTCCATCCGGGTCATTTTGTTGACGAATTACTTCAGACACATTGTTTTCAACTTGTGTTGAAGTGAATGGCATGTCATCTTTTAAATTATCCCTTGAATTATTCATAGCGATCGGTTCAACGCCTAAAAATTGCCCGTTTCCTATATTCATATCATTTTCTTTGTTCGTTTCGGACTTTTCGGTTGCACTCAATAAAATATGAACAATCGGTGATTGAGCTGAATTTTTGTTTGTCAAAACTGAACCGATATAAGAATCATTTTGTTGATGAGCTACTTCAGTTACATTGTTTGTAACGATTATTGGACGGTTCGTTGTATCAACGATTGTCGTTGTTTTGGTTGACATTTCTGTAATTCGGGATGGAAGTATTGGCGTTGTATTCTCGATAGCATCACTTTTTTCTGTGCTGTTCTCAGTCACATCAGTGTGTTCAATGTCCGTCGTTTCAATACGCTTTGGAGTGCTTGAGCTTAAAATATCTGACGTAATTATCATGAAATCTTCTGTTGTGGTGGTTTCTAAGACTTCTTTAGGTGTAGTCACTTCATTTGTTTCATTTATAGTTGTAGTCTCATGCAAACTCATTTCATTCATTGAAAAAGTGGTTCCATTCGATGTAGCATTGACAGGTGTGTTTGATGGACTCTTTCGTTGAGGATGTACAGAAGTACTCTCCTCAACTAGTTCATTCTCAATCGGAACCGTGCTTTCATCGGAATGTTTGGTTAGCTTAAGCGAATTTGCTTCAGTTGTTGTTGCAGAATTGCTTTCGGTTGTCCGTTCACGCACTGTTTCTCCCAAGCTTTCATCGATAGTCGACTTCGTTGAAATCATACTTCCGGTGGATAAAGTTGGAGTGTTTATCATTGCATTTTTCAAGCAACTCCTCATCGATTCACTATCCAATTGATTCAGTTGGCACATTTTCCTTTGCTCTTTGAAATATTCGTATAAATTTAGAATATCAACGATTGCCATCATTTCACATTGTACTTCATCACGTGGCTTACAACTTTCGGTTCTTAGCTCATAATAAAAACCATTCGGACACTTAAAACGAGTCTGGTAAAATCTTCCATTTGTCTTTGCGCTGCACGTATAATATTTGGAGCAATCAGTCGGTGTGCTAAAATTACAGGGCCATTTCATTAAAATAGTCATTATGGACAGTGTATAAAAACTTTCCTTACCGAAATTGTCCAGGCTTCGAGCACGGTGGGAAACAGTCTTTTTCACTCGAATCGATATTTACCTCTTTAAGCACCTGGAATCATTTTTAAAGTAGAATACATAAAATTCCGTTTAAGTACATGTTACAACGATAAATGAAATGGTAATTTACTTGAGTCGGAATGTTCCTGCATGAGTATGTGCATCTATTCAGTGTCGGCGAATATAATGAGGTGCCTGGACATTGATATAATATGGGTTCGGCTTCGACTTTATCGCATGTATAAAAGCATGAACAATTCCGTTCGACAGCAAAACGACCTAATATGCAATTATATTTTCCATGTTCATTTGAATTGCATAAAGTTTACGATGAATTATATAGAAAACTGTGTTTATCAACAAGCCGAACAGTTCAGCTAAAAATATGACTTCGTGCAAAGTCTTCAATCATTCAAATTTGCAAAATTTATGCTTTTCATATCGATTAATGAAGCATAATTGGTTCTATTGTATAATTGAAAAATTACTTTAATTTCTGGTGACGAGCCAAAACAACGCGCAAATAATCATTTTCTATTATTTTAATCACTTCATGAACTTGATTAATTTCAGCGGTTTTAAGTGAATTCTTCATTTTGGTTTTACTTTTATAATAAGATGACTTACCGGCTATGGAACATTTCGGCATATGTGCTAAATCACAAGGCAACTTCTTGATTGCTTCGCATCGCGAAGTTTTAGCATTAAATCGCTGTAGATGGCAAAGAGTTTGAAACAGATAGAAATAGAGAGAATTCAAATACAATGTGCCGACTGAAAATAGTTGGGAATTGTGAATTACCAAGTTGTCTGGACAGTTGGCTAAAATTACCAAGTCTTTTTCGCACACATAATAGATTTGATCGCTATCAGGATAGGGTTTTACTCCAATAAAATTGTTTGTGCATTTTTTGTTCTATGTTGAGAGAGAAGAATGTGTATTTCGATTCATAATTATTGTGTTGTGTTGATTGTGCAACCAAATCAAACTGAAAATATTATGTACAAACTTGATCGATAAGCATGACTCGGCCGCCTCCCTGAAATGCTATACAATTTTTGGTGACTGGGTTCAAGTATTCGTTTTCATTACACTGAATCTGAAAATGAAGAGGCAAAACAACAGACAACAATAAATCGATATGAAATCGCTAATTTGTCACGTGTACGCATCAAATTGGATCAATTACTGAGAGAGAGAGAGAGAAAGAGAGAGAGAGAGAGAAAGATGGGGGAAAATGAATGATTATTTCAATTTCAAATGGCTTTTCGACTAACTGAATTGAAACAATCAAACACGTTTCAACATGCAAATTTCAGTTCGATTTCATTTTGTTTATTATAAATCACAAATATATTATCAACAAACGACCTTGTTTATTGCAATTATGAAATTCTCTCCGACATCACCAATAACAACAACGTCAAAAAAAGGGGAAAAAAACTCATAAAAATGAAACCGAAACCAAATCGATGATACACAGGGCACGCTGCGATGCGAGAGGATGAGAATAAATAAATGACAAAATTGGTGTTGCAATGCAAAGCAAAATTCGTTCATTCACAATTTCCAATCAATTGAGTTTGGCTTTTATTTGGATATTGAACCAAAATTAGATATTTTCCAAAAAAAAAAAAAAAATCTCATTGCAATCAAAAGAAGAATCGACCGTTTTATTTGTTTCACAATCACGTGTTTGTTCCAATCATTTATTGAATAAATGAACTCCATACCGTTTCTGGACTAACGCTTTGGAAATCAGCTATGGCACTACACTCAAAAGTTTTCACCACAACGATCGACAAAATTATGGATTGAATAAATGTTTTATTAAACCGTTTAATATAAATCATTTTCGTCGCACTTTTCGAATAGCTTTGAAAATTGGAGAAATCAACTGAAACAATTGTGAATTTGTTAGAAATTGAACACACGGTCTTCTTGATCACTAATCGCATCTAATTACAATTGAAATAGACAAAGTCATTTACACCGATTTATATATGAAAAGTTTGTTTTCATTTACAAATTCATAACAATAATACTATCGTAAACAAAAACACAACGAACTCGATGGTTACCTCATAAAATAATGCATAAGTTCATTAAATAGCCACATAAAATGTACGCGAAAAAACGGTTTTGTTCTTAACCCATCTTCGACTGGGTGAAACCAAAGTAGATTGGAATTTGCTATCAGCACAAACGCAACGACCTTAAGCCAATGTCAGTGAAACAATGAGACTAAGTTGCAACAAACCTTTTAGAAAAGAGCCAACAAAATATGCCAAAGCATACTGCATATATCAACTCAAACTGATTGAATTAATGGATCTAAAGAAATTGATTTGTTTATCGAAAATACTGTGCAAAAAACGACAGGGGCGAACGTGTTAAGTGAAACCATGAATATCTTCATGCGTCAAAATGTTGATACATTTTCACAAATTTGTGCAACAACCCAGTCAACAAGTAATGTTATCTTTCTAGTGCTATCTTTCGAATGCATCTGCGTATCTTCGGCGAAACAGAATACATATCTGCATTTCTGAGAAACAATATTTATCCAGAAGTCGTGTTTAGAGAACATTACAAAGTGTATGCTTGGAAATTGGTGCACCTGTTGATTCGTCATCACTTCGGTCAAATGAAAAAAGGGGGAAAATTTCAGGGCCAAGATCAGAAAACTGTTTGATGTTTTTTTTATGTTTGCTGCAAATGCTATTTTAATCGCTTATGAAAAAATAAACATTATCTGATTATATAAAATGTATGCATACGTTATATTTAGAATTACACATATCGAATACATTATAATGGAATTGGCATAATTGCCAAATGTAGACGTTAGAAATATATTGGAACTTAATTTTAAATATAGCTGTAGAAGGTAGATTATTTAGCTGTCGCATTTTTCATCATGTCTAAAATCATAGGGTGCACGTTCAAATTATCATCAAAATGCAATTTATGTTGTAAAATCAATCTAAATATCTAAAAAATACGTTTTAAATATAATCTAAAAATATAAAGGCATCGATTATCCGAAAAGGTGGATCATACGGACGGATTCTTGCTTTCTTGCTCATTTTGTGGATGTATGTGTGTATTTGTGAGTGCGGTGGTTCAAAATGTGAGTCAATTCAAAAGCGGGTACTTTGAATCTATTCCATGTGTATTCAAAGGCGTTTCCAAATGTCAAAATATGTGAGGTTCATTGAAATGTTCCTGTGTTTTCCTTCTTTTGATGAATTTATGAAATTGGGTTTGGGGTGAGTAGCTAATAATGGAAATGACAAAACATCTTTTTGGGTTCATGTAATTGTATGTCGTTATTTCAATTATGTTGTTTATGAAATAAATGTTTGGTTCAGTGTCAGAAGGCAATCTGTTTTATGTTGTGTGTGTATGCCGACGCATCCATGTGAGTTAGATAGTTGTGAAAGGTTGTTCTGAATATCATATCTGATGTGTGTGTATCTGTATACAATCAAAATGAAAGTGAATATGTAGCATTTGAATGGAAAAGCGAATGATGTTAGATGAGAATACATTATTTTCCTTTTCGGTAGCTGTTTTCTGTTATTGAAAGGTTGATTACGCTTTTGGGAAAATAACAAAATTGTCTCTGAGAGTATGCGGTGTTTGCAAGAAGCACCCATCATTTTTCAAATGCTCCACTTGGGCAATGCAATATCGAAAAAAATGAAAAATTCTGAGTCCAAGGGCGTCTACTTCAACAGCAACATTTCCACTCAAGAAACTGTCTTTCACAAAAATTACTTTGAGTGCAATGAGAAAAAAAATGGATGAGTGGCTGTCAGCGTTTCAGTCAATGAACTAATACTGAGCCCTGGCATACAAATAATATTCAACATCACAGAATCTAATAAATTATGAGCTTGTATTTTAAAATAAAAGAATCGAGAGAAATATGGAAGAAAAAAAACATATGAAGTGAAAATTCAAGTAGAGACACTTTCGGTGTTATTGCGCAAAAGAAATGAAGTTTGGGAAAATGTATTTTCAAAATTGATTATGAATAGTATATTTGTGTGTTTGGTGTCATAGTGTAGAGGTGTGGGTGCACGAAATTTACTCAAAACCTTTATTTTTAAACTAATTTGAAATTTGATTGTGTCCTCAAAGATGGTGATTTCGCATGGAATTTGGAATTATAACAGTTAATCATCTTAATAGCTGTTTGAAAGCTGCCGTCTACTGAGATAAACGAACCTTTACACCGCAATCCAGTTGATATTTGGACATTTTAACGTGTAATGGTCCAATTCCATTGCAATCTTCCCAAAGAATCCAATTTAATTTAAATATACTAGACTACATGCTAGACACTATGCGAAAATTATTATTTTCCACCGTAACATTATTTCTTGAGATTACATATTTTCTTTGCTCGAAATGCCAACTTATCATCTTAATTGTTTTTTTTTTCATCTCTGAAAAAAATGTTTTTGAAATATTCGGTTGCTGTTTGATGCTATTCATTTGATTCAATTGCTTTCTTTTAAGGCTGATCAATTGAAATGCTGTTCATTGATCTGAAAACACAATGATCGTGCGTTAAACTCTGTAAAAAGTCAGTTAAAATCTAGTTAAAATGGATGTGTGTGTTTGTATCACATTAACTGTAGCCATGTTGATTTGGAATTTAAAACTCAATTTTGGTTACAGTTTATGTTAATTATATTGTGACAAATTGGTATTACCTGGAACGTTCGAACATCGATGGGTCAGTATAAATTGGTTCGCTTGGGTCATCAAATTCATTGGGCGTGTTTTCATTTTTGATAATACGTGCCAAGTTTCTACGAAGAGTGAAGGAAAATCATCAGTCAGTCAAAAAAAGGATGTCTTTTAAAGAGAAAAAATCTGTTTGAAGTTTTCTTCCTTTAAAAGCTTCCGCTTCAAACTTACCCAGTGGCAAAAGTTTTTTGAAGTGTGCCATTTATCAAGGATAAGCTTGGTCGAATGCCACTCAAATGGCCGCCAGTTGATCCGATTCGAAGTGATGCCGGGCGTCTGCTGGACGATGCGTTGAATTGATTGCTCGATATATTCATGTTTTGATGAAGCGCCGACGGCACAAACGAATGCACCGGTGAAGAGTTGTCAAGCGATCTATTCTTTAGCATTGTTTTCCAGTAACGACGATAAGCAAGTCCAGCAGCCAATGTTATGCTGAATAGTAGTAGCATAAGTAAAACAACAGCAGCAACCAATCCATGGTATTCTGAAGGTGTAATGCAAAGTGTCTCAGTGGGTGCGACCAACTTCCTGGGGACCGATTCATTTTCGATTTCTTCCCGCGATTCGAATACTTCTATCATTTCGCGCACTTGTTCCGGGAAGTCGATGGTACTGTCACCGTCATCATCATCGCCATCGGTAGCATTACGCTTAGATTCATCCACAGTCAGTGTTGCATTAATTCTTTCCGATTCGGAAACTTCTTTATCATCATCAGTATCATTCAATGAGCGTCGTTTGCGACCAAATGATGGCTCATTCCGTCCAGATGCTCCTTGACAATAAGCCGGCTGACAACCCTCGCGACATGTTCGTACGGTTGCTTCAAACACCAAGAAATTCGATTCAGGTATTTTGAAAGCATTGAATCGCGCTTCCAATTGGTCACCACTACGTAGTTTGTCCAATTCCGGGAACACAAAAGGATCGACTGGACAGCTGCAAATCGCAACGAAAAATATGCAATTTCAAAATTGTTTCGATCAAAAATAGTGAAAAAAAATGGATAAAATCGAAAGAATTCAAAAAATAAAGGTCAAATGTTCATAAGGATTCAATGCAATGTTGTCAATGAACATCTTAATGCAAAAACATACCCATATCGATCAATCAACTGAATGCTTCGGCCTGAATATGGATCTCGAGCGACAACATTGGTGGCGAAGATGTCGGTCAATTGATTGTAGCCGTCTTGCGCTTCAATGCGAAGTGTCAGCGGATCGCCGACAGCAATTGTGGTGGTTGGTCGATTTTGATAGAGAATCATAAGCCGTACTTTCGAGCTCAATGTATTTTCGGCTGGCAAATATTCAATTGGAATGGGGCTCCCCGATCTGTCAATATCGTTGAAACTTTTTAAAAAGATTGCGCATTCATTCATTATCCCTTAAAAATGTACTGAATTTTCTCAGCCGCTGGCAAATCATTTCGACGCATATTTTTTTCGGCGGCCACAAGTCTTGCGTGCGCCGCCATTCAAGTTTGCTCACGACGAAATGATATTTTTAAAGGATAATGTTTTTTAAAGCCCAACAATGTTAGTAAAATCTACTTGTTTTAGTTGAATTGAAAGTGCCATTTAGCGTTAGTTTTGTTATTGTATGAACTTCGCTATGTTCCTACGTCTAACAAGCGAATACAACTATATTCCGTCTTCATGAGGATTTTTTTATATCCTTAACAATTAATGAATGGATGCTCGCGCGCAAAAGTTTACGTTTCACGTTTTGTTTGTGTGTCAAAATTGTATTAATGACCCTTTTGCTGCGTTATGATTTTGCTTACATATCACCGACGTGTGTCATGTTTAATATGGATTGACGAATGAGATTTGGACGAGGAGAGTTAAATGTCAATTTTCCCGAATAAAGTAATTATATGAACGATGCCTTGAGTTTGGTTACTGAAGAATGGATAAGGAATTTGTAAATTGGCTGATATTTTTTTTGGTTGAAGGTTAAATGCGCCAATCGATGAACAATCACGTTAATGACAACAATAAAATGAAAATTCATTTACCTTTGCATACAAAATGGCTTTCATTGATTGTTCACAACGGAATTGTTCGAGCCGAATTCGGAATCGGGGTCAAAATTGGAATTGAGAAAGCGACAATATGTTTGCGCGCGTGTTACTTGTTATTTTACACATTTTTTTTTTCTTTTGCGTAAAATGTATCAAAAAAAAGTCGGTGCGATAAAAATGTAAAATTAAACGAGCAAAGGGGTTTCAGTTTTTTTTTTTTGTTCATTCTTGCTTGAAATCACATTCAATACAATTTTCAGTGGATTGGTTCGGCTAATTTAATCGATTTATGGACGAATTTTTGGATTGATCGTGTCGAAATGCATATGAATATGAATAAACCTAAAGGATTGGCGTTAATTATCAAATTCGATATGCTAACAGGTTGAATGCATCGGGTCAATCGTAGCAAATTCATATAAAATATGCATTCGTCGCATAGGTCTGGGATTGCTAAATAAACAGAAAAGAGGGAAAAAGAAAAATGAATAAGAAATAAACACGACAGCGTGATAATTGACAATTTCTCTTTTGTATTGCAAAGCTTTCACAATAAACAGAATTATCTCAATGTCGACTTTAAATCATTATCAGTTGCGCGGTTGTTCGTGCCGTATGGTTTAAATGGGAAGGCATTAAAAAGAAATAGAAGAAAAACGGCACGGAAAACGAAAAGCAAAGAAATGAAAAGGAACAAAACAAACGAATACAGACGATAGCGCTGTGTGCATGTTCACGAAACGCAATTGAATGCGAGTTCGAAATCGGAATTGGAACCGAATCGAACTGTTCATTGCTAGAACGTGTGGTGTTGAAATGAGCTGGTTTCATATTTATCCATTTTGCCCAGACAATGAACAAAAGATAATTATCTCTATCAACTAAATAATTTAATCAAATACACTAAAAATACACGAAGAAAACGAGACAGATATAAAGAAATAGGGAACGAAAGAGAGATAAAGAAAATAAGAAAAATAAAGAAGGGAGCGTGTACAAAGATATAAAACACATCACAAAATATAAATAAATACTGATATCTACGAATTACGCGAAGGCAAGAACACAGATAAGACGAGAAGTAAATGAAATAAACTAGGTCAGTTCCAAATCCATGAATGACGAATAAAAAAAAAATATATATTTAAACTGAAGCCCACCGCAATTTATGCTCTGGCTTTTTCCGAATGCTACGAAATCTATTTGCACAGCTCAAGCAAATTGTGCATGATAAAGAAAAGCTCTATTTACGATCACAATTCAACTTTCAACTTCCAACTCTAAACTATCTGTCGAATTTTAACGAATTGGTGCGACGCATGAAATTCACACAATTCTATGTAATCAAACTAGTTCCATCAATGGCGACCATCAATTTTGCGATTCATTTTTCCGCATCGAAACGTCAGTGTTACGAATTATTTGATCGGTCGCAAGAATGAAGCATGCACATGAAAAGCTTACCCAGCCCCAATGTATCCAGATGTAACGACTGCTTCGCCAGGACCACGGAATATGCATGTCAAATTGAAGCGCTTATCTCGACCAGTTTGCACATTATCAGAGAATTGCACAACCACAATGTTCGTCATCGTGTCACCGTACTGAAAAATGTGATATAAACACATTTTCAACCATTACATGTCATTTCCCACTCTCATATAATAATTTAGGGCGTTGATCTACTTTAAATAAATCGCCTTACCCTTTGTGTTCCACATTCGGGATAACCTTGTGTGCCGCTGATGCGAAGGACGTTCACTGTGCCGCCGCTTCCACGGAAGAAGCATCTAGAAAATGTCAACACATTGCGCATGTATTGCACACCGAGGGAAAAATGCATTGTTTTTCTTGTTACTTACCGATCATAAAAACCATATGTATAGATTCGGCCATAAAAACCTTCCGGTGTTCTCAACGTAAATTCCATACCATCTTCATTGCAAGTTTGCGAAACTAAAATCAAATCAATTGCCAAAAATGTATCATTACCATTAGAACAACAACATTCGTTCGAAACGAATGACGCTTACCGTCCAAACATTCAGCGTCCGAGCTTCTTGCATTGCTTCGTTCATAGTAGTCGTAGCTACTCGTATCGAACATGGTTGGATTTTGTAAATCTAATTCTCTTGTATCTCGATCGCTCAGTTCACAATTGGTTACTTCACGTTCGCGTTCACGTTCACGGCCAGCGTTGCTGCTTGACACCGGATCACTTTCGTACAAAATCGTTGTATCGCGATAGTTGAAACTGCGGCAAACAAAATCTTTAGCTTCGATGCATTCGCGTTGGCAATGCAATAGCGACGATGCCGGTACAATGCGCCTTATGAACTGCCTTCGTATGCGTTGCCTTTGACTAATTTGCTTGAATGAATTGTCCTCTTCGCAGCGCAACACCGGACGTGGCGGTCCAAATCCACCGAATCCGTCGCCAGACTGGCTATTTATCGAATTGTCATAGCCCATGCCCATAAAAACTCCAGGCCGATGTGGCACCTCAAATGGTGGATAAGCCGCACCAGGACGTGCTCGCTCGGAATAGTACTTTTGAAAATTGAATTAAACCAGAAAATATATTAAAAAAATCTCCAAAAGGATGCAAGGCATATGTCTTACTGGATCTCGTCCGCCGTAACGGTTATAGCTTCCTCGATCATACATCGGTGGCCCCCATCGATCGTAACCTGGAATGAATATGAATGAATTCCATACATTTCAATCCATTCAGCCCTATCCTATCCTATCATTTCGCATGTTGTGCATAGTTTATTATGAGTGCATGTGCCTGCTTTCGATTTCCTTTCTCTCTCTCTCTCTTTCTCTCTCTCTCTCTCTTTCTCTCTCTCTCTCTCTCTCTCTCTCTTTCTCTCTCTCTCTCTCGCTATGCTGAAAAGTAGCATTGTGCTGAAGTTTGGTCCCGAATTTCACATAATACGTGTCTATGAATGCAAATCAAAATATAGTCAATATGAGGCAAAAGTTTATGCATTGCACAGACTTAATAATGATATTGAGAAATCGTTCCGTCTACTTTCTATGTGTATGCCGTCACACGCTGCTCATAGCTTTGTTATGTGTCTGTGTATGCATGTGAGTGTGCGATATTAATTCAGTTGTCTTGTATTTATGTCAATGACTTTCGAACGAAATTGTATCAACATAACTTGTAAGTCAAGAGCATTTACGATTCGGTTTGCTGTGTAAACGAATATAAAAAAGTCAGAGAGAAAGAGAGAGAGAGAGAAGAGCAACACACAACAAGTAATAGCGGCAACGGGGCAACTTAACTACAAAAGCAATACTAATCATGACAAGGTTGTAAACCATACTAAATACACGAAGCCGCCACATATTGCATTAAAACGTTTCGTGCTTTAACTTTATAGCTAAACAGCACAATAACAATATAAAAGCATTTCGGAGAGCACAATCAGTTTGGCGAGCAAAACGAATGAACGACCCGACCGAACCGAATGCGAGACTGAGTACATTGTCCAATTCGATAACTAAAACGTGCACATGCAATCGCAATCGATACTAATTGCATAAATTATCCATTGAAAAATTAATTCAAATAGAAGCCGATGTGAGTGACATCGTTTGTCTTCCTAGTCGACGTCGTCACATGTGTATGTGCGCTCGCGCTCGCGTCTCTCTGTGTATGTGTCTGCGCGCAATATTTACCTGAGTTGAATCACTGAAAACAATTTTGAGTGTGATCTCCACCAAACAATATGGCATCGCCTCCATCACGGAGAGGCGATAATGTCACCGCGATATACCGAAGATTTGTCGTTAAGGTTCACTTTAACATTTTGGACAATCACTAAAAATAGCACATCTCAACCGAGATTTATTGCTAACCACGTGGTTCCATTTCAAATTTCGCACACACTCCTAACCATTTTCAATAGAATTTCAAAAGCCAGAACCATTTATGCATATACATACAACCAATTAACAACTATCAGGTTGAGAACCTGGAATTAAGAAAAGAAATATAGAATTCGGTAGTAAGTAAGCAAACGCGCGAATGAGACAACGGAATGAGCGAGCAAGCAACACAAACGGCGAATTCTCAAATTCACCTGCTGCTAATTAACATCAACGCTGGCGAATCTTTCCGCCATAGTAACCAATTATGGTTGTTCATATAGGAACGATCAATGTTTCGTCATGCACACACCAACAAGTGAATAAACAAAAGCGAAAAGAACACAAAACGACTTCACCAGAAGAAGAACAATGAAAAAAACCAACTTGTTTTTATTGAACAAAAAGCATCGACAGACAAAAGAAATCGAAATGTGTGTTGTAAGTCATTTGGAAAAGAATATAAATATATAAAGATAATAAAATATAAGCGTGAAATATTGAGAAAAAAAAACAAAGGCGAACATACTAGATGAACAACGCAAATATAATAGCAACGGAAAAAATAGCAACTAAAGAAGAGGAGAAGCGAGAATTTTTTGGGAATAACCGTCATTATGAGAGTGAGTACACAGAAATTCACACATATTGTTTGCTTAGCAATGCCATGCGTCGCGATACGAGGAAGATCTTGTAGACTCTTCCAGTCTAGATTTAAACCGCCAATGTTATGAGACATGCAACATTTTTCACTGCGATTGCTTTTTGTGCGGGTATTCCATAGCAAAAAAAGCATCAGGAACATACCCGGGTTAAATTGAGCAATTTTTCGAAGCCCACATAGTTGCAAGAGTTGTATGAGTTGAACACTTTCATTCTCGGAGAATCAGTTGGATAAAGCAGTGTATTTTCAGGGCTTTTCTAGCTTTTAAATGGACTGGGCAGTGAAAGCGAACGTAGTCGCCCGATGGCTCATTACACTTCAATTTCATTGCCGTTCTCGTTATTTTACGGGTACATAGTCATAGAGTTGACTTTTCTTTATTCTCAACCAACCAACCAGCCAGTCATTCGGTTGGTTGTCTTGTCTTTAAATTGTCTCTCTCTTCTTGTGTCGACTTAACTTTACACGACGTTGGCTTTGCTTTGCATTGCTATGTACGCGCTCGCGCGTCATTCACTTTACCGTCATTGAAAATGCGCGCACGATGTTATATTTGTACCAGTGTCATAATAAATAAATAAATGAATCGACAACAGCACAGAAAAAGTGTGAAGCACCATGGAATAGGCTGGAGTACACCGTGTGCTTGTGAGTTGGAAAGAGTGAGATTAGTTAGCAGTCATCGCTAGAAAGGGAGGTGGAAAAAATCTCATTTTTGGTTCCGTTCGCATACATCGAATTGAAATATGAATATGAATAATGTGTGTATGTTTTTTCTCGCTCGTCGTGGTGCGCGTTCGCAAATTGAAAGTCAATGACATTTTAGCAAATATATTTTATATGTATATTGTAAATGATTTAAAATCACAAGTTGAAAATAACTTAACAAAAAACAAAGTGAACTCAGTAAAATCGAATCTATTTGACGCATGAAGGAAGAGAACAGAAAAAAGCTCAACTAGCGCAAAAGAAACAACCGTGATTGAATATTGGTGTTGTTGATGTTACATTTGTTGTCAGCGACGTGATTATCCATTTCATCGGATTCAAATAAAGAGTCATACACCGAGAACGCCGCGAGTTGACGGAACAGAAGCAATACACAAGAAATCCGCGCGTTAGAAGAAAAGAGAACTAAAAAACTATCCGATACCATCCGACCAACACGTTCAGTGCTCGGTCGATATAGGTTGCTCGGTGTACACACAATGGGACAGTGTTTAGTTCTCGTATTGAGTTCAGTGTGTTGAGTATCTTTCATTCGGTCGTTGTTATTATCGTAAAATGCGCATTGAGACGCAAACGGATTCACCGAAACAATATATCAAAATATATGTATAATTTTCCCGTGCATATGAGGACCGTTGAAGTGAAACTCACTCTTCTCTCTTTCTCGATTTGAAAAATTTAATTTTCATTCAGCGAAAGGACGACATCAAATAACGGCTGTTACATGAAGAAATGAAAGTCTTCTTATAAGAAAAGTACGTAAAGTAAAGTGCTTATTTCCGCTTGTGGAATTTTATTGTTGATATTTTTCATCGGCTTAGATTTTTTATGATTTTGAATTCCATGAGAGTTTTTTTGATTAATATTCTTGGTTGAGTTTCGCATAAAAGCAAGCCGAGGAACAACGAAAAAAAAGAAGTGCTTTGAATAATCAAATCGAAAAACGTTTGTGCAATTAATCAAAGTGATTTTAAATCGGATTTGTTTGCTGTTAACAATTTATTCACATATACAATAGACAATTGCATTTGTTATGTGAACACAACAAGACGGAGAGAATCGACGGAAAGTCACTGATTAAAAAAAGCGAGCTAGACGACAGACAAGACGAAGCGAAAGAAAGAGAGAACAATCAAGCAAATGCGTTTGCATTTTTATGCTGATGGAATTGTTTGAATGCAACGCGCAACGATACTTATTGGATTACAATTAAAAGTGATGAGTGTGTATGTTGATTTGAAAATGGTGAGTATTAGATTTCACACTGTAATGATATTGAATAAACGTGAAAATACTGAAAGAATAGCCATCAAGAATGCAATATAGAAGAGTTGGATTTAAAAATAAAGTTCGTTTTTCGAAATTCTTCTCTTTTGGTGTTTATGTACGAGAGAGTCTTTTGGTCTATGTGATGTATGCGCACAATACAACAACATACCACAACAGTGCATGTTTGCATAAGAAATGCTCTTTCCATCTGGTTGTGTGAATTGTAGATGTGTCTTGAGTCATTGCCGATACCCAATCCTTGCAATAACTATGTACATCATGTTGCACACATTTAGACCTATCCATATAGATGATTGGCTGTGATTATTGCTGTGTTGCGCTTATTTTTGCTTCGTGCGTCTGGTTTGTTGACGTAGAGCAGGATTTCTGCTTCTAATTTTATGTTTTCAGTGCATTACATGCGAATAGTACATGTACACATAACACATTTTGCGTATGCTCCGATACAACATATATATTTAAATGTACATTTAATGCACAATGCTTTATCATTGAAACATCCATAAAATGAGAATGCGATTCGGTTTCATTTGCTCCTGCATTCGACGACGACATCGATATTGTCGCGCTGCTATTGCTGTCGTCGTCGACGCCACTATCCGTTTATTTTGGCGTGTATGGCTAAGAACGAAGGCACCTCGCGCGCTCGTTCATGCTCGTATTATATGTCGATAGGTTATTATTATATTATGTATGAGCTAGAGTTCGTTGTGTTTCAGATTTCTTGTTTGCATTTTTTACCTTTCAGTGTGTGCGGCTTTAAACGTGCGACTGCCACATTACATAGCACATAGCACTTACTGAATACTGAGCCACGAACTCTCCTTCTCTTTCTCCCGGTTCTCGCCTCTCGCTCCGCGCACTCAATGTTTTTCGATCGTACATCGTGTATTTGTATCAAACGGGGTATATAAACTCTATGTACTATTTGGTGTACTATGAACGAGCAATGAACATATATAAAACCATATCTAAAGTTTTTATTTTTAATTTTCCTTCTCCTCCTCCTTCGTAGTCATCTACTACTTGTTTTCGTCGTTTTTGTCCATTTCGATTCACGTTTACATTCGGCTGCGGCTGCGACTGTGGCGGTTTCAAAACCGAATAAGAAATGCGAGCACATACAATTTTAAATTTATACACACAGACACATCGACATAAAACCGACGGAGTCATTTGATATGACCTTGAGAATACCTGAACACCACAGAGGAATGAATGAATTTTATTACTTTCGGTGATGGTGGTGGTGGCTGGTTGTATTTGTTGTTGTTATTACTGCTGCTGCCGCCATTACCGCCGCCGCCGTCAACGGCGATGCTGATGTTTTACATTCGTGTGCTGTGTGTGTTTTTTGTTGTTGTTCATTTTTAATCGTTTTCTTTTTCAAACTAAATGTATGTTTTTGTGCGGCTCACACACTGTGTCGTTGAATTTGTGCATTTCACAGTCATTTTGACGGGTGAAACAAATCGACAGAATTGCCTCTGAAACGGAAAGAGAGAGTGAGTTGGCGAATCTGTATTTATCTTGTTTGTTTTGCATGTATCGGTTCTTGTTTTTTTTCTTGTTCAATTCTCCGCTCGTCTCTCATATTTTTCCATATTTGTTTGCTGTTGTTGCTGGTGGTGCTGGCTGCTGCTGTAGTTGTTCTTTTTTTTCTCTTTCTCGTTTCGCTCACATCTTTTACTTGGTTCATTATTTTTGGAGTGTTTTGTCTGTCGCTGTGGATCTGCCCGCTTCTGTTTCTTTTTTTTTTCATTACTTTCAACTCTATTTCGCCTCACTTCTCCCTCAATTTTTGCATGCTTATTTCATACTAGCACCGAACACTTGCCTGTATGCGGTGTGCTTGTAAATATTATTTGACGTTCTCGGGCTTATTTCAGTGTTCTATTTATATACAATTGCGATTTTTTTCGTTTCTCAATACCTATTTTATCGGTTGAATTGTTTGATGTGCGTTAATGTGCGCGTTTCATGTTAATATTTCATATTTTTTAGCTGTTGATTTTGTTGTTGCCGACTGTCTGTTTGTTTGTTTCAATTTTTCTTTCTGAGTTTAAAGTAACATTGTCTTGTTCGCGATCGCGCGAGTGAATTCTAATAAGAATGACATGAATAGTGTAACTCAGAGAACATTTGACTCAAGCAACTTTTGGACTAGCTTTTGTAATTAGAACACACTAACATTTTAAAGCATATTCTATATAAATTGCGATCGTAATATCAGTTGTCTAGCAATTTCAACATTGTGATTCTTTTAATAGACAGAGCTACCGAGAGCGAGCGAAAGAGAGGGAGAGAGGTAAATAATGGCGATGTAAGTGTCAACCTTTGTTTGGTTTTGCACGGAAATAAATGTTTCCTATTGTTCGATGAAGATCGTGTTAACTTCGGCAGAAGCCAAACAATGCATCTAATTTCGATGATCCTTTATTATGAGCGAACAATTGCAAAAGCAACTAATGTGCACTTGTTGATGTTAAATGTGCCAGAGTGTGAATGATGTTAAAATGTAACGTGAACAAAATCAAACAATTAATGGAGAATACTGTTACCTGAGCCTCCTCCTGGTCGATTTCCGAACTTTAGTATAAATAACGGACTGCGATCGTTACCTACCGGAAAGCGGCTATCAGATGTTGGATACCGTGTGCCAGTGACAGTCGTTGGATAATATCGGCCATCGGTTTCTGGGTAACGATCTGGTCGCGATTCTGGATAACGATTTTCGGGATAATAGCGACCGCCCATATCACCACCAATACTGTTATCAATTGGATATCGCGATGGTGGATATCGCGGCGGTGGACCGCGTCGCGACGGTGGATACATTGGTCCACTCCACCGATCATCTGGCTGTGGCCTCCACCTACCACCTCCACCACCACCAATGCTATTAAATCGATCGTCTGGTCGGATTCGATCGTCATATGTCGGGTATCGATCTTTCAGTTTGATTACGAATTAAATAGGTGAAAATTAAAAGGTTAAGTAAATGTTTTGTTTTGTGTGTGAGTCGTATAAAAAGAACGAAAGAAAAGAACACTTCTTTTGCCATCGAAAATGTGTTTTCTACAGAAAACCAACTCCTCTTCCGCCAAAATTAGCAAAGAAATGTGCTTTTCATTATTTTTTTAACAATGATTTTGATTGTAGCACGTTTTATATGTGCTTTTCAACCATATGGTTCGATTGTAAGTCAAGATAAATATGTGCTACTAATGTTAATGTGTTTATTGTGACTTTGAACTCAAAGTCTAGAGTTCATCTTGAATTCAAATTAATAAAATGATTGTTGAAGAGCTCACCATATGGTGGCCGACCGCCAACGCCACCGCCGCCTCCGCTACCTCCGCTATCTCCGTACATTCCGCCGCCATACATTCCATTTCCCATGTTATCAGGATAACGGTCGTCTAGTAGTTTTCCATGGGTAAATATTTGATTTTATATCTTTTGCTTTTCGTTATTGACAATTCGCAAAATGATCGAACAATGTGAAGAGAAAAAAAGGATAAAAGGTGAAACTACTTACCATATCCACCCGATGGATAGCCAATGGACGGTGGATAGCCTCCATTTCCAGACGGTGGATAGCCACTTCCAGACGGTGGATAGCCACCGCCCGACGCTGGGTAGCCACCACCCGACGCTGGGTAACCTACGCCCGACGCTGGGTAACCACCACCCGACGCTGGGTAACCACCACCCGACGCTGGGTAGCTCGGATATCGATTTGGTCCTCCTCCTGTGGGATAGCGATCGTCATCTGGGTACCGAGTTGGAAATCGATTTCTATTTCTATCGCCATCGCGATCTTTAAAATTTAATAGTACGTAAATAACATTAATGTATGCATCATTGTCATTTCCAATTGAATATGAATGACGAATTACGGAATCGAATCAAAACTATAATTATATTTTACAACGTTTTGTTGTTGTCATATAAAATTCATAGAATGCAAAAAAAAAAAAAATAATTAATAGATTACCATAATTAGGTGGTTGCCAATCGGGTCTGTTCATGTTTGGCCTATCACGATCATCTCCATCTCCACCTACTGCAATAATAGGGTAAATGACGATGTGATTACTTCATGCAACAAATATGATGCGCAAAAATAGCAATAGCAATAAATACTGCTGCTACTGCTACTTGCAAATGCGTTAAATTGCTTGTGTGTGTGTGTGTGTGTATGTACGTACGCATAAGGTTCTCATAGTAATCGTAGTCGGCATCATAAATAATGCGCATTCCATCTTTTTGGTTGTAACGGCTTAATCGGCACGTTCTAAATCGATCACTGTAAACGGCTGATCGACATTGAAAACTGGTTTGACGTAGGCATTCGTCTAGGCATTCGCTCAACGAGCGTCCAGTGATTTCCGAATGAAATTCACCACCCAAACGGGAATTGCGATATCGTTGAAATGCTGTATCAGGGCGTCTACCACCAGAAAATAAATGCGATGTACCTGAGTTGTCTGGATACTCTTGACCGCGTTCTATTTCACAATTTGTGCAAATATAATGTGGGATAAAAAGCGTGGAAAAAAAGGCAAAGACAGGCAGAAAATATCGCATACATCAGAATGATTCGTTTAAATATTATGAATGGTGGGCATTGTATACATAAATGCGTGTTTGCACTTTGATCGAATGAGTTGACTTACGGTTATCCAAACAAACGAGATCGTAAAAATGATGTGTCGGACTCGAGCTCACACTTATGTCATCTTTTTGCGATATCGAATCTTCTTCAGAAAGTATACATTGTTTCGTTTGATCATCGAACTCCACCGAACGGCAAAAATATCTGTTTAAACACACAAATTTTAAACATTCCAAACACATGTTCCATTTCCAATGCACGTTTTTAGGTGATAAATTGAAAAATTCTTTTGTAACAAGGTCATGTGCAATCAATTTCAACGAAATTGAAAATAAAATTATGATTAATTTGCATTACTCACTTTTCGGCACGAACGCACATCGTTTGGCATTCTTCGAGTGTCATATTATTGAAAATGTCCACCTCAAATGGCCCACCAAGCCGTTTATTCTCTTCTTTCACAAAAACCGCAAGGCCATCGCATCGACGCTCAGCTGAAATACACAAACACACAAACTATTTTAAGTTTCATTCACTTGTATTTCAGTGTGTGGATAATGTACCATTTAGACAAGTGTTTTCCAAATAATCCGAATTTGGGTCATCTTCCATGAGTTCTGGATGCGTCCTTCTCGTAAACCGACTCAGAGAGCAGCTCCGTAGATTCGAATCAAAGTTGGCCGAACGGCATACAAACGAAAATTCATTCAAACATTTATCTTCACAATCGGATCGATTGGCAGCTGTTATCTATGAACGGTGAAGAGAGACAAACGGAAATTAAATGGATGAAGCTTGCATTCTGATGTAGAACTGGTTGTGTCAACTCACTTCTTTGATATCGGAGACAGGCAATTTAAGTTTTTTACGCGGGTGCCTTTCAAATACATATCGGCGACTAGGGCACTCACGTTCGGGTCGGCTTGCTATGGAAACGAAAGCGATTTGAGTTCACGAGATGTGTGAGAGTTTTGAGGATATTAATTAGTCAATAACTTACATGCCAAGCAGATTTCCGTGAAATGAACGCTGTTTGGCACAAGCATCAATATTCCAATGCCCTCCGGTGCAGGCTGTTCACGAGTTAGATAGCATGTTGATTCTTCGTATTCGGCACTGCCACTGTACGATGCAATCCGGCTACCCGGTTGAAAATCAAAGCTTGCGCAAGCTCGCACCAAATTGTTGGATGTGGCTCGATCGCGTAAACATAAATCTTGACATTTTTCCAGCACTCGAAATGGTGGCGCTGAATCATGAACCACATCATCATCGAAACCTTGTAGCTGTTGATTTGGCAAACGTTCATATAACACTCTACCTTGTCCATTATTACATGTTGTTTGACCTAAATACCAATTGACACAAAACAAATGCAGTCATAAATTGGGGGTAGCAAAAAAAGACTCAATACCAACGAATTCTCTACAAATGAACACTTAAAAGAACACATTGATAAATGGAGTTGGAAAAGGACAAAGAAATGGCGTTGAAAATAATAATAGCAAAACTAAATGCAATGTCAACAATTTAAGTAGAGTGCATACTAGAGCTTGAGATTGATAAAGAAAGTAAATAAGCGACATACTCACCGAACACAGATGCGATCCTTAATAGAATAACTAAGAACAAAACTTCCGATATGCTTGGCAAAAGTTTCTGTCGTTTACGCATTTTTGTTGCTATCTTTTAATTCATATAGAGTGAATACTGAGTTTGACTAAAAGTTTCTCGATAGTTATTCATATGCACATGATTGTCGACCGGCCAAGATGCATCTATAATTCCAATCAAACGCAGAGAATCGCGTTTGAGAGAGGGAGATAGAGAGAAATAGAAATAAGATTACATCATCAACATCAAATCAATGAAATGCAACGTTATGGAAAGTCTGAAAAACAACAAAATATACATTATACATACAATCTAAATTAAACTATTAAATTGACTGTTTATTTCAGTATACGGACTTGATATTTTTTCGTTACCCATGAAAATTATTGCATAATTTTCTAAATTCTTGATCCAAAATCAAATCATTTAACGAACAATATCATGTGGCGTTTTTATACTAGCTGGTTTTGTTATTACCTAAGCGGAATGAAAAAAATGTAAGCTATGTGAAAGGTGAAAAAAAAAAAACAAAACATTTTTGGATGCACCTGAAAATTCACGAAGAAAAAACCCAAATCAAATAATGCCTCCACTTAGCCTCTGCTAAATGCTGCTATTTTAAACTTTTTCATGCATATCGGTCGATTGAGCGTTGATATCAACGGATTGAAAGACAACAACATCGACACACACGAAAAACCACATGCACGAGCATGGAATAAAAATAAAAATGGAAAAAGAAAAAAGGAAATTTCAAAACTGTGAAATTTAAATCATCCGAAATATTGAGGTCAGTGCGAAACAATTATCATGATTCGCCATCGTCATCACCATCGTCGCCGTGCTCACTGCCATTTCTGATGAATCAATTTCACCACACACAGCAGAGGACAATAACTTATATATATATATATATATATATATATATTATAAAATGTAACATAAAACCTAACAATTTTAATTTGTTGCCCAATTCTTACACAGGTATGCTCTCAACTGTGAATATTTGGCACGTGCTTGAGGTGAAAAGGAGTTGACGCGTGTTGCCCAAATTGATTAATAGAAAATTGAATATAGATAAATTCTACGGTGTAGTATTTCGTAGAAAAATATTTAAGGAATGCTATTCTTTGCACTATTTGACGCATTCCATAAAAAACCACCAACTGTGCGGCTGTGCGTGCGTCATTCATAACATCTTTAAAAAACACACACACATTTTGATGGGACATTGTAAATATAATGAGATTGAACAATTTAAATTTTTTTCTAAACTTCGATCGACGAACGAGAATATGAAATTAGATTAACAATATTGTTCTATTTGAAAATCAAATTATTGAAAAAGAGATGGGATGAGAGAGCAAAAAAAATAGCAAAGCGAATGGAAGAAAAAGGTGACCAAGCCAGCACAGAGATAGATAAAACAGCGAAACAAATATCTAAAAAGTTCAGAATGCGTGACAAAATCAGCAAATCCAATCGGCGGAAGTGAGTTCCGGTCTTTTGTCGTTGCAATGAGTTATTTATCCACCTGAAAATTGTACGAGAGTATGTGAGAGAGCGTGAGTGCGATCGCGCAATATTTCGCCCGCAGCTAGAACATTTACATGGGCATTACAACAAAACACTTTGGCTCTTTCACTCTGGCTGACTGACTTTTGGGCTATTACAAACCAGAGCCAGTGCCAATGTGCTCTCTGTTTGGATTTCATTCGGATTTTGCTTTTGATTTCATCGTCACCATTGTTGCTTAAAACAAGCAATAAATTGTGTAAAAGAAAAACAGCACACACATTCGCAAAACAGAATGAGCGCGGGTACGAGCGGCAAACGCAGACATAACACACACTCATGAAGATGAATTACACACCATGAGAATTTGCGTAGGCGTCTGACGCTTCAGAATGTGCTTGATAAATTTTTCGTATTTTAATAAGCATGCAAAGCAAAAAAAATGTTTAGCAATATAAAATATTGTGTATTTTGTGCGAACTGATTGAATGACTAATTATAATAAAATCAACACTGGACAAAACGCGCTGCGCGCATCACATTTTATGTTTTCATTCCTGGACAAAATGAAACGCAGAAGATGAGACAGCACCAGCCGAATGACCATTTGAAAAAAATAACGGTGCGATTGTATGCAATCGCTGTTAGTGATCTCACAATTCTTTTATATATAAATTTATGGGATTTTTTTGAGGTGTAGTGGCGATTTTTATGCTTGATAAATTTGTTGGTCATTTTCGGTCGGTCTTGTTCATTCACATTATCCCTCGATGCCAAATCGAAGGTGTCAAACCGCAAGGGGCGGAGCGCTCGCTATCCATGCGATTGATTTTGAATAATTTTCTCTGCGAATATATACGATGTATTATAATATCCAAGTGTTTGCGTTTTGTTTCGCATTCAATCCGCTTACAGGATTCATACAAATAATTCATTAGTCATTCTTCGAAGTCATTGACCACGATTCATATATTTTGTCATTTATTTATGTGTTTTGTTACTGGCGTGATTTTTTCCCTTTGGTATTAAATTCTTTAAAGTATGTGACAAGATGACAGACCACCGTTGATAAAATCGATAATATTTTATTACGGCTCTTCGAAATAGGATTCCGAAATAAGCACGGTCTGAGTGACGCGCGCAATCGCCATCACCACCACATAAATGAGTCAATTCGTTTTGCTTCGACATATTCGAGATTATGTGTGCTACGTAATGTATGTTCTGAAAATTGAGATCGATTGCCGAAAGGAATTGCTTTCATTATATAAAACCGGTTGATTGTCGTCGGCGCACTTTGTCTATTCGATGTAAAATCATCAAATGCTTTCAAGCTTTCGAAACACACGAACAATAGCCATTCGACATTCTCGACACAGAATCATCGATACCTTTCAATTTCACCAAAATGATTACTGCTCGTTTTCTTTCTCTCTGTTTTTTTTTTTTTATTGAATTCATCCTTCATCAATATTATTTTGCATGTGCCTTTTTTCGCGCTATTTCCAAATCGATTAATTATTCATTGGTTGGGATTAAACCCATTTCCATTTCGGATGTGATTTCCCTCACAAGGCTTCGATATTCCAATTATGGTTTGATCGAAATGGTAATAATCATACAATGCATACATGTGTTGAAGATTGATTTAAGTGCTGAAGTCAATATTGTTGGGCCGACATTTTTATTTGTTTTTTCCAGCTGTATTGGGCAATTTTTTGTGCCGTTCATTAGTGGTTTATTTAAGGAATTGATCGATATATCAAGAGAGCAGCTAATATGTATGTTATGGGAATACAAAAGTATTTCGGAGGCAAAAAAAAAACAAGGTTTTTTTCTATATTTGCTCTCATGAGCATAGTTCAAAGAGAAATTGACTGATACTTACCTAATTTTAGCGAATCGTCTATTTCGAAATTATCCGTAATCCTTATCAAAATCCTTGCACTTCAGGATGGATCAAAATGCCCGATTGGCGCCGTCCAATATATCCAGCACCGAGGTACACCGAGTTCAAATCAAATGGTTCGATCAGGACGCGAAATCACAATGTTTGTTCAAACACTTCACTTTTGCACTGTCTCTATGGTCTTGCAATTGATGCGAAAAATGCAATAAAATAATTCTGAAAATCACGATCTATGTGGCAAACGAATCGATGTGTGTATTGGCAGTGACTAAGATGAAAAGCTAAATTCCAAATGCAGTTTTGAATGGATAGGAAAAATGCGCACGGAAAACGAGATGTGTCATATGTGTCAGGTTGCGAGAAGCAATTTAAAATGTCGACCGTTCGCAACCAAATCTCCGCAATAACTGATTACTTTAAAAATCGGTTAAAAAATATAGTTTTTTTTGTTCGCTAGTCGCATTTATTTGTCGGTCGGTCAGTTTGGAATAGAGATAGAGAGACAATGCAAAAGAGAGGCAAATGATCACCATATTACACATACAATATCGTATGTAATCTATTGTTCGTTCCGTTCATGATGAGGCAAAATGCGATGACGATACAGAGATATCGGTACATGACAATACACATATATGAAAATAAAATAAAATTAAACGTAAAAACAACATAAAATTGAAAATGAAAAAAAAAAAACTAACAACAGCAACACAAAAAACACCAGCACATTCGCTAAGCAGGTACAATCACAGTAACTGTTTCCGAATGCAAAAAAGAGAAACAACAACAATAACAAAAGGGCAAATGTAATAAACGTAAAAAATAGAATAATAATTAAGTCTACTGTGTACGCGCGATTCACTGTTGCCGTCCTCTGCCTAGAACAGTTTCACCGTGAAATATTCTGTCGCACTCTCACTCCCACGCTCACGTCAGTTCATTGCACAGCGCAAAGAACTTTCGATTGAATTCATCTACATGAGCTGTAATTAATGAGGCTGATGAATCTGCTCGTTACTATTTCGCCCAACGATATTGGAAAAGTAGGCGCAGGACTTTCGATTTAAGAACTGAAACGATACGATTCAGCTGCTGAAGATGATTGACAGCATGAGAATATTCTTAGAAAGCATAATTTACTTTCTGTCAATGAATTCAAGAATGTGTCTATTTGGAGAGATTGAAGCCTTTTCATTCTACGAAAGAGAAATGAAGAGTTTCTTTCTCTTTGCATCGATTCTGCGAAAAAGGGAAGAATCTTTTGAGTTCGTCGGAAGGCTATGTGTCTCTCTGGAAGCTGTACGCAAATATGTGTTTGATGATGCCATCTGTATGCAACTGGCCTATGGATACAGCCGCTCAAATTCATTGCGGATTGCAAAGCAGCAAGTCACATAGAAACGCATACACATCATAAACATGCAAATGTAAGAGGTCTCACACGGCATATTGCGCGCAGCTAGCGAGCGATATATAGAGAGAAAAAACGGATATTCTTTTGTCTTGATTTTCCGGAAATTTCAAACTCTATGGAAATAATAACGAACACATCAGAAATGACGTGAAAAAAGCTACAGCGTTCATCAACAAATCTCATAGTGAAAAATATACAGAAGGCATAAGAAATTCCGTCAATTCAATCCGAAATGAGCGAATGAGTAAGAATTTCGATCAGCAACAGTGGATGTTGTTCGGCAATATAATTATGGATCGATGATTTTGCCGTGTCAAATCGAAACAGATGACAAAATCTCACTTTCCAATGAGTGTGTGCTCAACGATTTCATCGCACTCATCAATGTACAGTTCACCTGAGAGTTTGTTCACCGCGCGCACGCTCTCCGAACCAATTCATTGAAGACGGAAAACTGAAAATACCCGGGCAAACTCACATATGACGATATTACGTTAAATGTTCATGTGATACGGCAGTTTAATTACTAGATTAAACGTTTACATTCGGCATGTGGATCCGAATGAATATTGCCCAAAGAGAGCACAATTGGCGGAATCGAAATGGAAGTCGCTACCATATAGCCTTATTCTAAGTCACAGCCGCTCTCGCTCTCACCCAACATAACAGCAACGACGACAAAACAATTGGTTGGACAATAAATTTCAGTACACACTGAAAACGATGCCATTGATTTGTGAATTATACGGGAAAGAGCGACGACTGTGGGATGATTTTGAATTTGCTTTATCATTTTCGGAGAACAAGGAAGAGGTTCAATAGGTTCTCATGTCCGATCGTTTGTGTATTGCATTGTGAGAGAGAACCAAATAGAATGGAACCGAAAGAGATTCCACATGAATGAACATCAAATATGCATAATTTATGGTTTGGCTTTTGCAATTTAAGTGTGTTTGTGTGGCTTTAAAAATTGGATCGTTGAATGATCTGGCATTCAATCAATTACCGAAAACATAAACATTGGAGAAAAATGCTCGAGAGCATACACAAATTTTGGCAGTGCGATGGCATGATATATTGTTTAGTTTAATTTGTGTAATTAAATTTCAGCGCCGAAATTGTCAATGGAAGAGAAAAGGTCAATAAACTACAGCCGATTGTGTGCTGTCGAACAAATCGCGCGCTCAATTCGATACGCTACCGAATATTGCATGGAAATAATGAGATCGCGTTCTTTGTATGTAAATTTTTTTGGGCGCTATCAATGGAATACCGAAATAATTACACACCGTTCGGTCCTCAATCCATTTAATTGATGAGATATTGTTTCTGAACATTGAGTTTCTCATGGGAACGTGGCTTGTTTGTGAGAACTCATCGCTTTTAATATTGTTCATCTCTCGTGTAGCCTTAGCTCCCCGGCTTATAATCCATAATAAGTTTTTTTTTGCCAATTGATCCACTTCGACAGCTTGATCCTTTGACAACATACATCAACGCCCACTCATTCAATACGAGCTCACTTTCTCTTTGCAACGCGCAATGGTGAGCATTTCTAATCGGGAATTTGTGTCATCGTCAGCCGGCCGAGGAGAAAAAGCAATAAATCACATTTAAAACAATTCCTACAAATATTTCGGCTAGGAAATTTTTACTTATTTACATCATCGCAGACCTGGTTTTAATTTGACCATGGCTTTGCATACACGGCTGCCATTTATAAAAAGAGGCCACACAAAAAGCGATGGCCTCATTTCGATTCCCCCCAAAAAATATAGATTTCACATGTAGAATCAGAACAAAATTCATATTCACATTGTTTTTTCGACGAAAACAAAACAATCAACACAATATTTGAGTGGCTTTTAAAAAAATTGCAAAACAATTCAGTGCCAAACGGAACAAAGGAGCAACCAAATATAAAATATTATTCAAATTGAGAGCGATGATGAATTGGAGCATCCAGTAATGGTAATAATTAATTTGTACAGTAAAATAAATTATTAAACTCATATCTTGAGGATCCTTTCATCAACAATCTCTAATAAAAATTCTATAGAATTTCGTTTCGTGTCGCTAATAAACAGTTTTTCCCAGAAAATACCAGCAGAAGGGCATCAAATGATAGCGTGAATGTCAATGAGGGATTTACAACAGTTCGCGCGCAGCGCTTGTGCTCGCATCTAGAACGATGCATTTCATTTGAAATCAGTGAGGTGACAAGGCCGCAGCTACTGACTGGCGCTTCTCTTTTCGTGTTAATTTGCCACTGCGGTAATTTATTGGTGTAAACAACAATATGTCGAGCAAGAGCAACACCATTTTTTGACATATCAATAGCATCATCAGCACACTCGAAAATGTCTGGCTTGTTGCGGTCATTTTTTGATGCACCGCACCGATAATTAGCGATGCAATCACAATAGTGCGTTCAACCAATTGGAAATTGGTTGTTTTTTCGGATGTCCCAAAAAAAAAAAACCATAGTGAACCCGCATTCGGTGGCTTTTCATGTGTTAATTTGGCTGAGGAAAAACGCGCCAAGGTGCTTCACATCTCCGCGGCAATATCAATGGCCTCGAACAAGTTTATGCATGAGAAAGTGTATTATAATGAGCATGACGAAGTGAATGAGCTCCAGAACTCTCAAATGAAATGCTACACAGTGCATAGCAATTATAATATTTGTATGCTAAAATATTTGTTTTATTTTACATCGATCGAGCGCGAGTATTGTGCGACTTGAATTTGGATGCTCGCTGTTGTTTCATTCGTTTTATGCATGGTATTTTTTGGGGGAGATACGCTTAAGTGATTTAATTCAGACAAAACGACATGCGCTCAATTTTCAACACGCAAAAACATGTCTGGAAGAGTCCAGTTGTGTCGCTTTCGTTAATTTCATATGGCCATTTCGCATCATTGTACACTCTCGATACGCGATATGGGAAACATTGTTCATGCAATATTGAAGTTTTGCGATTTAAAATGCATATATTGATGTGGTGGCAAGCGAAACGCATTGCCACACTCTCGGGCCATTTCACCATTTTTCATAATCATAATGGTGTAGCTGTCGATGCATAGAGTGTGAGATGCGAATTATATGCCATTATCTCTATACAATTTTGCTCCACAAAGACTCACTTTTGAACTTGATTCCGAATTATGCACCATAGCTATATTATTATATTAAATTATTTGACACATCATGAATGAATGATGTGAATTGAATGGAAAATGAAAATGAAAATGAAAACAATGACTAAATGCCACTATACAGTGCAATCATATAAAAAACGGGAGGGATCGAAAGAGAGAGAATGAGAGGCCAGGGCAAATATAGAATGGTGAACTTAACATGATGAAGCCAGATAACGCGATAGAATGCAAACGAGCAATGAATTATCATTGAAATTATCGACAGCGGTTAGAAGCGGGAAGGTAGTCGTGTGTGAGTGCATTTGCTTCGAAAGCAATCGCAATTCTATTTGATTGCTCGACTTTGTGTGTCGCCTATTTACAATTTTTCATTTTAAATTCTGTTGCGATTGTTATCATTAACGCAGAGATCGAGAGAAAAAGAGAGTGTGCGGGTGCACACAAATGCTGTGCGGCTGCAACGCGAATGTGACAATGCCAATTACCCACTTGATAGGAATGGTGTAAAAAAATTATGGTGAACTTTGGAACTATTGCGTTTCTATAGGGTGCAAGAGATGTGGGTATATATGGCGATTAACTTCGATAAGTGTATCATCAATCGCTGATACACACGTTTCAAAAGCACTCGCGTACATTTCGATGCGCTCGCTGCCTCATTCTGATTTTTCTGTTTTCGTTCTGTTCTGCGTTGTTTCTCTTTCATTCACGCGCTTGCTGGCTTCGCTTCTCATTCTCTCTCTCTCTTTCTCACGCTGCTGCAATCATCTTTCTCGTGTCGGTATTGATGTCGATGTGCTCGGTGAGTCTGGTCTTTTTTGATTGCCGTCTGATTTGTGCGTTGTTTGTTATTTCAGTCTTATCAAATGCATTAGATTACGTTTCAGCGGAAATTTCAGGACATTGACATTAAAATAAAAATACTCATAAATTAGCAATCTTTGCCAAGAATTTGTGCATGGCGTGTGCAATTTTGTGTATGCGATTGATGATGATGATGTTCAGGCCTTTCCCGTGCGTTCGCAAACTCGCATACGGATTGTACGAACCCATCGTAAAGAACGAAATATGAATTTAATTTGCGATCTGTTTGGTTTTTTTTCTTTCTCTCTCTCTCTCTCCCTTGTAATAGACCGTAATCAATTCACGCAATCCCAATATCGAAACTGTTCGCTGCAAAATGGAAAGAAATGAAAACATGCGGATGATTCGATTCGATTGCATTACTTGATGTGTCTTGCACATTTTTTGACACTTGGTCGAAACAGTTAACACCTTAACAACATGTAAATTAATGGCCAAAGAAATATGAAAATGTTTCGTGTATTTCGTAATTGTTTATGACTTTGTTTCACGCAATTTTAACATTGTACGGACCTTAGAATCACAGAACACAAATTATCTTCCTCTCTGTTCCATTTATGCCTGTTGTCTATTTGAGTCGAATGAATTTGCGATGGCTCGCGAATTGAATGGTTTAAAAATCACCCTCACATTGGACCCAGAAAAAAGAACATGGTAAATGGGCAATAAATTAGCGTCAGTATAATAAAATGGAATTAAGATCGTCGATAAGTTGGGATATGGAAAAGAACGCGAAATCCAGCTTTGCGTATTGAGTGCGACCACGATACGATTTACGTCATACTTCTGAATGTAAGTGTGAAATTCATACAGGCACGAATGGCACGTTTAATGCGGTATCCAATATAAATGATCGAACGAAACACGTTATACATTTTATTGATCCGTTTCAAGTTGTATATTATTTAAATTATATGAATGCGGGAATATCGCAATGAAAGCCACAATCGAACAAAAAAGGATGAGAAAATATACGAGACGATACAAAAATAAAAATATCAAATGAAGAGCGAGAGAGATAAAGAGTAAACTTATGAAGAGCTGCCAAAACCAGTACACAAACACTATCGCACTCACTCACACATCCCTCCTCTGAGTGAATTCGACAACTTCGAATTCTGTGTTTGATTGTACGCCTAAGGATTTTAATTGTTATTTTATGAATAGAGAATGAGAGTGAGACAGCGAATTCAGGTGCTTGTAGATTGTTGGGTTGATGACTTGTTTGGAAAAAGGTAAATGAAATGTGAAAGGTGAAAAAGTTCATTTGCCCACGAATGAGAATTTCTGTGTATGTGTGTGTGTGTGTGTGTGAGAGAGAGAGAGAGAGAGAGAGAAAGAGTTGAATGCCAATACACAGAAAGAGGCCACAACAACTAATAAAGAAATAACCAACGTAAAAATAAATTCTTCTTTTGGTTTTTTTTTCATTCGACATGCGACGTATTCAAATGGAATAAGTTCATTCCAAATCGAAATTCACGGCCAAATATTCCAAAGTTATGAAATGAAGTTATTCGAGCTAATTATCCAACCAGAGAGAGTCCATGTTATTTGTTTCTCTTTCAATTGTTTCAACATTTCCGAGAGTATGTGAGTAAGGAGAACGAGAGTGCGTTGGCACCATTCAAATACAAATACAATTACTGCCCGTTTATTTCGATTTTGTTTCCTCTCATTAATTATTTAAATGACATTACGGTTTTCCTCACTTTCGAAGCTAGTAGTTTTCCACATTTTGGACACGTTTATAAACTTTTTTGCCTGACCTGCGTACAATCCAAATCATTCTAAATTTTCCCAGAATGTAACCAACGAATGAATAATAATTTTAGCAAGGGAGGAATCTTATTGTTGGGAATAAGATGCAAATAATTGAACGGATTGGTTATTGAGTGAGTGAATTTATTTAGAGAAGATATAAATTGCTTAGTTCGCTTCGAAGTTCGAGTATATTTTCACTCCTTCTCTCCCTCTCTCCTTGTCACCTTCTTCCTCTCTCTTTCTCAACAAATCACCACATTTGACTATATTGAATAATACACGATTTTAAATCGACATTCTATCGATTCCCATGTAAAATCATCGATCAAATTTGATTCAAGAATCCGGTGCATGCACAGCCGATTCGTGCCGAGTGCAAACAACATCGAACAATTAAGGTCAATGCACGGTTTCCTCCCAATTCCTGTCTCGAAAATTTATTTATTCGCTTCGTCGTCGTCATTGTTGTTGTACATAAAATTGAAAACTAACTATCCAAATCACCGCATGCAATCAAATATACATCTAGCTTGCGTGAAATGACAAAAAAAAATCTGTCGAACTATGAAAAACACACAATCAATTGATTGGCAGCTAATTTTAGATAACATACAAAAACTCAATAATAACGGAAAATAAGTATCGGAACATGGCAAACAATATGTAAAATCTATAACCGGATCGAATTTAATCATCATTTGTTTTCTTCTCTCTTGTTCAATTAGTATCGAATGGTGTTGAAAATGCGCTCACAATAAAAGCCCAAGCCGAAATGGCATATGCCGTATCGCAGGACAGCAGCAGCAGCAACATTCAGATCCGGCTCGGTCAAGTAAATGCATTAAGCAGAATTTAAATCAATTGTCATTAAAAATTAATCGCTCGAAATTAAGTTTTGGTGTCTTTGGCCGGCTTAACATCGCTTGTTGTGTTGCATGTCGTCGGTATATTATTTATGACATAAACTATATCGAAGTGAGCATGAATGTGTGTGTATATAATGGAAAAGAAAATCCCAAATAACACCTACGCGCGCAAAACCAACATAAAAGCGTCTCGAATCAGATGTGCTATGGCTGCATTAGACATACATCCAACGGATCCTAGACACTGGTTCAATAATTACATTGGTTCGAATGAAAAAGGAGACTCGATGCGAGCATACACACTGCAATATTATATGCGCCCGTGTGCTCCTCCATCCCAATGATGTTCCGTTAAAACGTTATCATCTTTTTACCGATGAAAATCCGAGTCTGTTTCAGAAACTTTCGTCCAATATGAGGAAAAAAAGCACCATACATATTTGTATTGTATGTCCCAGCCGAAAAGACATTTTCTATGTACGCTTTTTTGTAATCAATATATATATATATACACAAATATATATCCAAATTCCAAATAGTACAGAGAAAAGCGGTTTATTGCTTTTATTCGATAGTCTTTAACGTGGTGGAAAAGTTCCCAGATGCATTTTGGGCAAAGCTTTTCTTCGTCGTACATAGAAAGTGAATGCGCCTGCCGAAATAACTGTTTTCGCTGTTCCAACACGAGCACAATCGCCGCCGACGTCTTTATGTATTACAAATTGCGTGGTACATGGGAGTTCAGTCAAATGTCTGCACTGATTGGATTGCATTGGCAAAGTCAGCTTGATGTCGATGGTCGGAAAGCAATAGCCGTGATAAAATACTTTCATGTTTATTTTGGGTGTGCGACTTTCCATGTGCTACGAGTCTTCGATCCGATACTCGATTCAAAATTTTCGGTTTTATGTTTAGTGCTTTCGGCGCGCGTGTATCATTTTCCGTTTTCCTTTTTCCATTCATTCATGACCGCCGTTGCTGCTGTCTGTCGGCTGTGTGGTTTATATTGCTATTTTTTCCCAACTATACAACCTCTTTCTTCTTCTTTTCCAGCAAGCGTTCATTGCATTTGTGCAAAAAGTCGACATAGTCGTCGCAGACAGACATTGGATACATAGAGATAGGATACAGGCATATAACCTACTCACTCTCCGCCACACTCCAAAATTTCTATTTCCAACTGTCATTCGCTTGTTAATATTATGTTTAAGTCAGAAGACAGCCGAATACAACTGATGAATATAACATATTTAAATACAAAACAGCTTCTATACAAGGGAATGCGCTTCAATCGAAACCACACCAACGTTGTTATGGCTGTGCATAGTGTATAGAACGGCAATGTGACAATTTTCGATGAACACACTGGGGGAGAGTAAGCTTGCAATCGCAATATCGCAAGGTTATGCAAGGAGAAAGATAGAAATGGACTGGAATGAAAGAGGCAGAACGTGAGCGAGAAGGACGCCCTGCGTGAGTGAGTGTCAGAAAACATGCAAATAATTTTGCATATTTCTTCGACTAAAACACAGCACTATAGTCTATGCGATGTCACGTATTTGCTTCGTTCTCTCTGTCTTCATTCTTCGATTTTTGTTATTATTTATCTTGTTCACCGAGAGCGGAATGAAAGCATCTGGAAGGCGTTTTCACAATCTTAACTGCTTGAATGATTGCATTTTCGTTTAAATGAAATAAATAAAAAGCGGCTTTTGTCAGTTCTTCTTCGTTTGTTCGACTTGATCTGTTTTGCTTTTTTATTTTTATTTTGTCTTGTTCATGCTGCATTCTGAAAATTGAAATGTCTAGAGCAATTCATCGTAATGAGACGCATGCGACTATTGATTGACGTAAAAAGCGTCCATATTTACATTCATTGACACCCGCATACAATGGTAAATGGTAAACCTCATATCGCAGCAGCCGCATATTTATCTCTCTCATTCGATCCTTACTCACTTTGTTCGATATTGTTGCGATGGGAAATTAAGTGAAGCAGTTTTTATGGTGCTCTTACAAGTGTCTGGCACAACTAACCTAAAAATTTCATTTAGTCACTCGACAGTTGTGGAATCGCTGCTGAACATCGCATCCTCTGTGTGAGTGTGTCGTGTCTACACTTACAGTTGATTAAAAATGTAGCATTTACAATGGGCAAATCTATTGAGCCCTCACATTTAATTTCATATATAGCCGCACCGAGCTCTATTGCTGTATTGAGTGCGTCTACGTCGTGAAACCACATCTTCAATTCTATTGCAGTGCAAATGAGGATCAAATCGAACGATACGATATTTAAAAAGCAAAATAAACGATTCTAGCAAACTCAAGTGTAATGTCATGACATACTACGCCATAGCGAGATAATATATCGACATTACAATGGCTGAATGGTAATAATATGCATTTGGAGGAGTGTTTAATGTAAAGTAAATAGACGATACAAAACCAAACACGACATTCCATTTCATTTGTTCCAGTAATAAAAAAAAAACCAAACAGCCGTCGTGAAGAAATGCTCACGACTTTTATGTATCGTCGTCGTCGTTTTCGTCATCATCATCATAATCATCATCATCATCCCTCATTGTATTCGCTCGCTCGTTCGCCTGCTTGCTCTATGCATGCATCCTGGATGTTTGCAAGCGTTTGCAGTCATGAGCTTTGTTTCATGTCTTAGCAGCGTCGCGCTTCTGTTTACGAAATGATTTTTAGTCTGGTGTATCGTGCAATGTGCCTTAAGAATGGAGTGGCATATAGATTAATGTATAAAAATGTATATCGACGAGACCGTCTACACCGATGTTTGTAGGATATGTCTATCTGTAGCGTCTAAATGCTTGAAACGCGACCAGACAAACTGAATTAATGGCGTATGCATGCATATGTGATGTGTTCTTGCTGTTTAGCTACTTTAACCATGTATTCTCGGCAGTGGCGATAGCAGAGAGATAGAAAGAAAGAGAGAGTGAAAAAGATATCAAATGGTTCCTTTTGCGTTGAGTGTATTACGTCAAATTATTTGTGCGTTTCCTTCGCTAGCTTCGAATGTTATCCATGCACATTTACCCGCGCACGACGATTCTATTAGTTTTAAATCCATTTCGTTCCTTTTATTCGCTTTACCTTCACCCTTTGCCATTGCTGTTGTTTTGCTCATTTTTTTGCAAGCACTCTTTATTCATATTGCATTCAACTTTTGCCTTTGTTCTCGATCTTCCGTCCGTCCATTTGCTATTTCGCTCGCTTATTTCTTCGTTCGGCTTCGACTCAAAGTGTGAGAGAGCGAAATATATGTAATAAAAACGGTTACGTTACCCACGAGCAAGGACGTGCAGCAATCGCGCAAAGCGAGCACAATGATTTTACAATTCCAATCGGTTTTTGTTCTAGTTTACAATCTAAGCAGATCAAGCTTGTCCTTCAAATGCGCGCAACAAACACATCGCCCGAATGCAAATTATATTTGCAGGACACAATTATAGCTACATATCCATAGTTATGATTACATGCAGCGAACTCGAGCGCATTCTTGTATGGATTTTATTCTCTGCGCGCTGCTGCTCTTCAACACAAACACAATGGCTAGATGAATCACACAACACGAATAAATAAACTGAATCCTTGGTTGATTTATACCATGCTGGCGCTGCAATTCGTACATGAGGAATTGTAAATGGAAAAACTTGTTTGCCTCGCAACAAAAGACGCAACTCGGAGTGCAGTCAACGAGAAACAAAACAACAATGCACACATTTTAAAAGAGATAGAAAAAGAGAGAGCGAAAAAAGCAGCGGAAAGGAGTCAAGTAAAAATGTTGAAGAGAAAAAACACACACAACAACTAACTGCAGTGACGACGGACACACGTTCGATCTCGATTTCGCATAGCTGTTGGTGTTCGTTTTTAGTGTTATTCGTTGTTGTTGTCGCTGTCGTTGTCGCGTATATGTGTGTTCTTCTGGAAGAAAATCTTCCAAGGATATTTTGCGAAAAAATTTCAAGGTGACCTTCGGCATTTGTTTGGTGAGAATGAAAAAGGGAGCGGAAGACGCAATAATAACAACAACATCCATAAAAAAAAAGTTGAACATGTAGCTTGCTAATGCACATCGAAATCATTGCGATGAGTTTGCTTACTTTTGATTTCAAAACTTTGTGTTTTTATCTGCTGCGCATGAGAAACGCTCTCCCACCGCTGCACACACTCGCTCGCCCCGTTTATTCAGTCGGTCTCTTCTCTTTTCTACTTTCTATGAAATCATAGAATAAAAATATATGTCATAGTTTAAAAACAATTATGATCGCGGTGAACTTGCTTTGAACAAGCCACAGTTTGTTTTTACAACCAAAGCAACGATACCGCTCGACCATTCTATGCCACTTTTGTGACACGATGAGATCTTGAACATTCGACTAAAGCTAAGCGGCGAACAAATTGCGTACTATCGAAAATGATGAAAAACATTTTTTAAAACACCCTGAACCAAATTCCGCCGGTTGCTTTGCACTTCAACAAAACCGGTTTCGCAACTCTTCTCTCTCTCTCTCTCTCTCTCTCTCTCTCTCTCTCTTGCTTTTGGCAAGCTCAAGAAAGCCGAAACAAAAATATTTATGCGTCAAGTTTAGAATTTGAAGACCCGGGAAAATGAAACGAAGCGATCTTTGACTTAATTTTTTTTTTTTTTTTATTCGGCTTTTCGTCACTCATTAACTCAGTTGCAATCGTAGATATTCGCTTAAGCATAATTTGAGCGTCGTGCTTTGATGTGCTGGTCGATATTTTAAGCGAAAGTATTACGTATGCCCGCGACACGCTTGCTGCTGGACCAATTTTTTTCGCGCTTCGCTTCGATTTTACTCAGCAATCGTGCGACACAGCCCATTAATATTCTGGCATAACTAGAAAATAACTAAATGTCGCAAGAGTTTTGAAGGCAGTTTGACAAGCTGCTGAAATATGGATGTTGTCGGCAAAAAAGTGCCATAATTTTGCCACGCAAAAGAACATTCTTTTCTTCTGCAAATCCTAAAATTTACAGAAAGAGTTTTGCTGCTGATTTTTTCAAGTATGTTTTGCATCCCATAAATCGTATATATGGTTGACTTTTGCTAACTACGTGTTTTACTAATTACTCCTCACATTTATCATCATTTTGTTCGTAATGTCAATGTGTTGTAATTTTTGTATATATTTCATGCTTCCCTTTCGGCATGATTCTGCGTAATGTTGTCATATTTCAGTCAAATCATCAGCCGAAGGTCAGTAGACTCTTAATTGGAAAGAAACACAAACGAACACTCTCATTCTCCCACTCTAAATCCCAGTCACATGTTTTTGGGCAATATGTGTATGAATCGTTGTCGTCATTTTTCGTATAGTTTTGTGACATTTTGTTATCTTTTTTGTCTGTGTACACGCGTTTCATCTCATTGGTTGTTTTTCCCTTTTGATTGCTATAGTAGCGCAGTAACCCTTTTTTGATGATGCGAAGAGATACGACGCTGGCGCTTTTTCTCGCTCTTTCACTGGCTGGCTGGTCCATTGGCCTGCAAATGAATCACAAGAAAACACATCGCACTTTATAATGAGAGTGAAAAAGATAAGCGCGGCACACAAATGACATCGGAAAATAATTGCAAAATACAAAACAATAAAATAATTCACACAAAAGAACCAATCGCGCAAGTCTGGCAAAGAAAACGAGCGAACGAACGAACGAGTGTGAATAATAAAAATGAAACAAAAACGCGCGTATGTGAAAGCGATTATTTGGAATTCGGGATTTGTGCAATCTTGCAAGAGATCTCTCGTTGCTGGCCTATTTACGAAATTCGTTAGAAAAGAAGAAATAAAAAAAACTGCACGATTTCCTTGGAAAATAAATTGCGATATTTTGACTAATACATCTACAACAAACCGGCTGACGGCCGTCCGATGTTATCGATGGAAACGCAGAAAAAAGTTTAAATAGACAATTGCCGTTTATAATTATTCTATTTTATCAATATCAATGAATGAACGAAAAAATATACTGAATTCGAAATACTGTTTGCTATATAGTAAAATGTGCCAGTTGATACCTGCGGTCGATGTGTCCTATTTAGATTATTCATATCGAAAGAAAGAAAGAGAGAGAGAGAGAGAGAGAGAGAGAGAGAGAGAGAGAGATAATATTTAAGACGCCTACAATTTATATACATACAGAAATACGTAGCGATGCGGCTGCCGTACACTCAACTCATCTGAGCTGAGCACCACACACGTTCAAGAGGCTGTTCTCAAATATTTATTGACAATAATAAATTTTTCACACATGAAGGATGATGTGATTTGTCATTTTTTTGCACTTCTGAATGAAATTTATAATTTCAAACGCAAATTCAAAGAATACTTTGACGAGTATGAGTGATTTTGCGGCAGTTATGTTGCCTCACATTTCAAAACGCAACCAAACATTTCACACTGTCTCTTTATATGCGTAAACAATCATAGTAAAATTTGCATGATAAAAACGGCAATCAGTGGAAGCCGAATCACCAAATCTCTTGATTTGAGCTCAATTCTCGATTGCAATATTATTGCTGAAATTGTACTGGCATGATTCATGTAATTGCACTCGCGGAGATAATGTGAGTAGATAAGTGACAGAGTACTCACAGTTCGTGTATCTCGTGGCAGTTAATATTAGGAGCAATCAACGAAAAAAGGTCGATAGTCGAAAATGTTACGCTCGCTGACGATATGCACACATACAGACACGAATACACATACACACACACGGAGAGATAAAATAGACATATTAATTATGATCATTGTTTGACGTACACTCTATGGCTGATAATTAAATACCCGTCTGTTCATTTATACTGATCAATATATATTGAAAGGCGAATGTGCCTCACGATCCCGCACATTGTAAACAGAAAATACGAAAGCGGCCGCGAGCGCTCACAATATTTGGAATTGAATGATGCTATTGCTTTATGGCGAACATTTCCGTTTTATGAACTTTTAATCATATTTAGTATCATCGGATCACAAAAAGTTATGATTCAAGGTCTGATCTATAGGGCAAAATAAACAATATAATTAATTGATATTCCTTCAGAAATATGCTCGTTTTCTTCGAAATTTCGCGCACACGCACACATCATTATCGCCACAATTTACGTCACAGTCTACAGTGTCCAGATCCAGATGATTGTGGGCTTTGATGCGCGTGCACATACAATTTCGGTGCACAAATTGCAAGTCTCAACAAAATCGGCAATTCAAAACAAATACGCCCCAGATTATAGAAAAAATTCGGTCGTCGTCTGACCATCTGTTTGCTGTAATGGCACCGATATGCGATGCACTTTTTCCTGAAAAATCATACATTTCGCCGCCACCGCCGCTCGACTGAAAAAGTGCAAACAAACGACGCCGTCAAATACATCAAAATGGGGCGAAATGAATTTATGAAATGATAAAATAGAAATGAAAAAGTAACGACAACAACAGCTAAATAAAAAGCAACGCCAGCGAGTCACAAAATAGCGAAAGCAAGCGCACAAGCTTGCACCGATCACAAATGGTGAAATTAAAAGTGTTTTCATTAACCCACTTAAAATTACACAATCGCCAAACTTATTCGGTCGGATGGTGTGTGTGTGTGTGAGGTTGAGTGTGATTGTGAGCGAACGAGCGAGTGAAAATGCCATTTTCAGAATTTAAATCAATACATCGGCTCGATGATTGTACGAATAGTTGAACGAAAAAAATAATGAAACTGAAGAACCCTTGACTTTCATTGCTAGATTTCGTACATATGAAATGGAACGTTTGTCGACACATAAATCGATGAAATCGCAATTTAAGATATCAAATATCGAAAGATCGATAGACAATTAAATGGGCATATTGCGAATTCGAATATTGAAATGGATGGAGTCGCACCAAATAAATTGATTAAAATCGACGGCTCGAAGAAATGTCTGTGTCTCGAATGCAATTTATATAAGGCCGCGGGAGCAAGAGGCAATTCGCATTCAATAAGAATTGAATGCGTTATTTTCCGTAGCAGCAACCAAACAACAAAACAACAAAAACAACAACAGCAGCAGTAACAGCAATATATGTACATATTTGGAATGTGCTATGCAGTGAGGATCAGACATTTTGATACGTTCGAATATACGGATTCGAATACACGACCGAGAGAGAATTCTAGTGACCTCTAAAACGATATCACGCCCGCATTACTTGTTTCTTATGTTGTTTTGCACACTTTATTCATATATTTATATATTTATATATAATATATATACTGCTTTGTAGTTTGTTGTTTTACTGTAATTTATTTTCTTCATTTCATTCGTTCGCCCGTTTGTCTCGCCACAACGCCAAGCATTTCTGTAGCTCGCATACATCAACATATGTGCACAAGCACATGTACTCGTCAAGTGCACATCTTTTATTTCAAATGCGTTTTTTCCGCCATTCTGTGAGTGTTCACTCTAAACTAAAAAAAAAAAAAAGACAAGAGAGGTTTTTGTCGGATTTTCCAGGATATGTCCCTCTCTTTTCCACATTGATTTTATTTGCTTCTTATTAATTAGCAAGATGGAACGGTTGCTATTTGAATCCGTTAGCAAAGCTGTTTTCCAGTACGTTAATTGAGTGATGAACGAACGAATTCTCGAATGCAAATTATTATTCCGCTAAAAGTGACGCATTTACCGACAATTATTGATTATTATGCATTTTGTGTTCAAATGAAATCGACCAAGACGAATACATCGAACGGCCATACAAACTGCATGAATAAAATTCATAAATTTATTATTAGATAAATTGAATGCGGCGACAAATGCCGGACAGAAAAGATTTCAACAAAATGCCATTGACGAACGACGACCGACGAAAACGAGCAGCAACTAACGAATTCAAAAAGATATAAAACAAATAAGTCAGAAACAGGAGGAATGTAAAAAAGAAATTTTGTTCTGAGTAAAAGTGAAATAGAGATATTTTTGTGCTTAAATTGAGCGAGAACGATGAAAATTATCTAGTTATGATATTCAGAGCACAGATTTTCCTCTATGAGTTTTAGAATTTGTGTGAAGAAGGTATTTTCATATTTTTTGCCGTTTCCGTGTAATTTGAGTACAGAATTTGCCCTATTTCACTCAAAACAAAATTTCATTTTGCATTCCATCTGAAGCTGTCATATATAAATTGTTTGCATCGAAAACACAGTCATAAATCGCATTTTCTCTGGGTGTCTGTGTGTGTTTTTGTATCGAAAGTTGCAAGAGTCTTTGCAAATGTGTGAAATTTGGCCGATGGAATTCAATCCGGCCGCCAGACGGGCTAATACATTTTTCAAAACCGTATGATATTACCAAATATTATTATACCGTCGTTTTTTTCTTCATTGTGTTGTTATTGTGTCGCATGCAGCAAGCATTTACTAGACCTTAATGGATAAATGAGATTTGATAATCCGCAAACGCGTTGTGCTGCTGACGTTGTGCATTTGTTTGGGTGTGTGTGTTTTTTTTTTCTCATTTATTGTGCTCAGTCGATTCGGCCCAATATCAACATGAAAACACAAAAGCATTTTCGTTTGACTTTGAACGATTATCGAGCCGTGCATATGAAAAGGCCGCGCGCGCGTTTGCGATAAAAACGACTCGCGACATTTTACAATCATTTTTTTTTTCTTCTTTCCTTTGGCACTGCTTGTGTGTAATGTGTATATTGTTGGTCTCTTCAAAGCAAAGTCAAGCGAATCAAAGTGGAAAAGAAAATGAGTAAAATTAAATGCGGCACGTTGCAATAAATATATTTTCCTGTTTGTGAGACAGACTCGAAGAAGACGGAGGAAAAGAAGTAGATAAAACGCAATATATGCCATGATATTTTGCTAGAGTAGCGAAATTGTGAAAAAGGAACATTACGTTTAGTGCAGATTGGAAAAGATACATAGCTGTCTTGTGCATACGCTCTCTAGCCCGCCTCTGAAAAATAATGACCGCGAACACGCGCACGCACCAACCAACCAGCCAGCAGATCCAAAACCACTCAATCAAAAACTATTTCAAAAAAAATTGCTAAGTATTGTGTCGATCGTCGAATCACGAGTTTGCATAAATTGAAGACACTGTGAATTTTGAAAGAGCACAAACGAAAAAAATCTGAAAATGGCCCCTACCAATAACCATTCAAATAGCACAGCTCGAAAAGAAACAAAAATGTAAATCGAATTCGAAAGCTCCGAATAATATTCAAAACATCGACGAAATAGCTGAATAATAATTTGAAAAGACGAAAGGCGAATACAAAATAACATAAATAATTGAATAAATAAAATCTATGCGATCAACAAAAGGAAAAACAGCAGAGAAAGGATCGAGCGGAGAAAACTGGATTTGGTCTGGAATCAAATCCGACAATCCTGGAACTGAAATGCATTCCCAATTCAGTATGTAATAATTTTGTCTTTTTTCCGCTTGTATATTCCGCTACGTTGAAAGCAGGCAAAATCCAGCGGCTCTCAATTTGTCATGTTGATTTCATGTTCAGCAGAACCGACCACAATTTTCAATTGACGAGCCATAATCCGCATACATACACGGAACATGCCAGCCAACCAGTACGCATGATAATGATAAAATTTTTTGTATACTGCATCACATAAGAGATAAATGAATCGAATATCCACATGTGTGTTGTGTGTTTTCTTTTTTCTTCTATGCTATATGCAATATATGCTCCTGACTGCTGCTGCTTCTGCCGACTCGCTACTTTGCTTGCTCTTACTACGAACTTGTGCTCGCGCGACACACATGCAGCCGAAACAACTCAACACTGGCCTACATCAATGTATTCGTCTGCGTTGCATTCTTGTTCTATTTCGCTCTCGCTTACATTCTTTTTCGGTTTCATTCAGATGTACATACTTTCTGTGCTATTTGCTACGATCAATCGGTCAAAGCTACACTTTTTTCTTTCTCGTTCCCTTCTTTGAATTGAAGCTAATAGTTTTATGTTCTGCTTGTATGATTCACTTTTCTACATGGTGCATTTCTCTCCCTCTCTCTCTCTCTCTCATTCTTTTTCGATTTTTCTGCAAGTCCCCGGTTTGAGTTCAATTTCGTTTTCTTCGGTGGACTTTGCCTCATCCCATATATTGTAGAAATCGACACATTTGTCTATTTATCTGTAATTCATAATTTGTATATTGTACAGATTATCGAGACACTGCACATGATGGAACAGATTTCATGATCACATGCAAACTATTCCTGTGCAAATTGATTCAATCGGAATGCATATAGAATTGGCAATTGAATCATTCAATTGCTGAAAATAAAAGCAAACAACTGAGAGAGATAAAAAAAATGCAAAAAGTTCATTACCAAAACGGCTAATTAACCGATTTACGACTCAATATAAGTTGTTCAACGATAGTTTCACCATTTGGTGAAATCACATAGCCATACGAATATATTTACTGCTGTTTAGCTCATACTACTTAACGAGCTCACTATGCACGACTCTCTCTATACTATTGAACAAAAATGTAATTGCTATGCATTTTACACAATTTCCCACACAACGAAACATTCTTAGCAGTTCGAACAATAAATGTTGTTTTTCAAAATGCTTTGATTGGAAGACGCTATTAGCGATGACACAAACCGCACTCTTTCTCTCTATATACTGGCAATTACACAGTCCAATTCACGTATGGTAACATTTAAAAACTGATAATGCGGTGCCATCCAATCGGTGAGTGAAATATTATGACAGAATTTACTGGAGATGATGAGAAAATACTTTTTATTTGCCATAAATATGGCATAAAATTAAATGTTGGTTCTCAAAGAAATGTGCATGCGATGGATTGCAAGAGACGCCATCTGTTGCGATCATCGATTCACAATATTTTCCATTTGCAATTTGACAGCTTCTTGGTCGAATAGCATGAGTATGACGACGACGACAACAAGAACTACGTACACATTCATAAAAGCATGTTTGACTTCATTCATTCGTTCCACAGAGTGCTAGGTGTATAGTGTGGTATGTCATCGACGCAGTTGGTGTAGTAGTAACATTTATCGTGTGTCTGATGCTTTCAACACACTACAGTCAAATGCGCAGCACCGTCTCTTCGTTTCATGCGTCTCGTTCATACGTTCGCATCCAATTGCTAGCGATTGCCTCTGTTTGTTTCGTTTGTTGGCGTAGAATGCCACACATTCAGTTCTTTCTTTTAGTCCAATTCGCTCTATCTCGTTCCGATTTGCTCGTATTGAATGGTTGGTTGGTTGGTCGGATGGCGAACGCATGTTTCGTTGTGTGCGTGTGAACGTGTCCGCACAGCCTACTGCTACATTCGGTCGTCGAATGTCAGTCAGTCATTGTTTTCAATCGAAATTCTGTAGACAAAATAACACAGCGAGAGTGTTCTCTTTTCATGAACCTACACGCCGTATAAAGTATACACTTCTTTTTTCCTCATTTATTTTTGTTTTTTTCGTTTTTGTTTTACGGGAATATTATATACTGAAAAGAGTGTGTGTTTGTCAGTGTATCCAAAAAAAAAAAAAAAATGACGTGAACGCACAAAAAAACCATTTGACCAAAAACTTTATTGGTTGGTGTTTTCCAATCCGCGATCAAACAATTTTCTAATCGTGTGAAATTGAATGAACGAAGATAGAGAGATAGAAAAAAAAAATAAAGAGTATTTTTCCCTGGTCGTTACCGATTCGATCGGAGTGAATCAAAGAAAAAAAAAGTGAAAGAGTAAACGAAAGGAAGAAATATTCCGAACAAGTTGAGCTGGATCTGTGGTGTGTTCGTTTATTTCATTTTCTGTTCAATTTAATCGGTCAAATCAGGCTAAGCGTATTACACACGAACAGAAAAATGAGAATCAAATTGTAAATAAAGGTTAGTGTGCCCAAGCACAGCAAGGAGAGAAGGAAACAAATTATTCAGAAAGAAACTACCAGTTTCTACCTCGGGAAGAATACACACATGAACTTTTGCTAAATATGCGCGTTGATTTGTGATTTTGATTTTGTTGATGATTGTTTCGAGTTTCACGTCTTGACATGTCCAACGTGTAAAGCTTTGATTTTTTTTTTTCGTCGCTGTTGCTCACTCATTGTATATCGTTCTCTGCCTGAAATCGCCTGTTTTTCAATGTAGTTTTACAACCAATATCAGAATCCCGAATTGGATTTCGATGTGAGAGATTTCCGAACGGCTGCCTCGTCGATGTCATTTTGTGAATTTGATTTATTCGCCGACAAAATAGATGAATTTCATCGCGGTCGCTAAATTTATAAACTCTCGCGATGGCGGTCAATATGTTTGTGACTTTCATTTGGATGTGTTTGTATGTGGGTCTGTCTCTCTACAATGCAATTGTTTAATTGAATAGTTATCGACCGAAAAGTGAATAGCATCATGAATGATATCTATGCATATCTTGGATTAAGTGCCATTGTTACGTGCTTTGTTCAATGTTCGTTTAAAATTACGATATTCATTTTGTTGTTTTTTTTTTTTTTTTTATTCCGTTGAAAGGTTGAAATGGTAATGAATTTCATTGAAAAAATATGTGCAAAAGAGTTGATTGGCGGAAAATCACGATGCAAACGATGATAATAAAATATTTTTTGTTGTTCGCGAAATGTAAATTGTTCAAGTGGCCGATTACAACGTGTGTTTGTGTGTGTGTGTGTGTGCTCTGAATGAATATCAGAGCAAATTTGATTAGGTTTCAGTATTTCGTCAATTACTTTGCCGTAATTGAGCTGGTGCGCATATTTGGATTTAAAACATTGCCAATTTGAAGAAATGGTTTGGATTATCTATCTCTAAAACGCTTATCATTAGGCGAAAGGATCCAATATTGCTCCGTAATTCTATGTATGGTTGAGCTTTTGTTTGATTCCATTCATTTGGGTGAAATTGAATCTGGATCCTTTCTGCAAACAGAATTCCATTTTAATCAAGAAATTCCCAACAACAAGTCAAAAATCATACCGCTGCTTTGTAGTTTTTGTGTGTAGTTCCATAGTTGAAATTTCATCAACACCATCACCGAAAGCATAGAGAAACACCAAATCATTATAGAGCCATCGAGGCAGCCACATAGTACATTCAACACACTAGAAGAAAAAAAATAGGAAAAGAAGAAACAAAAGTGATTTTTTCATTATTATTATTTGTTTCGTGTGTGCTTCGCCTTCGGTTGTGCTTTGCACTTCATGCGTGTGATACATGAGTGAATACGACCGATGCTCAAGAGAATAAGAAAGATAAAAAAGAGACAACCGACCGAATAAAAGCAACAACAACAACTTGAGCCGAATTTAAAGAACCGAAAAGAGGGAAATGCATAGAAATAAGAAGAAGATATGCGTGTACTGGCTGCAATAGCCATAAATTTTAGAGCATCCATTTTTTTTATCGCTTTTGTAGACTTTAGAGTTCAAGACAAAAGGCTCTTGTTTCGATTGGTTCAACGGACGAATACATTGACCTAAGGATTTCAAAATGTTTTGCTGCTATTGTAAACAAACTTCTCACACTGAATTGGAGTCTCTCCGCCTCGCTCGTTCTGCCGCGCTCCGTTCGCATATACATGGAACTGTGCGTATGTCAATGCGATATCAGCGCTTTATTGTTTACGATGTGAACCATGAACATTCCGTCACCAATTGGCTCGAATTTAACGCAAACAACATTGTTGTCGTTGTACTATTCCGAAATGTATGTAAATTTTGTGGGCATATATTTCAAGTGCACGAGATGCTAAAGATTCGTTGTACTGTGCGAAATGAGCGAGCGTCAGGTACAAGAGCACAAACAAATAGTAAAATAGTAATAGTAATTTCTTAGAGAAAGTTTTTAGTATGTGTTTTGTTTTCTCTCTTTTGTATGGTTTTGGTTGAAAGCAGCTTTCCTCGATACGGTTTTCTGATAGTCAGCGACGATAGCTGCTTGTCCTTGTAGCGATACATTTCTTCTGTGATGCTGAATTAAAAACCGATATTCATCGATATGAGATCCACACACACGCACACACACAATCACCAGACAAAAAATGAGCACACGGAATATCGACGAGCTTCAAAGAGCAAGTGACCATTCACTTGAAGTATATTCATGCTACGATTCGCGTGCGTTGTACAAATATCAATGTTATGTTCATCAATAGAAAATGATAATATTCAAATTAATGTCTCCATTGTGCTTGAAAAGGAGAGAAACAAACAGGCACGCAAAATATGCGAATCCATTTAATGAAAAAAAAAAAACTGCCGCAACAATTGAATAAAACTGGTCATTTGCATAGTGCTCTCGAGGAGAGTGAAAGATCAAGATAAGGCTACGGCAGAGATGAGTGTGAGTTTCTTTGGTACTTCAAGTTTCATGCTTAAACCAAACAACGATGGATTCACCAAGTTGAAATATTTCCATGGATATTTCGCTTTGTGTTTCATACTCAGTGTGAACTGAAAGAGTCGGTACACAACCGAGAATATATGTGAGCGTGATACTTTACACAGCCTTGAACATTTTATACGTTTTTGTATGGCTGTGCTTATGCCGTCGCTTCCATTGCTGCTGCCGACGCCGCTGCTGCGGCTTGGTCGCCGTTTTTATGTTGATGTTGTGCTTTAAATAAACGTGTTTCAATGAGTTGTGTGTTCGCATTCGCATTCGCGCACACACAAACACACACGAAAAATTAATGAAATAAAAGAAGTGATCTACACACTTCAATTTGCGATAGAAGAATAAGTAGTATGTTGTTATAGAAACGGCAAAGCGGAGAAATAAAACGCATGAAAAATAATAAAAAGTAAAAACACAAAGTACAATAATAAATGAAAATGTGAAAACAAGCAATACGTTTCTGCGGTTATTCGGTGTGAGTGTGTGAATGTGTCGGTTGATTTGTAATGTGAATTTCATGAGCCATCCATGAAAACGGGTTACAATTTATAAATGCATAATCACACTCTCGTTCGCATGGACACCAAATAGATCGAGCGACTCTCTCGCATTATTATTTCTTTTATTCTGTCACACTCTTTCTTTTTTTTTCTCTCTCTCTCTCTCTCTCTCTCTCTCTCTCTCTCGTTGTCCCACTCACAACAATCGACCACACTGAACATGATAAAGCCCATAAAAGGTTTCTACTTCGTATCTCTCCCGTAGCATGCTTCATAGTTTACATATGTGTTTGTGTCTGCGTTTCTTTATTTCTCTTCGATTGCTGCTGTTGCTGGCTGAGTTTTTCTTGTACTTTTTTCTGCTATCACAATTCTATTTAATGAATACAGCCGTATCAATCAATTGAAAATATCTCTAGTTACCTATTAATTACTCTAATAACTCATATCAACCAAATACCGTACAGTACTATATTGAAGACGAAGTGCACTCGCTCGGAGTGCAAGTAAAGCGAGTAAAGCGATTAATCCAATGCTAAATATAACAAAAAAAGAAATTGTATTTATTATGTGGCGAATATATAGTGCAGCAAGTGAGAGCGATTATTATCACACGCCGCATATTTTCTCCGTAAACGTGAAGTTCATACAACAATTGCACTACATTTCTACATTTCTGTGTTGTGCTATGCTTCTTGTGCTCTTCTTCGTTCGCTTCATTTTTTCTTGCAAATTCTCTGTTTTGTACATTTGTGTGTTTCCATTCTGTTTCTATACGCGCGCGAATTTAATGTGAACACTGCCAATGGGAAACATAAATACTCGTTTCTCCCGCTTGTCAGCTTCCTCTTATACACAATTTTCTATAATAGTTTTTGGTATTTCTTGCGATCTTTTTGATATAAATGAATAATTCTTGTAATTATATTAATAGATAATGTCTAAATGACAACAGAAATTTCAAATCATTTCATCTTCTCGTGGAAAAACAGATACACAATTCTCTTTTGGTAGCGTAACCCAATCATTGTGCGCTATGCCAAAATTGATTTCATGCGACATGTAATGCCATCGAGAATTCAAATCAGTGAAACATATTCCGACTTCAATCGAAATAATCTGACCTGAGGTGAAATCTAACAAGCCGACATTTGATTTTCTTCACTTTTTGAATGCCTCTGAGACAAGAAACGTCGATTCTGTGGATTTATGAATACATTTTTTTGTCGAAATGTATATCTCACACCTGTTTGCCTCTTTTTCTTTTGTCACTTCGACAAGGTTCGATCAAGTTGGTGCAACCTATTGTCATTAAATGGCAAAATAGAAAAAAAAAACGTTGTGGCTTACATTTATAATAGCGAAACACACAAAACAAATAACATTGAATTCTTCGAGGCAAAGATTTGGTTTGCATTGGAAAACGTATTGTTAACTGTGAATTTTCATTGCAAAAAACTGTAGTCTATCATGTTGCATTCAAAAGCATTCCTAAATCGACTTTTATATGTCTTGGATGTTTTAAGCCATCATGATCAAAAGGCAAGATTGTAGAAACAGATAAATATGACAGCTTCAAGAGTAAAATGACAATTTGTTTTGAGTAAAAGTGAAATGAAACGAGTTTCGCACTCAAATTGCACGGAAACGGTAAAAGATATGAATATACACGAATTCTGGGACTCTATGAATATTTTGAAGTGATTTTTCTCTTCGTTTCTCTTTTGTCCACTTGCTCAAATGTAACTAAAGTCAAAAAAAATCCAGAATCAATCAACTGACCGACGAGTCATAAAAATTTTAAATTCAATCGCGACTAGCCGATTGACGGGAGAAATTAATCACGACGTAGTTGACGAAATACATATGTAATAGATGTATATCAGTAAAATATTTTCCAAATTTGGTTGGAAATTTTATGATTGCAACTGTAAATAATATTTTACCGGAATGTATGTATTAATAGCAGCACACTTTTTTCACATTTTTTGACGATGCTATCATCCAATACGGTGGTTAATGCACGCCTCGTCGGCAAACTCGTCATAGATAGCTGCTGATGATGATTGCCCATAGAGTAGGTGCAATCGCAACACTCTAGCTTCGCATTGTGGGGGTATTTAATATGTCTGTTTTCTTCGATGTGCCAATGAAAAGGGGCTAAATTGGATTTAAATCAATTTATTAGGTCCAGACACATCATCATTGACATTAAATGTCATTTATTACAATTGAAGAATCGTCCAAAATGTCGAAATGTCGCTGAGACAGAGAATGCACACGAACAGCGCATAAAGATGGAATGAGTCAAATATTCTCTCACATGAAATGTGTAGCTGGTTGGTTGGCGTGCACACAAAAAAAGAGCACACGAATCGAGAGACACAAAAAAAACTGCACCAACACACGACAGCTATCGCTCAAATGGCGATAAAAAAGGAACAAGTTGCATACAAATCGGAACAGCGTTGGGAAGAATACGCCGAAAATGAAACCGCCTAAATGATTTTTATCAATTATGGTGTCGCCATTGTCAGAGTACTATCTGAAATCTACAAATACCCAAAATGAATGAGCTGAAAAAAAATAAAAAACGAATCACGTTGAATGTGCTTTTTTTATTAATGGTATAGATAATTTTTGCTTGCAAAATAGGTTATTTGCTGTTTTCGTTTGCATATATTTTTTCCATGTAAAAGGCAACAAAACAGAAATATAGTTTATTTGCGAAATGAAAGCGATAAGATGAAAAGAAGAGTTCATGATAATCAGAGACAGTGCAAGAGCACACAAAAATCAGTTCTCTCCCAATGAACATTGATTGCCATTTCTATGTTTTCACGAAATATCGCGCACCGAAGTATGTCTCGCGCTTGATAATTTGCGAGAGTTAAAAGTGTACACATAACATGGAATGCAAAGGAGCGCATAGAGCAGCTCTCTCTCCCGGCCGCAGCAGCAGCAGCATCATCACCAACCAAGTAAACATTATAGACCAAGTTCTAGTATTATGGATTTTTGAACGCCATTGAATCGAATGAATGTTGCTTGAGCCACACATCAATGATGTGCCTTTGGGCTAAAAAACCAGCAAATTAATATGAACATATTACATTCTTCTTCGGTTTTTAACTTGGTCGGTCGGTCGATCGCATATTCACTGCAGCTCACTCACTCTCTCCGTGTGCCGTACGACTACATGCATCTCGTGTACCATCATCGTGCACACATATATGTACACGATTTTTTTGTCGCCGTATTTAATTTTTTCGTATGTGCGTTCAATATCACGGCGCACATCGAATGTATCAATTGCAAGAGCAACTGTGAGCGGGACAAGACGATGTTGTGCATTGGATTAGCAAAATCCGATTTGGATTCGTGTGGGGAGCGGGGGAATATTCCATAATTAACTGATAATTATGCAGTCAATGTAAGAAACTCTACTGAATGGTGGGAAAAAAAAGCCACGATGAAATTCGCTATTGAACGAACGCAAAAGAACAGAAAAGCATTCACAATGTTTTTTGGAAGTTGATTTGGAAACCGGCTTGAATGCGTCACCTGAATGTAAGATGAGTGCAGGCTGAGTTGAGTTCATTCGGCTCTTTATCGCTCGGCGACGATATAAAATGATATTTCCATAATATATTTTTTTGCTGCTAAGAGTGTGAAACGTCAGGAGCACAGAGCGTAGCATTACATAGATGTAAAGTGAAACTCAAATACAAAGGCCAACACTGAATTTGTGTAGACAAAATGAGAGCGCGAATGAACGAGAGTACATTCTATGAACAAATCAAGAAAAACAAGAAGAGAAAAAAAATGAACACACAAAAACATAGCAGAACACAAAAGCACAACAACAACCAACAACTGCGATATTATGTGCATTTGGTGAAAAAGGGAGAGAATTACATAGAGTCAAAATGTTTTGTCGTTGTACATGCAGAAAATGATAGGAATAGCTCTCTTCGTCTTAGTTCGTCTATGTTGTCTCGATCGACTGACTCCGAATATATTTCATATGCTATTTTCACTATGAGAGCTGTACTATAATTAACATTGAATTGCATTGAATTGGATGCAAAAAGGAAATATTCGTACCAGTGTTCTACTGTTCCAATGGTTCTATTTGGATTCAGTGCTGCTGTTGTCGTTGCTGCTGCTCTCGGATGCTTTTATATGGACGTATACACTTGCTTTCTGACTCACTGTGTGTGCGTAATGTGCATGTGGCTTTGCTTGCTATGCATGTGATTGAATTTCGCTTGTATGTAAAATAACAGAGACGTCGTCGCGTATATTTTTCATACATACTTATACGTAATGCAAACAGAGAGCTCTTTTCAGTGCATACTATAAAATCGAACACTGCGAAGATGTGTGTGTGGCTGCGATATTTTGAATGGCAAAAAAAATCTGTTTGTAACTCCGTCGTTGTCGTCGTTGTCGTCGTCGTTGTCGTCGTCGTTGTCGTCGCAGTAGTGCACAACGAAAAAGAAATAGAAATTCAATAAATTCCATGAGATACAATGAAGCAAAATGAATACGATGAATTTTTGTAATGTACATATACTTGAGTAGAACGATATTGCAAAATAAGAATAACAAATGGAATCAAAGCAAAGGCAAAGTAAATGAAAGAGGATACAATCGTACACAACTTTAATCATTTCGATCGACACCTAGTTTTTTTCCACTCTTGGTTTTTTAGTTTTTTTCCGTGTGAGAGTTTTAAATTTATTTGAGTCATCGGCTGAGAGCACCAACTCTCCCGACTCATCGAATTGTCTGCGTACATATCGAAAATAAACAATCGCTTCGACAAAATACGCACAGGATCCTCATGTGTTCGTGCCCATGGCGATTTCGATGCGTCGTTCTTTCGTTGTTGTATGTGAATAAAAAAAATGCAGAATCAAAGTCAAATATTTCGTACTTACACCGACAAACCAACCCGACCCGACCAAATATATAAACACCAGACAAAAATATACATTTTCTATATATTCAAAATGCGCGCAGAACATCAGCAGCAGCAGCATACATAGTATGTATAAGCGATATATTCTCGTGCAATATCCTCTTTTTCACATCCAAGAGCCATTGTTGCTATTAATGGCGTTATGTACTGCTATTATGTTTCACTACATTCTGCCAAGTGCAATCTCTCACTTGTCATCAATTTCATTTGCTTCATCTTGCTCTCGCTGTATCGCTGTCGGTTTCTGTCTCTGTCTCGTTCGGTACTAGGCTCACTCGAAAATGCATGGCTTAGGACTTGTTCTATAACCATTGTTATTGTTATATTTGCCGTTGATTCAATTAAATTAAGCCAACAAATAAACAAGCGAGCCAACAATCGAATGAGCCAACGAAACATTAATGAACAGGCACACATTGAAATGACAGACAAATGAGTAAATATTTAAGAGATAAAAAATGAATAAGAAGAAGCAGCAGAATAAGAAGCGCAAGACAACTGCAAAGAAAACTGCAAAGGGAACTGAAATTAATAGAAAATATTACGCATTAAGTGTGCGCTGTATAATAATGCATTGTGCATTTCTTCGTATTTAGCAATAACGTCGTCGTTCATGGTTCTGTGGCTAGCTCTGTTGCTCACTCGCTCACTCACGCGCTCACCATCGCATCGTCTGCGCTTTGTTCACTAACAGATCTGGTGTATTCTCCATGTGTACGCGGAATGTATGCGGATACACACTCTCTCTCTAGCACACACAGTCGCCACACAATGCGACGATATATACGACGCGCGAGAGAAGTGCAATTGAACATTGAAAGCGTGTATTGTATGTGAATGGCATGTAAGATTATAGTATTCGTGGAAAGCGAGATGGAGAGTTTTATTGTGTGTTGTGTATGCATGGGGATTCCGTGTTTCGTTTGGATCTCGTCTTCGTTGTTGTTGCGTGTATGTGTGTGATTTTGACCCCAAAACGAAAATTTCCCTTTTTTCAATATGCATCGGCGGAAAAGCACTAGAAATAGCCAGCACAATATACAATCAAATAGCACAACTAAAAAAAGAAAATCTACCCAATATGTATACATAGAGCAAAGATTCAAACATTCACACACAACGGAATTTGCTGTTCCAATGTATGTATGTATTGGAATATGGCATGGTTTTGTGTGTGCTTTTTTCTCTTCTTTTTTCTGTTCGCGTTTCAACCGATTTGGTGGCTGCCCCGCTGCCGCCGATTGTTGTTTGATCAGCATTGACTAAAGAAAGCGAACAATACGACCGATTAATCGAGTCTTTGAAGCCGCAAATTTCAATAACTTACATCAACGATTATTATTGGTATCTCGGAGAAATGCGTCAAAATTCAAATTGCTCGCGTACACACCGAGCGCTCTTTCTCGATTGCATGCTAGGCAATTTCCTTGGAATTCGATGTAAGCCAAAGCAGTCGTTGATCTAAAAGTGAAATAAACTATATATATATACATGTACGTACTATATTGATTTATTACTTATATGCTCTACGTGTGCCGTTTTTATTTTCTACGACTGATCCAATGACGATGCGCGACCGAGATAGAGAAAGTTAGTCGACAGTTACCACAAATATCATGTGTGTGATCTCGAAATCGTTTGTTCGCTTGTATAAATCGCTTTTCTCGCTCTCGCACGAGCGCCCGCTCGGCCGCTTGTCACTCCTTTTGTCTATTTCAATATTAATGATGAATCGGTTGACCGTTTGCGTACGTGAATTTTCCATATGTGTAAATCTGTATGGTGCTTTTTTTTCTTGCCCATAATACGTGCATTCGTATGAACAAATATTATCGATGACTATTGTTAGTCATTGCCTTCAACACCGCAGTGTACTGTTACCGTTACGTTCGATTTTAGTTATTATTGTTGACATTTTGCAAACGACATTTTAGTTTATATGGGCTATGACCGACGTGTGAATCAAAAGACAACGACCAATACACTTTCTTCAACTTTGGTAGTGAACGAACGCGCGCAGAGTGATTAAACTCATCTAATAAATGTATACTTTGTTATTAGTGTTTTCTGTAATTGCCTGCTGCCACCGTCATTGTTGTCGTTGATTTTGTGGTGCCGAGTTTCACTGTCCGACACGATATTCTATTTGGCCTGTGCTGATATTTTTGCTTATATTTTTATTTTATTTATATATTTATCAAACGATACACATTGTAAACGGCGAGAGTCACGGGCTTCTGCTTGTTTTACTCACTCTCTGTACTGCATTTTTTTTAACGTGTGTGCCGTCGCTGTCAGTGTGCACATTTTCAGAAATATTTCACCGCTTTTTTTGCGTTAATGCTTTGCATAACATGAATATAAACAATATTTCGGCATACAACATCCACCACCACCAGCGATATTTGATCCGCGCGAGAAAAAAGTATTTAATCGATTATTTATTTATATTATTTCTTTTAAAATGTGTGTTATAAATATGAATTAAACACACAAATCTCATACTCAGCCATGCATTTAATGTGGTTGGCCGAGTGCGCACATCGTTTATTTTGGTGGAATGATGATTGCAGCGTCAGCGCGACCAGAAATTCATAACACCTCCAACGTTTCGGTATCCGGATCTACTCTTGCACCTCTTTTGCGTTCACAATAACAGCAGCAATGATGTGTGTATTATTAAAATTTGGCGTTTTATTTTTTATTTAGCCCCAATATAAATGGGCTGTGTGTATGTAGCCGCATACATTGAAACCAGGAGGACATTGTGTTCACAAAATTTGTGCTTTTGGCTATCGATCGATTGATAAAACAATCTTTTGTTTCTTCGGTTCATTTTGTTTTTGTTTATATTACTGTTGATGTATTTATTATTTGGACATGTCAATTTGACTGGTTTCATTTGTGTGTGACACGCACATGGAATACGGTCAACGTACACAATAATGCGTTGTGTATGTGTGTGTGCCATCATTCATGCAAAAATATAAATGATGAAAGAGAAAAAAAACGCAACGTTTTTGATTTCAGCGTTTTGCAAATGTTTTTGAAACTGCCATTTTAAACGCCACTCATAAAAAAACGGCAATTTGCACACCGAGCGATCAAAATAATCACATTGAAAAATATCGCAGCGCAGTTTTAATTCCATTTCACAAAAGTCAGTTCACATTTTCCATTTTCTTGCCCTGTCTCTATATATCGTTTAGACCCGAAATTATGATGAAGAAAATAAGTTACACGCACTCAAACACACTTACTATGGAACATGTAATTAATGCTTGCTGACCTTTGACCTCGGACAAATACTACAATTCATACATACAATTTGAGCAGGCCAAAGAGCTCGACAAAAAACCAGCTCGAAAAATTCGACATGAAGTGAAATTACGAATTATATCCAACTGAGAGAGAAAAACCCCGGTGAAAAAAGTACGCACAAATAGTCGAACTAACAACAAAACAACTTGCGAAATACGTGTGTTGTGATCGAACGAATGACTGGAGCAAGAAAAAAAACACACACACACACACAAAGCTGAGAGAAAAAATATTAACCACAAAAATTGTCGAAATTACACCGAGCAGCAGTGTGCGTAGTGAAGGAGTGTGACCTCAACACATCAGAACAAGGTCGTTCATCGTTTATTTTATTTTTATTCGAGTTGTAGTGCTGTGTTATTCATTATATTTTATTTTTTTTCATAATTTTGTTGCCTTCGTATTTCTTGTGTGCTCGAGGTTCGATACATAGTCTCTATCAAGCGAGCGCGCGCAACTCACTCTCCAGTTGTGCCACTCTTTTAGTTGGTTTGTTGTGTCAAAAATAAGTTGGTTCGGATTTTTTTGCATGCAACGAAAATTATTATCTTCGCGATAGCCAAGCTCTCTCTTCTACTCACAATTTCGCTATCTTTTGGTGATGGTTAGAAAATCACATCCAAATTCCAAGAGTAAAGCACTGCAATGGAGTGCGCCAACGAAAAAACAACAGCACAATCGAATGACTTGATCCAAATGAATCCATTCAATTTCAATGAAGAGATAACATTGCGTCATTCAAACCGATTAATAGATTTTAAGCGCATTTTTGCGCACATCATCAATGCAATGGAATTCAGAATGTAATTAATATTCACAACCATTATCGATAATTGCAAATCCATACAACATCAAAGAGTGACGCGCGCACGCCTTGAGTATGTACACTTGGAAATGTACAGAAAATGAACAATATAAACACATACAAATAATTCAAGTGGTCTTCGTATTGAGCATTGAAATGTTTGTCAGGAAATGAAAATACCAATGCAAGTTTCGACTCCGTCATGTCTAATACCATCCCAAATAAACGCAAAAATGTACGAAATCAACCGTACACAATCAAGAAATGAACAACCGGAGCAAGCATTAATTATAACACTAGAATATTTACGATTTCTTGATGAAAAGTAGCCTTGACAAAAAATTGTGTCTATTGTAGCTTTCAATAAGTTTATGCAACAAAATAAATAGTTAATAGAAAGAAGTCGAAGAACAGAAGTGGCGTCTTCTCCTTATGAAGCTCGCAACAAGTGGCCCAAAAAAAGTTGCAATTTAAATAAATTAGACATTAGTTACGACAAACGGAGAATGTGCGATCCAAATGTAAACAAAACGAATACACTCTAATCCAACGCAATCTGACCGCAGAAGAGAGTTATATTTATATAATAAAGAGACCATTTATGATTATTCTCTGCATATGTTTCGACACTTTCAATGAATCACATGAAAATGAAGACAAATCATCTTACAAGTAAAGTAGCAATAGAAAAATTGTGGAGCAAAAACTGAAATAAATAATTCGATCGCTTGGATTTGTACTTCGCTCTTAATTCTGATGCAGATGCCTATACTTGAATAATGTTAGTAGAAATCTTTTCGATGCAGGTAATTGTTCTTCAATTAATCGCTAAAGGTCAAGAGTGGCTCTTGAGACGATTTCTGAATAAGCGTCACATACACCAATAACTGAATGTGTTTTTCGCGTTGATTCTCATCGTTAGTATTGTATACACGCGGGAAAAAACTTCTCTAGATACAACTTATATATATGCACACACACACAATCGAAAGCTACATATTCGTCATCTGTAAGAATTCAATGTGCAGTGCACATTAAATGAATGAACCAATCTCATTTTCGATCGTAGGTGCTTTTTCCATTCATCAGGCGCAAATAAATCGATTTTTGGGATGGATTCATTTGATTCTCATGAAAAATCTGAATACCGATTTGAACCGATGAATAATTCATTCAGCATTTACACAAATGTCAAGAATCTATCTGTATTTATTGACTTTTCTCTTTCTCTCTGATTTCAGATATCAACATGATTTAATCTAATCAATATAATGGAATGCAACAGCTCACGTGGTAATTAATAATAACGTACAGGTCAGCGTGCAAAACGGAATAAAGTGACACAATAAATCACGTAGTGAAAATTCAAAGAAAATCACTAATTAACTCAAACACAACATTTCAAGGAACATACTTTATATACAGGAGAGAAGAAAAGAAAAAAATCAATCGTGAAAAAATAAATCGTTCTTTGAAGCGCAAAGAAAAATGTCAGACAAAATGTGCAAGTGATTCTTACACAGTGCATGACCAGCATGTGGTGTAATATTTATTATTTGTAAATGCATTTCGACGGAAATAAAAGTGAAACGAACTGCAAATATCGCAATCATAAGATATCATCTATACGAATGTGCGAATATAATAATAATTATCAACGATACGACACCACACAAAGACAGCTGAAGAGCAAGTAAATAGTCGAAATACAACAAAACGAACAGTCGGTACACAAAAAAGATTGGATGGAATTTTATTAAAAATGAATCGTAATATTCAATCGCCGACTAAATCGTTATCGTCACCGCCTTGGACATCGTTTGTTACCAGCAGTAACAGTGGATTCAATGTGATACCGGCAGTAAATAACAATGGCAGCACAATGAATGCATCCATTATCAATATGTCGGGTACACAACAGTCGCCTCTTCAACAGCAATCCTTCACTGCCACCATACACACCACGGGCACCGTACAAAATCAAATTAACTCGAACAGGTAACGACGCACTTTTGCAAGCTCATTATTGTTTTATCTACTTCTTTTTTTAAAAAAATGTAAACACTTAGGCACTTGTGTCTCCTCTCTATCCCTCTCGAATTGTGTGACACACATTCACTGACAATCAATTAAAACCATTTCGTTTTTCTACTGAAAATTGCAGAATTACAAACGATTCGCAATCGAATCAAGTGCAAGCGCCTCCATCTCACCTCCAACAATATTCAAATGATTCACAGTCATCAATCGATAATTCATCGATGCGATCGATCAAAGTGAATGGTAAAACGAGTTTTTTAGCGGGAAATGGCAGCATTGGCATCAATAATGTATCGGGCAATGGCAATATTAATTCAGAAAAAATTTATTTAGCAAATAATGTCGATAGGAAGAGCGTGACGCATCAGCAGCAGCAGCAGCATATAGGTTCAATAAAAGCTCTGTATGAAGAACTCACCAAAACCATACCGTATCAAAATCGTGGCTCCGATTTTATCACTTATTTGCTAAATGGCCACAAAGCAAACAATAAAACTCAGGCCATTGCTATGTTAAATTCACTAATTGAAAATGGATACCTGTTGCCGATGAATGCAAATGCATTGGATGAAAATAGTGACGGCGACAGACTGGTCGAATTCAATGAAAATTACATTTATCGATTACTAAAGACGAACGATAGCATTTCTAATAGTAATAGTGCGTTCGCCTTGAGCCTGGACGTCGATAACAATTCGTCCTATCCGAATCGACAAGAACCAAATATGATGGGTGAGTTGCGAAATTCCATTATCGATAAACTTCGTTTTTTCTCAAAGTGTCGAACGATCGCGCTCACTGAACAATTTTATTTTAATTATGACGTTTGATAAACAAAATTGTAGGTCAAGAAGATCTTTCGCCATCGAGCAGTCTCAACGGTTACGGCATGAATGACTGCAGTGATCCGAAACGGGCCAAAAAAGGGCCGACGCCTCGGCAACAAGAAGAATTATGCTTAGTTTGCGGTGATAGAGCTTCTGGTTATCATTATAATGCGCTTACATGTGAGGGTTGTAAAGGTCAGTATATACAGGATAAGCAATAAACATTGACCGTGTTTTTGTTCAACTCGGTCGGTCGTTTGTGTTGCTTTTTGTCGTTGTGTGTGTGTGGAATGACGCCACTCTCCTTTGATTCTAACAGGATTTTTCCGACGGAGTGTTACCAAAAATGCGGTCTACTGTTGTAAATTCGGGCACGAGTGTGAAATGGATATGTACATGCGGCGCAAGTGTCAGGAATGCCGACTAAAAAAGTGCTTAGCAGTTGGTATGCGACCTGAATGTGTAGTGCCCGAAAATCAATGTGAAATCAAACGTAAAGAGAAGAAAGCACAAAAAGAAAAAGATAAACAGAAAGTTCCACCAGCGCTAAATTCATTTGATGCGTATAAAAACGAAATACCAGTGTTAATGAAATGTGACCCACCTCCATATGCTGAAGCAACGGTAAGACTTAAGCGATCTTCCCTTTGTGTATAATCATTTAATTTGCATTTGTTTTCATTTTACTCCAATTTTGTTTTCGTTGAGTTGTTGCGTTTGCTTACATTTGCAATTTGCATAAATGAAAATGCATTCGCCTTCTAAAAACACAATTGGTTTTTTCCATGTTTTGTTTTCTTATTTAAATATCAATCATGTAAATAATGCGTTTGCTTGTTTTCGTTCGATGTAACAGCAACTTTTACCGCAAAAACTAATGGATGAAAATCGTGCACGGAATATCCCAGCTCTGACGCAGAATCAATTAGCAGTGATTTACAAATTGATATGGTATCAAGATGGTTACGAGCAGCCATCCGAAGAAGATCTAAAGCGAATTATGATCGTAAGTGAATCCTTTTGAACACTTATTTCACTGGAATACCACCAGTTCATGTTTGTCTATTGAAAATGAAAAAGAAACAAGATCATGACTAATTCTAAATAATTTTTTCTCCTGCAAAAATCAATTATCGGCGTTTGCAAATAACAGCAAAGCTCTCCGGATGAAAACGAGGATCAAAACGATATTCATTTTCGTCACATCACCGAAATCACCATTCTCACAGTACAACTGATTGTTGAGTTCGCTAAGGGTTTGCCAGCATTTACGAAAATTCCTCAAGAAGATCAAATAACACTGTTGAAGGTAAGGAATAAGACACGGCTATTTCCATTTCATTTACATGTGATTAAATTCCGTCTGATAGCGGTCAGGTTTCTAATCGATTTTTTTTTTCTCCACTCTCGGCCCATCTATCGTCTGTCTATCAACATATCCATTGATTATAACACACTCGATTTGAATCAAATTACTGTCTCGTCTGATGTCAACGCTATCGTCGCTGCCACTGCTGTTCGCATGACCGAATTTCCGGAAATGCGCACACATACAAACAGGCTTGTTCCAGTGAAGTGATGATGTTGCGAATGGCCCGACGATATGATGCAGCCTCCGATTCCATATTTTTCGCCAATAATCGTTCATATACACGTGAATCGTATCGAATGGCCGGTATGGCAGACACAATCGAAGATCTGTTACATTTTTGCCGTCAAATGTATTCGATGCGTGTTGATAATGTCGAATACGCCCTACTCACGGCCATCGTCATCTTTTCCGATCGGCCGGGTCTCGAACAAGCTGACCTGGTGGAGGCAATCCAAAGCTATTACATAGATACATTACGAATTTATATAATGAATCGACACGGTGGCGATGTCAAGTGCATGATCGTTTTCGGTACATTGCTGGCAATTTTGACCGAGCTGCGAACGCTGGGTAATCAAAATTCCGAAATGTGCTTCTCATTGAAGCTAAAGAATCGCAAACTGCCACGGTTTCTCGAAGAGATTTGGGATGTGCAGGATGTTCCAAACGCATATTCGAACAACACATCAACTACATCAACGGTCGTGACTTCGGCAACCACCATAATACCCCAACATCAAACACAATCGCAGCAACACTAGAAAAAGCACAACTCAGAAAATAGAAAACACATACACACACACACATACATATATATATATATATATATATATATATATATATTTAATAGAATTCAACATCCGTAAGATTGAGAATATTATAGAGAAAACACGAGCAAAATAAGCCAGCAGAAATTTAATTTAAATACACTCATAAACAATGGGAGATGTAGAAAAGCATGATGAATACAGAGACAAACAAATACAAAGAAATCAATTTTCAAAAAAAAAAAAATTATTGTAAAATAAACACGTGCTAAGGCTAAAGCAAGTGATGTGACGAGAGAGTAGAAAAAGTAGATGTGAGCTGCGATGAGCGCGCTGAGACAACATAAAAAACAAAGCAAATTAAACTATATGAATTACCTCTTATATTAGGAGAAAACGCGTTGAGAGTATGTGCGTGTGATTTCGACACAAAATAATAGCGGAGCAGATGATGATGAAAATATACACACACACGCTAAATAAGATGAAACAAGAAAAAAATCGGCTGTAAATGACGTTTTTCATTTAATGATGGAGTGTAGCAATAGATTTAGTCAGATTGAATGTTTGCTCTCATCGAAAAACATTTTGTGTAAAATGTATATATTTTTAAGGATCTTAGGCTTAGGTTGAAACAAGAAAGTAAAAACGAATACGGTTAAAAACATACAGTTTAAAAAATGATTCCTTTTTTGTTTTTATTTTTTACTAAAAATGTTTGATGAATAACATCAACAACAGCAACAAATTATATGATGTTTATGATTAAATGGTTAAGATAATCCGCAAGAAAGAAACAAAATGGTGTTCGAAACATTACATATGGATTTATGAGAGAAATTAAAATGAGAAAGTAAATGATAGACGGCGATTCGCGCATAGATGATAGATGCAGGCAACACACAAACACAAACACACTTTCAAATGCAGAGTTTTATTAGATTATTATTGAAGAAAAAAAGTGGAAACATACACTCACTGAATGCGTGCGGAAAAAACACACGTTAAAATCAATTATCAATTTCTATTCTAATCACTGAAAATTCTGTGCACGTCCATTCAACACATATTCATTCATTGCGATTTGAATTTGGATCAAGCATGCGAAAGCATAAAATATTTACGATTTTACGTATATTTCATTGAAAGATCACGGCAGATGAAATTGTTGTTTCCAAACAAAAACAAAAAACGGGAGAAATAAAATTGAAAATGAAACAAAAACGCATAGAAAACAGTTTAAAGATAAACACAAACACACACCGACCATAGAACGTTTTATTGACGAATAGATGAAGACGAACGGCGTACGCGCACCGAAGCTCCACTTCGTATGCAAAAACCCAAGTATTTATAAATTCCGATAGAACGTTTTAATGTGGAAAATAAATAGAGAAATCTAAATGTGGAGGAAAGAAATTCTATTGTTAAAAAGAATCATATGAACAACAAAAACACTTATGTTTTTTCGGTTTAATTTATAAGGCATGAAAAATGGAAACAACTCTAATATTACTTCACAATTTCCCTCATTTTAGGCACACAAACACACACACACACACACACACACACACACACACACACACACAATTCAAAGTGAGAATTAATGCATATAATTCATCCATTTCATATGAATCATTCATACTTCTCCGATTGATTTGAATCAATCGCGACCTTTTTTTATTGTAACTTTATTTTAAAATCGTAAAAAAGATTAAAAACAGTTTCAAACAAACAAACGAAAAAATGAGACAAATCTAAATTTTTGGGACTGTACAACGATGCACACAAGGGAATTGTTGATGATATCGCCAATGACCGAAAAAAATTTAACGGCGTTTTTTTATTGATGAATTCTTTCCACACTTAATTCGCACAATCAAAACAAAATCAATTTAAACAAACTTTTAATTGTTTCTTTCGAAATGCATGCATTTTTTTTGATCATTCGTTCGTTAATATTCTATTTAGCTCAACAATTTCGTTGTGTGTTGATGTGCATTCGCTGTCTTGAATTTGAATATTCAGAAATTTGGCCTTTAACAAATTTAATTAAGAAAAAAAAATTTAACACAGTGAGAGAGATTAAAAAGATAGAAGCGAGATCTGCCGTTTACAACATTTTTAATATTTAATAATAGTTATTAAAAACTAATATGCAAGTTTCCCACACACCCCCGACTATCTCTACACATAATTTTTTTCATTATAATTTGTTTCTTCATTTCTCTTGAAAATAAAAACAAACAAATAGAGGAATTTCGTTATTCGATATTGCAAAGTGTTTAGAATTGGTTTTTCTTATTGAATTTATATTTTTGAGCAAAATAAATCTGGTTGATTCGACAAATAAATTGCACATATAAGAAAGAAAACCAAAATGTTTCGAATTATGATTTTTATTTTTTGTTTTTGTTCTTTTTTTTATCAGAAAGGGACCGGCGACTGATGAAATGCGATAAAAATTCGGGATCGATTCTATTCGATACGCAAACGAAGGCAGACTTAATTCAAAACATTTGTGCATTCAGAATTTAACGAAACAAAAAACCAAATCCTACCGTGTAGGTATCTGTGTCGTACATTTGAAACCGTTCTCGTTCGAACAAACCAAAAAAATTAAAGCAGAATCAAATTCAATCTTCCTTTATTTTTCTATGAAAATTATTTAAAATAAAGAAAATAAAATAATTCGAAACGAAATACGAAACGATTTGGTACAACCAACGGACAAAATGATGGAAGACTTTTTGGAATTTTTTTCGGATAAAATTCAATGAAAATCGCAAAAAAAAAAAACACTTTTTAGGCTAGTTTGATATGAAAAATTATTGCAAATTGCATGCGTCGACTGGGAAATTTGTGCGAATGAATTTTTGTGTATCCTTATTTTCCACTTGCAGATACTTTGAGAATCGAAAACAGCCAAATCATCAAAACGAATCATTTATTGATCTATTTCCACCGATTTCTATTCAGTTTTGATAAATGGTGAGCAAATTTCATCGAGTACTATTTTTAAAAATGAGACTAAGCATTGAAATCACTGCGAACAACGGCGTTCTTAGAATTAAAATTTGTATGCAAAAAAAATTGAAACAATTTAAGAGAAATTGGCGACGAATATTGGCACACATACACACAAATACATAATTAATTTTAATTGATGTAATTTTTGATAAACGAAACCGTAGCAAACTCATAATTCCCCAGAGATACGTTTTTTTCCGTAGTGTTAAAATTCGGTCCAAATCGGTTGCTTGTGCTATTTCAAGTAACACACCAATTTTTTTGATCGCAAACTCATTCGATGTAGATTATAATAGATCACGTTTTAACAACCATATTTTTTCTAGAAAATAATATTTCTTTGAATAGTCTAATATAGTTTTCCGTTGTAATCATCTTCGTGTGTATTTCTAATTTCGATTCCATTGTTGCGTGAAACAATTTCAATCGTTCATTCATTCATTCATCATATTATTGAAAATGCTAAAGATTTACATTGGCCTTCATCGAATAAATGTTCGTTTTCAACTCTGTTTAATTCGAATTTCATCTATTTTCTCGATTCAGCCGCTGAAATTTCACACGTGTGAGCCCTTTCTCTCCCTCACACGCAAGCGCACGCGTCAGAGATTTATCATCGCAATTTTAGGGATAACATTCAAAGTTAATCTTGAGTTGCTTTTACGGAAAATGCTTGATATATGAACTGATACCTATAAACACTTACACACACATACACAAAAAAAGAGAGAAGATGCGACAAGGAATAGAGAAATACCATTAAAAGTTAATTCATGGAAAATTATACCGGAACGTTGTTGATATACATACCAATCAAATGCAATCCGAAAAGCAAAAGCAGACCGGTGAGCACAAATTTACAACATCACCATTATTTAAAACAATGAAATAAAAATCAAGCCAGCACGAAGCATGGTTCGATGACTAATCCACAAGACATCGATATCATGCAATTTCAGGCAGAATAACAATAAAATCGAATAAATAGCAAACGATTTGCAAGTCCGAAACATGTGTGAATAATTTGCATGTATAGTTTTTTCTTTGGTCGTTTCGTTCGTTCGATCATTCGAGAAGTTAGTTTAAGATATTGACTGAACGTAAGAAGGTAAAAGGAGATGGAGACGATGATATGTATGCGTGCGCTTCAATGGCACCCTTGTTTAAGATACCGATTGCATTATGACTTTCAACCAAAGCCTTTGGAGCCTTATTTTTTCGATCTTTCGGTTGCGTTTCTTTCTCTCTTGCCTTTTATTTCACAAAATTGCGCAGCAATCGTTCTTTAACGTAAATCTGCTGCTCTTTTTTTCAACCATAAAAAAATGTGTATTTATATAATGAAAACAATGATGATGACTTAATTTTCGGCATTTCCGATGCTAATTTTTTCTATCTATTGTGGATTATTTTGAGCATCGGAACGAAAAAGTGGCGAGGAAATCGAATTTGAAGAGGGGAAGTGCGAAAACTAAGGGGAAGAAGAGCGATCGTTGAATATGATAAAAATTAGGAAACAAAATAACTACTGTTAATACACGATCGATATTTAAACAAGAATTAAGAAATGAAGGAGAAAGCGTTATGGAAACAATTTATTAAAGATGGACTTATATTTAAATGGAGCTACAAAAAATGAATAGAAAGTAAATGACAGTTGAAAAAAATTATGCATACAAATTCTATTAAACAGTTGAACTTTTATGGATATCATTGAAGATGAAGACGACGTCAAATGACCCCGCAGCCGCGTGTTTTCAAACGCGGCTAACATTATTTTGGTTTTTGTTTCGTTCAAAGTGATTCTATTGAATTTGAACAGCGTTTGATTGTGAGGAGAAAACACGTTACAGAAAATACAAAGTGACATTACGATGTAGCCTAATACACGCATCGCTGTTCCGTAATAAGTGTCCGATTTAAATATCCAGTGCTGATATTTTTACTCGGATACTTTACATCAGTTTTATGGTACGACACACACACACACATACACATTCATATACGCAAACAATCGATGAACAACAAAAGATTCGACGGCGTTCAGTATATTTTTGAAAATAAATCATGGCATGGATTGCAACATTCGACTGGGAAATAGACAGACATTACAAATTACACGAAACAAATACATGAATATTTAATGAAACAAATGAAGAGATCTATAAAATTTGTTGTAACAAATTAAGCGATAGCTAATATGACACTTTAAGGAAACTAAATAAAAAAAAATAAAACAAAATGATATAATATTACGAAAGATTATAAAAAGATGAAATATTATGACAAAACTAAGGTGCGAATCCAGAATGATCACAAAGAAGAAATGGTTTAACAAATACAGACAAAAAATATTAATTTAATAGGTTGTAGTTTTATATATTTAAACAAAGATGATAAACATGGAATAGCGACAAAGTGTAATAAGAATAAAAAAAACGAATCGGCAAATGGAAAAAAAAAATTATATACACACCCGAAATCATCTTGATGACAAGGACCGAGAAATGAAAATCTCAATAAAGAATTATGATAAGTCTTTGATTGTGTAGCATGACGACATTTTTTCATTTCAAACCAATTCCTCAACCCATTTCTGTTTATGTAAATGCTCTTTGGCTAAATGAATATAAAAGAAAAAATCTAGCCCCCAAAAAAGATAACAAAAAAACAACAACAATTTTAATAAATTGCAATTAATCTATCTAATAGAATTGGAGAACAAACAAAGATGATTCATTTATTCTTTCGTATTTTTGAAATTATTATTATACATGCATATTATATGATTAAAGAGAACGTGAAACATGAGCATTTGATTTGATTTTTATTTGGTTGAGATTGATGGCTGATGATGAAGAAAATATGGAAAAACCAGTTACGAATTGAACAGAGAGAGTTTATTTCGATCGTTGTTGTACTATCGTTTTTGTTTTTGTTCATTTTCAATCAACCACATCACGAGAAAATAAATTAAGTGCATACTGTATTCGTTTCGTTTGCTTATTTTTTGTACGCTCATTTGTTTGAATGGTGTTCCGGTGTCAGAAATGCGACATTTATCAGTGTTAAGATGCTGCTGCACATTGAAAAGTTAAAATTTATTCTAGCTTCACATTCAAATGGCAATATTTGCGTCTGAATTCATTCATCAGTGTCGTGCAGCGTGTTGTGTGAATTATGCGTGAGTTATCTAAGGCGTTATATTTGACTTATATTTCCCGTATGCACAATCAATTTAAATTGCACTTAATAACATGGATGCCCCAAGTTACAGCCAACAAATCATATATTATACAAAGAATGCGATTCGTGCATTTGTTCGTTTTTTCAGTGCTTCGATGTCGTTTGCGAACACCATTGAGGTTGAAATTAGCGCATAGTAAATGGCTCTTCCTCTTTCCAAATTCGTTGAGTTGAGTCGCCGTCGGTCAGTTTCAGAGTCATTCTTGTTTGCATCTTAGGGAGAACTGCGAATTAATATCGCATTTGTCGCGCGTTCGCTAGACGGGTAAATGTGAAAATTGATGGAAGTAAATAAATAATAAAGCAATCGTGATACAGGGCAAATATCAGCCGACAACAACTGAAAAAAATGGATGTGTGTATAAATATCAATACTCATCGTAAGAAAAACAAACATCGAGAATGACAAACAAAAAACAGCGTTTATTTAAACTTACAATTGTGAATCACGAGACAGAAAATGAATATGATGAGTACACCAATAGTACAACATCCCAACAAAAGGAAAAGTCAGAGAATCGACAGCAACGCCAGCAAAAAAATCTTCTACGACAAGAACAACACTCAGCCTCAGTTTGAGAATGCCAGTGTGATGTGCATATGATCTCTGGTAAAAGTCATGTGCTAAAAAAAATCGTTGTAAGAAGCACAATGAGCGTATCACAATAATGACGACATCAACGCGGTAGTGACAGAGGGAATCTATACCAGTACCAGCGAGAAAATATCATGCACAATTGTACATAATGCGCCATAATCATTAACTTCAATTTTCCTTTCATTGATCTCCTCTCTCTTCTTTTACGTGCGCTTCGCGTTGTTTTTTTTCCGACTCAGTTTCTCTTTTTCTGCGTTCATTTCGAGCATACTTGCGTGCTACTGCTACTGTTGCTTTTTTTCTTCTTTTTTTTATTTTTTTTCTTCCCATAGGCACTCTCCGGTGTGTCGTGTGATGTCCGAGAAACAGAAAAACCCACTCTGAATACACACGCAAACCTGAACGCGATCTTGGAACCATTTATGCTCTGTCGCATACGAAAGATACCAGTGCGAGAACGTGAATTTCGCAACAAAAACATTGGGACGCTGTGTGTATCCGATGTTTTCTGTTTCTCTTGTTTTGATTTCGTTTTCTTTTTCGGGTTTTACACATATAAAATCATGCAGCGAACGAACGAGCGCAAACGCTTACTGCGTTTTATGTGCTAGCACATATGCTGCGCTCGATCTGATCAGCTCATTTCTCTTTGCATTTCCATTTAGGTATAAATCAAATGAGCGTTTTCGCTATCACACATCTCTCGTGACATGCACAGCACACATTCACACAGACCCACATCATGAGAGTAAATGTGTATTTTGATTTCCTATGCTCTTCGGGCTATGGCATTTCGTTGTAATAAGGTCATTATTACATTATTTTCCTTTCTTGTTTAGTTGTAAGCACATTAAACGATGCATGCCGCTATCGCTTTTATGCGATTCACATTCCTACGGTTCAAGACAGTGTGGCCAAAGTATAGCGAAGTTTAAGGTTGAGCTAATTGATGCTGCCACTTTTCCTCTCGATTCCAAATCCATTTTACTCGGTTTCTTATTGATTGGATCAATATTTATCGAAGCTAGCAATGACTCACTCCAGTTAGGAGCTCATCCATGCTTAAAAAAGAATTTATTCAATCAAATGTGAAACTGGAATTTTTCGCTGATGAGCCACCGTATCCGTGAACACAGAACACACATTCAATGAAAAAAATTGTTGGTATCAAAAAATCCTTTCTGCAAATGCAACGCGTTTCAGATTAAGTATATTCGTGTTCGTGCACATTTCACTCGATTGTTTCAATGTTGCTGAGTCGGAACGGATAGAGGATGGTATCGTGATAGTCATCGGCTTACTCTTGTGCCTTGCATAAATTCTTCTACATTTCGATGTAAATTTTCATTCTACATGTCACACATACACATCTGACTAGCAGCAACCAGAATATTCATCTAGATGGCTATTTGAATGGCTGGTTGTTCGTTTTATAAGCACTTCGCTCAAGTGAGACTGATGAATTCGTCACCAAAATGACGAGTTTCTATGTTTCTCCTCTCGATCTCCCTCTTTCTCGGTTTATTATTATTCAGAAAAATAAAAATTCCGACTTAATCGCAATTATTTTTTCAACCGACATAGATGGTTTCGAGTGGAAAAGATGTGTGTGTTGTGCTGATGATCGCACAAGCAGACACAAAATCGTGTATTCAATTGTGCAGGTATTTTTTTTTTTTAATGCGAACCAACAATTTGACCTTGGAAATCAAAATTCAAATGTTTTTGTTGTTAGCTGGTGCTGTTGTTCCCTCTCTCTTTCTAAGCGTGTGTGTTTTCACGTGTTTGTGTGTGACTTGCGAGCACACTACAGAAGCAGCAAATGCTACAGCATGGTTTTCTTCTATTTTTGATCATTTGTAACGCCAAATCGCTATATTTTCCTTCCGATTCGCCAATTGCTGCATCATATGCATACATAGTGCGAGCAGCTCGATTCACTGCTTATGTTCACCGATGTTCACGGTTTATGCTTGGTTGCGCTTCAGAGGCGAATACATTTCAAAATAGAAGGAAGAATGGCAAATTGGCGTCGTTTCATCTAATTTCAGCATGTCTATCGTCGTACCTGCAGCAAGTAAAATGCATATATTTATTGAGAGAAAATACATGTCACACACACACACACACACACACACACACACACACATGCAATAGTGCAACGAACGAGCTGAGAAAATACCTAGAAAATCATTCATTGCATATATTCTGTATGTAATTGGATAATGTTATTGATTGCAGATGCATTTGCGTATGAAACTTTTCATTGAATACACAAATTAAGTAGAATCGATTGCATTTTGCAAATGCTATGATGCACCGTACATCAAGTATCCAATTCAAAATGCATGAGCGATTGCATCGCAACCTACACCAACACAGTTCCACTCAATCCAACACCATCGAAATGTTCGATGCCATTTCAGTGCATTGGATGCCTATATACGGGCTTCAATTTGGTACGCATTGGAAAGTGGTGGTTGCAGTCTTTGCTATGTTTTCAAAACAATTGTTGCTGTATTGTGGGCATTTCGAAGCATTTGCCGATTCAAACATTTTGCAATTAACTAGCGAATTAGAAGAAAGTGAATCATTGAAAAATAACAGCAAATCAATTAATGTCAAACTTCAAACAGAAAATTCCCCATCGAAATTTAATAGAACCTTAACAAAAAAAGTGAATGGAACTGGCATTTGGCACGGAATGGGCGTCGCCCTCTGTGAGAATTCCACAGAACTTCACCGTCATTGGAATGTTGAAAAAGCAAACATATTTAATGTCGGGTTTATTGGAATGAGTATTCTGACATCTTGTCATAAATGTAGAAAACAAATTCGTTCCAAGTTTTTGACATATTGTTCAATTGGTATCATAACATTACCTTTGGACGTACGCGATTACACACGTTACACAGCCATTTAGTTCGATTTTTCATTTAAGTTTTGGTTAATTTGCCATTGGTTTTGCACTCAAAAGACTTCCACCGCGAAAGAGAACCGTGCACCACCAATCACAGGCCGTCTAAGTGAAATACAATCGGAACCAAGTGCTATAGCATATTTGGATATTGTTTTTGTTCCTTCCCCATATCTGCGATATATATACATATATAACATATATATTATATTCAAAAGTCCAATTTTTTCTTCTGATTTCGGTTTTCTCATATCAAATCTTCTAAAAGACGGTTTCAAAATATTTCTCGTTTTATCGTGCATTTGGTGGTTGTTGTAATCAAGATTGAGAATTATCGCTGAAATTGAAACTTTTGTACAAATAATCCTGGACTCTTAAATTGACGTTGTGAAACATCAATTTTGTTTATTTTTCTTTCATTCGCTGTATGACTAATTAGTGTCCTAGCGTTGGAACTCTCGAAAGAATTCATGAACACATTATTTTTCGTTTCTCGTTCGACTCGATATTAGTTTTCAATGGGATGGGCGTACCAATGCCCGTAAACTACAACTGAATTAAATATAAAGAGGAGTTCATTCATTACAAATGCATGCACATCAATCAAAAAATTGATTGCGAAATATAGCATTAAATTGTGAAGCAAGTTCAAAGTAATTGTATTTATCTCGATCGTAACGCGGAAGCAATATCGTCAGCCAGCCAGCCAGTGCATCAGTCAGTCTGTTGAGGTGGAAAGGTCCAAGATTTAGCACTGAAAATCGGTGAAAATATAGACAAAGATGAGCAGTGTAGAAAAAATACAATCCGAATACCCGTTGCATTGGGCCGTATGGAATGATAACCATAAGGATTTGCAAGAACTACTTAAAACCAAGCAAGTAAGTAGATTTTGGCATTTATGTAAATAATTTCCACATTCAAATTCATTTAGTGATTGATTTTAGAAAGTCGCATGATTTCGAATTGAAATAATTCCTTACGAAAGTATTAATATCCATCACATGATCGTTGATGTGCTACGGTAGACAATTTTTAGAGGAAGAACATGCGATAATACGGATAGTGATATTAAATGGAAAAACAAACACTTTTTCAATCGCTCCCCCCTTCTCTTTCTCACTGTGAAAATTGAGCTGTATCCGAACGAGCCGTATTTCGAAAAACGCTTCACCAATAACGTGCGATATCAGTTTTCTTGATTTGAGCCAGGCTCAATAGATTAGAAAACGCATGCTTCCATATTGATCTATGTATTGCATAAAGCAACAATAGCTTGATATTTTCGTTGCACATCACACCAGTTTCTTCTGACATTTTCATATATTGGCTCTCCAGAGCCAGGCCGGTTTTGCCATGGTTTCCCTCCCCTGACTGTACTCTCTTTGCAAAAGACGCATTATGGGCGGAATTTATGCTGTATTGGGTCTCTGACCAGCATGTTCTGAGCTTGCTTTGAACACGTATTGGCATAAATGTAGGTTTCATAATAAATAAATATATTATATGATATTAGCTCGACTCATATTGATTTTGACTTTGTGCGCAAATTATCGAATTGCGCTCGCGCTTAACTCTATTGCAAATTGAAATAATATACCACAAAATTAATGACGAAATTGTATGGAATTGCGTTGCATTGTGGGAGGAAGCTCTTTGAAGCTGAACGAATATGAAAGCGTGCGCTTCGCAGCAAAACAAAAAAAGCGATAGCGCGACGAAAGAAAAATAAACTAATATATGCAATCCAATTATAGATGAATACTATAACGTAGTTGTTGTATGTTACGACCAACAAACAATCTTTTAATAGTCAATTGACTCATATTGATGGTATATAAATGCCAAATTCAATTAGATAAATTCACATGACTTTGTTGAACATATACAGAGAGTATCAGTGGAATAACTTAATGTACCTAATTACTACGATAGATAAGTGCAAATCAACGGACAAATGGTTAAATGTTTATTTTGATTTTTGTCATTTTTTTATAAAAAAAAAAAACAGCACGATGCTGAGAAATTGGATCCGAGGGGCCGAACACCATTGATGCTAGCCGTTCGATTATGCCACTTGCAATCGGTTATAGTTTTATTAGCGGCCAAATGTAATGCGAATGCCGAATATGATGGATGGTCAGTGGTTCAGGAGGCCGTTTGTACCGGTGATGCAGCCATTTTAACCGCAATTTTAGAAGTTCGTGATTTACAGCGACATATCCAACGGACCACTCATGTGCCGCAACTGTTGCAGAAATTAATTGATGCTCCTGATTTTTATGTCGAAATGAAGTGGGAGTTTACGTCATGGGGTAAGCGTTTACATGTTTCGATTTATGCACCGGCAATGAGCGACGATTATCATTCAATATTATATAATTACAGTTCCATTAGTTTCACGACTCTGCCCAAGTGATACATACAAAGTGTACAAAAGGGGATCAAACGTACGCATCGATACGACTCTTTTGGGATATGATCATACAACTTGGCAACGTGGCAACCGGTCATATGTCTTCAAAGGAGATTGTAAGTTACCATGTTCATTTTACCATTTTTATGAATATTATTGAGAAGATTTTAAATTCATGGAAATATAGCCGATTCAGCGACGATGATCGAAATTGATCATGATGCTCAGGAGTACACGGAATTTCAAATGCATTCGGCGGAATTCATTGGGAATACAATGGAAGCGAAAAATGGCCAACGCTGTCTCGGTGATTTGAATGGTATAGCGCCAACCACAGAGTCGGTAGCGGCCCGTCTTCAAGCACCGGTCACGACGAATCGCATTGACATGGAAAAAATTTGCTTCGAACGAAATAAGACCGGCATTTGGGGATGGCGTAGTGATAAGACCGAATCGATCAATGGCTATGAGTGTAAAGTATATGCAGCGAGTAATGTGGAATTTGTTACCCGGACCCGCAATGAGCATTTGGATGAAAATCAAGCTCGGGTATAGCTTATTCCTAACAATAAACTTTCTATAATTTTAAACAAATAAATTAACCGTTGATATTTTTTCATTGAATAGTCGCGTAATTCACGAACTCCACTGCAAAGTTTTCTGGGTATGGCCGAGGAAGAATGTTCGACTATTGATCAATCGCTGTACCGAGAAACATCACCAACAGCAGATCGTCCGTCGCCCAGCGAAGACACCGAAGTGACAACCAGCACACAAATCGATGTACCAACAAAAGCTCTAACACCAGAAGAGTATTTTTCGGGCGATGACTTAAACGGACGTGATGTCGGCCAACCGCAAAAAGTCACAACGAAAATTCAACGATTCAAAGCTAATCTCTGGCTCAGCGAAGAATTTCCAATCAAATTACAAGAACAAGTGCTTCCAATTTTGGATCTCATGTCAACGATGGCCAGTCCACATGTATCGAAACTCAAAGATTTCATCACAATGCAATTGCCGGCCGGATTTCCGGTGCGCATTGAAATCCCATTATTCCATGTGCTAAATGCATGTGTCACATTTGGCAATGTATTTGCATTAGAAATGCCAGTGAAAAATGTAGAAAATTTGCGTGAGGATGATAGTAATCGGCTCAGTTGCGTCATTGATGACAGTTGTTTTGATATTCCGTCTCATTATACGAATAGAAGCAATGAATACCGACGTCAATTAATGTTCGAGGATGAAGATGATTTCCTACAGTACGCGCTTCAGCAGAGCCTCTTGGAAGGTGGCACTGAATCTGAACAAGTTGATATTTGGGAGGCGTTGAAAGCGCAACGACCTATGTCTCCCGCCAATCTCAGCGACGAAGAAACTCAACTGCAAAGGTTAGTTAATATTTTGACATATCATCCACACAATGAAATTTCATGGACATTTTTTTAATACCTTTGTAAAGTGTTAGTAGAAGAAGTAGTCTTGAAACTTTGAAAGATCCTTTGAAATCCTTGCGTAAAAGCCCAATTCGGCGATTATTTTAATGCATTACCCAATTATCAGCTAGAAGTATGAGCTAGTTTTAACATAATCCTATGCTTTATTCTCTTTTGCCACCCTGTATTGTTCCCCATCAACATAAAAATCAAAATCTAGGGCTCTTCATGAGTCATTGTATGGATACTTGCCGTCATCGGAGAACGCAGCCGTGGGAAATATAAATCAGCAACCCAATCACACAGCCATCCGACCATTCCCGGACTCGGGCGACAATCTCGATGCCGATTTAGCAATGGCATTACGAATCAGCGAGCAAGAGCAACAAATGCTGCAGGAAGAGCTAAAGCGTGAACAGGAGATGCTCGCAGAAGTGCTACGATTAAGTCTTCAAGAAAAATGATAAGCTTAATTTAAGTGAATGATATTCATAAAATTGTTTGGAACATTCAAATTGCCTTAAATTTCCTTTAATATATAATCTTTAATATATCTTTGTGATAAACAATTAAGTGGAACATATTTAAAAGAATCTTATATAATATTTCGAGGGTTTGTAGGTGGGGTTCAAATTTGTCCATAAAAAATTGAAAGCAAATTCTAGATAGAGAAACCAATGTATAATACTATATATTATTTTGGAATTCATGAAAAAAAAATGGAATGCATCGCTTTTCGTATTGTGTATGACAAATACAGTTTTGTTTCGTGTTATATCATAGCGCATTGCAAAATCAATTCGTTTTTATACCTTCTATTTAAAATTTTTTAGAAATAATAGAGAATTTTATTTATAGTTTCTTTTTGGGCAGTGCTTTCAAAACGATATCATTTATCACGAATTAACGCTGTTAGAAAATATTACAATTTATATACATGTACTGACTTTTTAACTTTGTATTCTTCCAAAAAGATAAGGCTATTTTCAAAAAGAAACAAACCGAAATAAATATGCGAGTCCGATTAAATACAGTATTTACAATTGATCGACTTTTTTTAAAGCACATTTTACTATTCGCCTTCAAAGTAGATACATGTTTTTGGATGGTGGCGTGAAGATGGCGCGAGATTGGACATTTCAAATTTGTTTGAAGACCGCAATTGAGTTACTCGAATGAGCGGATGAGTGATTGTTCATTTCAACGCTGTCAGTGTTTATGTTTTGTTTCTTCTGTTTTTTCCGTTGGCATCAAAATACTTATAAGGTAAGTATTTCGAATTATCAAAACAATTTGGTTTGTTACCTCTGAGACTTTTTGCGACTTAAAATCCATTACGTTCCATTCGGACTGAACACATTGATCTTTCGATGAAATCCGTTTTTACCAGATGATCGAATTTGGTTTGAAAATACTTTTCCTAAATGTTCATCGTATTATGGAACTATATACCTTGAAATGTGTAAGAATTCTAGACAATTAAGAGAATGATGCATTTTTTTAGGAATAATTGATATTCTCAATATATTCAAAACATAGCGACGTTTTTGCACTTCGGCCCACGTTGACATGTGCATGAGACCATTTCGTTATTTTATTCAAATAAATTTAAGTGAAATTTTAATTGCTTTTAATCTCTTGAAATTATTGATCGACCTATAGATGGCGTTGGTTGAACATTTTTGAATTATCATGATCTTCAACTGACGAGCTCATTTTGATCATCAATCTTGGTCTCATTTGTTTGCTTTTGTTTTCCTCTTGAGCCTTTTGACCGTTCCGTACAACTTCTTACTTGTATTTTGATATTGAAGATCATGCAAATTTTTGATCATGTTTTGATGAATCGAGAAATCACAAAATCGGACATTGAAATTAGGAATTCAAATCGAATAGCTACGATTATATATTCAATAAAATATTCTCGAGAGTAATCGAATCAAGATTTAATTTAATTAAATTAATGCAACGTCCAAATATATTGGCATCGCGCTGGTAATCGATATTCAATCCGGATTCCTTTTCAATTGAAGTTAACCATGCTGTATTGTGCAATACTTTGCTTCATCTTCTTATTGCGTCTTCTTCGAATTGCACAGTAGAAGCATTGGGCAGGAGCAGCAGTTGCTGTCGAGCACGGTTACATATAGACAGACCATACAACTACAATGAAAGTTTGATTGGCGCGCGCGATAGAGAGACTATTTCAATCGCATTCTCCACGATTCACGTTCGGCGCTGAATGCTGCGTATTGGTGTGCTTGGTGGGTATGACAAGAGGGTATGCGCATTTCAATGTGTGAGTGCTTGTATATATCTTGTAAGCGTATACGTGCATGACTTTGTTTCTGTTCGCTCGCTCGCTCGCTCGCTCGCTCTCCTTCTGCCTTGCATTTGATGAGCACACACAATATTTCGATTTTTATTCATAATATTCATTTGTTTGATTGTAGCAGCGCATATTCTCTGCTAAACCGTGTGGATGGTTCCTCTGTGGAAGTTCGTGTGAATTTTGTTCTGTAGTTTTGCTGAAGTGTCGTCATATACATAAATTGTTTTCGTTCTCTCACTCTCACGGTTCTGGTTCGCTCTGTGTATAGCCGTACCCACAGTATATTACAACTGCAGCAAACAAGTCTTACGTCCGCGAAAACATTATTTGGTTTTAAAATCAGTTAGAATAACGCGCTCAAAGCGAACAGTTTGTAGTTTGAAAGAGCGAACATATGAAATATCGTGTTCGGTCGATAGCAACAACGACGAATTAATGTAACGTGTGTGTACATGATATAAGTGATTTATTGAGAATTGATTTAAAATACTGAAAAACAAAAAAGAACACCACACTCCTTTTCGATCGAAATCAGCGCAGAATTGGAGGACAAGGATTGCAACGGCGGAACCGCCTAGCATCCGCGGAAAAACAGCCACTTGCGTTTTGACATAATATTATTACTTATTGTGCTCCAATTTAATTGCGTAGCGCGAACTAAAATTCACGTCGAAGAAAAGAGAGAGAAAAACATTGTGCAAATATTGCGAAGAAATATTGTGATTGAAACTTAATCGTCGGCAGACGTTCGAAACCATTTTTCTCGGTTTTTGGTGGAAATCCCGAAGGAAATTTGGAAATCAGAGCGAATCATTGAAAATCGATACGAAACGGTTAGTAGTGCATTTCGGCGTAGAAAGAAACACAACGAAACAAATCCACAATAGCATTGTGTTAAACGAAAAATAAATCGTGTGGAGCGTAACCTTTAACCCAGTCCGCACTTTCAAATGCGAAATCATTTACTTCACTTTTGAGTTGACAAACAAATAAAAAGAAATAGATGAAAGAAAACGTTTTCATTGATTAGTTTGTTCCTTTATTCACTGATAAAGTGCTTTGATTTCAATGTTTCAATACTTTGGCCAATTTGTCTGTATAGTTTAATTCCGATGTATCATGGAATTCATGGCATTCTGTCATTCATAGATTTGTTTTGTTATTTGCATCGTTCGTTTCGGTAGTGAGCTCGCAAGCTGTCAACCAAGTTCCCTACGTAAGCTGTTTCTGTTGGTATGAGTCAGTGGTGGCATCCTTCCCTACTTTTTGGATTGATCCGCACACCAAATAAAATGCAATAGCCGACCAAATATATTTCATTTGTCATGCACAGAATAACTTCATTCAACGAATAACGAATCGGAAATGAAACATATATTGTTTCAATCGAAATTTCATCATAATTTTTGGGATAATCCTTTTAATAAGGATTTTGTAGCATACGAATGGCTCTGTGTGCAATTGAAATGTTTTTGATGTGTTTGTGCAAGACAATTTTTCCATTAATTCAGAGGCAGGTTTTGGTGCTTTTTCCTTTGAGGGTACAAACAAATTAGTCGAAAAAGAGAAAAGTAAACAAAGGTTCCGTCAAACTCCGATTACGACATTTGCAATGGTTGCGAAGCACAAAGCATGTGCGTGCAATCTGTCGAGCAGTACACTCACTCTCGCTCCTTTCTCCAACCTCGAACCAATTTGATAATGCATTATTATGTTTTCCATCATTCAACGTATTTTTTGAACTTGAGCTTAACGCAAAGGATTTTCTCCTCGTGCATTTCCAACGTGTCCGTGTTCAATCGGCGCTATTCGTTAGACGTGTGCATACTATATCATCTGTCTATCAGTCGATATGTACAGTTGTTTTTTTTTTTTGCTTTCACATCTTGTTATTCCGGTATATTCCGTGTACTTCCTAATGTACTAGAAAATCGATAAAAATATCCATACTCTGGCGGCTACTGTACACGTAAGCGCGCACTCTGCGCGACTGAGACTAGCACCATACCAGCGGCATATTACCGTGGTCTCAATTGCACACACCAAAACGGTGCAGACATGCAATTTCACTAAAGGTACACTCGTGCCTTTCTCTCTTTCTCTTTCTCTCTCTCTCTCTCTCTCTCTCTCTCTCTCCTTTTTCACCACTCTCATTCTACTTTCAGTTTTCACCATTTTCCTCTTCACTTCATTGCATTTATCCTTGTTTTCCATTTCCACATTTTGCTGTGCTGTGTTTCCATTGTGTCTGCACACAAGTTGTCCTTTACCATTCCATGCCAAATGATATCGCGACTATTTGCTTTCAGTTCGTGCGCTTCGATGTCGAATCCATGGTTTTAATTGAATTCTATCAGTTTCATTTTTAGTTCAAGGATCATTCATTGCAGTAGTCAATTCGGTTGGATTTGTCTCATTCAGTTGTTTCTCCATATTTTTTGGTTGTCTCTGGTCATTTGTCCATTTTTAGTGGAATGAAGAAGATAGAGAGAGGGAGCTATTCGCGATGCACATGCCAATGCACACAAAAATGGGGATTTTATTGTAGTTTTAATAGGGAATAATTGACTTCAATTTCGTTTGTCATGTAGACCGCGCTGCCACAACCAGTCACATGTTCGGTTTAGAATAATATTTTCTGTTTCAATTTAAACTCGTACATCGTGTATATGTCATCATTTATCTATCCATTCGTCGGCCGATGCATGCGTGTGCAAATTTCGATTGCCTCAGGCAATAATTCAATATTTTCGGTTTAACTTGTACGCAAATTGTACGTTGCATAACAACCACATACAGCTAGCGAGCGAATGCCCAAGTCAAAGTCCGCATGCGAAAAGCATAAACAAATCTTAGCCGAGTGAATTTGAAAAATGAACAACACGGAACATCATGCAAATAGAGCAATATAGAAATAATAAGTTGTGACAGCAACTCTCCATTGGCGTCATGTCCATAATCTTTCATCGTGTACCATATCTAACTACATCGATACGTACACACTTTTCCAAATGAATTGATGAGTTCAAAAAAAACTTGCCATCCCTCAAAGCACAAATATTAAAGGTTTGAATCAAATGAGCCAGAACAAATGGAGAAAATACACAAGAAATATTCAACACTGTCCAAACGGTTTTGATGACACTTTTGAATGATTTATAGTTACATGTTAATTTAATTGAACAGCTTTCAAGTGATGGATATGATGATCCTTTATCATTCACCTAAAATTCAAGTGAAAACTATTTTAATTGAGTCTTCTCGCCCGAAAGGAAAGTTTTTGTTTATCTTTTCCTCGTAATCCGCCCAGCTCACAAAGTAGAGCAATAGCTCGATGAAAGCATCTCGAGCTATTAACGTCATCGAAACGCTTGGAGGAACTGCTGAGCTCGACAAAAACTCATTCTCTCTTTGTCTCCATGCTATCGAGCTAAATAATTGTGCGGATTGTTTGAAAGTGAAGAAAGGTTATGGTATGAAAACCGGGGCAAGGACATGAAGTGAAAATTGACTTTACCATCGCATTATGTATGAACGAGCGAATGAGCGTGTGTTACAATCAGCACAGCGACTCCAATATTGTCTAATTTTGAACATTTCTCATGATTCACCACTTAAATAGTTTTCCAATATTTTTTTTGCCACTTTCATTTTTTTTACATTTCGCCAATTCACTCTATTTAAAAGATCCATTTCCCGCGCCACGAATATATCACGCATTAAGCACATTTATCGTGATTCACACTGATAATGAGTCAGTTGTGAGTCACATCCTAAATGGAATAAGCAATTTTACACACTAAATTCCTTCCGATTCCGTTATCAGCCATTGAATTGTTATTCCGTCCATTCTGCATTTCATGTTCTCGTTATCGTGTACAGAAAATTGCGACACATTTTCGCCGAGTAGCGGAAATACACACGTCGCACCCATCATCTTCATATGTTGAAATTCGTTAAAATGTTGACATTCATTTAACAACCAGGTTGAGCGGAAGCAATGTTTAACTTCCATTTTTTCAGTTGCGACTTTTTCGAACCACTACGTGAAACACATTTTTGCGAATGTTCATCAACAAATTAATTTTGTTTGATTTATTTTAAATAATCCAAATATTTGGTTACTAGCTTATTAAAACGACGACCTTCCATCGCCATGACATTTAAATTGAAATCATAGCACTAAATCAATATTTATAATGATGCAAGTTTTGCGTGAGTTTGCAAATTAAAAAACAAATCGCATTTTCTTCTATTCTCTTCAGTCAAATTTGAAAATTCTTGTGCAACAGCCTCTCATATGGATTAACTGCTACCGCCAAGTAACAAAGTGTTCATCTAAATCAATAAACATTGTTTCGGGTAAGTTTTCGACTTAATTACCGCAATCATTTCAAAATCTTTTAGTATTTGAGGAGGTTCGATGGCCGCACTCGCCGTATTAATGCATCTCTCAATTGCTCAAATTCGGAGAATTTGTAATTATGTCAGTAGCGGTGGCGCAGCATGTATTTATGTTCGTTGGTGCGGTCTTTCATCCGGCCCAATCAACTATAAAGTTTCACGAAGACCATTTTTATCGCATTTGTAACAAAAATTAACAAAAATTCAGGGGATATGAAGATTTCTGAAAAACTCAAACATGAAAAATGTTAATTTAGCGATTTCATCTCGGCGACCATTTCATAATGTCCCCATGGAGCGGTTAAAAAAAAAGAGACCGATGTCATTAGCTTAATATTCAAACTGGTTTTGATAACAATTTTTCTTACCAGACCTTCAATCGCTTTCAATTCTCACAAAAATGCCTACGCAAATACGTGTTCTACGTATGCGTAACGAATCCCATCCAGAATATGGTACATTGCAGGCTTTATGAAAATCCTGTACTTAAACACATGAGCGAAAGCGGAAAAAATGAATCATGTAGTCCCAAAACACATTCATTTGGCGCGCATACAGCTGTTCGTTTTTTTCAGCATTCATTCATTCAGGGAAAAAAATCTTCTGAGAACCGTTTAATCTTAAAATCCTATCGAATTAAATGCCATACACTCACTGATTTAGTATTTGCCGAATCAACCGACATTTTTCCTCGTACTTTTTCTCAATAACTTCTTCAATATCTTAGATTCTGGCATTTTTCGTGTTTTTCGATGGGTTAAATAAATCCGTCTTTTTGCTTCAGAACATTCGTCCAATGTTTGCAAATCTACTCCGATTGAAATGTTCAAGTCAAAAAATAAAAATAGTCTTTTTGATAAGAAATTGAACAAAAAAAATTGTGGATTGCAATTCAACCACCAAAACATTTTGACGTCGCAATTTCATTTCAGCTGTAATTTTTCGTCGAACCGTAATTTACAAAACATCGGAGACATTGCTGTTTGCTCGCATTACAAATTATGATAATATTCATAAGAACCAATGGAAAAGTACTGGAGTACAATGCTTCCAATCTTATCTTAATATTTAGAATTCTTTTTATTTGCGTGGCCACATGAACGTGTTATTTGTGCAAATTTTTTGTATGAAAATGAGCTAATGCTTTTTAAATTGACCAAATGTTTTCAATATTTGTCTGTACACTTGTTTAATTTGAGTGAGATTGTATAAACAGCTGGCGAGCATTTGCCATTATTGTAATGTATGCGCATTTACTAAAAACAGGGGTTTGCAAGATCTTTCTACATGTTGACCGCACATGAATGAAAAAAAAAAAAAAAACAAATTAATTTGCTCCGTTTTAAGTGAAATGAATCGCAAACAATAACGTGAAATGCCTATTTAGATCATTTCTATTATTAACAGTAAAGGTCGAAATGATTATTCTGTGCCATATGTTGAATTTTTCAGTCTCACCGGAACACAACGATCTATCGCAATTAGAATTTGCAAAATTTTGTTTGGAATCTTCTGTTTTTTTGTGAATTTGTTGCCATTCAATAATCAAACCATATTTTCCAATCCCGGTGAACTCTTGTTCTATCAATTAGCATAGATAAAACTGGTTCGAAAAATTAGTAAAACTGGAAGCGATCACCAAGATCGGCCATAAATGAATAATTGCCAGACATTTTAATGTATTTATCAAACTATATATCAATAAATCGATGATGTTTTCATTGTGTCATTACCAATTTTTAAATAGTTTCCATCGAATTATTTTTAAATCTTTAAGGCAGTTGAACGCATCCATTGAACAATTCAATTAGATGTACAAACACAAATCCATTTCGTATTGTTCCTGTTGACCAACAGCAATAACAATGGCTATGGAAATTAAAAACATGTTGAAATCTTGTGCGGGCTATTGTTCTGTTTGTGATGGATATAATATAAACAGGCGAATTTCCTGTTGATTTGCTACGATGACGGCATTTCAACATAAATTCAAGCTATTAAATCGATTAAGTATTCAATTGGTGGCTTGGTCATTTTAAATGCGTCGTCCTCATAATTACCACCAAGTGCAGGTGTTTTCACACACTAATTCTGAATACAAATTGCGCGCTATTGAAAATCGTCTGCATTCAAATGAGTCATCATGTCGAATGCATTTTCATTCATTTCAATCCTGATTTCAATAATAAATCTTAATGGTTTTCCGAATAAACGTTTGTACTTCGTTCACGTTTCTGCCATTTAACACCTACAATCCACTGAGTTTCAGATTCATCTGATTATTCCGAAAGGAAAATGGCTCATTGAAAAAGGGAAAAAAATGCGCAGCTTTTGACCTGAATTTTGTCCGGTAGAAAATGCTGATAACGTAGAAGTCTTCTGGTTTTAAGCTCCTCTGTTGTTTATTTATCTGCGTCGTGCGTATTTCTCTCTTACTTCGCCGTATGTGTTTGATCTGTTTCGATCGAACCACTTGTTGGAACAGCCGTCAATGTTAATGTCGACATTCCTTCTTTCTCTATCTCTTTTTCTTTTCTGTGTATACTATTTAATTCATTCGCAAAACTGCTTCTTTCGCGCAAATATATAAGATTTGTATCATTCCATCTTTCGATTTCAGTTCTAGCCAGTTTCTATTTATAAGTGTATGACCTAATCGCAATTCGTTCCGCGGGCAAATGTCTCCAACTAACTGAGGTACAATGTGCAGGAACAACGCTACGAAAAACAGTAGTGTACATGGTGGACGACGGTCGGAATACGACGTCAATGAATCTAAGATTGCAAGGTAGTGACATGGAATAGTATAGTTCAGTGGTTCGCCGTATTTCTAAACGGTTCAACATTGTAAAGTTCACGGCGCCAGCAGTACCAACATTTTAATTTGTACTGCAATGTCATCACCTTGTAAGATTGACTATTGTACTTTTCAGGACAGTCAATCTAAGACTGATCGTCGGTATTTTTTTAAATTCATTGACGGTTATTTTCACGACATTCAGTCAAATATCCATCTTCGTTTTTTTCTTAGATTTACTGTCGCTATGGTGAATTTAGAATCATTTTCGCTACTGAAATTAGACCGAATGTCGTGAAAAAAAACGTCAAATAATCTAAAAAAAATCGACAATCAATCTTAGGTCAAGGTAATTGAAATTTTGGAATTTTCGAAGCCGTATCCACCAACATTTCTCATGCTTCCAAGTTTTGTAATAAAACTGAAATATTGTCAAGGCCTTGTCCTTGGCCCTTAGTCCAAATCTTTTGGCGTATCCAAAATTACACGATAATCGATTCTCGATTGCTTAATTTGGCCAACAATCAATAAAATAGAAATAGTCGCTCATTTCAGGTTTGAATTTGGCGCTCCATGGAATATTTCTGTCGATTAATCGAATTTTGGCCATTCCTCTTGATCTCCTCCTTTGAATTTATCATACAAGCCACCATATTTTCGGGTAATAAACTGCGCTTTTTGACGTAATGAATCACTATCTCTATCAAATAAAGTATCAATAGTTCGTATTGGATGAGAGTCAGTGAATCTACCGTCATTGGGTCGAGAAAAATACCGACACTGAATCGAAAATAAAAACGACAATCGGTCTAATACCTAGTATCGGAAAATTATTTGATTAAATGTCGCGAAAAAGACAACATTGGGTTTAATATTATGTGACGGAATATTATTAGATGTTTTGTCGAGAAAAAAACGTCACTCAGTCTAGAACCGATTGTCGGTTTCTTTAGACTCTATGTTGGATTTCCCAGATCCAATGACGGTATATTCATTGAGGCAAGACTGACTGACATGTAGCCATGACACGCACAGCCAATTCCTTTTAATAATAGCTTATCTTTTTTTGGCCTCTTGAATATGAAATATATAGTGAGAGAATGGCGAAATAAAGCAAGTTATTTCCTCAATAAGGTAATTGGATAGGTATAATTCAATCCAATCAAGAGGTAATCCAGCGACCAGTTCACTATCAATCCGCTTTGATGAGCGATATATTTTATTTTTTTTTTTCCGTTGATGCTAAGAACTAACCAGCTTTGTCATGTCTCTTTTGAATGTTACATCCGGGTTATTTTACATATATTATCTATAGTTCTACTTTCACTGTTTGTATCGAATAAAATTAAGGTTCAGCAATGAAAGGCTTCAGAACATTAAACAAACTGAGAATCATTCAGTTTTCAAAGCAATAATGGTGATCTTCTGCTTAACTACATAACTACACCTGATTCACGTCCGATCACATTCCACAGATCTGGTGTAGAGGATAAAAATCATCAAAAAATTGAAATTGGTTGTTGTTTTGGAATATTTCGCATCGAAATGTCTGCCGGCAGCATTCATTCACGAATCCTATCCATTCAAGCTACGTGAAACATTATGAAAATCACTACCACATCACTCAATGAATTCATTAATGAGTCCAAATATCAACGTCACTTGATTTATTTTGAAGCCACTTTTTGGTGCCCAACAAATTTCATTGATCAGTTTTAGTAAGTGTTTGAGGTGAAAGATTTCATCATGCTGTCATAATATACCCTTGACTCTTATGTTATGAAAGTGATCGACGAACAAGATCTGATAGAAGGGAGAAAAAAAGTATGAACACTCACAAATGCGATTGCAAACATGCATAAAAGCTTACGTACACCGGAAATGATCTGCTCTTGGAACACGAAAAAAGAATCGAACTAAGCAAGAGAGAGAATCAAAATTTGAACAACACAAAAACGCAGCGGTATATGCTTTCGGCCGATTGATCAAACAGCTTGGCTCTATTTAATTTCATGTTTGAATGTATATTGGCGTGTGGATCTTGTTCCCAAAAGCGTTTTCACCAGTGATGGTTTTCGATAGACATCTGTAGGCATAGACCATTGTCTATACAATTGATTGGTATAGGCAAAGTGTAGGCAATTTGTGCATGTACATAACTAACAAACGTTTGTGTTAGTTCGTATTTGTGTGTATATATAGGCTGCCTATAGACATGCCTATACATTTGTTGTCTATAGACATGTCAATCTGTTCATCACTGGTTTTCACCGTTTTCACCCGTTTGTTGTTTATTTTACAATATAATTTCTCTGCTCAGTGCTGCACACGCACCAAATATTGATACAAAATGAACAATTGCACGGTAATAGAACGGCACAAGTAAAGCATCAGACGCGGAATGGCTTTGTGATTGAGACAAAAAACAACACATGCACGAAATCGAGAGAAAAAATAACACACAAGAAATGACGGTATATTGCGAAAGAAAAGGCTTTTTAAATACATACCGTTCAACAAAAGATAGAAGGAACAATTATATTTTGCTCTAGGTTTGTTTTCTCGTTAGTCGTCGGTTCTATTCACTCGACATAGTCGTTATGGTCATGGGTTTCTTGTGCGATGTTTATTTCTCTTTTGCCTCAAAAATGCAAGCGAAAGAATAAAAAACGCTCCACACAATATAATTACAGCCATGTTTTAGCGGTGCTCTGACTAAGAAAATGATTTTAACAATAGGTGAACACATAAGAAACATTAGCCGCTTTTTAACCATGGCAAACGAATTCAAAGCGCCGTCAGTGCATCTTTGTGTTGCGATTACATTCCACAGTGGGAAAATTGAAGCGTTTTGTTGCGATGGGTAACTTGCCGCGAACTATTTTTCACTTTTGCGCAATAATTTTCGAAATCATAATTACGTATCGACAAAACGCGATTCGTCTTCGTTCCGAATGCTAGTCTCGTTTTCCGAAGAATTTCAATTAAAATAGCAAAATGAAAATGTAGAATAATTGCATCGTTACTACCGATTCGGTAGACACGATGAAGAGCACAATTTTCCTCATCCGCGAGATGAGATCGACGAAAACAGTGTTTTTCTGTGCACAGTGCAAGCCGGGGAAAAAAAGCAGTTTGTCTTCATACGATTAATTATGCGCTGTTGCAAAACTGTATCTCAAAATTGGATTGAATGCTTGATGATTGCACACTTTTTTCCTATTTTACAATCAACAACAAATTTGTGCCGAGCTCTTTTGACCAATCGAATATGCACCTTTTTATCGCTTGCAGAACTTTTCGTTGGAACACCTTGAATGCCGTGCTCGACAATTCGTTTTTCATGCTCGATTGCTATCCCTCTCTTTCTCTCTTTCACTATCTTAGACGAAATTGTTGATATTCACTTTTTGTGCAGTGACTGCAACAGAGCGCGTGAGCACTCTCGAAAAAACACCAAACGAAGATCAAAAAAAGAATAAAGCAACTTCACTCGATTCATTCTGTTTAACTATATACTCTTCCGTTGTACGTAGCAAATGGCAACGCAAACAAAGAGAAAGCAAAAAAAGTTATAATAGAATCTTGAACTCAAGTGGAACGAAGTGCTTCAAGGCATATTAGCAAGACGCAAGAAGAAGCAGTTAGTTGGAACTTGTGTATAAATGTATCAATTTTACAAAAGCCTAAAAAAGAGAAACGGAGACTTAGATTGAATTTTTCGAAAGGACTATTTGAAAGCCACTTGAAATGTCACAAAGGAAGCAAAGAACAAACGTCCAATCTTCAGCTTTGTTGCGTGATTTCGCCGCCATTATTCTGTTTCATGCTTTTGGCAGGTTGATATTTTGCACTTGAAATAAATAAAGAGCAAAGAAAATTCAAATAAAAATTGAGACAAAAGGCAAACATATGAATATAGAATACAGGCGCGGCGGAAAAGCTCAGAGAAATGTTTATGGTTTCATTTAAACTGCTCACATGATGCCTACACAGCATATTTTCCTTTTTCTTATAAAGCGTTCATCGCTTGAGAAACAGAATAAAGTCTGATATGCTTTCACAATTTTTCAATGTATGAATACACAAAATCAATACGGAAAAGAAGCTGCTGTTGTCGCCACATCCACTAAGAATCATGACTCATTTTTTCCATGACGTTGAAACGCATATGGTGTAAATCTGATTGGATTCTGGTGAACGGTCTTATGTGTCCCGCCAAATTAGTGGCTTATATGCCAAGCAAGATGATTAACTTCCGATTCGATTGAATTAGCAACACAACACCGCGCATCGCTTACATCATCGCACGAACCTTATACGGTCCGCATGTTTTGGCAATGGATCAGTTGCAAAAACAGCGTAATTACAAATCAACAACGCACAACAACCTGTATGTATTGAAAAGAATCTCGCACGCTGCCATCTAACGCAGCAGCATACTTTACTGCTGTGTGCGCTCACCGCACGAACGCACGAACACAAAAACAAAACACAAGTATAGAGTATCAATTTGGAGGTCATGATCATGAATTTGCGCGCTGTAATGCTTCACTATCCATATATACGAATATCGACTAATATAACAGAAATTCTCAACCAAATCTCCAACGATACGCTTTGCCTCTCTGGTGATTTCAGCGTTCAACCATTCCGACGGGTTTTAATGATGTTTTTATGTTTTCGAACGAACGAACTTATTGAGTGCCATGGTTTCACAACTCTTTCATTTGGAAATTTCGAAAATAGTTTCTGCTTTTTTTGCTCCCCGAATGAACTGTGAAAGAATTGAATCTGATTCGTAAGATTTCGAATTCTTTCGATCACAATTCGATTTCTCGTTCTACCTCATTCGTTCTCTTTCAATTGATGGTTCTCTATTTTTTTTCGCTCGCTCTCTATCGATTGGATTTCTTTGATACAGAGAATGTTCCGTTGGTAGTCCATTTTCTATGATTCATGTTGATCAATTCGATTAATATTTAACGAATTTTACCATTCACTCAACGAGTCTCATGACATTAAAATGAAGCTTATACAATCTAAGAAGATGAAAAGGGAAAGAAACATCGAGTTTATTATGGATACGAGCTGAAACGAAGAATGATGACGTCGATTTATTTTCTCTCCTCATTCCATTCATTCGTCCGCTGGCTCTCTCATCGTACGTTCTGGAAAATCTAAGAATAAATAGCAAAAAATGACGACTCATAAGTATTTCTACTCAGATTTTGTTTAAATAAAATTTCGCTGTGTATATTAGTACGAAAATCAGTCAGACCGTAGCCAATTTGTTGGCGCTCTCTGTTCAGTTCTTCGCATCTTCGTAAAATCTTCACATCTTCGTGTGCATTATTGAATTGAGATGCTTGTTCTCGACCAAAAATTATTTCAATTTAATAATGAACGAAACTACGAACTACATGCGGCGAACAGAAGTTTTTTTTTACTCTGAATACTTTTTCATAACAACACAATTTGAAATCGGACAAATTAGATTCAATTTATTTAAGAATATATTTGTGTGATTAGTAATCACTGATTGCTCATAGCAATTCATCGCTATGAAATTATAAAAATTTCTTCCATTATCTCATTTATTGATGAATGTCCCTACAATCGGAATTTCTCATTGAATTGTTTTAGAATGTGCTGTTTTTGATCGGGGCACAAGGTATTGCGGTTAATGAGTAAGCAAGCATTCCAATAAACATTTCAAAAAAAAATTCAAGCGTATTTCAATCATCGTCCGCTCATATCGTATAAATATGCCGTTCCAATATTTATAAAATGGATTTTTCGACCATTCAGCAACATATAATTGGGAGCTATGTTTGAAATGTCGCTCAATGAATATTTGTTTTGATACCGAACAGCGGCTTATAATAACTTCAAAGCGAGTAGATCAGAGATGAAATTGAAATTGCGCTGTGACATTCGATCCGATGGCAAGTAACAAAAGTGTATGAAGTAGTGAATATTGTATGTCAATCGGAAATTGTAGACCCACTCAAAACTGACATTAATGAGACACGAAACGTACAGTTTGAAACATGATCGCGGAAAATATACGCCTCGATGGCGCTAATCCACAAATTCGTCACATTTTTTTTTCCATTCACAATTAATTTTAGGGGTTTTTTGTCGACTCAAATACATGAATCATTGGAGCAATAAGCATTTGCATTGCATGAGAAATTACGCCAAAAATCGAAACGATCGCACAAATAAAAAAGAAAATACGATGATGTATTCGACCGGTCAATCCCCTTTTTCGAATTTTAATTCGAACTGGAAAACGAACGGTCGACGAAATCCAACCGATTGATGAGCCTTTCGCATTGCATGCGTATGGCCTGCTTTTGGCTAAACGATTGAGAGTCCAATGAAATTCAACTTTTTTGTTCGTTCGCGCGCGCACGTAGTGGGTCGCAAGGTCACTTTCAATGCATTATTCAGCAAAGCAAATATGAACGAAATCAAATGTATATCACAAAAGACATCGAGAGTTAATTGTGTGCTATGTGCCGTCGATATATGCTACTCTCAGCGAGCGAAAGTAAGATAGGTACAGCAATAAATTACAGGCATTTTTAATGTTTTATTTATTATATTGAATTTATTTATTGCTGATGTTTGTCAGCGTGCGTTCGTTCGAAGCACACAATTAAATTTAATACATAACACAATGTATATGTGCCTCGTCTGAAACATAGGAGAAAAATTCTATCAATCACCAGTTTATACATCGTTTGACTGATGTCAACATCATCTCGCGCACGAAGAGAGTGTAAGATAGAAAATATCCAATGATATCATTTAAACATTTTCCATCGATTCACCATTTACACGCGTTGAGTTTTTGATCGTAAGTGCGTTTCATTTGATTGAGTGTTACTATAAAATGGTTTTGGTCAAATTGTGTGATAAAACCGATTCAATCATTTTATGTATAAAGATGTTGGTACCTCTATTGACCGCCAACAACAAAAAACTACAAATTGAATCAAATTATTTCGAATGAGCGTTCTGCATAGGGAGTGCCATTCTCTTGAAATGTACTTTTGTCAATGTGATTAAATGTCGATAGTGTTGCTGACGGATGTCGAAGTGAAATTGTTTATTCCATTATTGAATTGTGCTCGGTAGAGAAAAAAATTCAACTGAAATTCTATTACATCGATTCAGTGCTGCTGCCAAATTGAAAATCGAACAATTGAAACCAATTCCAAAATGAAAATGTCGATGGAAGTGCTGAGCCATGTCTGACTCATCAAAAACCGACCAAATCAAATCAAACACAGATTTACGATTGCAATTTAATCCGTTCCGTTCTGCCTGTTATTCTAAGTGGCTGTCTCAACAAATCAGTTATGTTCAGAACATTCGTTTATGAGCGGATGAGTTGAGCTGTACAATTCATTCATATTTTTATATGGGACCTCCTTTTTTGCCCATTTCGTCAAATGATTTTTCAATCGGTTTTGGTTGGCTGTGTGACCGTCATTCATTCAAAATGCATTACAATGCGACTGTCAATTGGTCATGTTGAAAACGTTTGTTTCGTGCTGGTGACAAAATAGCCGGCTGTCATCGTCTATATTGTTTAATTTATTTGAATTTCTTCGTTCTTCTTCCATAGTCTGCTTGACAATTTCTAATTTACTTGAATAGGCATAAATTTATTGCTATCAGTTATATTTTATGCTTCGGAGGTCGCGCGTCTATGTTGTTATGGCCGTTAAAACACAAACACAAACATAAATATACATGCGCTGTTACTATTTCTATGTTTGGGCTGGTGTTCTAGATTTGATATGCGGGGGTGCGGTGCTTATTCTAAATTTATCAAATACATCGTAAATATTATACTATTTCATGCGACAGTCGCTTTTGTTTATGCATATTTTATTGGATTTATTGTTTTTCCACTCTGTTCGAATTTTCTCTACCTTTCTCGAAATGCTTCAAATTAAAAAGCAATCTTTTTTTATTCGGGAAGGGGAGAGTAATAATACGAACGGGTTCCATTAACAAATAGCAATTCCACAGATTTATTTGATTTCGTTGGATTGACGCTTATTTTGTCAGAACTTTCGCTTAATAATCATTGAATTGTACACGACCATTTAAATATTTCAAATGCATTGAAAAAACTGAAATGAAGAATTGAAAATAGCAAAAAAAAAATGGACGAACTATGAGAATTGATGCTAAGTGTCAGCATAAAGATTGAGTTTATGAGAGCGTTGTTCTACATTCATCAATTGACAGAAATTGGGTTATTGAACAAGAAAAAAAACCATCCACAAAAAGAACTGTTGATGGTTTTTGTAACGTTCCATCACTTTTATAAAATAATTGGTCAAAATCGTTGGAATGTGTCCATGAAAGTTGAAGAGCTCAAGTGCAATTTAATGTGCACTTTACAATTATTAAATGTTTTTTTTTTTTTATGGGTCAGATGCCACATCATTCTGATTAAGAAATAAAAACGCAATTCATATGCATCTGTCGTTTGTGAGCGAAGCAAAATGGACAAGAAGATGCGTTGACCCAGCATATGCAACAAATCACATATTTAATCGACATTTTATCGAACAAAAAAAAACATTCAACAACCTTTAGATAATAAGCATTCTATTTGTCGTTTTTTGAATGCGATTCGTAATGGTCATTACTAGCAATGTATGTGGTTTCGAACCGATATCCAGTTGCGTGTGGCAATTAAATTTGACGATTATCCGTTTCTTCTCTCTCACCTTTTGTGTCATTTGATGTGGCATATTTTGACAATCTAATTCTTTTTCAGGGCAAACTACACAGACAAATCGAAATTTAAATTAAATTCCATATTAATGTTATCTATGGGCCGAGCATGAAGGTATCGGCCAGAAAAAAACGATTATGTCGGGCCTAATCGTATAATAAAGAGCCCAAGATTATAGCAACGTTTGTGATGGAACCACATTTAGGCACCGTTTTCAATAATTGCTTTACTGGCTTTCATCATCGATGTAAGTCAAAAGCCGAAATAATTGGCTTCAAATATTTATAAACACACATCAAATTGAGTATATAGCGGTATTTGATCTCGAAATTCATCTGGAATGGATTGCGCCTAAATTACATCATTTCCAAATAATCTATGAATATTTCTTCTTCACACCAGCCCGCAATACATGCACAGATGCATTCGAATTGGCCCATGTTCTACGTATCGGCAAAAAGTGCAGCGTCGGAATGATGAATGCCGCCTCATGTATCTGATGCATAGCCATTATCTCAACTGCAATCGGTGCGGCCAATAAAAAGTGTGATAAATTTTTCAATAAAACCCAAATGGCAGAATCAACCATGATGTGTATTCCATTGTTCGAGCCGAGTGCATTGCGTACAGAAAGCAAAGTAACTGACGATACAACATAAGTAAATTTTATTACAGTGAGCGAGAGAGAAAGAGAGAGCTGGGAATAGAAAATTGGATAATGTGCCTCCCGTGCACGAACCTTTTTAAATGGAAAGGAATGGAAAACAAAAACAGAAACCGACAAACCGACAACTACTTTGCCAATCTTTCTGCATCATAAGCGATTGCGTCTCGACGTCGAATTCGAGCCGACTGAGAATGTGAGAGAGCAGATGTTCAATGCTATGTGGTACCTTTTTCCAGGTTGTTTAGTTAAGTTACAGTCGTATTCTTCGTCTTATGATCGTAATCGAATCAAAATAATGCGGAAATTCATCCAAGCGCCCGACTCAATTTATTTCGAACCAATTTTCGCCTCTTTTCCACATTCAGTTCGACTAACAGCAAATAACCAGCACTCATTGTTCCGCAAACAATAAATGTAAATGCTATCGGTACGCATTTCACCGATTCGTTCTGAATCAGGTCGACGTTTTTGCTATACACAACGAAAAACTATGCCCAGATTATACACAATGTTCTTAATTCCCATTTCTTTATTTATTCTTTCTGCAATTCCAAATGGAAAAACATGATTCATGTTTGGGCCGTTCGATTTTCGCACCGGTCTTCAGCAAAACGGTAATTGTTCACTCAGAAACTCAAACATTACAACCGTCTACTTAATATGGAAATACATTTAGCGTCGAACAATTGATTTTATTGTTTTTCTCGTGTTTGCGCACGTATGTTACTGAGTGCGATCGGTTTTTATGGTCGGAACTGTTGTTGCTTGCCGGCAAGCGGTGACGGCACATTGTCACACGTATTACATTTACGATAAAGAATTCCATTTTTCCAAACCATAAACTAAAATAAATAAATAAATAAATAAATAAATAAATAAATAGTATAAAATTTAGCGACAAATAGAATACCATTCAGCTATTGTTCCGCCTCGAGATCCATACATTTTACGGATATTTAAATGCAATGGTGGTTTTGTTAAGCAATATTGTGCGTGCTGTCTGTACCGGCAGACTCATTTGTCTTTGTTTCACTATTTGATTCCATAAATTGGTGCGAATAATAAGACTAGATATTTTCTGTATTCCGGGGGTTGATTCAGTCTGGCTGTGGCCGATCAACCAAAATTGACTTATCAACAAGAGCAATTCATCAAATCGAAACATTTCAAAAGGCATACAAATTTTCGTCACATTAAGAAGAGACCTACTGACGGAACAACAATGGCTCCGTAATTGTATGGCGTTGTGTAAGCGTCTATTGTGATGTTTATGACAACTATTTGACCATATGCAGTTTGTCATGGATGCAATTTCCAAATGGGAGATCTCACGGTGTATGTTTGTGTGTGCGAGCAGCTTGGAAAATTGATGGTTTGCTTTGCGCAATGGCCAATGCTAAATTGATGGCATGCGAAAATAGCAATTTTCGATCTTCTTTCGAATGTGATTTATTGTTTTATTGAAGGGCGCTTGCAGCGTCCCCGCTCATATTTCTATTGAATTGCTACTACAAGCAATAAATTTCTCTTTTGTTGGGCCACATACATTTTCAATTTCGCAATAAATATCGTTCAGATCACCTCAACCACCGATGCAACACAATTTACTTTTACAAAGAAAAAAAAAAAAATCCGTACTGGCTATTTTCATGCTACCTTGTAATATGTACATTTCGATATCGTGTCGCATTGTTGTTTCGGTGCATAATTTATCTTTCGTATGATTGTTCTGAAATGTAAAATGTGTTCGACTTCCCTCAGCTTTCAACACAATGCTCAGCATTTCAGAGACTCGGCCCATTATTATGTTAATTTCAAGTGATCTAAAAAATATTTTTCCCGTTGATTTTCTGTCAATATTACACTCTGGGTGAATTTTATGAGTCTATTATTTCGACGGAAAAAAGAAAAACGAACGAGCAAGCGTACAGGTATCAATTGTTTTTCGATTGTCTCAAAGATAGATTCCAATGAATATCTTTTTGAACAGCCAATAATTGTATGTGCATTTAAAATCGTTTATTGACATTGATTCAGATGAATGATTCGGTATTTGTTTCTCGTGTGAAAATGAAACAATGATCTCGCAATGACGATGCATAATTTAATCGCTTTTTAATCAGCTGTGAAATGTTTACATGCCATCGACCGGTTATTCTAATAGCAAAAACACATCGAACAGAGAACATTGATTTAATCATACACAGAATTTAAATCAGTTGCATTTATCAAAGTGCGTGTGAATGTTTATTCACTGCATGAATTTTCGTGTGCATTTATTATTTTAAATATTCCAATCCAGTTCGTCGAACCCAGTTCCAATTTAAAAACGAGGATTTTCCTGGCTCCAACTGGCACACCGCAATTATCAGACAAATTACTACATTTCACCGAGTGTGATATAATCATCTGGCGTTCTGTTTTATATTCTCTAAAACGGCGTGCAGACGATGTCATTCGTCCATAAATGGCCAAAATCATTTGAACTGATCAATATCTCACGAATATTTACAGAATCATAATTCTATCTGAAAAAAAAAACATTGAACTGCTAATGGTGCTCATTTTTCTTCGCTTTTTTACAATATTATTTCACACTAGAGTAGATTTCTCTACAATGGTTCCATTCATTACGGAGTTGAAGTTTTAAATTAAAAAAAAATAGAATCTTTCAAAAACAATTTCGATGTATCTACTGCTCGCATACGTCTGTATGATTTTATGCTGAAAAAAAATGAGTGGGGAAATTTAGAGGGAGAGAGAGAGAAATAAATGAGTGAATGAATGTGATTGAAATCCGTTGGCCAACAGAACAAAGGGATTACATGGCATTATGAGGCATCTCACACCCGAAAGAAATGTCGGACCGTGTTGAATGCCCAAAAACGCATACGCTCATTCGCCTCCCCTTTTAGATGACATTAAATGCATTTTAAATACCATTTGCCGTGTATTCAAAAATTTGTAATCGACTCAAAACCAACAAAAACACAAAGAGAGAGAATTTGATCGGGGCATTTGTGGGGGCCATCGGAATCGTGCATCATTCGTAATTACATTCTGATGATCGCACGGGATCTACGCTTCGTCACCGATTTTCTCTCACACTTTTCCATCACGTATTTTTTTTTTGTATCAAGTTCCATACCATTAGAGTCACACTGGCGGTTTAACACCGAGCATTGATTCAATCTCTCTGTCGTTTTCAAAATGGTACGCATCCGTGCGTTCAATCTCACTTTGGGATTAACAAATAACAATAAGCAGATTTATGCAACCACAGTATGAACGGGGCGATTGGTGATAAAATTAAATTTATGCTGCTTCATGTAAACGAATGTTATGTAATTCGATTATTTGTAAATTGAATGTGGTGCAGATTTTTTTTCGCTAGCATCAGCAAAATACGATTCGAAGCAATTGTCATTTGTCATAATGATTATTATTATGTGATAGAGGCTATGATTCAAAACGACGCACATAATCCATATTGGCTGAGAGCAGCAGCAGTGCATTTTCCATTGGGTAAGGTCAACCAAAGAGCTTCGATCAATGTTATTTATTGAGTTTGAAATCGTTGTTAGACTTTGTTCAGTTCATACGGTTCGCATATTGCTGCTTGTCCGTGATTTATTCGCAATGAAGACACATAAATCCTCTTTCGTACTCACATGTCATGTACCAAAAATTCAGGCTTTGAGACACTCACACGGGAATACGCTTTTTTGCATGCGAATTGAATTTATTGCGATCCACATTATTAAATCGCTGCTTGAATATCAAGGCAAACTGGATACTTTTGCCACGTAAATGATTTACCAAATCATCGTCAATGTTTGTTATTTCATCGTTGTCTATATCTACTACAATAATAATAACGAAAATCGATTTATTAATGGGCATTACATGCCATATTGGCACTGTAAATATTCATGCTGATCTGTTGTGACAGAGATCTCAGGCATTTGCTCCACGATCAACCGCGTAAATGTTTCAATAATTGAGCTGTCTAATTTGATGAATGGCATTTGAAAAATTGCTTCGAAAAACATTGAAATAGGAACGTGGATCAATTTTGCTACCTTGTCAATTTGAGGAAATTGTAACTTATCATCCCTATTTTGGAGCATATTCCCGAATAAAACTTCACAATTCATTTGACATTTTTTGAGCTATTTTGAACGACTGTATTCAACAATTTGAGGTCAATTAGACCAATAACATGGAATTACGATGAAAATGGTACTGAAATTCGATATATTAACTAAATATCTACAAATAGACTTGATATAATAAATATTTTCTGCGTCCATATCTATTTCACATTCGAAACGATAGCAGTACTTAAACATTTATTTTGCTTTAAACTCCGTTCAAAATGATATGTCATATTTTCAGCTAACAATAGCAAAATGTATATAAATGCATCATTTCAATTACAAAAAATGAATTTAATTTAAATGAAATGTGTCATTTTATTGTCGGTTTTTCTAAAACGTCATTTGGTCTGCGAAATAGGCCAAGGATTTTGACACAAATATGGTATGAGATTTGGACATTAAATGTCGCTTTGTCGCGAAACAAAAAGATAACATCAAAATTGCATTTGCATTTGCATTTGCATGTGTCTTGTCCTAAATGCCTTAAAAAAATCGCACGAAATCGTTCGGCGATACGGTGATTTGTCGTAGAACTTTTTGACATTGCAAACACATTATTGCTAGAATTATTCAAATCAAGTGGCATTTGAAATACGTGTTTCAGCATATGTTTTATGAACTGAAATTACGTAATTGCGTTTTTTTCTTCTTGGGAAGTCTCAACACATGTTAGAACATTTAATGCGTATGTCCTTGCAAAAAGAACATCAAATACCAATGGCAAAACTCATAAAAACAGTGATAAAAATGCCATTTAATGAATCGAATAGGGACAGTCTCTTCATTCTTTTGATGTGTATTCTTGTTTGTGTGTGATGTTGAACAAAAGCCCATTCGACACGCACCAAATGATATCATCGCAAACACACACATCGAATCCGAAACATTCGCATCAGTGGCGTCATCGCAAGCAACTACCAGCTGGTAATTTAATCTAGAACAAAAGCGATATGTTCTCTCTCAGCGGTTGAGCTGTGTCTGCTTGATTCTCAGATTCATTTACATAACGGCGATTACGACATTCATATCATTGCCCAGTGTGTGCAATAAAAAGCATATTCCACAGCGAGCAACAACAAAAAAGCCCCCCGAAAAAAACCGTCGTGTATTTACTTTGGGAATGAACCACTAACACCGTTTCGTGTGTGCGCGTGCGATCCATAGGTTTCTAGGCTCCATTTATTCATTAATTCACACTCGATTATGATTATTTTATCATGGTGAACCGAAAGCCAAGCGTGTGTGTGAGTGTCTTGTTGATTGCGATGCGTGAGTTCAGTGGATCGAATTTTCGTGCCAAACGATAATCATTGGAAGGCTAGCAATGGTTTCGGTGCCAAAGAATCGCCAAATGTCGGTGGTTTTATTGCATGAAACGGATAATTTGTTTCTTTCAAGTTAAAGAGCCAACAATAGTATGAATGCCCATCGTCCGATATGAATGGAAGGCATTTTCCATCGGATTGATTGCCAAATGTAATTAAAGATTCAGTTCCTATTTCCTGATTCTTATAAAAACCAAATTATGACACTTTTTTTAGTTTTTTTGTTTCTCATTTTTTTTTTCAAGTTCAACGATTTTTTTATGGGCAAAATAGCGATTTGTTTGCCGAAACCAGAAATCCAATGCGAAAGCCATAAATTTGTGTGGGTTTTTATAGAAAATGAACTGAAATATCTTGAATGCGGAGAAGACAATTGCATGTGCACAGCTCTAGGAACAGCTTTTAAATAGCAAGAGAATCCATGAATAAGATTCGAGACAACAGACATAAAGGAACCTCATAAAAAATCGTAGACGAATCAACTGTTTCTCTTCAGACTGCAGAGATAGTATTGTGTGACAATAATTGGATCCTCTTGATAAAATGCATGTCACATGCTGTGCAAATTGTGTGATTGGGCGGTTGCTTGTGATTTCAAAAGGCGGATGCAATGATTTTGCTGGGCCTTTACCTTTCAATCAATTAATTTTCTATCGAAATGAATAGCTTCCTGTATTTGCCTCGATGTTTTAATTGAAACAAGATTATACGAAGTGCGTACGGCATTGCATAAAGATAGATGCACCAGCATGCGGATTGATGTGAATGTATTAAGAGTGACATCAAGATTTATCGTAATGATTAAATGCTTGACAGAATTGACATGAAAATATCGTATAATTATGTTGATGCGAATCGTATTGAACCACTTTCAACATGTCTATTCTGCCATACATCATTGAGCTAACGAACCGGAGAGCGAAAATCCGTCTGGCTTTTCATAAAATATTTAATCATTTCGCACACTCGTTCACATAATGCTAGATGGAAGTAAATGGAATATTTTTTCTCAGTTTGTTCTCTATATCAATGCTTGGTGTATTTTATCCCATAATCCTTCTGCGTGCATCTCGCCACACAATTCGGATGCATAGAAAAACCAACAGTGAACTCCAAATTCATAGTATCTTTGAAGTTTGCATTCGCTTGCAGGTTTTTTTAAATTATTCTGTGTGCAAGCCGGGCCAACTGCTGCACAAATCATTGATTTTTCTGTCAATTACGTTGGAATTTGCTTTTTAAACACCCATATATATTCAATGCAGTCATCGCATCAAAACTTCAACTGAATGAAATGTAATTAATTGACCATCATTTTCATACTGTCAGCACATACAGCCGATGAAGTTGGTTCATACCGCCGATAAATTGAATTTTCCTGCAATTTAATTATCCAAAACGTTTTTGACATTTCAAATCGTATCTTCTGTATATTATAAGCAATTAATAGGTGCTCTCGGAGATCTTAGCTTTCTCTAAATAATCCAGACGATTCAGAGTATACGTTGAATGCTGCGGCGTTTCGCATGTAGGACAGTAATTAAATGGTTCGGAATGGACAATTCAAAACAGTTTAAAGAGAGCGCATGAACTGTTTATTTATCGCAAAAAAAAGTGAAAAAAGCATGATGGTACAGTCGCATCACAGTGCGCATTTTACCACAGTTGCATTGGGCGTGTTAAATGTCTTTAAAATGATTTATCGTTGAGAATGAAAATGGTTACAAAAATATTGAGAGCTATATTTTTCTTGACTTTCTCTCTCTCTCTTTCTTTCTTTCTCTGTCGATCTTTTTGCCGACTGAAAATCGAAACGGACAAAATGTGTATATGCGCACGCGTTTATCACAAAGAAGTCACCAAGTTATTTCTTCATTGATGCAATCCACTCGCGCACAGTAATTTATCAATTTGTCACAGGCTTTAAACATAAAATAAAATTATTTTATTTATGGAATGGGCATAACTTTTTTTGCCTCAGTAACAGTAACCGCCAAGCGGAATTGTGTAGTTGCGGCCAGCTATCAGCCATGACCCAAAGCCATTCCATTCAAATCGAGTGACACGTTCACTAAACAGTTTCTTAGCCATAAGCAATTTACCATAACATTTATTAACACGCTTCACTTTTATAACAATTTCCTCATGTTCGTTTCTGTTAGGCGACCAGAACGCTGTTTTCTATTTGCTTGATAATGCATACGTTCGAGCACGCATCTTTTCATCTCTGATGATAAATACAATTTACAATATCATATCATATAAAAAAAATTGCAGGAAATTATGATAAAGAATTGCGATTGATGCGAGCGAATTATTGCTGGTCAGATTTTGCAGTTGCTGGTGTGTATTTTTATCGATTATGCATCGCCAAGAGCACTTACACATAGGGAAATTCATTATAAATGGCAGAAAAAATTAACAGTGCGTAACTATAAAAATGTACGATGCACCAGTTATAGTAATTTAGATTATGCAATCATAAGTCGTATCTTAATGCGACACAAAGGAAAAAAATGCGTGTACATGGAAGCGCGATAAATTTGTGCGGTAAATGTGCGAATGGTGTAAAATCGCAATAATATGGTTTTTATGAGACTGAAAGTCAACGAGGCGCATAAAATAAATACAAAAAATAAAGATCCGAGTTAAAACTAAGGAAGTTAGCGTAATGCGAATTGATTGAGATGAATAAACGTTTAATTGCCTTTTTCAGAGCTTCGATACAAAATCCAATAACTCCCAAATGTCACGTTTGAATTGTTTGTCGATGAAAGATTTTCAAAGTCATTATTATTATGAGTCTTTACCAAATTTGATCACCTACACTTACTGATCCATACACACATTCCGAGTGCAATCAGCAGCAGTTGCAAAAATCGCATATTTTGTGTCACGATTTCCATGCGAATACTACTAATTATAATGCGCCTAATGATCACGTTCAACCCAGTTAACATTCAGATTCTTTTCAAACTCATTCTTATTTTGTTCGACGAACCACAGCACATCAAGACGTTCTCATACGTACACAAACATTTCAAATAAAATAGTTTTTATTTTTATGCCGGTTCTTTATAATTATCGTTGTTTGAGTTATCGCTTCTTTTTTCAGTTTAGACAAACAGCAAAATTCCATTCTCATAAATTCATAGTGCAATTAGTATGATATATATATATATATATATATATAGTGAAGTGAATGGGCACAAATTTCTCATGTGCTTAAGATGACCCGTGAATTATGAATGTGTGTATTATTTCTTTTTTAAAGAGGGGAAAACCACATGCATTGTTGTGTCACTCGTTAGTGCGTGTGAATCGGTTGATATCATGCTTTTCCTCGAATAAAATAATGCATTATTATAATTTTTTTATCATTATTTCGATTATTTCTACGTAGTTGCCGAGAAAAATAAAGTCTGAATAAAAGAAAATTTAGGTAAACTTTATTCCTTTTTAAACATTTTTATGAAAAACAACATTAACTTAAATTGTCTATGCAATGTCATTTTTCAATCTCTTTCATTTATTTGTAGAAAATGTATCCAAATACGTATTATACTGTTTTAACACAATTTTTCGAAAATTGTCCAGAAATTACTCGGCATGTTGAATATATTTGGAAAAAAGGGAATTTTTCATCAAAATCCAAAATTTTAATCTCAAAATTTTGATGTTCTTTGACGAATTCTTTTGTTGCGTTCTGATCGGAACTTAAGAATTGTTTTTCTATGCAATAATAATCAATTTAAACATTCGATTTTCTTCATTCAAAAAAAACTTTCGCTTCTTCTCATTTCAAACGAATTCACACCTGATCATAGCATATCGAATCTCCACGAATTCTACATACAGTTCCAATAAAATTCTTGTAAATAAACCTTTGTCACCAAATTTACTAGAGCTTTTCAAGACAAAACTAGAACGTAATTAGCATTAATGCACCATACACATTGGAAGCTTACTTAGCTTGACTTAAAATCGTGTCTTACCCCTAGAATTAATTTGTGTTACGCTGCGTGATTCGCCAAGTATTAGTAATATGCCTAAAAGCGATTCCAGTCGAAATGTTTGGAGTTCAAGTTAAATGATTTAACCACTGTTACAAATCTTATAGAGTGTGTATGTAAACCGTTACTTTGTTGTGGCTGTTTTTTATTGTCCCTGTTCTATCGGAATGGGTTTATTGACGCTTTGTATGCGCTACCAGTTTCCCTAATGCTATTTATATTTCGCATTAATTTGCCGAATGACGTGGGATTCCATGTTTTCTTATTTTTTACAACATGAAAAGCTAGATATCACCTTACACTCTATAATTGAAAATGACCGAACATATTGTGGGTCAAGCAATACGGATAACATATTGAATGAAATGGCTAACCGATTCTTGAACTCTGCATCAAGATGTGGTTTTTAATTAAACATTTCCGCTAAGAGCAATCGAGACATAATGCTGTATGCGCTTTCGTCTGGTTCACTCTAGTCCAACTTCTTGTTCAAAGTGAATCGCAATGGGAAAAAAAAAACAATTCCATGCCATTTCGACTCAAATTCTATGACATTTTATCTAGATTGGCATGCGCCAAATGAATACGTGCATCGGCTAAAGTCAATGAGGAAAATCATAATTTTAAATTGAAATTTTTTCATTATCGTAACGATGTAGCTGCCGTGTACTTACGTAACAAATGTTAAGTTATCTGGAAATAATTGGAATTTAACAAAGAACAGAATTTTCGTTATAAAAATCGAGAAGAACGTATTCATTTGCTTGGAAACAACGGTTCGTACAAGATGTGTGGTTTGAAGTTTTAACAAATTTTCTATCGTTGTTATCTCGGCAGTGATTGCAAATAACACAAAAATATGTATAAATGAAATGAAAATCAATCATGTACTAAAGTAAATTGTGAACTCAAGGTGAGGATTACATTGAAATGAATGGAATGTTTTCGTATGAAAAATAGAAAATGTCTGCTAAATTGCGCAAATGCTGTGAAGTGAATTTACTTAATTATCGCGAGATTCGATCAATTCAAACCAGCGGGAATCCAAAAGAGAATGTCGAATATGATCCAAAGATTATAAATAAAGATGAATGTAAATCATTTTAATATGAAATATTGAACTAGTCGTAAGGCTTAGATTGCAGTTGTGGATTTAAAATTGTTCACATTTTAAGGTCTAATTTTGACGAAGATAAGGAATTTTCTAATGGAAATATATTGTTTGAATTTTTTCACAGAGCCAAATTATTGTTTGCAAAGCGAAGAGCTCGCTTGGTAACTGAGACGAAGTAATCGAAAAAAAAATTGAAAAAGGCAGCAGAAAAGCAATTGCATTTATACAAATATGAGGAAATTGATAGGCATTTTCATCGTGCAGTGTTGCTTTGCGGCGATACGAGCCACGATGCTCGGCAAAGGTGCTTTGCTTTTCAACAAAACACCCTTCGCATCCCTTGGCACATTGGTAACATCGAACACATTAGAGTGGCAGATTTTTATTCCGGATGATCCAAGACAACTTGAATTCGCTGTTGAAGCGGCCAAATATGATTCGGAGCATGACAAGTACTCGATGTATGTGTGCCGCGTCGTAATTGACGGTATTAGTGTGTCAGGTCATACGTTCAGAGATAATTTGCGAACAATTTGTGTTGCATCGATGCATGAGGACGTAAGCCGACACCCATCGTTCGAAATATTGATAAATAAGGGCAATGGCGGTAGATTAACTTGGCAAACGTGGACTGAATTCAGTGCGGGCATTTTGAGCGGAGCGGTCAGTGTCACCAGCAATGGCCATGTGAGTATCTTCTCTATCAATAAGTAGTTGAACAAATCAACACCTCGAGAACAATGCCATGCATTGTCAAGTAAATGTTTCGCCAAAATTAAGTCGAGTTGCTTTGTTCTAGGTGAAAGATTATTATGTGGCACGTCGTAAAGCTCATATAGAAGAAGGCATTGGCCAGCAATATCTCCATGTCGGCGTTGATTATAATGTTGGATTCTTCGATCCAAAAATTGGCTTCGGCAGAGTCATAGTTGACGTCAACGACAAAGATAAGGTTCGTTTTTTTGATAGTTTCTTGATCTTTTTTTATAGTTTCTTGAATGAATAATACAAATTCGAACTTCCATTTCAGGTGTTTAAAGATGGTGAGTTGCTGGTGGAATCGGAGCCAACACGCTATGAATTGCACATAATCGAAATATCTAAAATACGCACAGCTGAAACGCGTGTTGTAAAAACTCTCGGAGAGGCTGTTCTATCGAATACAGCAACGGAATTCAGCAACAACGTCGAAACGATAATCACCTATAAATATAACAAAACTATTTATTGGGGCACAGTGGAAGGTACTACACGTGGTCTGCCGACTGTTGTCTTTGATACCAAATTGAATTCTGTGAACTTGACAGAAGGCTGGAACGTCAAAGTCACCGAATCAATTGAAGATGTATGTTCTATTTATACAATCACTTTTTAAATCAATTTGTTTTGTAATAATAAATATTTCACTACTTGCTTTGAATTATTTTTCGCCTGCATACAGATTCGGACAGTGATTAGTCATCTCCAGCCAGACACGGCCCAGAATGTGACATTAAGAGGAAAGATAGTGAGAAAGGAAGGTCCGTACAAGGCCAAATTGAAGTCCTACTATGCAGACACCCAAGAGACAAAAACTAGAAACATTGATGGAGTCGTAAGTAACACAGTTCTACTTTATATATGTTTATTGAGACGATAAAAATGATTCTAGAGGCGACCGAACTATATTCAATTTTCTAGTGATAATAGTTATGGTTGCAGACGTTGCATGCGATGAACATTCATTATACGCTTTTTAAATGTACGATATTACTGCATCGATGTATTAAAATGACAACCACTGCAAAATGGGAGGCACAACGATCGGCTGTTTGTTGGCCCATAACTTAAGAACTCTTTTTTTCCATTGGATTTTCGTTTTGTGAACTTTCAACCGCATCCTGTTTGCTTGGCAAATAAATCAGAATTCATGCATATTTCATTTCCACTTGAATGCTTCTGAAGCAGATCCGATTTGGCTATTAAAAGATTGCTGTGTGCAGAGAGAAATGGATTAATTAAACTGCCCATACTTGAGCAACAGTCAATTTTGATTGACATTTGACCATTGCAATGATGCAAAGCCAACGAATATGAATTAAAAAAAATTGAATGGTTTTGTTCTCAAAACGAAAGCATTTTTCCGGTTGCAAGTTTTACCCCGAATATAGTAATGATACCGAAAAGTATAGTTTTTGCCACATTTGAATGAAGTTTAAATTGCTGCTATTCATTCAATCTCCATTTATTTGCAATGGTGAAGTTTATTCAGTTGTGGTTTCCCTTTACTGTGCTGGTTTCTATTTGTGTGTTGATTTATTTGCTACCGTCTGAAATGGCACGTGACAACACACCAAAGAGAGAGAGAGAGAGAGAGAGAGAGAGAGAGAGAGAGAGATAGAGAGAGAGAGAGGGAGAGAGAAATTTCATGCATAAAATGCTAAAATGCGCATGTTGATGATTAAATTGGGTTTATTGAGAGGCGTGTTCGTTTGCCAAAACGCATCATCATACAAGCCATGGCAAGAAGGCAACAGCAAAATGGCGAAATATAGCAACAAAACAATGAAACAAGTATCCTTATTTGGCCAAGCTAAACACAAATTGCACAATTACAAAAAACATTCAAAACAATAACAACGAAACACCGATAGGCCATTCCTGAATGGTTAAGGAATTTCATCTACCGACACAGCCACCACAGCCGCACAGCATCTCGCAGCTTAAATGAATAAAACGACTAGTTTTGTTGGAATGGGTGTTGTAGTTGTTCATAAAGTTCTTAAACAGCATTTGAGTCTGTCGTTTGATTCTCGTTTTCGTGTGATATTCTTAGCTGCTGTGCAATGGAGCTGCTGTGCTCACACATTGTTGCCAGCCGTTGTGCTGTGCAGTCCGCGCACAAGACAAACATATCGGTTCAACTGGTAAAAGTTGCAATTAATAATGAATGATCAGAGTCAGCAGCTTTTCAGCTCGTGCACGCTTCAATCTTTAATCGAGCAATTTCTTGGCTCATTTTTATGCGTTTGCCGTTGTGATTGTTTTTGCATGTCAATAAATAAATGGAAACGGCATTAACATGCACCGCGCTGCATCTGTGTATATTATATGCGAGTTCGAGTGGTTACAAATTCGCATGCTGAATCCTCGCTTTTTCATTGAATATGCGTTTAAATGACGAGCAATTTTCGATGAAAAATATATATATTTCGCCTAATAAAAACGAGATAAAAAAACCAATTATGCTTTCCACCTGTCGTTTCGTATTAACTCGCTCATTTTATGATTATATTTTGCTAATTCGTGCAAGTTCTAAACTATCTTTTCAATTTAGATTTCTTCATTTGATTTTGATGAATAAGTCCCAGTTTCTTTTAATTCGTATGAAGAAAATAATATCTTTAATCCACATTTTTTTTTTTGTTCATTCAAATGTAGTATTCGATGGAAGACTTGGAGGGTGTGGAAGTTATCTATGGTGACGTTTATTGGGTGCATAATGGATCATTTGTGCCGACCACCACTACAACAACCACGACCACGACCACGACAACAACAACAACAACAGAAGCACCTACCACAAATGAAAACAAAGATCCATCCAACTTCAATAGTCGTGGTAGTTTTGATGTCGAGAACAACGAGATTGGCGATGGAACAGCGGACGCCGCTACCGAAGCCAAATACAAATTGCAAAAGGGAAGTGATGCGAATAGCGCAAACGATTCATCGAATTCGGCAAATCGCCACTTCGATGGCATTGTCTCGTCTGTGATTTCTATGGTATTTGTGGTGCGATTCGTGTATAATCACCACGAACAAAATGTTTAAGTAAGTAAACGAATAAATCAAATGGATTTATCAGCAACAAAAACAAATGATTGCCTTCAGACAATTTTTTGGCGATATCTAGGCATTTTAGAATATGTATGTGTGTGGCTGATACAAACAATAGCAGATAAAAGAAAATATAATGAAAAAACAGAACGATTGACAAAACAAAAATCAAAGTAGTGCACAACGCCATCGCGCGCACGCCCAAAACACAGAAAAACAATTAATACTAATATATGTGGCAAAGTGTTTGGGCTCTCATGCTAAACATGTAAATGTACAAGTATATTGCAAATGACCTTTTTTGTTGAACACACATAACAAATTGTAACAACAACCATCCCAAGTGTCATAATCTAATTTGTCCACTCATCATTTTCGTAAGGAGCTTAATATTCTCTCTATCTCTTTGGCTGTTATCAAATTGAGATGCATATGGTTTGACCGGCTTAACGTTTAAATTGAATTTAATGGATGGATCGATGTGTGTGTGTCTGTGTGATGCAGATTAATCAGACATAGCATAAACAAAATTGAATGAAAAGACAAATGAAAGCCAAGTATTAAACATACAGCATACGAGAGAAATATAATATCGGACAAGGTCATCGTAGGTGAATATATCTTATTCAGTTCTCTTTGGATGGATGGATAAATGAAACAAACAAAAAGAAAACAACAACTGAAAGAAAGTGATAAGCACTAGAGATTTGATGACGTTGATGATAAATGGATCATCACTTTTCTGACATCTTGAGAGCTTCGTGAACGTAAACATGCGAATGAAAGCGATGTCATTCGAGAGAATAGCGCCATAATAGCTGATATGTGTGCTGTGCTCGTCTCAACATTCCCATTGTGAGTTTCTCCGAAACAAAAGTTTTTCTGTAAACCATCGCTTCTTTTTCGTTTGACGGCCTTCTTCTAGACAGGCTAATATTTTTGCAATAGCAAAATAGGGTAGCAAAATAAAAATCACATGAAGAATTGCCATCTTAATGCATTCCAATTGTTCGGAATGAAATTGTGTGCAGCAGCCCGTTGACAAAAAATCCGAATGCGAGAGAAAGCAAGCCATTGAAAGCTAAAAATATGAGAGCTTTACATTCTGAAATGACTGAAATATTCAGTTTTTATGCCGAGGTTATTTTGGTACATTGTACTGGAACAATGAATTCATTGTCTATTTAACTTTTTATATTCCATGCATCTCAAATGGATTAATATGTATCATAAAATTACGCAGTTTTATGCGATACATTGATTACATTGTGTTCATATTCATGTTTATTTTCAATAGATTCAAACAGAATAACACATTTTGCGTTTTGTTACCACATTTGTGCGCAAATCAATTGACAAAAATACTCACACAAATGGCTTATCAACAATATCAAATGGCGACATCATCAACAACAACAATGATAAGTGCCAAGGCAAGCTAATAGAACCGATCTTTGTCATCGATTCCATTGCAAAGTCCGCTGATCAGCGCCAACAAAAACATTCATTACGCTGAATAAAACACATGCATGAACATAAAAATAGCATATCCAAAATGATGTGTTATTTAGCGCGCGATGTGATTGCGACGGCGCAGATGACAAACAAGGCAACACAACACACACACACACATTACGCAATTGAACTCTCTCAGAATCGTTTTGTTGATTATTTCTATAATTTTTAATATTTAAACATTATTAGATAATTAAGTTTGATATGTAGTTTCAGAAAAAGAAACAAATCAAAATCCATTATCTCTCAAGAGGTATTAACACAAATTGTTGAAGAGGCAGCTCTTCATCTTATCACCCACACACAAACACATTGCATATTTGAGAAAGTGATTAGTAAGAATATTGTTCCATCAAATATAACACACACACACACACACATGGATTTATATGAGAAAGTTCACAGAAATGTCTATGAGTTACGAGCAAATGATCAAGTAAAACATACCGACAATTGATATGATAAAAGCAGATCAGGGCATGACAGTATATAAGAAAATGTAAATAAAATTTGCATTAGGTTCGTAATATAAGTGTATTATGGGATTTATTACGATAGATAAACAAAAAATTGAAAACGAAGACTCGAAAAATGTAATGTACATTTTTGAATATTTGAATTGAGTCGACCGGAATAAAAGTGAGAATACACCGGCTCTAGATCAGTACTGCGACTAGATAATCAAAAACGCTGAAGTGAACCATGAATATTGTTGAGTGGCAGCAGCGGCTCATAATTTTCGCTATCAATGTTTATTTTTAGTGTAAAATAAACATTGATAGCGAAAATCATGAACCGCTGCTGCCACTCAACAATATTCATGGTTCACTTCAGCGTTTTTGATTATCTAGTCGCAGTACTGATCTAGAGCCGGTGTATTCTCACTTTTATTCCGGTCGACTCAATTGAATCTCAAGTTAGCAAAAATCATTTAATTTATTACCGAAATGCATCTCGTGAGCAGTCTTACAGTCAAAACGTTTCAAAGCCCACTGAATCCAGAACAAAATTCGTTAAACCAAATTAAAATTTAACTTATGGAAATTGAAAATAGCAACGATTCAAATTTGATCGTTCAAAACAATTTTTTTTCTGAAACTCTTATGCCGCAAATTCAGGAAATCGAGTATTCTTGAAATTGTATCAAATACACAGCAAAATGTAGACAATTGTCAAAAACTGCAATGAGTTTCAATGGAAAACAGACTTTAGACAAATTTTCATGAATTATTTATCCAAACTGAAAACGAACCGGAGGAAATCCATTTGCAGAATCAATTTTTATGCTAAATACAATCCTCAACTGTAATTTTTATTTGTAATGTAAAAATATTTAGTGTTTTAATTATTTTAAATATAAAGTTTATAAATTTTATCGTTTTTTCTATTGGAAAACTTTTTATTTTCTTGCCCCTAGATCGCTGTGAATAAGCAGTATTTGGATTACCGCTGCCGAATAGCCGCTGTACATGCACACAACGATACTCAGCTTTGTGAATCAGCTAGCTCAGCTCGATTTAGCACTACTCGGTAGCGGTTTCTCAAACGCTATAAATAAGTTGCGAAAATGCTTGTTGCCCCTGCTAAATCCCTATTCTTGCTTAGCAATTTGTCCTGTATTTTGCCATAAATGTCTTTTCGATGTTGAGTTTATTGCTTTTGATATGTGTGAAAAATGATTTCTCGTCAACGATGTGTACCACAAGAGGGTGGATTATTCTAATCGAACTATCGACCTATGTTACAGGTAAGTGATATCAATACATTTACATAATAGTTCGTTGTGAGAATGCATGCTGTGTATTGACCTCTCTTTTAGTCGTAGCGCTCACATCCCAAATTTAAGTTATGATCAAGTCTTAATTTCTCGGATATCTTTTGTGCTGTACATCTTTTTTATGGAAACAAAACAACCGAACAAAATACATCAGCAAAAATGTGTGAAGATCAGAAATATATGAATGGGTGAGAATGATTATGAGACCTTTCATCAAAACAGATATAAGTGGAAAAAATTGAAGTAAAACATCACAAAGAGGTCACTTTGAAAAAAATGTTTTAATTATGCATTTCAAAGTTGCAGTGATCTTCTATGTTTCACGTTGAAAAAAAAATTGCGAAAAATGTTTCAAATGTTTTTTCTAAAATTTTTGTTCGAGGATTAAGGTCTCATAATCATTCTCACCTTTTCATATATATTTGCTTATATGAATGGATGAGAATAATATTGCAACGTATTTTTGTTTCCAAATGAAGTGTCCCTAAAAGAAATTTCAATTGAGTTTCGCATTAATGATAAGAGATAATTGATAACTGTCTTCGCCAAAGTTTGTGGAAGACACTTATCTCTTATCTCTTACCAATTCGAAAATCAAATTTGAAAAGTTGGTCCTTTTTCACGGAAACAATTTTCAGGGGCACATCAATTGTAAATTCTTTGAGGGACACTTCATTTGAAAACAAGAATGAGTTGCATTATTATTCTCAGCCATTCATATATACAATTGAACATTATAAAGAAATTAACGGAAAACCCCAACTGTTCTACGCACAACATATGAAAAAATTGAGCGCGCATTTAATGTGCTGTGAAGCATTGGATATGCAAGAAAGTTGAATTCAGTTGAGCACGAGTCGCCCTCTTCTCGGCAATACAATCTGATATTTCCGACCAATTACATATTTAGTGGATTTATCTTATGTTATGCCACTTTGGTAACTCTTCGTGTTGTTGTTCGTATGAATGATGCTTTTGTTTCTGTTGCAACGCATTTTTTCCGTTTGTTTGTTTGTTTGTTTCGTTCTAGCTTCAGTATCGGAATTTGTGTCGAGAGATGAAGGCAGCTAATATATTTAAAGCAAAAAAAAAAAAAATGACATGAAATTGATATACACAGTAAACGCGCGCTCCACAAACTCTTCGGTGTCGTTAATTCATTTTAATTGAAACGAATTGACGTTACTTTATGGGCTAATGTAGTTTAATCTCTCTCATTTTTTTATCTCGTACGCTTGCACTATAACGCGATCGAAACAATACGAGGTATAATTGCATAAAAGGTCCCATATTGCATTTCTGCGCGCTGTTGCAGTTTATAAGCATTTATGCATTTTATCATTTTATGAAATTGAATACATAATTATGATTTGACGGGGGCTCGCAGATGTCAGAACGGAACATAATTATTTCTGAAGGTGATGAACATTGAAAACACACACACACATTGAAAAGCTGAGTGCTTATTTATTCTCGTATTTCTTAAATGGTGGCATGCTTTTGATCTGTTTTCGCAAAAAAAAATGTTATACAGACACAAATTCTATGTTCCTTACATTTCTTTCGGTTTGTAATTTTCAACGGCTGCGGATAAAATCAGATAAAAAAAAAAACAAATAAACCGCGGAATGTGCGAGAAAACTCGTAAAACAACATTATTAGTCTCGATAATTTCGCACAAACGTTCATTTTTTTCAGTTATTGATGTATAGTTTAGATCGTGTTCTTGTGACATTTTTTGCACAATGAATATATGTGTCAAAAATTGGCCAACTGAAAGAAAATATGAACTGATAGATCTCTTGAATTCTTAATTATTTGCAGAATATACGTTTATTCAAAGTATAAAATATTGACTTTTATGATTTCACAGTAAATCGGCTTCAATTTGTCGAAAAAATTAAATTTTAACCTGAATGCATTTCGGAGCATCTTATGCTACATTATCGGGAAACACAAGTTTCAATAAGAGTGAACGGTGGTTATTTTATCATTGGTGAATATAAACGTTTTTTTTTTTTTAATTGTATAAGTTGCTATTCATTAAAACGTAATTGTATTCATACTAAATTTTAAGAGCTAAAATCGGCAAAACGATTGAAAAGGAAAAGAAATTATTTGCAATGAAATGGAATGTCGCAATTAAAGAGAAGTAAATGGCAGATTGGAGAAAAGAATTGAATACGAAGAGAAAAAACTCTTCAAACTTAATCAATAATGAAGATCAGAGGAAACAATGGCATTAATATGGCACAAAGTCTTATGGAAAGGAAATGGATATGGAAATATAGACCATAGTAGATAAATAGAGGAAACAAATAGAGAGATATATTTTTGTATATGTTAGAATTTAAAGTAGACAAACCCAAGTGAATGAGCCTTCAGTACTCCTCAATCCCTTCTCTCCTCTCGTTCCTTTAAAACTGCAACAACCAAGTGAAATAAATGCTCATCTCCAACTGAAAATTCATTGACCAACATCATCGAGCCGATTACTCACCAAAATGAGTTCACATAGAAATTTCAAATTGCTTCAAACACATGCAATACTTAATATCAAACAGTTTCTGAATAGCCATCGTTGAAAGTGCAATGATCATAGATATTATGCTTTTTTCGTTTTTCTTATCGGTATAATACCCTAAACTACAATCTAAAGAAAACACAATAAGAACTCAGAAAACAACATAATTGAAAAATGATAATTATATATTTGCACGAGAATAAATAAAATAAATGGATTAATTTTAGTGCAATGTTAAATTCAGCTTGTTAGCAGAAAGCCGTGTGACATTAAATGAAAAACGCCACTACAAAACTCAGAAAATATCAAAAAATCAAAAAAAAAAAAAAGAAAAAATCAAAGAAAAACACAACATAAGAAATTTCGAAGCTTAACATTTTACTTTGCATTTATATTATTCACTACATCCTTTGAAAATTAATCGCAACCAAACCTGGTACGTATATATGGGAAAAGCTGATCAATTCGAATATAAAAATAAAACTGTACAAAAAACTCACACACAAATGTATCAACAATTGCTTCATATTATAAAGATATTTTATGATAAATGTTCATGCATTTGCAAAAAAAAAAACAATCATGAAAATTTTGCATTTAGTCAATTGTCAATGTAAAAAATAATACATTGCAGCAAGCACAAAAATCAACCAGAGAAAATAGATGAACAAAACGTCCTGTGTAAACTTACGTCTAAACAATCTCAGCAAATAAATTTTATTCTTTATTCATTTAAAACGTAACGGTGTACTTTTTTTGCATCGATAAACGTCGGGTTCGAATGCAATATTTGTGTCTTCATTTTGCAGCATTCGCGCGCATCGTATAGTTTAAATGATGCCAATCATTAGGAGCGATACAATGCATTTAGCGCAGAACTGGCACAATTTTTCGACATTGATTACGGCGGAGAGAGAAAAACCCTGGTGAATTCACAAGTTAATTTTTCTATAAATTAAATATGGCACAAAAAAAAACATTCTTGTATTGCCCGCGTTTTGTGATTTGCCATTTTAAATCAAACCACTCTTTCCAGTCAATCTCTCTCTCACTCAGTGTGGATTTGCAATGTTTTCAATGCGCCCGTTCAATGAAAACAAATGAATAGCCTCTTACGGTTCTTTGATTAAGTTCAATTAAGCTTGTTGGCATTTAATTGTCCCATTATTTCAACTACAATCGCGGACTCGTCGAGCTGATTCTTACCATCTGCCATCACGGCGATAAACAAATATAGCCTTGAAAATAGGGACAACTTTAGAAAAAGCGCGCACGACCAAAGCCAATTAAGTCTTTTCAACCCATTCAATGGCGGAGATATAGATGTTTTCTGAACCAATGAATGCATAATGCAACTTACAGAAGAGTATTAAAATTGATGTTTCAATTATCATTCAGATGGAATGCGCTTCTTTTCAAGACAAAACACACACACACACACACACAATTCTCTTCAATACCGGGTCTTCGGTCTATGTTACCATTTCTAGCTGAGAATGCACATTAAATTTTGCATTTGCGTGGGTTTCATCTGGTACGGGCTTACTGTACTAGACATAAGCCAAGGCTGATAAAAAACAAGACTTTGATTTCTATCTAAAACTATTTTAAATCGTGAAATCCTTCAAAGTATCCATGACAGAAGACATTTGATGGAAACAAAAATGTTTGATGAGCATTTACTTTTTAGCGGTCAAGATTGCAGGACAGCGATTTGGGAACATTCGAAATATTCTGATTTTGACATTTTCGTTCGAAAGTAGGATTGTTGTCAAACAATTGCATTTCCATGTTGGTTATTTTTTCGGCCATTTTTTTATGATCACGTTAGAATTTTATTCGTTCGGAAAATAACGAATGAATAATATTCGTCGGAATCATTCGAATATTCGAATGTATTCGATCGAATGCAGAAAGGAACTATTCGCTGCCAACCTTACTCGAGATCAATCAAATACCTTCGTCCATGTAGCAAAATAGCAAACAGACACACAAAGAGAGAACATCTCTAATGCTCAAAATGGGAGCATTCATCGTATTATCATCCGAAGGAAATGCATAATTGAAGCGAAAACAATAAAATGAATACGTTAAAACATGACCACATAATGCACAATTGTACACAGTATCAAACGTAATCTACATATTTAGCTGTTGGCGTTCGCAGTGCAGTTTGAGAATCTAGCTTTTGTACTACGAATAATTTTATTTTTATTGATTCAAATCTAGATTTCTAAGCAGCGGCGCTCACTTTCTTCTAGATATGTTTCGGCTTATATTCATTTGCATCGACCAAATCGTGATAAATTGATGAAACGGAACGAACATTCTAATAATATCCGTTAATCAGCCATAGAATTAGCTTACTTACATGGATCTTAGGTCTCGCGCGTGTTTTTTGTAATTAATTTGTAGCTTGTAGTCATGGACCACCTACAATTTTCCGTCCGAAAGTCGAATGAAATGCACCGCTGGCAAGCAATAGCACACATTCATTGGCCCATCATGGTGGGCGTTTCAAATAGAATTGATCTAAATAAATGATGAAATGATGAAATCTACATTATTATGCTTTAAGATGAAATTCCCATCCATTGGTTTGCGGTCTGTCTAAGACTATGAGTTCGATAAGTAATGATGATGAAAGTGATAACAACCAAAAGCATTCCGATTCTATCGATCTTTACAATAACGAGCGAGAAGTCCATATTGAATTCAGCTATCTAGATACGAATGAACATGTGTCACAGACTTATTTTTCATCTTATCTAGATAAAATTTATTATATTTTTGCAACTCATCAAAGTGGAAAAAACAATTAGCTGAGAATTTTGAAACTGTATTATTCTATAAAATAAATCTTAACTGTTGCAATACATTATTAATTCGAATAATTTTTTTCTTACATAAAACAAGCTAAATATCAACAGGCAAATATTTTTAATGCATATTATTTACTTGAAGAATATTCACCGTTTAACTAGCTGAGATTTTATAATAATGCAACGTATTTTTGTTTTCATATGAAGTGTCCCCCAAAGTAATTACAATTTACGTGTCCCTGAAAATTGTATCAGTAAAATATATAGACCTTGAATATATCCAATTGATATTTGTAGGGCTAAAAACAATTCAAAAAATGAGAATTTTTTGTACCGACACTTTCTGACACATTTGGCCAAACATCACGAAAACTGGACGACTGATTTTATAACTTTTTTTATAGTTGAAGCGCTAAAAAACACAAAAAATTTGCGGCATATGTCATATTTTGGGAAAATGTGGTTATCGAGACATGGCGATTGAAATAAAATCAAATGGTCTTACGTACGTAAAACTAACTTTTCCGCACATTTCCACGGGTTTACGGGTTTTTCATTGATTGCTACGCATTTGTATTGGATTTATGTTTATTTCATATCGAATCATCATGCAACTTTGAGAATATATCACAGAAAATGTCAAGTTTTTACGATGAGATCGAATTTCAAGTCATTACATATCATGTAATTTAAATTTAAATTTAAATTAAAAAACCGAATAAACATCTCAGTTTCTAATTTTTACTTCAACGTTCTCTAGTTTTGAATTGGTAATAACAATTATGAATTAGTTCACTCTGATGTGAACTTTCAATTCATGCCAACGATAGATATGATTTCACATCTATATTATGTATAACTTTCGTTAAATTTATGAAAATAACACAGATTAGAAAATCACAAATACTTCATCCAATCTAAATCAAAATTTGAATTTGACCCCAAAAATCGAGAAATGATACAATGCGAACTAAACATAGCCTCCATACAAATGTCTCTTAATTATATTGAAAAACAGCCCATGTTTTGATTCGACTCCACTAGAGCTATCCGAAAAAATTATCCGATTAGGCTGAAAATTGACAAGTTTCTATTCCTAATGAAAACCTATGTTTGTGTAAATTTTTGTCAAATTTTTTTTTTGATCAATTCAAATCTCAATTTTTTGAGTTATCGTCTTAACAAATTTTTGCGTACAACGGACAATGGACAACGTACCACACACGGACAAAAAATTGCTCCGGGAATGGTTGCAATCGTTTTTTCTAGATTAAAAACTTATAAAAAGAAAACTCATTCCGGGCGTTTTGAATTTTTTGGACCGATCGCAATACTTTTACCACAAACAGTGGTGTGTGCGGAAAAAAATTGCATAAAAAATGCGAAATTCACATTTTTGGAATATACACACATAAAAGGGGCCTAAGCGTCCTAAATGCAATTAAAATATGTTCATTTGGAATATAAACGAAATTGGGCAATAGTCCGTGGTCTTTGCAAAAAGCGTGTAGGCTCTACCAAACTTATAACGAATTTTTGAAAAATACACATGCAACGCAATATTCAAACGGGTTCGTTTTTCGTTCATTTACTAATTGCATTGCCGTCCATATACACACATAAACGATTTCGATGAAATTCTTACACTATTTATTGTATACCACAAACAATGAATAGAGTAAGTCTTCAATGTACGGCATTGTAATGGGAACGTTTATTCCTCAAACGGAGCTATCATCACCAAAAATGGTTAAAATACACTTTTTACCCTTGTATTGATGTGTATTACTCTGCTCATAATATCAACATTTAAAATACGTCGCAAATTCAATTTTCGATTAATGTGTGAAAATATCACTGCAAACTTAGCTGATGAATTTGTGCCCTTGCCAACGTTTCTCCATCATCATTTAGTTTTTAGGTTATTTAAGTTTTTCCCCTGTCTCTCCTGGGTCAAGCCGGTTTTCCATGGTTTACCGGATTCAATTTGGTATCTATAGCCACTCGTAGATTTTAATATATTTATTTATTACGTAGCCTACATTTATGCCAATACGTCTTCACTGGCGAGCCAGTAAACATGCTGGTCAAAGACCCAATGCGACGTAAATTCCGCCCATGGGGGGATGGTATTAAAGGGAAGCTTCAATACCAGTATTGGGACCGGAAAAACATGGCAAAAACCGGCCTGAATCTGGAGAATCAGGGGAAATACAATAATTATTTATGCAGTTAAATTACGTTAACATAATTGAAAAAGCAAGAGCAAAGTGAAAAATGAAAAACTTAAATTAGATTAAAACTAATTGGCAAGAAATTGCACAACAAAGTCTTATTATTGAACGGACCGTAGTTGACAGCCTCGGAAAGAAAGCATATCCTATAAATTTGCTGAAGAAAACGCTAATAAAGGGTTTTCCAATAGGGGTGATATGATTTTGAATGTCCCTATCGGGCTCATTTGAACTGACATTTTTGACGTCTACTGTCAGTTGTCATCAGTAAGGTTTGCCATTTAATCATGAGTAGTTTCACGCTTCCACAACGAATATAGCCGCCGTACAGGCCAGTATCGAGGAAAACCGTGAATTGTCCGTTTCACGCCGATCTCAGGAATTGGGCCTGTCCAGGATGACTACCTGGCGTATTTTGCGGTTGGATCTTGGCCTACATCCCTATAAGATTATTCTGGCCCAAGAACTGAAGCCTAATGACCATCGTTTGCGTCGGGAGTTCGCGGATTGGGCTCTGGAATCAATTGAAAATGATCCCAATTTTCATCAAAAAATCATCAAGCTTGAACGCATTCCGGTTTGCAAGAAGAGTCGCGAGAGCCATTTGGCCGATGTATGTTTAAATCATAAATGGTATAGAATATCCAATATAATAAAAAAGATTTCGATCAATTCCGCATGAATATTCAGTGTTTTTTTTCATTTTCAAAACATATCACCCTTATTGGGAAACAAAAATAATATGCAAGAGACACTAACGAAAAATCGTCGAAAGACAATAATACTCAAATGCCAAGAGTGAAAACCAAACAAGTAGGTTTGTTTGGCTTACACGCTTAGTGTTTTTTTGTTTGGATTTTATTCTCGAAGATTTTTCGTTAGTGTCTCTTGTATATTATTTTTGTATTAGCGTTTTCTTCTGCAAATTCATGGGATATGCTTTCTTTCCGAGGCTGTCAGTTGATGTTTCAAGTTAATCTTAAACGAAGATAGGGAATCACTATTTCTGATATCTACCGGTATATCATTCCAGAATTTTATTGCTGAGTAACTAAAAGCGCGAGTATCAAATGCCGTACGCGGATTGAAATTTATACGAAGATTATCAGGATAGCGCGACATTTCACCGTTGCGTATAAACATGTGATTCAAGTATTAGGGCGAATTTGTTGACAACTGTTTGAATATCAAGACATCTGATTGCAGTTTTGCTCTGCTCTCAGGAGACAATCCATTCAGATGCTTAAGATATTCCGTAACATGATCTATACGTTTCAAACCGTATATATATATGATCTTATCGTTACCAGCGATAAGGTCGCGATTAAGCTGATTTTGAGTACTATGAGCACCCCAACCATATGTTACTACATTTCCATAATCCATTATGGGATCGATGAGCGCTACAGCAATTTCACGTTTGATATGATTGGGTATAAAATGCTTGGTATGGCGTATACGGTTTAACATACCATATACTTTTTGCAATTTACACTTGTCATATTCTTGGAATGTAAAGTTTTCGTCAAAAATAACTCCTAGGTTTTTTATTGACATGCAGAATTCGAGATTCATCACCGATTTTAACATCATTGATCATATCGAAATTCAACCGACTTGCATGATGTTTAAACCCGGTTATCATTACTTTTGACTTAGAGCCGTTTAATTTCATACCACGACGTGTAATAAAATCATTCAATCTAGCACGATCAGAATTAATTTTATCAATACCGTTGTTAATTGGATTGAAATCGACTTCGAGAAGTGCTTGACAGTCATCCACGAATAAATGGCCAGTCATGTGTTCAAGCACATTGAGAGTATCATTAAAATAAAGTGAAAAGAAAGTTTGACCGAAGTTACTACCTTGAAGTACACCATTATTAATTGGAACAAAATTCGATTCTTGGTTACCGACTTTAACTTTTTGTTGAATGTTACTATATATTGATTTGATTAAATGAACCGCGTTATTGAAAAACCCATAAAATTTACAAATTTTTAAGAGTGCATTATGCGGTACAGACGGAAATGCACTTTTTATATCAAGTGATACAAAAATAATTAATTTTTTACGATTTATGGACGATCTGATACTCTCTGATATGTAAAATAATGAGGTGGTACAACTATGATTTCTCCGGAAACCGGATTGCCGCTCGTGAAGAATGGCATTTGATTCTAAACAACCAGTAACTTGACTATTCAATAGAATCGCGAAAATTTTTGGAATGACAGAAATGATGCTGATTGGGCGATATTCAGAAATGGATGTGGGATTTGGTACTTTATTGAGTGGTTTAAAAATTATCTTATTCCAATCAGCTGGATACTCACTATGCGAAATGCAGTAATTGAAAATCTTGATAATATGCTTGGCTATTGAAGGGATAATTAGATTGAGGAATCTAAGTGGTATGCCATCATCACCGATAGCATTGCTCTTTATTCGCTTGTATGCGTGAATAAATTGATCAACGTCAATTTCATGAACGGAAAAATTAGATTGGATATTAGTATGCAAGGATAAATTATTGAGGTCAGTCCCATGGGAAGAGTGAATTGAGGCAAAGAAGTTATTGATATCATTCAGATTGAAGTTGTAAAGAATTTCATCTTCATTGCTGTCATCCTTGCTAGATCTGCAACAGCTTTTTCACTATAAATGTCAAGCAACTAAAAGATTTCCCCCATCCCTGTAATTTTCTTTGTTTAAGTCGTTCCATGAGCGGAATTTATACCATATTGGGCATTTGCCGGCATACATGAGTTATACTATAAAATCCTGAATAATCAACAACAGTCTTTTCGAAATCTGATATTATGAAAAAATGCAATGAATGTCAATGAGCTGCCAGCTGAATGTTGATGGTAGTGCACCCTTTCCCCACATGACAGGCCATGGCGCTTCGATGCGAAATTTCATGTTCGCCTGTATTATCATCCGTTGGAATTTGCAGTTCTTCACGTGAAATAAAAGTATTCAGATGTAATAGAATTGTTCTCGAATAGTCAGTCGGTCGAAAAATGCTTTTGCTCATTTTCAGTACTTTAGTGGCATCGGTGGCAATTTTATATTACTATTTAATATGGTATTTTGACTACTGGCGAGATCGTGGTGTGATCGGTCCCCAACCAAAACCATTTTTCGGCACATTTCCAAGCTCGGCTGTCTATCTCCGAAATTTCCTTTATGATCAAGACAGAATTTATCGGTGAGCAGCATCAGTATTCACATTTGATTAGTTTCAGAATTTTAGGTAATAATGAATATCTCAAAATAAGCATAACATTTCTATAATTTGTTTAGTGAATATCGCGGTAAGGCTCCATTCATAGGAGTATTTATGTATCGCTTGCCCGAACTACTCATCCTTGACCCGCATCTCGTAAACGAAATATTCGTTGGAAAATTCAAAAATTTCCATCTCAATAACACGAACGTAATGAACTTTCATTCAAAGCCGATTTGATTAATATACTTTTGTCGCATTTATACCAATCCCATTTCTTTTAGTATAATAAACAAAATGCGCAATTGTTCTCACGAAATCCATTTATATTACGTGGTGAAGAATGGAAAGATAATCGTGCTGACATTTCTCCAGCATTCACCACAATGAAGGTATATGAAAAAATAATGATCGATAAATATTTTAACTAAACAAGGGTGCAAAATTCAATATATCGGCTTGAAATCTAACAGACAAAACTGATATATCCAGTGGTGAACCAAATGTGTAAGCGCCTGATCATGTTCATCAAGTCACAAATTGATAGTGGCCAACCAATGGTGGATACTAAAGAAGTGAGTTTTTCGTACTTTTGGCCGCATTTTATTATCGTTTTCAATGGCTCAATTTCTTTTTCTTTTGTCAAAATGAAAGATTACCGCAAAATTTACGGCCGACGTGATATGTAGTGTAGCGTACGGTATGGAGGCAAACGCGATGAGCGACGATAATTCAGAATTTTTTCAAGTTTCACATAAGCTGTTTACGCCATCCTATCTCAAGCTATGGTTCATCACATTCAAATCGTTGTTCCCTTATCTATTCAAGTACTGTGTAATTCCCTTTGTTTCGTCGGAAATTGAAAAATACTTTTTCAATTTGACTGCAGAGGCAGTTAGACTGCGGCAACAGCTTACCGAAAAACCGGACGATTATCTTAATTTCTTGTTAAAATTAAAAGAGAAACGCGGCTATGGCATTACCGATGTGGCAGCTAACACGATTACATTCTTTTTGGATGCATACGAAACGTCTAGCATCGTTCTAACTCATGCACTATATCGGCTGGCTCAAAACCCACATTGTCAGGCAAAACTACGCCAAGAATTATCTGACTACAATGATCACATAGATTTTGAAGTTTTGAGTAATTTGAAATACTTGGACCATGTGTTTATTGGTAAGATTATTTTTGCATTATTGAAAAATCTCTTTGAACATTCAAACATTTCCCAATGCGTAATATCGATATTAATAACAAGAGGGGTGAAAAAATTACACATATAATTCTTAGAGCAAAAAGAGAACACTACAATTTTCCAAATTTTATTCTGTTCTTGAAATCAGCCTCTCATATAATAAGTAACGTTCTTACCCATTTTGGAGATGCATATGACCGTTAATAGTTTTGGATGAACAATTTTTACCTTAATTTGAGTTCTCCATTTTAATGAAAAATTTTATTTTTTCAAATGAATTTTTGTATGCATTACGGCAATGAATTTGACATCATCAGCAACACGCAAAATGAATGAAATTTGAGAGATTATGCGAAACTGGAGTCGGTTATCGACGCCCAAATAATTTGCACAGTGCAAATAAATCACTACGTAACAAAAATTGTTTCTATGTCAAAGCGGACAAAGGTAACCGAATCGCTATTTTGGACAAGATTGACTCGTATCAAGAAGATTAAAATGCATAATAGATAATAACTACAAAAAGATGCTTCGCTCTCCGCTCAACAAAATGATAGCACAATCCAATGATCAAAAATACATAAAGAAGTAAACAAAGTTCGCCAAATCGTTAGCAATGTGTCTGCGCCTATGGAATAAATTACTAAATGGTTAATAAAAGAGCTAAGTACTCTACCACGAATTAAAAGTCTTTCAGTCAAAAATTCATTTGAATTTGTCGAGAAAATTAAAGACCTGACCATAAACAAGAATGAAATAATGATATCTTTCGACATCGAATCTCTTTTCCCCTCAGTATCAATTCCAGAAGCCTTGGCAGCACTTGATCAACATTTTTTGAAACATAATGTCACGTCGGAGAAACGCATCGTTTATTTGAAAACAGCGCGAGCTTGAATGGACCAGAATTTTTTCCGATTCCGAAATGAATTCTACAAAATTGAAAATGGCACAAGCATCGGCAATTCACTGTTACCAGTTTTAGCTGAGGTTTTCTTAGCAAGCCTCGAACTACAACTAGAATCTGAAAATAAATTGCCAAGATTTTGGGCTAGATATGTGGATGATGTCTTTGCCATTGTTAAACGCTCTGAATGGGTGGATTTGTTGCAAACACTCAATGAACAATTTGAATGCATCAATTTCACACACGAAGAAGAAACAAACAACAAAATCGAGTTTTTTGGAATTGATGCTGCATAAAATTGGTGGAAAAATTGAAATTTCAGTATGCCATAAACCAACGAGCACAATCAGTTACATTCCAAACGATTCACATTCACCGATTCAATATAAACAAGCCGCATTCCACTCAATGGTTCTACGCCTCGTGAAACTTCCCTTGTCCGTCACAAACTATAAGATTGAATACGACAGAGTTAAACTCATTGCCACATCAAATGGTTATGACGTTTCAATGGTGGACAAAATGATTAAAATTCATTCAAAGAAAGTTAAACGATCAAAGCAAACGACACTTTATACACAGAATGCAGTTCAAAACATCAACAATGAACTAAAACGCGTGTGTCTACCTTTTGTTACCGAAATTACGAACCGTCTTAAAGACGTTTTCAAAAAGAACGGCATGGCAATTGTCTACTCCAGTCAAAACAAACTGAAACAACTACTCGGCTCAAAAAAAGAAAAAATAGCAGATTTGGACAAACCAGGAATTTACGAATTGAGCTGTAGTGTTTGCTACAAAAAATACTACGGCCAAACTCTTGTCAAATGCTTCAAAGAACACACCGACTGCATTAAATTTACAATAACTTACCAAGGAAATCGGCTTTTGCCAATCATGCATTGTTAACGAACATCTTGATGTATCAATAGGAAATATGAAATTGCTAAAACATATCAATAACCCGAATCGGCTTGAAGCCTACGAATTTTATTACATACAGAGAGATGCCGATAACATGTTTAGGTTACAAAAGATAACATTAACTTAGATAACGGGAACATTGTAACCGATCTCTTTAAGTACGTTTAGTTGCTCGATAATGATGATACTCTCATTTGAATTTGTTCAATTCACACTCTGTCATAACACCGACTCCGGTTTCGCATAATCTCTCAAATTTCATTCATTTTGCGTGTTGCTGATGATGGACAATTCATTGCCGAAATGCATACAAAAATTCATTTGAAAAAATTAAATTTTTCATTAAAATTGGGAAGTCAAATTAAGGTGTTTTAATCTATAAATACAGCTGTTAACATATGACCGTTGTTTCGTTCATTCCTACCGTCGAAATCGGATGAAATTCAGATGTCATCCAACCGTACGCCACATTCGGATCATTTCCATTTGTGACGGTAGACAATTTAGTATGAATCGACATCAATATTGTCTAAAATTTCTTTTTTTTATTAATTTTGTGATATATTTCACAAATTATATTCATAAATATTTAAAAATTAATTTGGTCCATAATCAGTGAATTGATTGAGTCAGTTTCATGGTATTTGGTAAGATTTATTCGCAATGCGTGCAGCAGGCACTGATATTTTGAAATAGTTTCTGTGCTCATCAGAAAGTAAAACAAATAGTTCATAACATTTCGGTCTATTGTTTAAATTCACAAAAATATGATTTTCTAAAATTCATAATCATCGAAATCTCGTTTCGCCTCAATTTGTTGCTTGTCAAATCAATACAACCAAATTGGTTGAACCAATCTTAGGATTTTAAGACTGACATATGCATTCTGAATAGGTTGCATTGTCATCATCTCACTTTGTATATATATATAAAGTATAATTAGACAATTTTATCATGGATTTGGAATTGTTGAAATTGGTGTTCTCCCGCTCAAGTTCTTCGCTGACTTGCGATAACAGATGATTTCTGAGATCGAGCATTACGTTTTGACATCGACGCATCAGAATTAGCTATCATTTCAAAGAAGTATGTTGCTCTTTTGGGCATATTTTGTATGTTATAAAACAAAGCTTTGTTTTGAATTTGAATGGGTGAGAATGAAAACCGACCTCTAATTTTTGTGAGAATTAAAATTGAAATGAGACCAGAAAAAAACTTAGCATAAAAATGAAACTCAAAATTGTTTCACTGATTGTATCATTTTTATCTCCAAATTTTCCGGGCCCATTTTTACTCTCAAAATTTTCTGGTATCATTTCTACTTTCATATTTTAAAAGTTTGACGATCTCATTTTTATCCTCAAAATTTGCACGATCTCATTTTTATTCTTCAAAAATTCCAGGTCACATTTTTGTTTTAAAAATTTTTCGGGTCTCATTTTTGTTTTCAAATTTTTCTATTCTCATTTCAATTTGTACAATAGTTTTTTTTTACAAGAATATCATGAACTTGTGCAAACATGGTTTCGGTACGATAAAATTCCACTATTCAATGACAAATCAACAAGCCAATGCCACCAAATGTGAAGGATTTTGCCTTTATTCCGATGTGTAGCAATAAGTTGAAGCACACTGAATTCGATCAGAAGATTTGGTCAAATTTTTGCATCAATGGAAAGTTGTTCCAGATGCATTTGAAGGTCGTCATGGACAGCATAGTGCGTGGCACCGTGAATATTATAAGACTCATAAAGATGAAGCATGGAATATTCTATTCGATATGGAAAAAATATACCGAATAAAAAAACCTATTCAACGGTTCCACCACTCGGTCATTCTGATGACCGGATTATATCGATTCAAAGTGTGCAAGGAATGCACACGAAATGCTTCACTTCTAAGAGGAAGAGTCAACGACGCAAAAAACTAGATAAACGCGTTAAAAGTCAAAATTGCGAGAGGCATCATGATTCCAGCAAACGAACCATACGAATTTCGAGCAGGGTGTTAGAGTCAAATCAAAACTGACCACTAAACCCTGCGAATTGATTTTAAATGGGAGACGTTGCTGTGAATATCACTGATCAACAACCGGAACAACAACAACAAAAGGAAACACGCCGACAATTTTCCACCGTTTGGCATCGAGACACTGTTGCGGCCTGGTACATAATGTACAAAGGTAAACACTGACATTTATTTGTTTTAATTTTGAATAATTCTAATTCGAATTTATTGATGCAGGTCTTTGTTACATATTCGGTTTACAATTGCACGACTCGTTTGTGCGAACATCAGCACTTCAATGACCACCATTCCGTAGAAGAGAACGAGTGCGTTGGAGACCCAATGCAAATGTTGCTCCACATCAGATGAATGCTCAATGGTCAAGCAGCGTCGCAACCCAAGTTTAAAAAACATGTCAACAGCTAGCTAATTACAAAGCTTGTATTTGGTGGCATTGTTGATATTTTATGTGAGTGTATGTTGCATTTACGTACACATCAGTAAAGATTTTATCTGTAGGAAAGTATCATTTTATCAATCAGCAGAAATTTGGGTGTGGCGTATGGTTGGATGACACCCAAATTTCAACCTTTTCCGACGGTAGGAATGAGTAAAACTACGTTCAAATCTGCACAATAATTAAACGCTAAAAATATATCTCGAAACGGCACAATCTTAATTAACAATTGTTACTTGGGTTATAATTATAGAGACACTTAGAATTAGTCCACCAGGTTTTACGATTTCGAAAGTGTGTGCGGAGCCAGTTGAACTGGAGAACTACGATGGGAAACTAGTGAAAATCGAAAAAGGCACGGTCGTTCAAATTCCCATTTATTCAATACACAATGATCCCGAGCTGTATCCAAATCCTGAAACTTTCGATCCGGATCGCTTCGATTGTGTTGATTTGAAACTGCTACGAGATGAAGGGAGATTCTTCCCATTCGGTCATGGTCCTCGAATGTGCTTGGGTATGAGATATTCAACTCTTCTCATCAAAGCGGCTATTGCAGAAGTGGTCAGACATTTTGAAATCAGCATTAATCCACGTACCAATGAACCAGTCACTATTCAACCAAAAGATTTTCTCTACCTACATGTTCGCAATATTTTCCTGAACTACAAATTGATCCCCACTAAAATAAGCTGAAATATTTTTTTTTTCCATGATTAAGATTGTAATTTTTGTTGCCAGATAATGAATTTGACCTAATATAAGATTGGCCCCTTATTCCTACAATATTTCTTCAATGAAAAATGCTGAAGATATACCAATAAGAAAAAGTCAATAAAAACTCACGAAATTTGTCTCTTAAAAATAAATTATTTCTTTTTGTTTCAATTAAATCATATGAAAATCGGTTGTGTACAGTTTAATCCAAAAGACTAGTCGTCTTCATCGCTATCATGTTTTCGTTTCAGGCTGCCGAATACTTTGTCGGGAATCGCTTGTTTTTCAATATTCTTTATTACTCGAGCTTCAACATCTCCTCCGCCATTGTTCTCGTCATTATTCGCTCCATTTTCATCTTCTCCCTCTTCATCATCATCGTCATCGTCTGAATCGATGTCAATTTCATCTGGATTAACAACTTTATCTTTTTCGGCAAGTCCAGTGGTTTCACCCCGTACAAACATAATATTATTGTTGGATGATTTAGCTGATGGTGCACTGCTTTCGATTGCTTTGGCTTCGAGCATTCGCATGCCATCTTTAGGTGGTTCAGTTGCTGCATTTGCGCCGGAATGCATCATTTGGGCAGCCATCATGTTCACTTGAGTATTGTATGTTGCCTGAATACTACGTTTAATACGCAACATTTCACGCATTGTATCCTCATTACCATGCCGAATTTCGAATTCTTTCCAGGTTTGCCAAAACTCAGCAGTGATACGTGGATCACACATTTGACTGCAGTGCGCATAAATGGCTCTTGCCCGATCAATTTCTCCCAATTTCGTTTCCATTTCGGCAAATCGAATGCACATTTCGCGTGATTTGTTCTCGGGCAACAATTCAATGGCTTTTTCAAATATTTGCCGTGTTCGTGGCAAACCATAAATCTCAGCAGCCTTCTTGATATAAATATTGAACATGTCCGCTGTTTCGGACTCCTTGACCGCAGTCGTGGCTCGCTCATATACAGCCATTGCATGTCGTGCTAAACCGTGCTCTTCTTCCAATTTCGCATACAATAGATAAAAGCATTTTGATAATTCCGGCGGGCAATTTTCCAAACATTGTTCGAACAAGTCACGGAGACGTTCCAATTTTGTTCCACCATAACGTGCCAAGAATTTGGTCAAATAAATATTCCAAATATCGTACACATTCGGCCATTTGAATAACGAGATGCCCTTCTCATATGCACGAAACGCTTCTTCAAAGTAATTATTCTCCTCCAAAAACATGCCATAGTTGATAATGATTTGCGGCGTGCAGATTTTCAAATCAATAATACGATCATATACGGCCTTGCATGTTTTGAATGTGCCGAAACTCTCTTCGAAATCAGCGTATGTTGCCCACAGCTTCAGTGATTTGTACAAACGCATCTGAACCGTTTCACTTTCATCATGATAGTTCACCTTTCGCTTGGGCATTGCGGTTGCACGTTGCATCAGTTTCAATGCATTTTCATACTGCTCTTGACGCACCTCCATTTCAGCCCATTCGCACCAAACCGCCGCCAAATCATCGACCTTCATGTACTCAACTTGTGTACCTTTCTCGAAAACAATCCGAGCATCTTCGATCTGATCGTTTTTCTCATAGAATTTGGCAAATTCCACCCATAATGTGTGCAATTTTCCAACGGCCAATTTTGGCTGCACCGTTTGGACGGCTTCTGTGTAGGTTGCGATGATTTCATGCGGTTTCCCATCGTACAGCTGAACGCGTTTATGCCATTCGGGCACATTGTGCGGATTTTGACGAAGCAAAACGCTGTTGAGCAACAACAAACGGCGATCCATGAGATATTCAAAGCGTGCCATTCGCAATTCAACATCGATTTCATCCTCCTCACTTGGACTGTCCATGTTTGCCACATCCTCCATGCGTTTACTCAAACTTAATTCTTCAAATTGAGCGTATGCATCGAAAACTTGCGTAAAATCCCGAACGGTAGTCACTGTTTGAATGGCTTCCTCATAAATATCACGCGCTCGATCGAATAAACCACTTCGTACGTAGTAATTTGCTAACGATGTCCAGAGATGACCCAATTGATCGGTATAACGACGCAACCCACCGCGAATAATTGCATCAATGTTCAGTGAATGCACTTTATCCGGATTTTTCGAAATCAATTCACACAGTTCGTTCCAAAGTTGATGATTTGATTTGCCATGTTTCGACACGAAGTGCTCATTGTCAACGACAGAGGCCAATTGCTGTGCTGCCTCATCTAATCGCCCAACTTCAGTTAAATATGCAATATACTCTTCACTATCCTCCGGATACAGCTTCAAATAGCGGCGATAAACACGAACAGCCGTTTCAGGAATGTCGAATCTCTTGAGGAAGCCCAAATATAGTGGCCAAATGCGATGATGCTGTGTAATTGGAAGTGCCCGCAAAGCTCTGTCAAATACATATCGGGTTCTCGTTATTTTGCATTGATTCACCATAAATGATCCGTAATCCATCCAGATTCGTGGCATTTTATGCATAAACACCAATGATCGTTCGAATGTATTGTTTACCTCTTCAATTGATGGATCATTTATGGCCCGGCCGCGAACTTGCTTGCGACGCGTACGCAAATAGTTATACCATAATTTATATGAACCGGGTAACTCTTTCAGAGCACGCTCAAAAACAATATTCACGCCAAAATTCTGAGCATTCTTCTTGTGTTCGATGTATCGTAGCCAATGCTTCACCGAATATGCATTACGTAAAATCTCCTCTTCATAAGCAATGTCTTCTTGATGCTGCAATAATAAGGAATTTCCATTAGAAATCTGTATTTTTCCGGAAACAAATTTAATTTCCCCAAAATGCCAGACACATTTCCAAATGTTTTAGTAAACGTTTATTTCTAAACGTTTTCTATAGAACGTCAATATAAGTGTACGGAAAAAGTGGGGTTAGTTTGTTTCATTGCAAAAAGTTAATATACGTTCACTCACAAAATCAACTTCCATCGCATGAGAATCTTGGTCGTTTGCCATATTTCAACCGATTATTTCTAACAAATGTTCAAAATTGTGATCTGTTTTTGAAAAACCAAACTATCACTATCGCATTGAATACGATTCACCGCTTCTTAAGGACATTGAGTCCGCGGCATATGTATGGGAAAGTCAAAACGTCACTGACAGCGAACGGCCATTGCCAATATGACAGTTGCGACGATGAACCTATGTGTAATGGTTCGTTTTCATAGCTACAATACCAACGGGACATATTTTTACATACAGCGAGCGTAAGCGAATCAAGCAACTAAAATGACTGTACTCAAATGTGAGTGAGTAGTACAACAATTACGTAAGTCTATTTATATGCCTTTTTGAATGGAGCGGTAAGTACGCATACACGCGCAAAAATGTCAATTTGTTTATTTGCGACTCTCAACTGATGTTCTAGTATTGTTTTTACTTTTCTTCCTCTCTATATATTTTGGCACTTTGATTGCTAAAAAGTGTTTATGTGACAACTTGATTTTCGAATTTTACACCATTTTTTGATACAACCATCTATATCACGATGAATTTTCCTATGCAATGAAATAATATCTTGTGGGTTTAAAGAGAAAAAAAACACTCAAACTATTTGCCTGAAGGTTAGTCAAAGTAAGTTTGTGATAATAAGGTCGTTTTAATCATTAGTCAGATGCATTTTGTCGTGTTCATCGATCGTGCAATGTGTCATTTTCATTTTCCTTTTTCAGGTTTGGGCGGTTCAGGATATTTTTTCGAAAAATATGTCAAGTTCGAATGCATTCAGCAAAGCGCGGCAGCGCCGACGGTTAGCTGCAATAGCCTTCTTATCGAACATTTCGATGGATGGTACACATCGTGACACCAAATGGGGAGCACTAATGAACAAACGTCAAAAAGAGCACCACTCAAAAGAAGATATTGTATATCATGCAAATACAAACGGTTCGATTTGCACGCCTTTATCAAAAATTCCAAAAAATGATTGTGAACATATTTCGGCGGAAATTCAAACGGCATCAGCAAAAATGAAATCTAGGAAAACCGTGCTCCGGTCCATGGAGCGAAGTCCAGATAGAATGTCGGAAAGCTCCGACTCAGATAGTTTGAAAATGCGTATTTTTCAAACACCGATCCGAGAACGGTAATTAGCATGAATTCACAAGAAATCGCTTCAAAATTAAATAAAAAAACACAACCAATTTTTCAAGAACGATGACGGTATGTGCGAAATCAACTCGTGAGTCATCCTCGATGGCGGGTGAAATGCGGTCCAGATTGTTTTCAACATCGTCAACTCGACCGAGTTCGACGACAGCCGTGAAACGAGCCCTCGGCATGGACGACAAAAAAAGCATGTGCAATGATCTAAGCAGCAATGAAAGCTTAACGCATGTCGGCAGCGTTGGCCGTTTAGCACGCAGCGTTCAGATCACCGACCAAAAGCAAAAAGGTGACATAAAGCAAGTAACGAGCACAAATCGAAATCACAACTTCAAAAATGATCGTATCATATTGCTGTCGAATAAAGTGCCATTTTATATGTTCAGTAACATACCATTTTGTAAAACTAACAAAAATAGTGCCAGGTAGGTTGAATCATGAGCTAGTCAAGTTGATGACGGAAATTTTTTATAAAAACCGATTTGTTCGCATTTGATTGCAGAATTGAATTACGAAAAGAAGGCGCCAGAAGAAGGAACACATCGGGACCACGACCATTGTCGGCCATCAATGATATTGCATTCGATGCATTTGATTTGCTTGGCATCGAAAAAGGCGAAAATGGACAAGAGAAATCTTTTGGCTACTTATTGATACCATCTCGGCCGCAACAGAAGGGCATGAAACATCCATTTGGCATGGACTCGAAAATCGAATTAACTGGGCAAAGTGTGCTAAAAAATTATGGCATCACCAGGTTACTGAAAATTAATTTGTATTGAATTTCAAAAATTTCATGCGATTCATTTATTTGATTGATTCATTTATTTTGGCCTTGGAAAATCAATACAAATCCAATTATTGGGTGTGTAAATGAATTTTTACCATTTTTATGAACATTTATTCTAAAGAAACCGTAGAATATTTTTCAACCAATGTATTCCCCATTGTTAGCTATGACTTCTCGTCATCTTTCTGGCAATTATTGGATTTTCGTCGAAAGAATTCCACATCTTTTGCAGCTATCCAGTCATCGACCCATTTTCGTACAAGGTTCGCATTTTTAAATTTTACATCGGCCAAACTGATTTGCATCGATCGGAACAAATGGTACTGAGAAGAAGCAAGGTCTGGAGAGTACGGTGGGTGATCAAGCCGATCCCAGCCGAACGCCTCTATCTTGTTTTTGACGATGTCCGCTCGATGTAGCCTAGCATTGTTGTCGTGAAACAAAACTTTGTGGTATTTTCTCGGTATTAATGGTCGTTTTTCGTCAGAAACTATATGCAGCTTCTCCTTCTCATACCGCTTATGAAAAGCGGCTTCTCAGAAGCATGCTTCTCTATTGCATGATGCAACGTGCAACAATTACTACTTTTGAATCGTTGAAACCATTTTCTGCAGCTTGAATCCGATGGAGCTTGTTCACTATAAGTATCCAAAAGCATTCGATGTGCTTGAGCCGCAGTTTTCTTCGTATCAAATAAGAAAAGGAGAGCTCCTCGAAAAAACGCCTTATCACGGTTCATTTTTAATCGAAAAAAAATTAATTGCGCAGACCGAAATTTGAATGTTGCTGCTCTGGATTAAGACGACAAACGTCACTTCTATAAAATGCAATAGGTTTCACCTGTCAAGCAACACACAGTTTCAAGTAGCGATATCCAAATATCAGCGGTAAAAATTAGTTTACACATCCATTACATTCTGAATAGCACACAAAAATAAAAATAAATAAAAATAAATGGCATGTAGGAGTTGCGTGAAAAATGAATTTCACATAATCACCACAAATCCATTCGCAATCTGCAATTAATAAAAAGCAATATTTTCCTGAACAAAGATACTATCCGCTGGAAAATTACACGAAAACCCGGACATTAAGCACTGGTTCGGCGAGTGGCAGCAATGAAAAGCAAATAAATGACGACCAAACCGATGTCGACGCAAAATTTAATGTGGTACGCATTCATTATATTTAATACTTGTGTTATTTATTTTGGTTTGAACTTGTGTTATTAATGTTGGTATCAAATTCAAACAGTATCAATATTCGGCAAATTTGCTGGACGATCCTGAGCTGATAGCTGGAAAACATCGAACTCTCCTAACGTTTACATCATATGTCACATCAGTCATTGACTATGTGAAACAATCCGACTTGAAAAAAGAATTGAACGATAAGTTTCGAGAGCGTTTTCCGCACATTAAGTTGACACTGAGCAAACTTCGAAGTTTAAAGCGTGAAATGCGTCGCATCAACAAAATGGACAGCCGAATTGATTTGCTTACCGTATCACAAGCTTTTGTATATTTTGAAAAATTGATATTGGCCAATATGATAAACAAAGAAAATCGAAAATTATGCGCCGGTTCGTGTTTACTGCTTAGCGCCAAATTAAACGATATCAAAGGAGATACGCTAAAAAGTCTTATTGAGGTAAAAAAAATCATTTCTCTCAATGAAAGCCGCATTTTTGACATAAATATTGTCATTTTATTCGTTATTTTTGTTCAAAAAAAAAAAATTAAATATTCATACAATTTAATATTTATTTGTAATTTTTTGATTTGTGCAGAAAACGGAAAGCGTATTTCGATTAAATCGCAAAGAGCTGCTTTCGTCGGAGTTCGCCGTTTTGGTTGCGCTGGAGTTTAGTTTGCATGTACCGATAAGCGAGATATTTCCCCACTATCAACGCCTTGTCTATGAATCATAGAATTTGGTCATGAGCTGTGAAGTTAAACTGAAAACGAAATATAGAATTCGAAACGACTCAGTTCATTTAAGATATTTTTGTACATTGATACCGCAGAATTATTTGATAGAAAAGCAACAAATCATATTTGCTCAATGCTCAACCCAATAAGATCGCACGAAATAAATATTAGACTAAAAGAACAAAAATTCATGTTTTTGTTTGGAGTGTGAATTTAAATTAAAATCAACTTAAAATTATTCTTTGAAAAATATTGTTTATTTGTTTAACAAAAGAGAAAGACACAAAATTTGCCAAATTTCTGCAAAAAAAAAAAAAAAAAAATTGGACGCCAACCAAATTTTCGGAATAAATAGAATTTAAAAATTTGTTAAAGGAAATATAAAATGAAACGTGCTTTTTTGTATGGTAGATTGTTTGCCATCATTATTGTCTAGAATATAAATATTAAGATTTTTTTCACGTGCAGATAAACAACAGTGAATGTAAATCAATAACAACTCGTTTTTACAGCAGAAAATCTAAATAAATACCCATTCGCTGTCACTACCTTCATTTGGTGAGCCGCCATCCGAATTGTTTGGCGCATCGCCATTGTACTGATTTTCATCACATTTTTCTAATTTGATATCCCATAATTTGGGCATATTCACCAGGCTTGGCGGATATTTTATATACTTATGTTCGAGAATTGGTTGAACAATTTTTGGTGGAGTGTTGACGGGTGTTCGATTTTTAGCGCACTGTATAATTGCAGAGTTAAGGCCATCGATTGTTTCCAACGCTTCTTCCCCATCACTCGTCAGAGGGACTTCTGTGAAATGAGTTTTGGCGGAAAATTCTTCCGATTCAACTGATTCATTTCCGATTTCATTCAAATTTAGAGCCCGTTGGCTTCCATTTGGCAGTCGACTTTGAATCGAATAAGTTGGGTAGCTGAGCTGCAGTGACTTGCATTGTGTCTTGATCGAATCGGACGATATTTTAGGCGTTTCATTTTGTTCAGGTTTTCCATCAAGCTGCAAATCTGTTGAATTAGTTTCAATCTTTAGTGTGGGTATATCCTGAGCACTATTACCGCCATCGCAGAAGCTTGCTTCCATCAAACACGGTTTGGTTGTGAGGCCAGTGAATGATCCAATCTCTGAATGGAAATTTGAAATTCCCTTCTCTGTTTCATTGAAGCCATTTACCGTATGGCCATTTGATTTGTCATAATTGAAGAATTCGGCTCGACGACCAATCTCGACGACGCCGCCAATTTTCGGCTCATCACTGGATGTCGAATGAATCGAAATTTTCTTTTTCTTCTTTGTGCCAGTTTGAAATAGGATTGACTCATCATAGTCCAGCGTATTGATTTTCTCGAACACTTTCAATTTTCGACTGTGTTCCAGCAGTAGTTTGTCTTCTTTAAGCAAATTATGTTCGCCCAATCGGCATGATAACGGCACATCTAATCGAATATTTTCAATTGGTGGCAGCTCGAAGCATTCATCTGCTTGCGTGACGGTTTCTTCTTGAATTTCTATATTCGATTCATTCAATAGATTTTCGATGTGAGGTGGCACATATTGCGTACAGCCGGGCATTCCTTGGGATTCGGGTACGATTGATACCCGCACAATACTGCGACCTCCTTCAACAATAAATATCTCATTTCCGTTTACGGATAAATACTGAATTTTTCGTAAGCGTCTAATCGTGGCCATCACCTTAAGTTTCTCCAAATTAATTATGAATACCATCAATTCGCAATGAGTCACAATGAATTTTCCCATAAAATAATAGCTTTTACCAAAATATGTTTCATTAATATTGGTCAGTTTGTTGTGCTGTGGATTCAGCAATGGCACTTCGAATAAGGAACCGACATCCTGAACACTTTCCTTCAATAGAAATGTGTGTGAAACATTACCATCGACGTCGGCCTTCCAAAATCGAAATCCGGGCCGAGCACAAATAATCGACGGTGGCTTTCGATGATCAACATCGATTGGCGTGAATACTGCTCCAAAATCATTCAACACTTTACGATCAGTGCGACCAATTTGAGACACCGTCCATTGTCCGGAATCCACTTTTTTACAGACAATCGCACGATATAGTGTCGATACGAGTAGCCATGGGCTACGAAACTGCATCTGAACAATTCCGAATTTTTCATTTATCACTTCGGTGGATTTTGAAATGTGCTCGTTAAAATCTAGTTCAGTAAGAACAATAACACCGTGACTGTCGCCTGAAAACAGCTTCATTCCGTTTTTCGACCATTCCACGCATGTAATCGCTCCTCGGTATGCATCTTTGATTGTATAACGTTCGATTGGCCTGGATTTGATCAGCGATGCGGCCATTTCGCACGATACCAAATCGCTGGGCAACTCTTTCTGTATTTGAAATATTGCAACTTCACCATGTGCATTTCCTGCCGCTACCATATATTCGACCGACGACACCAATTTGAGGCACGTAATCGGAGCTGTCGACTGAAATGAAAGACGGAAAGAGAGAAATAGAAAAATCAAGGCTTAAACACATCGAACGCGCAATAACAGATAATTTCATACAAAAAATGTGGACTCTTCCCATAACGTTATCGCCGTTCTGTTCATTGTCAACGCAAAAAGACACAAAACAGTCACTATTGATGTGACTCATATTTTGTGCTGACTTTCTATAAAGTATAAACAACAAGTTCCTCATTGCTTATCTGAAATTCCATTTCGATTTGGATTAGCTCAATTACTTTCCGCTTTTTCGTTCGTTTCGAATATGAATGAATTAATTATTCACCTCGGTGCGTAGTTTTTGTACATTGCCATTGCGTCGATTATACCAAAAGATGATGCCGACATCAGAACCCAATGCAAGAAATTCCGGGAGGCCATCTATGCACGTTATGTTCAGTTCTTGAAAGAAAAAGCCTTTTTGAATTTTCGGCGGAATTTTTTGGAAAACATCGTTAATTGGTTGCCATTCTCGTAAATTGTGCACATCAAAATCGTCACTTTCCATTAAATGATCAATATGTTGCGAGCTGCGTCCGTGTTTGACACTTTCACAAGCCACCCTTTTATTCGATCAACAAATTTCGAGACACACACAAACACAAATTCCGTTTAACTGAAACTGTTTATTGTCACTATGAAACCAATAGACTGCCCTCGTTGGTTGGCTTTCAATCAATTCCAATGGATCTGCACAAATAAACAAAAAAGATGGAATATGAATATGGGAATGCATATGTGATTGTGCACAATTATAATTCAGCATACAGAGACAACATTTCAGGAATATTCGTTTCAGGTGTATTAGTTTTAGTTGTGTTATTAACATATTAAAACATAGATTCCAGACTGTTCGCGGCTCTGCGAAGGTGGCCAATTTCACGTTTGATTTCTTTATAAAATTTTGCCCGGTGTTTTATTCAACTTTTTGTTGATGCTTTCGTTAATTTTGGCCATTTGGCTAAAATTAAACAATATAAATCATATTTTGTAGGTAGCGCCAACTTCGGCCAATTTTTGAACTAGCCCATGAACATGACGTTTCGGTCACAATAAAAGAAGCATGCTCAATGCCTCCTGTCAAATTTATTCAAAGCATGTTTTCAACATAAAACAGTCAATCGTTTGAATGTGAAATTGATTTGAAATAAGCTCGTGATTCACTGGAATTGAAAAAGTAGAGATCGAAATGGCAGAGGGTCAACACATGGACAACGGTTCTGGAAAAAATAGTTACAGAAATAAAATAAAGAAAAAGAAAAAGAAGTTCTTGGCAAATGTCAAAGGTTTCGGCAAACAGGGCAATTTCGGACGTGGTACACACTTGGAGAGCGATGAATGGAATTACTACATCAATATTTTGGATGTGATGAAAAAAGGATTCGATTCTTTGGAGGACAAAAGTGAGTAGTCAACAAATTGAAATGAGAATCCAGTTGCAAAGCTAACAAAATTATTATTTTTCCGTCACTTTTTCCCATCTTGCTATATGAAGCCACAATGGCTGACAATGTGCTGGAGCAGACGGCCGATAAGGAGATTCATACATCATCCAATCAAGTTGCGTGCACGATCATAGAAGCACTTCTGCCATTTTCGAGTGCTGAGAATTTTGAGCGCTTCCAAACGACATTTGCATCAAATTTTCGGCCAATTTGTTCCGATAAATTTTCATCCCATATTCTCGAGAAATTAGTGGCAATTTCAATGCTGCGTGGAGTTGGTGCTGACAATGAGAAATCATCTGAATCAACGAATGCGCCATTAGCAAAGAAACGAAAAATCGCCGAAATTCCCAGCGAACGAGAGTACAATTTGATGACGAAATATAGTGATGAGCATCGGCAGAATTGCCGAGAGTTTGTCGTGAAGGCCAGTAAATTTTTGATGAACAATTTGGAGGATTTTGTGTGGGATACATATGCAAGCCATGTGATGCGAACGTGTTTTGACAGTCTCTGTGGAACATTTCAAATCAAAAAGAGTTTCATTGGAGGCGGTCCAATTGAGAGTAAAGGTGCAAGTGACAAAAATCTCGAAGTTCCAGATGAATGGTTGGAAATTTTGAAGGAATATGCGAAACGTTTACAAGCATGGCCACAATTCCCTGACTTTCCTTACAATGAATTGTCATCTGGTTTGTTGCAGAGCTTATGTACGGCGTTACATACTCGAGATAAAACCACTGTCAAACATTTGGGAAAGCGATTGTTGAACGAAGCATTTCTGCCAAATGTTGCACAAATCGAATCCAAACAAAAAAGTGATGGCGAAGAAGTAAAGTATGATGTTGAAGAAAAATATGAGGTTGCGAATGCAACTGAAAATAAAGACGAAAAACCGGACAACACCGAACATGAGTGTGAAACTACACAAGAAGAGCAAATCGACAAAAGCTTACCATCAGTTTTCACGAGCGAATCAGCGATTCGTTGTTTGGAAACGGTTATCCAAATTTCAGGCCGAAAATTGTTTACTCAAATTTATGCAATGCTTTTTTGCGGCCGACTGGTCAAACTGAGCACAATGCGGCTAACAAATTTCAGTGTGCAAAAATTATTGGACCGTGCAAAAGAAAAAGAAGAATTCGAAGCAATATTTGATGAACTGGAGAGTTCAATTGAGCAATTGCTTCAGATCGGCCACACTGGCGTCGTTAGCTCACTGGCACAAGCGTGCTTACGATTGTGCACGCGACAAGGCCCATTCATGAAAGGCATTCAAAGTGCGCTTGACTGCGCGCAACCAAAAGAAAAAAGTGACAAATTCGCAATGCTGACATTGAAACTGAAACCATACAAAGTAGCTATGGAGGACAAATCGAATTTCATCCATATACATGGTGCGGTCATTTTGCAAGCCATGCTTCAATTCAACAAACCAATCAAATTGATTCAATGCATTTTGGAAACGAACAACGAAACACTGGCTGAAATATTCTGTTCACCGAAAGGATCACATGTGGTTGATGCCTTTATGGATAGCAAGGCTGTCGGCGAAAAATCACGTGAAAAACTTATTCGTCACATGAACGGATGCTATTTGCAGATGGCCATATCAAAGCACGGATCTTGGGCAGTCGAAAAAATGTTCAATTGTGCTCATGATTCATTGAAAGCACGCATTGTTAAGGAGCTGAGTGAAAAACAAAATCAATTGAACGGCAGCCCATTTGGTCGGCTTCTGAATCAAAAATTCCATGTAGACACGTACCGACTGAGTCCTGAACAGTGGCGAAATTCGTTCAATAAAGAGAGCAAAGTCGATCGATTGTTTAAAGATTTGTTGTGAATAACATTTTAGAAATAGACTTCATAAGAAAAAACCAATACATTTTTAAAACTGAAACGATTTTGTTTTCGGTTTAATTTCATCTTCCCTTAATTTTTAAGTGTTTTGTTGTTGTTGTTTTTATTTTTCAACGATAAAAGGTTCTGAGAAAAGAGATAATTTTTTTATAAAACAAATCAATTCTCTAAATGTTGACTCAATTGCAATATTGTATTCCATTGTTGAGGTGTAACAGATGAAACTGATAATCTGGGCTGTTTTAAAATTGTCAGTGTCTTGAGATCATCGGTTTCTTTCATCACTTTCAATGTGACTGGATTTTCTAGCGGGCGGACACATTCAACATCGATTTCACCAAATTTTGGATCATCTTTGTGGTAAAATTCCTTGACAACCTTCACGATTCCAACGATAGCCTTCTCCTTTTCGGTGTGATAGTAAAATGCTAAATCATCACATTTCATCGCCTTCAAATAGTTTTGCGCTTGATGATTGTGAATACCATTCCAAGTGGTTGTACCATCAGTTTCCATTTTAGACCACGGATAATCGCTCGGTTCCACTTTTAACAACCAATATGATTGCTCTTTCTTGGCCATCTCCTGCAACTAATAACTACCAATTTCCAATGAAATAAACCTTCGTAGTTGGTCAAACGACATTTGAAAAAATCGTAGCAAAGTCGATTGCAGAAAAACTGTCATCAATGTGCATTCCAAAGAGCTGCTTTTGTCACTCAAAAACAGAGTCAGTGTTCCAAATCGTGTCTACAGATGGAGTCACCATAAATTCCAAACTTCAATTGAGCATGCAGAATTTCAATACACCTCAGCTAATTACAAGCACCATATTGCTGTTGTTGCTCTTTTCTCGACGACCTACACTTAAACGATAAAACCAAGAAAACTTTCACATTTCAATGATGTTTGATGGCATATCTTGTATATGTGTGCAGCTCGACAATTTGTTATGTATTGCTGCTTTTGATTTACAAGTCGAAAAAGAGTTCGTTTTCCAGTGGTTTTAGCGCTTGTTTGTGACATTTTCATGTTGCTATTCTGTCAATAAAAGAACATTGCTTGAAGTCAGTTTGTCTAAAAGTGGAATCATCTGCTGACTAGTGCAATTTTTGTGACCGATCAAAATTCCAATTCATTTGCATTTGGTGAAAACACAGGAAATGATTGATTGAGCGAGAAAGTAGCGACATGAATTCGGTCAAATCGTTTTACCAAGCCGTCGATTTGTTCCAACCAAATTATCCAATGAAATATTTACTGTGAAACATGTGAATAGCCTTATTTGCTCCCCATGAATAGTTTCTTTCAGTAAACTGTGATATTTTCCATTTTCGATAAAATTATATTTTGCGTGGGATAATCTGATTTATTCAAATGATGATAATAAATTTATTGACGTCAAATCAAGCAACCAGATATTCCATTATAATCGAGGGGATAATTCGAGCATAACAAATTCAGAAGCAAAATGCTGACGTCGAAACCATCGAAAGTCGCCAAAGTGGTCATATGCGGCATGAAAAGTGTGGGCAAGACCGCAATTTTAGAACAATTAATTTATGGCAGTATTACACCAGACACAGTGAGTTTGTAATTGTGAATTTGGATTCATAAATGATATCTATCTCAAGAATGTTGCTCTAATGTTTGCAGGAACTTCATTCGACGATCGAGGACACGTATGTAGCCAGTGTTGATACTGGTAGAGGATCGAGAGATATTTTACGCATTTATGACACAGCTGGATTGCAAGGAACTGTACAAGTATGGAATAACGATATAATCAACTCAATGCGGATGATAAACACAAATGAGTCACTCGAAGCAATTTAACAGCGATAAGAGATACGGTCAAGACAAATCCAATCAGAGAATCATTATTGCTGTTCAATTCCATGTTAATATTCACACACAAATGCTTTGTTTTGGAATATGCGCTGTTTCTGACTCAATCATCATTATAATCTAAATATCTTTTGCAATCTCTGAAATGGGAATTTGTATTGATGTTGATCATTTTCTGCATCTCTTCAGCTCCCGCGGCATTATTTGCAATTTCCCGATGGATTTGTTTTAGTATACGACCCATGTGAGCCCGCAAGTTTGGACATGTTAGCTGGCATCAAGAGTGACATTGATAAAAACAAAGACAAGAAAGACGTAAGTAGTTGAATAATCGATGATAATTTGATGAGCCGGAAACCACTATCCGGTTAAATGATTCTTCTTTCTTTCTTTCTGCTGTTATTGCTGCACAGGTTTGCGCGATAGTTATCGCAAATATGCATGTTACAAGTAATCGATCAACAACATCAAATTCAAATACAATTGATCCCACGGAATCAATAAAACGTGCCAATAATTGGTGTGAACGCGAACGAATCAAACATTATACGGTGAACGCAATGGAACGGGCATCACTCTATGATCCATTTATCGGATTGGCTGTGCGGTTGCATCCACCCCAAACCAAAACAACGTTTCCGCAGCTACGTCAATTAACGCAGAAAACCTCGAAGGCTGACAACAATTAAGTATTTTTGCCGAACATCACAACACAACTGATATACAAATACAATGACAAATTGGAAATCAACTTATTTATTTTTCTATTATAAGAATTATTATTACTAATTATTGTTTTTTTTTTCTTGATTTCTCATATTTAACAAGCGATTGTACTTATAAAAGTGACGAAGTGCTTAGAAACCGTGTAAAAAGCATTGAATTTATTTTTCTTCACATTTTGTTTGAATTGAAATTAAACCTGATTATTTTAGACATAAAATCAAACGAATGAAAGAATTTGCTTTATTTTTGTTTTGTCAATTCCACTTTAGGAAGTATCTCAGTTTCCTCAGTATGATTCGAGTTCCAAATGCTTCGTCCCACATTGAACTGCTAATTCCAAAGCCCTTATCATGATGAACGAAGTGATGTTGATAATGATAACGCTTCAAGTAGTAAAAGTAGGAATAGAAATGTCCACCAGTTGGATTGCCATGATGGATGTAATAGTGTGTCATGTCATAGCATAAGTAGCCTGAGTAAAAAAATGTTTTGTTTATGAATTCTTGCACTTCATTTTTTGGAACGCAACACTCACCAACAAGTCCGCCGGCAAGAACTAATTTCGGATCGTTAAGCAGAAGTTGAATAGGTAAATAGATCATGGTAGCCAGGATTGTGGCTGGAAATGGTGGAAAGACCAATCGGTATGGATCAAATGGAACTTTATGATGGAGCCCATGCAGAAGAAAATGAAATGTACATATGGCTCCATTTTTATTCGCTGAGTCCAAATGAAAAACCCATCGATGCAGTGAGTACTCGAGCAATGTCCACAAAAATACACCGATTATCACTTGAAGCAGGATGAATCCCTTTAAACGAAATAAACCGAATGCCAAACAAAAATGAAAAATAACCATGAAAAAATATTTCAGAAAATAGTGTGAAATATAGGAGAATAATAGGATAAATATAAATTGAATATTCTATTCGATCATGAAATGACTCAACTTGAATGTTTAAACTGAGCATATACTTAAAAGGGTGTGTTTCAAATTGATTGATTTTTTTTTGACCACCAGCAGTTATCGACACAGGTCATGAAAATTACTCATCCTTTGGCAAAATAGCACGCCGAATAGTTTTGAATGTTTAATAAATATGAAATAAAAACTGTACTAACATTTGTAAATTGCTTGCTGTGTGCTTCATTGATGCCAATTTTCAATAAAAACATGATCACTGGAATCCAGAAAAAGGGAACAACCCACCATGGCGTTTTGGTTAGCATTTCGAGTGCATTTGTATTGAATAAGCGCAGTGGACGATCAACCGGCTTATGCACCCATTCCGTGTAATTAGCGCCAAGGCTGCCTATCTGTGTTACCATTCCACGCGACCAATCAACTAAATGCTAAAAATAAGTGCAAATTGCATGTTATCCAACGAACTACACAATCGAAAATTCTTTGTATGCAATAAAAATTTGCATAATGCATCGAGTTCTAATGTTTATATTTCGAATTAATTTGTGAGTGAGTGATGAGTGTGCGCGCGCGCGATAAAGCGTCTTTTATTTTCAATTCAATGGAGTAGAACAAAAGTGTTCACAGCATGCGAATAGCTGTGACTTATTAATTTGCACGATATTGATTTTGTATTACACTGTTCAAGAATGTCCAAATGAGTTGATTATTCCGTTACCTCCATACTATCATCCATTTCGAGCAGTTCACTGTTGTTATCTCGCCAATTCCCTTTTTGCTCAAAATTTTCACCAGAACTGTGTTTATTTTGAATATCACCAGCACATTTACTGTAACTATAACTCCTTTGATTTGGCATTACTAGATATTCTTTCATTAAATATATGGCAGCCTTTGAATGCGGATTCGCTTTTTCAAATTTGAAATCGATATCGGAATTATGTGCAGCACTCAATGTATTCGTACCACCTGGATGTTTGTGCGCGAATTGTGTTAAATCAAACGTCTTATTTTTATATCGCACCAGCAATTTGCCATGAATCTCTTGATGTTCGGTCATTTTTCGGTTGTACTTCTAATTTGATTGTCGCGAAAAATTATTATTCAAAGCCTCTGTTTTTAATGCGGTATTTTTATTTATTGTTCATGCGAATTCACCTCAATCTTAGTGCGAGTTTACAGAAACACTACTTCGCCTGGTTTTATTTTTATTATTTTTGAACACTTTCATGAAATTGAAATAGAAAAAAAGCGATAAAAATTCTTCTACTCAATTGCACTGATAGCAATAGCTTGCCGCGTGTGTCACACTTTGTTTATGCTTACATTAAAAAAAAAAAAACATTGAAAATGCCACAGCGCTCAGGTAGCCGCCTGTCCGTTTCCAATACGATTTCAAGCCGAGTAACCTTATCGCTCTAATGTACAATAATGGCACAGGCAAATTTCATTCTATTTTCTTGATTAATTATTTAATTTTTCGATTGATTTTCTGCGCGCTGTGGCGTCCTCCCATCCGCATGTATTCCGTTTAACGTATTGCTCGTGCACTTCACTTTAGGTTGCAATTGCTGTTTTATTTTGCCATTTCGATATGTACAAAATTAACAATGTCTATTCAACTAACATTTAATGGACAACCAAATGTCCTTCTCAATTGACTTCTACTACAATTGCAGGTAAATTTTAATAAAATATAAGCACTCACGAGCGATAACATCCTTTACACTGAAATTACGAAAATTGAGTGTGAATTAAAATATGTGTATTGTACGTTGACTACACCACAAAGAAAACAACCGCAGCTTAAGCTAATAATTTTTGGATTCCAAATCGGAGACGTAAACCTCAATTGGCTCTGGTGTTAGTGCCATAAATTTCTGGAATTCATAGAAGTTCGAAACCGCTATTCTGTAGAAATAAATATATTTGGTAACATCATAACCTAATGATCGGACAATTTGAAGGGCATTTGAAGAAGTTGTTTCAGATTTCAAAATTCGGTTCTTTTCGCTATCACGTAAAATTTGGTTTTTTCAAGAAGAAAAACCCCTAGAGCTTTCTCACAATTATCGATACTATTCTTCAATTTGCTTATGAAAAAACGGTTTATTCATTGGAGAAATAGCATTTTGATGGATTTTAAGTTGACGAATATATCTATTTCTGCAGAATCGCACTTTGTTTCAAAAAAACGTTTTAACAATGGTAGGAATTTCATCGATATGGAGTTGCATCGTGGTTGTGTGCAGAAATTTGGACAAAATACATTGTTTGTGACTCAATGTAGTTGTTATGTCCGTAGAATGCACAAATTGCCATAACTTTTATTGTGATTTATCTAATTTCAAATTTTATTTTTTATGGCACTTCCTCCATAGTTTGGATTTACGTCCCTATATATCTAAATACTCTGTGTATGAGAACTGCTTCGAGAGACAAAATTAAAACTGTGACACTTTACAGACTACGACTTCAATTTTATATAAATTTTAATTTCAATCGCCAGCATCATTTAATCAAATATATTTCATTTACTTCCCACTTAATACTTTTCGATGCATGGCCCAATCACAAACCTGGTGATAACAATAAAAATATTCACATTGTTTAATGGTGAATAAGGGAGTTATTCTGCTTTTGGATCTTGCATGTCGATATCGTCACTATCAACATTATGAAAATCGAATGGAAAACAATTTCCCCGGACGTTCCATTCATTTTTTCACGGATAATTATTGAGATAATTCACGACCTCTCATCGAATATTGCTCCAAATTACACGAATCTAACTTTTGATATATTTCAACACTAATTCGACACTGTCATATACGATCAGCGTTGCGAATTTATGGCTAGTCAAATATTTCAAATCCAACTATGACTTAAAAAAAGCCATTCTATGCTCGGTACTTCAAACACATGCAAGGGTAACAGTTGGATTCTAATTTTGTTGAGCGTTGGATCGAGTAATATTTGCATTAAAAACCGTACACTGGAAGTGCGAGTACCAAAATTGTTCTATTCAAAGAAATTAGGAACATGGAGAAAGACAGCTTATTTACGAGACGCACCTATTTTGTGACAAACTGTTTGAACGAATCAAATCAGGCTCGCATTCACATTTTCTGGTGCTCTCGGGCCACCAATCATCTTGTAATGAATTGTGTTTCGTAAAATAAGAATTGATTACAATTAACACTAAAGACTAACGACAAGCCGATTCAAACATAAAACTTAAATATCGCAACACGATACAGTTTCTTAGAGTTTTATCGTCAACAGAATTATGTTAATAAGTTGTTTGAATCATCACTTTCGTTCGATTTTTAAGTGTATCCCGATTATCGCAATTCGCATCGAAGGCACTGCTTATTAGGTAGCTCGTGGTCAATAGGATCTTTTCCTTTCTTCTATTCGTCTCTTCCACTCTCAATGAATTGCATACTTAAGTTTGATAGTTAATTCACTTTTTGGCGAAACTCTTTTTTTGCAACCTTTCAGCCAAACCTTCATATGAGTCAAGTGTTTTAAATTGAATAAGATAGATCTTGATTCAAACCCAAACCCATTGGATTGAATTGACTACGACACGATTCAATGTATAGATAGTGCATCCGGTGAAGTTGCGCCCAAAGCGAACTGTTGCCCAGCGATGCGTCTCTGTCAAGCGTTACACCGACACATTTACGACCGGTTAAATATGGAGATAAGATTAAAAAAACACATCTTCTGTACATATAGAATAATTCATTAGCATTAGTGAATGTATTTTGTTTACTTTTTGCGACGATTCTGTGTGCCGTATGATATTTTTGAGCTGATAAGAAATCGCTCGTTTTCAATATTTTCTGATCGCTTTTTCTGTCACGCCAGTTTTGATTTTCAAATATGCATTTTATTTTATGCACGAGACACAAATTTTAATTGAAATTTTGGCATAGAATTCCTGAAAGTTTTATTGACGTTGTAATTTTATAGTCAATTGAGATTGTTCTGGTTTTGCGCTGCCAACAGACGCAGCAAATGATTCTTAGAAACTTTTGTAAATAAAAGTCAATGTGCTATCAAAAGTGAATCAGAGCCATAAAGAGTCATTTAAATTCCAAGAAACAAGCGAGCGAGAGAGCGAGAGAGCGAGAGAAAGAGTTTAGTTTGTACATTTGAACTAATCATCCAATCCACATGAATGACTCAATAGAATAACTAATAGGATTGTTGATAAAATAATTTATTTGACATTTCATTTACTACAATATTTCTATTTGTTTGGAGCCGTTATTTTTATGTATTTCAGGTAAAATTAACGATTAAAATTAAATCCCTATACATGCTATTCCTGGATTTGTTGTGCAATGATTTATTATTCTCATATCATTTTTTCTATAATCAGGTTTACGTTTTAAAGATTAGCAACAACGTTGCACTCTATTTATTTGGAGCAGAAGAAATGCGGCTGTTTCAATGGAATGCCAGTTGGTCCGTCGGAAAATTCGCAAAAATTGAGACCAAGTTTTTTCAACGGATGACATTTGCTCTTCGGATTGCCCCAGCGACCGTTGAATCGAAGCCATTCGGGCCCAATTGAACGGCCCGTCCATTCGCTATCAAATGATATTTCCACCTGTTGCCAAGTCGGCCACGCCGTACCAAAACCATTCACATCGAATAGTCGAGCAACACGCACAAATCGATGCTTGCCCGGAGCCGTCCACAAACCATGTGAGCCCTGCGCTGAAAACAATACCGGATGATTCTTTGATGTAATCACAGTGCGTGGAAAATTCGGATGCTGCAAAATGCCTTTGCGAGTCTCCTGACGACGAAAATCAAATGTACCGGTCAATCGCTCATATTGATAGTATGCGCCGGCATCTTCAATGAAAAAATCTTGTAAGAATCTTATGAAAAGAACTCATTCGTTGTGAAGAAAATTTGCGTACCGTGTGCCGACACATACATCTGATCCGGCTCTTTTCGACCATTGAAATACAACGTCATGTGTTCCCAATCGCCAACATGGCTTCCAAAATCCTTTTTTGTGCCCAAGCACACACCAAATATTTGCGGTATTGGCAAACTACCGAATGGCCCTAGACTCAATGTGCAAATCGATTTGCCCTAGAGTTTTTGAGATAATTGCATCTAGAGTTTTTAAGATAGCTTTGCGAATGGAAATAGTAATTCATATTAGAAGATATATCTTTACCTGACTATATGGATAGAACATCCAATAGGTGACGTGGAAAATGGGATATTTACTTTCCGATGCGGTTGCTTTTGAATCAAATTTCGGATCTTTTGCTGCATCAGCGCTGCTTTCGTAACGATCAACCGCTTGATTCGATTCATCAGGAATCGTCGGTGAAGCATTTGGCATCGATTCGGTTGTCTTGGCGATATCATTCTCCGGAGTAATTGTTGTTGACTCTATCGAGTCACGTTTGAATCTTAAACTAGTTACATTCAATGTATGTCCTGTTGTATTTTTGTCATCAGGTGCTGAATGGTGATCATGAAAATATCTTTTCGATGATGATGCGGGTTGTAGTGCTGCCAATGACGCTTTCGTTCGACTGAATTTGTTTTTTAACAGTGATTTTGATACAGGAATATAATTCGCTTGTTGTCTGCCAATTTTCGAATCAATCAAATTCATTTGAAAATCTATAAATTGAATTCATTATTGATTTGCATACTTCATTGAAAATTCCTTGTAAAAATCTTGAAAAGTACTCATTCTTTTTACACAAAATTACGTACCGTCCGAATCACTGTCCAACGGTATTTGTGGATTACATATTGTCACCATTGCATAAATTGGAACAATTCCTGCGTTTGGACTTTGGCCATATATAAATGACGTTGGATCTGCCAATAAATCATCTGAAAATAGAAAATTTACGAGGAAGTTATGTTTTTTTTCATTAGGGCATTGATATTACTAATAAATATAAGTTTTTATCAGCTCTTAGCTTTCAATAGCTGAACAAAAAATAATATTGTTGATTTGTTGGATACTTATTTCTACTAATTATTAGGGTTTTAGTACTTTTTTTATTAGAATGATATTGAATTGTGAAGGGTGTCCCAAATCTACGTGACCGATGTTTTTTTTTAATAAAACGCAAACGGATTTGAATTTTTCGTCAAACTTTATTTCGATCGAAAGGGTAAACATTAGCATTATTTATGGAATATTATATCCACCCAATGTTCACCGCGGCTGCGCTAGAGGAAGGTGATCCTTTTGCCCAAGTTTTCGATGGTATTTTTGAGCATTTCAGCCGGAATAGAGCGAATAACACTCGTGATGTTGGCTTTCAGGGCCTGAATAGTTTGCGGATCATCTGCATAGACTTTATCCTTTGTGTACCCCCAAAGGAAATAGTCTAAAGGTGTTAGGTCGCATGATCTGGGAGGCCAATTGACATCCCCACGACGAGAAATTAAGCGACCGGGAAACTTCTCACGAAAAAAGGCAAGATAGATGCGAGTTGTGTGTGGTGTGGCACCGTCCTGTTGAAACTACATGTGGGCCAGGTCTTGCGCTTCAATTTCTGGCCAATAATAATTTTCCAACATGTCGTGGTACCGCTGTGAATTGACCGTAACCGTTTCACCATCATCTTCAAAGAAATACGGCCCTATGATCCCGCCTATCCATAATCCACACCAAACAGTGACACGAGATGGATGCATTGGCTTCTTTACGGACAATTGCGGGTTTTCCGAGCCCAAATGCGATAATTTTGTTTGTTAACATACCCGCCGAGATGGAAATGCGCTTCGTCCGCATGCTCAAAAATACCATCGAAAACTTGGGCAAAAGTATCATCTTCCTACAGCGCAGCCGCGGTGAACATTGTGTGGATATAATATTCCATAAATAATGCTATTGTTTACCCTTTCGAACGAAATAAAGTTTGTCGAAAAATTCAAATCCGTTTGCGTTTTATAAAAAAAAAAACATAGGTCACGTAGATTTGGGACACCCTTTACATTAAAATTTTATCAGATTCTCTTATTGATGAAATAACGATAAAAATGAACTGACCCAACCAGAATATGTTTCGGGCAGCATTTTTATTGCCAAATTATTTTGATTCCTCTGTTAAAAGTCTCATTTCCTCGTTAAAAGTCCAAATAATATATTTTTTATCAAATTATTAAATAATATAATTAAAAATATTTTAACAAAAAAGTACTAAGACCTAACAATTAGTAAAAATTAGTAGCTGATAAATTAATATTATTGCTTTTTAATAGCTTCTAAAGCTAATAACGGATGAAGTAATACAAATCAAAATAATAAACTTATAAAAAATTCAATAATTATTAGAAAATTTAACATTTATGTCTTATGGCATATTTCTCAAATTCAATAGCAAAGTGATCTTAATTCGATTTTAATTGAAATTGTATCGGTGATTTGTACGAGAGCGAGTGCCATCCTTGATGGCCCAAATATTTTTATTATATCACTCTACCCATTTTAAGATCACTGTGCATTGGAAATAAATTTGAATAATATGCCCTGAACAATCTATCGTTAATTTGATCAAATTGATGTGTTTCATTGAATTTCTGCTAATTAAAAAAATATAGATGCTACATTATTTAACATGGCTTTCTGATTGGGATATCATACCGATGTTGTCATTTGTTACAAGGAACCAATCGCTCGAATGTTCGCCAATAGGTAAATTGTCTTTGTACATTCGTTTATGGCGTCGTTCCCATGGATGTCGGTCTGGCTGTGATAGTATCACGTTGAGTTCGTTGGCGGTTTCGTAATAGTACAATTGTTCATCGTCGCCATCGTCTGATTGGGATAGTAGGTCATTTGTGTTAGCACCCGGTCGGTACTTTTTGACTTTTTCAGCGTGAACGTGATGCAGAAATTCGGTCACATCGCCTGGCATAAATTTTTCATTCGGTGCAAGCCAAACTAATGGCGCCCATTCTCTAACAAGCTGCTCGACTAAATTGAATGAAGGTTAACGAGAAATAAAAGAGGCACAACAATGGTTATTCGAACATTAAATAGAGGCAGTTATGTCATTTAATTGATACTTCGTTCATTTCAAATCAAATCAATAAAATAATCATTCCTGTATACTTTGCTAAATTTCGCATATGCAAGCAATTCTATTCGTATGCTGCAATGGTGTATCGCGCATTTTTTCTCAATTATATAAGCGATTTTAGCACAAATTGCAGACAAATCAACGGCGCAACATAAACTTTATTCACGTAACAAATTCAATGAACGATTAAGCCTGCCATCATAATTTAATGGATTTAATATAACATTATGCGACACATATTCGTTGCGTTTAGTTTTCGCTCATTTCTTTTTTGTTTTTCTTTTGGAATCAAACAAAATGTCTGGAAGCATCTGTCACACACGTGTATTTAATCACGCTGACGGCGAAAAACAATAGACACTCTGAAGCATGCAATGCTGTTGTTTGCTGTTCGGGCCGGCATTTATGCTGCCGCAATATTGAATTATCGCTAGAAAACAAATGATCGTTTGTACGGATTAACAACGAAACAGGTGTGCATTATTCAAAATATTTACAAACATTACCTTGAATGCGTTTCAACATTCAACAAAGAAAATGATAATTTTTTAGTGGCTGATTTAATCGCAAGACGCTGTCGTCTCTCTAACAATCCATTCATTTGCCTATAGTTTTTGGAGCGCACGTCTCTCGACGGCATTTTTGCATTTGCAAGAAATATCTTGAACGGCAATTATTTGGATGGTGTAATGATCGCCGTTTCGAAGGTAATATGCGTGCATAATGCGTTGGCAAAACAAAATAAAGTAAAAGACTGATCTGCTCAAATCAGCCAGAGAGAAACACAGAGAAAAACATTGAACATTGAACGCTTTTTGACTTATATAATCGCGACATTCGTGTATTTCGTGCAACATCCAAACATCATCGAAATCAAAATACACAAAGAAACAGTGGTGCAAAACGACTGCTTTAACGACTCTTCAAACAATCAGAAGAATCATTTTGAATTCACAAAAAGATCACGGTTGCAATCGGATGTCGTAACATATTTGACTCACTCAAAATGTGATAAAATCCAAAATTGGCAGATTTGCGGTATGAAATTGCACGGCCGATATTACACGGCGGTTTTCTCACTTGCCTTCGAAATTATTAATTTTGTCGGAACAAACAAATGCAACACCTTCACGCCAACATTACCGATATTTTGATAGAATTTTTTATTTGTGTGACAGATTTGCTTCACCTTATAATCAATCAATATCATACAAATTCTATGCTATTGAGCAATCCGTAAATTGAGCAAAATGACCACACTGGCAAAATGTGCGGGGATTCCGATTGGAAAGATTCTCAGAAAAGATTTTGAACTCTGAACATTTTTCATATGAAATTGAAGCATTATCTTCCGAGCTCCAAACTTTTTTGACAGATCTATTTTTATGGAAATAATTCCAAGCTGTTTTCCGTACATTCGGAATAATGTTGGAATTTCTTTGATGTTACCGAGCTTTTTCCTCGAAAAAAGGAAATTTCGTCGTTCGGATATTGCTGATGAAAGATTAATATCGATTGTGTTAGGCACAACAATTATTTTTTTACCCTTTCAACTTTTTTTCCAATAACATAGTGTTTAAGAAGCAGCATAGATTTTTAAGGAAAATCGCAAGCGATCCTCCAAATATTCGGTGTATGATATTGAGGAAAACGAGGAAAACATACGGAAAAAAGTTAGCATTTTATTCCAAAAATTCCAACATTTGGACAAGTTTGCTTCAATTTTATGGGAAAGAACGTTTGGAATTCCAAACATTTCTCTGAAGATTACATAGTTTGGAAGTTCCGAACGTTTTTGCACGCAGGGTTCGAATGGGTCAATCTGGTGCGCACAAGCAACAATAAGTGCATTTACCTGAAGTAAATGAAATGCAAATCTTTTCCTTGGTCGTGTGCACACGTGAATCAAGAAAGAGAATGCAAAAAGCATGCGGAGAAAAATGTACCAGGTACTTTTTCATCGCTGAGATGCACAAAACCATAAAAACCTTGAAACATCTCAAGCATGTCATGCGAGATAAAGATGTGTATGCGTTTTTTTTTCCTCCATAATCATTATTTCATGTTTTGACGATTTTTATAACGGGAATTTTGGTTGCCAGCAAATACTTCTTGAACTTTTGAATTTAACACTATGAACACTATGCCGTTAAAAGTGCTAAACTTTGCATATTTTGAGTATAACTTCTAATACACGCTCATTTTTCAATTCACTGCGAAATTTAAGTTCTAACCGCAGACAAAAACAGCAATATATTAGTGATACGTTTTTTGTGCATGTGCCAATCTGCTGCGCGGAAGCAGCTAACGAATTGTTTACGAACTTTTAAGTAAGCCACCGCTCTCACTTTTGACATAATGACGTTGCGGTAATTTAAATATTGACGCTCTACTTAAAACATTGTGGCAATGTAATTCCCTTCGTTGGTGCATAAATGCAATTTTTTAATAGACAATGAACTGCAATCGCGCCAACGCTTCGATTCTGTGTAGTAATTCATTTTTGAAACATCTTCTTCCCTCCGCACAGATGCATTTATTGTTCTAACGGTTAAATCTCGATATACTATGTGATTATAGGTCTTCCAGAACTTCTTCATTGAACGAAACGAATGGTTGTGTTTTCCGAGGAAAATCCGATTTCGACCAAACATATTGTATGAATAAATTCTTAAGCCAGCCTTTTTTTGCACATAAGCACAGATCAGTAGACCTGAATTGATGGACATTATTGATGATTGCCATAAAAGTATATCAAGCATGTTGGGCAAAATAAGCTGGCAATGAAAGAAATGCCTAACAGAAAAATCAATTACCTTCATTCTGTTCCGGAAATAATTTAGTATGATCGGCGATTTCAGTTGCCGCAATTTCAGCTGATGAAAACCAAAATAAGGCAACAAAAACGACTACATGAAATTGAAACACTTGTCGGAATGCCAATTTTATTTGGTCACTCATATCGCCATTGAATAAAACTGGTCGTTTGTCAATAACGTGCTGTGCATATACTTGGGTATTTGATGAATTTACATCTGTCGTATCGGTGAGATGTGTGCACGTTTGGCTTCTATCCGTTCTGCATTCCGATTGAATACACCGGACAGCAATTGTGGCGCTTTTACGAATCACTTATGGTTGATTTGTTGATATTGTGTGGTTTAGATCACGTTTCACGCTCGATTAATTTTTGTAACTGTCTTTCACGTGCAGCAAAGCGCAGGAAAAATTCACCGAATCGAAGAAAATAAAAATGTGCATTTATGACTAACGCAAAACAAGTTGATGTCTGTAAAGATCGAACTTGATCGTTACTCTTTTCTCTCTACTTCAATGGGAAACTGATACGTTCGCAAATTTTCACTATTCAATGTGTCACTCACACGGCACGGATATCCCCTTTGTTCAGTCTCATTTGTCTTGCTTTAGATTTTCTCCCATTTTTTTACATTAATGCAGTCCTCCATTCGAATGGTACGCAAATTTCAGCTGTTTTGCCGATTCTTGATCGAATGATACACACCGTTCAAGCACACATTCACTGGAATTTCATCGCCACTACTCGGCATAACGTAACCAAATAACTGAATGAGCCCAAACAAATTGTTGTCACTCGGATTCGTTGACTGCACTGCGCACACTTTCGAACATGCTGTCGCTGTGCGCACACACCGATCCACTTCAGCAAATCTTAACAATATCTATCGAATGACAATTTCTTATATTCACCGCACCGATTTGAGGCGATTTTGAACGGTAGGATGTGTATTCGATGGCGCACGCAATCGCTCAGCCTCGTCTATCACGATCACAAATTGCCCCGTACCACAGTTGTTTGCTGTGTTTTGTGCGCGTCTCTCTCTCTCTCTCTCTCTCTCTTGAGAAATTTGATCAGCTCATACTATCGGACACGATTGCATTCACATTGGCGATCATTTGATCGGTGGCCCTCAATCTTTATCTGCAACTTCAGCTTTTCTCATTCGCAACACATATTATTGTCGTATAGTTTTGTTTTTATGTTAGTTCTTTTTTTAAATATCTAGCATATATTTCCCATTCGAGCAAGATTTTCTGTTCATATTTGAGACTTTTCTTTTGGAACTCTAGCTCTCGACGTGCGTAAGCAGCACAGCAGCAATTTCTGTAGCTGGCAAGTGTGTACCAAGATGCTTACCAGCAGAACACCATATTCATGCATGAGTAGTTATTATTATCACTGGTTCTTTGATTATTATTATGATGATGATTTTTTTATCGCTTATTATTGTTAATGTATAATTTTCATGTTCTCTCTTTTTTTCCATATGTCTTCTTCACAGCAGGTCAATAGATTTCACTTTTTTTCTTTCTAATGTTGCCTTCGCTCTTCGACGCACTAGTACTCTTTCCGCGCTTGCCGATTAATCAGTTCCCGTTTATTTGTTTGTGTTTGACCGAAAAAAAGTGTCGCGCACGCTCGCACTAGTAATTGATTATCTGGATGATTGACAGTTACGATGTCGTTGCTAAAAAAATTGAATAGAATATCGGTTGTAGAATCGTCGCTTTTTTATTGTAGCAACGAGGTTAATTTTCGTTTCAAATATTTTTTTCTCTATTTTCCATCTCTATGGTTTCAAATTCATTATTTCAATTGAGCATGTGACAATATTCTCACAATTTCTATTAATCAATGCTTTTGTCACTTTCTCACTCAATAAATATCATAGAAACATGGAATATGGAACAGTAATGTTATTTTTTAGAAAATCACGAAAAAATCTAAAACGGGTAAGTTAATCGGCCGGCGTGTTGACAAAAACAATGCAAAATTATTTGATTTTTGTTGAAAGCGAAAAATAATTGCATTATAAAATGAAGCTATTGTTTTGAAACTAGAAAAAACCAAAATTCGATTTTGATGAGCGAGAGGAATTAGAATGGATTCTATTGAGCGAGCAAAGGCTTTCTTTTTATAATCTCCAGCAAAATCTACTTTGAAATTACACTCCAAACAAAATAAAACTGACTCGATCGACTGTTGTTCCACCACTAAAACCATTTATTCTTCTTTCATCTCAGAGAACGCACTGCTTTGCTTTGCTTTGATTCGTTTTGGCTGGAGTGAACGTGCACGCTGTGTGTTAAGACTGTTAAGCCGCATATTGCACGAATACATGCAATGGACACGTTACATTCGTGTGCATATCACAATTCATTGTGAGTTCAGCACGATTGCACAAAATTGTCTCACTTTGCTTTATGTCAAGCGAAATGAGCCCAACAAACGATTCTCTGTGCGTAAATAATTCTAGCTTGTTTTCACATTATCACTTGATTCATTTTGGCATTAATTTATTTTCTTTTGCTAATGAAAATCCCTGGACATTTTTCTTCCATTTAATTCTTGATTGAGACGTCACGGAAATTAAACGCAAATTGGCTATTAATCATGTCCGATGGAAAGATTTTCATCGAGAATTTCAGAGAGATTGGCAATTGGAAAGAAGAGAGAAATCAGCATTTGTCAAATCGCGAATGCGTGACTGGAATACTTTAACTATCAACTGTCATTACACACACACACACATTGGTTAATCAATCGAGCCAACGAATTTCCGACTTTCTGAATCAATTTTCATTTTTTCGCACCGCTCACACTTTGCTTCACTGAAGTTCACTGAAACATTGAGATGTTAATTGATAACATTTTATGTGTGCAAAACAAAAATCAAACAACGCGAGATCCAAAACATATACGTTTTTGATGTAGAGCATGTGTAAATGGTCAAATAACAAAGGTGCACGACCGAAAAACACCAACTAAAAAATATCCAAACCTTTCAGAAAGAAATAAAAACCCAAACAAACAAATAATATCGAAAGATCGATGAACAGCAACTCGCGCAAAGTAATCGACTCCAGAGCCGTAAACAAAATATGAAGAGAAGTTTTTTTGCTGAACGCGAAAACTGACGATGACGGCAAATGCGCGCGCGTACACCAGCAAAAGACAAAACGGTTGCAATGATACTGCTTTTGTTTCATGTGTGTTAATTTGGTGTTTGCTCAAAGAGCTGGTATGTATCGCTACTTTTTCCTTTTGCATCGATTGAGCCACATACCGAGCACGGTCATCTTGTTCAGTTACACCGACACAGCCATATCATATGAATTTGTAAGAGAAAAAAAAACAACAGCATTTGAGCAATTTTATTTGTTTCGTGTTAAACGGATTGATTTTTGTAAGCACTGCGCACGCTTGCACTTATGAGTTTCGCATGGAAAATTGAATGATCAATAAAACTGTTTTTATCCAAAATGGGTCCATTGAAACCAGAACAATGTTTTTCTTGTGATGCTTTTGCATAATAAATTGAAGCGTTTGTGGATATTTCTTGAATGATCAATGGCAAAACAATCAGCCTTAATTAATTTTTCCATTGGCACTAAATAAAGTGTTTCGGACAAGTGGAAAAGTTGCGACCGAACATTTGCAACGGAGCCTGTTCTGCCATCATATCGGCATCAGTCGCTTGAGAGAGTCAAATTATCATTTTTCCATTTCCGATCGCTCATTCGGTAAGATAAATTTCCTATAGACTTGGTGTTGCTCTCATTTCAACAGCTGCTCATTCGATTTTCTCCTCATCGCTGTATATGGTGTAGTCGCCGAATCATATGGCTCAAGCTCAAACATAAGACCTTGATCATTATGAACACTGTTGACTCCAAACTCAAAATATTTGTGCAGATCTAGAAAGGTAACGTAAACTTTTACATAAATTCCATTTATTTCAGACGATTCTTTCTAGATTATAATACTCCCCATTGATTCCATGCTTTTATTATAACAATTTTCAAATTGAATTAAGGTAAAATAGCAAATATATGCAGTCAATTCATCTTTCAAATATGTGAGAATCGACACTAATTCACTAGTGGGTCAAATAAATATAGACTTGAGAAAATGTATGCTTGGTTCCAAAACAATCTTCTTGTATTGAATGGTAGTAAAACCAAGCTATTGATTTTTAATATGAAAAGACCTGAATTCAACAGTTCTGAAAATATTTTCTTGAACAATTGGTACTCCCATGTTAATCACGTAATAAAATGGTTTAAATCATATGTTGGTGTATTCAAGAGATTAGCATACGTTTGCGATGTTCATATCCTGTTTAACTTAGTTACTTATTTCTTAAGGCCATTCATTTTCTGAAATAAATATAATCAAATACATATATGGAATGTTCACACTTTACAGTTAATATAGGAAAATATATATGCTTGAATCGATATGAAAATGAAAAACCTACTTAAGTTCTGCTTAGCGCATTTCCAGTAATTTCGATGAAGGTACAAATTAAGGGAACAGCACCGTTAGAGATCAACGACATTTTATGTGTTAATAATAATAATTCACCTACAGCTTGATAATCACATAAATATTCATTCCAGTCACAAATCTTCGAAACCGGTTGATCGTGTGTTTATTCGGCATAATTAAAGCCCTACCAAAAATCCACTTGAAATGGCCTGGTCAATGAATGAATCGTACGATATGCATTCACCGTTATCAATTTTGACAAAAGAAAGGTCAGGTTCACGATTCATTCAGTTAATGCTGCTTACAATATCTTTTGAAATTCAATCCTTTCCTGAGATTTGTGACCAAATTTAATGGGCCATTGAAAAGAATATCTCGGTCAAATCAAAGAGAAAGGCTTACCTTTGCTTGACAGATGGTGAAATTTTTTCGAAATGACTTATTAAATTAAAATAGATAACAGATAACGCTCACATTGAATCACATTTCAAATTCAACCGAAACCAAATTCGATCGGCATTCGTACTACAGTTTGTATGATTCATATTATAAAAAGAAAAACAAGCATTATCAGCATTATAACATCAGTTCATATTTAACAAATCTAAAACAATGCTTGAATCTAATTTTATATAACATCAAATAACATTATTTGGTAAGTTGTTCGGACATAATGATATGCACCGAACTGTAATCTTCAATATTTCACTTTCCCTTTGCAAATAAGCAGACTATGAAATTTCATAGCGTCATACCTCAATTTTCCTTTCTTTGATTGTTACCAAAAATGCATGCCAACTACAGAACGTTCGATGAAAACATATTTATGTGTCTAAATTCACATTTGCATGGATCGCGGACAATCGTTATCTTTACTTTAATAAAAATTTTGCTTCCCATATTTCATTTCATGTAAATTTTTCTGATTAAAATGAACATTTCAAAGTTTTCAGCAGGAAATGTTTGTCTGAGGAGGTGGAATATTGTGAGGTCAACATTTTCAGGTCAAAATAATCGAGTATGTCCAATTAACCATTCAATAGAAATGGAATCATTTTTTAAATCGTGCATAAAAATATGTTATCATTTGTTCTATTGAAATCTCAAATCCTTAAATTATTTGCCTTTACTGTGATTCCCAATAATTGGTGCAAATATTGTAAGAATTCCTACTGTAATAGCAAAACCTAAGGGCTCCTAACAATATTTACAGAAATTATTGAGGAAACTTTACAACGTTTTACAGGTTGTTAACAACGTAATAAAAAAACCGCGATAAAAGTGTGATACAAGAGAGATTTGAATAAAAAACGTGATAATTTTTTTCTGAGAGCGAGAATGGGATAAAATTTTGACCCGTTCTCACTATCTCAGTTTTACAAAGCGATAAAAATATATAATATATTATTTTTGTTATTTGGGTCTCATATATGAATTTATAGAAATGCATACTCTTCAAAACTATTTCTAATGAATTTAACTTTGTTTTGTAATAAGCGATTAGTGCACATTTACATTTGTAAATGAAACGCTCATTAGAATCTAGATTTAAGTTGGACACTCAAGACAAGAATCCCCACAAATTCTTTCCCTTACAATTTTCTCTACTAAAATTAAATTAATTGGGAAGTCACGGAAATTAATTGGACTGAATATCTTTTCATCGAGTATTTCATAATATACTTTGCACGACGGTGGTGATTGGAAAGAAGAGAGAAAGCAGCAATTGGCAAATCGCAAACACTTTGATCATCAATTGTCACCGAGAAATTTACTAAACAAATTGTCAGTAGGGCAATAATTATTGTTATTCATTCAGAACCTATAATTTTACTCAATGAAAAAAATAGGATTGTCAAGCGAAAGTTTGGTTTATGGTCATTATTCTATATTGATCAAAGTAGTTTTAACTTGAATCTATCAAATCTGCATCTGAACTTACTAACATCTATTGTATTTTACGTTTGATATTGCCTCTGATTCATCTATGAGCGAAACGATGGTACTAGTCTTAAAGAGAAGGCCATTCGCACACATGGTTGCGTTATTCGCGGTGCAAAGTGATTAAAAAAGCATCCAATTGAAAAACCATATCACTTATCGCCATTAAAGCGACTTCAAGCTAGGAAATATAGATTTTTGTTCCTCATATTTGAATGGGTGAGAATGAAAACCAACCTCTAACTATTGTGAGTATTAAAATGACACAAGAAAAAAATGAGAATTAAAATAAGACCAGAAAAAGAGTAAGCATAAAGAAAAGACACGGAATATTTTTACCTGTTGCCTCATTTTGATCTCCAAATTTTCCGAGCTCATTTTTGGTCTCAAAATTGTCTGGATTCATTTGTATTCTTCAAAAATTCCTGGTCACATATTCGGTTTTTTTTGTCGGTTTCATTTTTCTTTTCAAATTTTTTTATGTCACGTTTCAATTTTCACAATAGTCAGAGGTCAGTTTTCATTCTCACCCATTCATTTTTTCAACTGGTCCAAATCATTTCTCATTAAGAAAATATTCGAGAGAATTGTTTCTGATGGGCCCTATTTCATCAAATATTCACACGCCAAAAAATCTACATTTTTGTCAATTTGCATACCAACGACAGATCAATTGCAACTAACAATTAATGCTATGCGCAAAAGTGAGTTGATTTAAATACGCATCTCTCACTCACTCATTGCTCTGTCACAGTGAATTAAATTTCTCTATGTTTTGTTTGTTTGAATACAAAATACAGCAGCGAACATATAAACGTACGGTTGATACGTTGACAATTATTTGAATACCCATACACATGCATGTACATTTTCTGATTATATGTGTATCTCCTGTTGTTGTGTGGAGTATACAATGTATACGGTGATCTTTTCAATTGAAATCAGTTAGAATATTCTTTTGATGCTGGAGTATGAAGAGTTTTGCAACTTTTACATTTGCACGTGTTTTACTAAAGGGTGGGCCATATTAACTGTCGGTTTTATATTTGTCTGTATAATCCTCAATTTTCATTTGAACTGAAATCTGATTTTATTTTTAGTAGGTACAGGCAATATATTATTATGATTCAGTCATAGATTTTGATTCTATCGCCTTTTTTTAACAAGACGTAATCGCCTCGGAAACGACTCGCACGCGGCACTCGCCATATCCATTGAAATATCGTTCCAAATCTTCACGATTTTCTTTTTGAATGCGTCCAGATATGTTATTTTCATAATCCTGAGATTATTTAGCTTCGATAACATGTGTTCCCATATAAAAAAAACGGTCTTAGGTACGTAAAACTAACTTTTCCGCACATTTCGTCATTACGATGAGATCGAATTTCAAGTCATTACACATCATGTAATTTAAATTTAAATTTAAATTAAAAAATCGAATAAACATCTCAGTTTCTAATTTTTACTACAATAAACGTTCACTGCTTTTGAATTGGTAATAACAATTACAAATTAGTTTACTCTGATCTGAACTTTTAATTCATGCCAACGATAGATATGCTTCCACAATTATGTTATGTATAGCTTTCGTTAAAAAGTTAATGAGCATTCAAACTGATATCACAAATTAGAAAATCAAAAGTACTTCATCCAATTGAATGACATTAATTTGAATTTTGACCCCGAAAATCGAAAATTTTGAAGGGGAGGTAGTCCTATATCTCGTCGGAATGACTTGAAATGTCGTATGCCTTATTTTCTTCATAAAAGAATAATATTTTGAAAGTTTCAAAATGATACAATGCGAACTAGACATAGTCCCCATACAAATGTTTCCCAATTATATTGAAAAACAGCCCATTTATTGATTCAACTCCATTAGAGCTACCCGAAAAAATTATCCGATTAGGCTGATAGTTAACAGGTTTCTATTCTCAATGAAGACCAATGTGTGTAAATGTTTGATCAATTCTAATCTCAATTTTTTGAGCTATCGTGTTAAACATTTTTTGCGTACAACGGACAACGTACCACATCGACAAAAAATTGCTCCGGGAATGGTTTCAAGCGTTTTTTCTACGTTCAAAACGCATAGAAAATTCATTGCGGGCGTTTTGAATTTTTTGGACCGATCGTAATACTTCTACCACACACAATGGTGTGTGCGGAAAAGTAAAAAATTGATATCAGCTAATTGAAATTAAAATATCAACCGCGAATTGTACTGATATAAATGTGATATCTAATAAAATAATAGTTTTTCCATGTCATTCAAATGTGGCCCGCTTATTAAATATCATGGAATGCAAAGCGATATCGATAGTCTTAATAATATTTCCAAAATAACGCTTATTTCGTCGTAAAGCGCATGCGAGTGAAGTAGAAATCCAAGCATTCCAACACAGAACATGGATCTCTCTTTCAAGCTCATGCGCTTCAATGCGAAATAAGCGCTTTTTCGAGGAATGTCATTAATACTATCGATATCACTTTGAATTCCCTGTCCAGATCTAAATATAATTTTTTCGTGCTTTGAAACTTTTAAATCCTTTCAATGTTAAAATGCATACGTTATTTCCGTTCGAGAAACTGTTCAAAGTTACCTGAGATTTTGTTCGCCGTAAAGTATGCAAGCAAGTTTTTCAACATCTATAGCTTTTTTATTCTCAGCTTTTTCAATTCAAGAGAAAATAAAATTCTCAATTTCTTCTTTTGAAAATTTGAATACAATCATATTTTTAAAAATAAAACGAGAACAAATGAATGTATAAGAGATATCTAGTAAACGACCTATTGATCATTGAAGACCGGTAAAAATCGCAAAGAAGCACATAGCATCAACAAATTACCATAATTCATGCAATATCCAAAAATGTGATGTAACGAAAGTGGTGAAGTTTGATTTGGATTTCTCTCAAATTGAATTAAACGGAACTTGAACATAAGTTTGAATAAAGAAATATTTAATTTTAACGTTGACGTGATATTTTTCCACCATTGATGGATATTTTGGACAGAAAATTGAACGGAACAATATTTTTCATTCGGTTGAGATCAAATTCATCGATTGCATCTGTATTTACTCGGCTGCTAGTAAACGTAAATGTGGGTTTTATTGTTTTTCACTTAATTCGAAGCGAATGGAACGTTTGAAATTGTCAATGTATCGTTTGGATCAAGGTTTTTCTCGTTGCATTCTCAAACCGTGAGTCTGCAAAACAAATAACTTATGTTATTTTATCATTACAGAAAAATGAAATGCATTTCAATATTCAAGAGTTCAGCTGAACAGCACTAAAACCCATGATCTTTTCGGCATTCAAGCAAAAGAAAAACTAGCGCTTTGACAGAAAATAATGGTAAGTAGATCAATTGTGATACGATGTCATGTCATGTCGTCTCAATTAAAGATTTGTGAGCGTCTAAAAAGAGCAGCATAACCGAAAAACTTGCGAATTTAAAATCGAAATGGAACTGAAAATCAAGGTTTAGTCTAAAATATCTGATATGTTCTCTCTTCAAGATACTTTTTTCGTATCCTTTTTATATGCAAGTGCAACAACCAAAAACAATTGGTAACAAAGTGCGCATATCATAAAAATGAAGAGTTAGATAAAGTGGAAAAATTAGAATTATAGATACATCTCATTCTCGTGCAAAAGTTGTAAATTTTATTTGCAAACGATTTTGAAAACACTTTTTTCCATCATCTGGCGAGCTATAAAACTCGAGATTTTAGTTTTGTAACTCTTCTGATGATGGAAACAAGTGCTCCGAAAACGTTTGCAAATGAAATTTGCAACTTTTGCACGAGAATAAGGTCTATCTTTCTTTAAATGTTTTCCTTTTGACTCGTGTAGTTTGTTCGACAAATTTATTCATCGTGCGTTGTTGCGTTAAATTGTTGTTATAAAAGTATAGCTTGAGTGTGATTTCTACAACAAAGTAATTTTTGACATTTCTAACTCTTGAAATTGAAATTCAAATCATAATATAATGTTAATGTGTTCATGACCAAAATCAATAAAATTTGTTGCTTGACGACACAACATGTGAGATCATAAATTAAGTGACCAGATTTTGCTTGCAGCTCAAGGATTGGTTTCGGCAAGCAGTTTTATCGTTTGGCCGTAAAATGCAAAGGAGAATTCAGTCATTTTATGCTAAACCGCAGCTTGCAACAAAATATTGTGATGAAATAACTATCTGAATGAGCTTAGAACTCAAAAAGTTTTATTAAGTGCTGCAACAAACGTAAACTAAGAATATATCTGGAATTTAGCTAAAAAATTAGAAAACATTTAATTCTTACGAGAATACTTTGTTTTTTTTTTTTTTATTACAGACATCAATATCATTATGCGAAAAGGCTGAATGAACCTTAATGAATGGTACAGTCCTAATCTTTCACATGTGGATGTGCTCATTATTATAAAACGGTCGATGTCGGATAAAAAAATATGCTGTGAAACGTAAAATAAATGTGAGTATATATATATTTTTTTCATAATTTTTTATTTGAATTAATTGTGCAGATTGATATTTGAATGTATGAATTGTGTGCACGATTTAGCCTAAATTCAAGTTGACATAGTCATTGTTGGTTTTGGCCTGTCTCTCTCTCTCTCTCTCTCTCTCTCTCTCTCTCTCTCTTTCGAATCAGTGGCGCACACTCATTTGTACGAACGCACCGCAATAATCCAATATAAATTGGTCGCGCACTTGAATTTAAGCTTACAGTTCGCATCATTACTAGTCCGCTATTATCCGAATTGAATGAATATAGGTATTTTTTGCACATTCGCAATCGCATTCGCACTCTCGGCGTTCATTACAATACATACAGTCGCACAAGCTGCTGCTGCCTCAGCTCAGCTACTCACTGACTGTATATCTTATTCACTTGTGCTATTTAACTGCGATTGGTTTGGATTCAACCATTTAATACATATATTTGTCGAAGAGCGGTGGTGCCCCAGAGAGCTCATATGTACACACATAAATCTTGCACAGTTTCTTTTAGCATTCAAGTGGTTTGCTTCTTTTTCTTGTTCGTTTATTCGAATTGACTCATTTCTATGTACGTGTGCTGTTTTCCTCTTCTTCGGCTTATTGTTAACGCCGCCGTCGTAGCCATCGCATGCTCGAAGATTCGAATATTAATACTATTAAAAGAAAGTAGTGATAGCCACTGTCTCAGTATCAAATTGGCCACTGTAAACATCGAACCGAGAATAAGCACTCCTCTGAAATTCGATCGTGTGCTACAAAACTGTTTCTTACGAAAAAAAAAATCGTTCGTTTACGGGATATCCGACACAAGCAACGACCAATAATTTCAAATTCACTTAAAATATACGAATGAAAAAAAAAAACGTTTTTTTTTTTCGATAAAAAAAATTATTTGTGAAAAATGTGTGCAAATATAAGAACCTCTTAAAAACATTTTTTTATAAAAAAAAAACAGATACCAAGATTTTTGAAAGTTATCGGACAGAATTTGAGCTATTCGTGTTTCTTGAAGAGAAAGAGTGCATTTCAAATAACTGGCAGTTGCTCAATTCCAAGTAGACAATCAATTTGCAGGCGACCAATGTCTGAAGCTAATTCATGCTAGACAACCTACTTAGAAGTAATTATTAACTCGTCATTTTGTCCAAAATCATTCGAAAACTAAAATAAGCGGTAAGTAGCTAATTCGGATTATTACTTTTTTCTATCACACAGTTACACATATTTCGTTTCACAAATTTCCGTTAAAATCGAATCAAAACAATTCATTCGGACTATGTGAACAGCTTTGTTGAGTGTGTGATGTGTGTGTGTGTGTGTGTGTGTGTGTGTGTGTGTGTGTGTGTGTGTGTGTTCATTTTTGTGAAATTCAATCGATTGGGAAAGTAACATTCCAATCTATACCTTGCAGAAAAATCAACAGCAGCAAATAAAAAAATGTTATGATAAAATTTAATTAACTAAAAACAAAAGATGCAAAGAAGAAACAAAAGGAAAAAATAGCTTGAAAATTGGCCCAAAGACATGCGTTTAATTTCGCTCAATATACATTACTATATCATTCTCCAATTGCATTTCATTTGAAATATTTATGATACGTGTTTGAACATCTAAGCACATGTGCGGACTTTTACCGCATGTTAATATGGCTCGACCATTCCATTTTCTGAATGAATTTTTTTTTTGCATCGATCGCATTTATTAATTTTTTGTATGCAGACCGCATGTGACTAATCTGAAATGTGCTCACCTTCTTTCGACCATTTTCCTTATAATTTATAATTTTTGGCATTTCTTTGACACAATTTTCGGAGACACATACCGAAATATGTCATCATGCCCAAGATGTTTTGCCAACAAACAAACAACTAAATAACACATAATGTAACAGCCACAACGGCAACAACAACAACGACGACGACGACGACAACCATAATACAACTTTCTTTTCACAAATTTATGCGCATACACAAAGCTAAACCATTTCTTGAGATCGCAAGTGGATCGTAGGTTTTGCACGTGTCCAATTACTCATTCGGCTGTGAAATGAATCTTTAAAAAATAAAATAAATTCAATTACAGTCGTTTAATCGTTTTGATTGAGCATTGTTTGAATCGGCCCTTCAAATCGAACCGCACTTTCTCAACGGTAAAATTCATCAGTCGATTTTATTTATCGAAAAGAATGTCCGTATTGTCTGTTCTTTGGTTTGTGGAATGTGCGCAACATACAGTCGGATAAGGTGTCGAATTGCACACCAATGCATCGACCGTATATTTCCGTCGGGGAAAAGTTGGAACGCAAAATGACAAAATGATTTCACAAAATATTGAATTGCATTCAATTTGTGTTCAAACAGCGAAAAAGAGAAACAAATCCGCTGTTAAGTGAAAACTCTGTCAACAATTGACATTACATTAGAGAAATTCTATTTGCGATTGCACATGCACAAACAAAAGTATGCACTAGAATTGATGGCTGCCCAAGACGCAACAAGTGTGAGCGTATGAATGCATGTTTATGTGTGTGCCGTGTGCGTGTGCGTGCGCGCACGCAACCGTACAGATAAGAGGAAGTAAATTGTAATTCGACTGATGATGTAAGTTGATCGGTAATTGGATCCATTGGATGCTATTTTGCATAGGAAAATTCACAACATTGTATGCATGAATAAAAGACATTTTTTGGCGGTAACCTCAGCTTTGTGCTTCCGGAGCATATTTTTTATTTGTTGCTATCGTCGTCATCGTAAGCGCAGGGAGGTGGAATTGAGTGCAAAGCACTAAATTTTGTCGCACTGACTATCGACGTTGTCGTCTGTCAAATGCGCTCGTCGAAATCGGCAATCGTAACGATTTTTTATTGATTTGCTTGCGAGTATGAACCACATTATGTGATCAATGAATTATGTAGGCATTATATGATGGCATCCAAATAAGCAAATTAATATTTGTGATTTTCAATACATAGAGCTGGCGAGCTCGCTCGCGTGTTGAACAAATAATAACGATCTTGGCTTAAATTATTTTATTTAAATTTTGCCCGATTTCATTTTTATGGATATGTTTTTCACGGAATAAATCTCTCGTGTGGCTCTGGTTTGCGCATGCTTCAAAGTTATGCGATGGAACAATCTTCGGGTGTTTGGCATTCAATTTCTCTTTGTTGTTTAAATTTATCGAAGAGATTACATAATTCTATGTGTGTGCGTTGCATGTATGGATATTATTTTTTTTTTCTTTCTTTCTCTTTTTCACATTTTCGGTATTTACATACATATTTCTACGGCTGGCGCTGGTTTTGCTTAATCACTGTTTTCAAATCAATCAAAGAGTCCAAGTGCTTCGGTGCCCTTTTGATTTAGCCATGGATGCTAGATACCATTATTTAATGTGATGGTTAAATATTTTACCTTATTCCATTTGTTTTCATTGATTAACTGATGAAAAAAAACACACAGCCATGCAACTTTCGAAGGTGACAAATACGCTTTGCCACTCGAATTGGCTCGAGGCCCATCGAGATAAGAGCAGCAGCGGAAAAAATAAAATCATATATTATTTTTGAGAGAAGTGGTTTTTTTCGGTTAGAATTGAATTCGAAATATTCATGGTCCCAAATTCTAAAATGAATTTAAATAATTGACCATACGCAATCTTGTTCCATTCAAATATGATGAAAAAATGTATGTAACGACTAAATAGGTCATTCTTTGCGCATTAGTTCTCTTTCTGGACAGTAGAAAAAAACAGCAGATAACAAGAATTCTTACCGATGATATATTACACAACGAAGCATGGATTTCAGTTTATACGCTTGAACATCTCATTTGGTGGTTCGACATAGCGGGATCATTTGCAAAGTGGAGAGAAAAAAAGAATTATTGTTATGTGCAGAGAAAAAAACCACACGAGAAGAACTGTGTGCGGAGCATAGCAACAGTGAAAGAAGAATCATGGGTTTTTGGTTGGTTAGTCAACCAAACACAAACCAATTTGATCTGTTGAATGCAAACATGCCAGCACAAATTCATGCATGCACAATCGATCCGACCATAATCCATATCATACACCGTTGTTGATGATGATCTTCAACTTTCAGTAAAGAGGTTTAATGACTCAATACCCTGAGTTTACGACTACATGTCGAAGCGACCAAGTTCTCTCTCGTTTTTGTCGCGGCCGTCCAAAGTCCAATAGATTCGACCAAACTTTCGATATCAAATGATCATGGCACTGAAGCATATTCTATCTGTCAAACCTTAAATGCCATTCAAAGGTGAAAATGCATGGTGTATTAGCGTGCGTCGCTGATATATTTCTTTCTGATATATTTGATTCAACGGTACATGAACCAATCTAATGATATATTGATCGCAAGCAGGCGAGTGAGCGAACACTCACGTACCTCTATTTGCTTCTTCTTCTTCTTCTTCAAGCCATCATTTGCTGAGTGCTTCAGAATGCAAACCACGGTCTTACTTTCAGATGTTTCGTGCACATGAGTGAATATATAGCATGGCCGTTTACAGTTCATTTCTCGAGTAAAGAGCCACCAAAAATGCCTCTAACACATTGCAACACGCCAATTGATTCCATACATTTGATTCTTAATTTTAGAAAAATGTGGCTTTTGTCGTTGGTTTCTTTTGCTTGGCACATCAAATGATCACTTGGTCGCGCGCAGCGTTCAGGAAACTCTCGTATGACATTTTTCAGTGTAAGTGTGATGAACTTGTTTGTGAGTGAAATGGCTCTGGCATTGTTTCGATTACCACTACTACCGTTATTAATGCGGTTTTCCAGCGAGCGCGCTTAGTTATTTGCTGCTTGTCGTATGAACACACAAACCGTTCGATTCTGATTGGTCTTTGTCTTTGTCTCTCTCGCCTTACAACTCATTGACCCATTTTCATGCGATCGTTAAAAATACCTGTTGAAACAGAAAATCTTCAGCAACAACAGCCGCCGCACTTTTGTGTTTGTGGATCTGTGGCTGAAATCACTTTGACAACGAATAAGATTTTAAACGTTTGTGGTATTTTTTCTTTTCTTTCCTCTGTTTTCATATGCACAATTTGCATATTCGTTCCATTTACATGCCACTTTTGGGTTCACAACACATAAACGTTTTGTCATGTCTTTTGAGTCGTGGCGCTAAAAAAAGAAATCAGAACCATCGGGAAATGAATTCTGACGGAACGTTATATCGGATGATCCATTTCTTTCTTTCTCTCTTTTTGCATTTGGCTGTGTGTGCGACGCGTGTACTCTACACAGAAAATTTCGGTTTCTTTTTCTTCGCACACCAAGTGAATTGCAGCATAAATACCAATTTTGTCGTCATATTCGTGGTCAATATGTTCGTTGGTGCGCCCGTCTTCTGTAGCGTCGTCGATGGATGGGACATCCACTTTACTTTCGCTTCTTATTTACTCTTTGGTTTCCCGTTTCATTTTTCGCAACGTTGCGGTATCTTTTTTGTTGAATCTCTTTTCAATTTCCTTTTCTCACACATTTTTTGCGTTAAAACACGAGAAATAAAAATTAGCATCGATTTCGAAAACACCAAAACTCGAACTCCAATTGAATCGATTTTTGTGTGAACAAGTCTGAGTATGTGAACATTAAACATTGAATGAATTTTACCTTCATTTCGATGGGATGAGAGACAGGTACCCATTAGATCAGCCCAATCATTGATGAATGATTCGCTTTTTTAGAATCACATTGCAACACTTGCTTGAAATTTTTGTTCGAAAATTGCAATAACAAATAATCCGCACGAAAAAATAACAACAGAGAATAGCTCAACAAAAGAATGAATAATACAACCGAAATCCGATGAAAGAGACGACGATACACACATGGCTGTAAGGTTAAATTGTTTTCATGGTAAAGACCTATTTATGCCTGAACAAAACGTGCAATTGCACGAATCTGTGACCGCGCATTCTTCGGTGTCAGAGTCCACATATACACGCTAATTATGGCGCGCGCGATTTAAGCAGCTTGCGGCTTCATACATCTCTTCTTTTTTTACCCCATTGGCAAATTTGAGGGCTAAATCAGCGCACGACGAATTTCTTGCCCGATTATTGCATGTTATTACATCGGTTTTGGAGCAAAGGAAAGCATTGCCGAGGTGAATAGAAGTGCCAAGGAATCGCAGCAGCAGCAGCAGCAGCAAAAAGGTGCGAACAAGAAGGTGAAAAACACGCGCACGCAGTGAAATAAACACAATAAAAATGACCACATCACTTTGCCTGAATGTCGATACTATTTTACGGTCATTTTTCTGATGTTGTGTAATTTCAATGTTCGGCTATTTGTTTTAATGGAAATTCATTGTTTTCCATGTACAATGTTAGGCCATTGCTCACAGTGTGCGATTTACTTTCGGTAATGAAACAACAACAGCAGAAACAACCATCAAAAAAGGCATTGCGATTGAACATTCAGTTGCAATCTTTCAATATTGAATGTTCATGCTGATGTTGTTAATTCATGGCATCGACCATGACCATGAAGTGTACAACTTTGCACAATTTTTTTTCTCGTTCGATTCTGTAATCGATTTTAATGTTGATTTGTTGCTTGTTGTTGTTGTCTGAGCTTCACAGCTCAACTCTCTCATGAATGCATTTCGGATTCATCGGAACGAAGAACCATTTTTATCTTTTTGATACGGTAAAACTCGCTCTACATTTTAATTGAATTAAACAAACGGCTTTAATTAATGCAATTTGCATATTCAACATCATTTGCTTTCGTGCGGTCCAATTCAGTAAATGAATATGAAAATTTGTCCGCTAATTTGAATGTTGGGTTGCATCGGTATCCTGTCGATGTACAGACAAAACATTTAATTGAATTAGAGCGAAATTCTGACCGAAATGACAACAAGAGACGACAGCGACGACAAATGTGTGCGGATGAATCTCACTAGACAAAGTGTGCGTATTCACCGAATCACTTCAACAAAAAAAAACCTATTGTCGACATGATTCAGAAAATATTGCATACACTCGTGAAGTGATCTTAAAAATCTTGAATGCTATCTGCCGAATATGTTTCGCAATAATTGTGCTCTGCTTGTGTGTGATATATGTTTAAAGCATCAAAATTTCATGAAATATCAGCAGTTTCCTCATTTCAACTATGCAATTTATGTTTGGTCATGGCAGAAATTCATCTACAAACATATTGTTTTGTTGCCTAACGTTTTCGTTGACAACGCGCTCAAAATCTCCACCAACATCGCCGCATGAATGTTTAACTAAACCTAATTTTTTTTATTTGCTTTTGTTTGCGCGTCAACTTCATACTCGCTGGTATTTCACTTATGTTCCAAAAATTCTGTGTTCCATACACAAACAGGCTCGCTGATAGTACAGATACGCAAATTGATGAAATCGTTTATGGAAGAGCATTGCCTCATACTTGCTAAAGAGCACTGATCAACGCGTAAATAAACTCTGGTTGCTATGTATGACTTTGTCACATTTTTTTTTGTGCCATTACAAACAATTTCGATGCGGTCCAATCTGCAAATGCCTTGGGCTACTGTCAAAATATAGGCTGAATAAATATGATCTTATTGAAAGGATCGTCATCATAAACAACGTTGCATGATTTTATTCAATCAGGATTTTCACTTTCGAATTCGCAAATGATTTCAATTTCATACGACCTGACTATGCGTTGGTCTATGTATTATGGAAATCAAAGTCAATGGAATACGTAACCGAATAACATATATCATCTGAAATGTGCTCGGCTTGCTCTCAATGAACTAAGTTCGGTCAATGTGCGTGCATACAATTGAAAACGGTGCGGAAATTCATAAATGAGCATGTAATCTAATTTGATTTCATTCATGTAACGCTTTTTTCGACAGCAATTTGACAGTACAAGTGAATAGAAAACGCGCCGAACCGATTTAGTTAGAAAAGTGAGATATTCTGAACTTGACAAATTATTTTGATTTGCCAAAAGACAGTCATGTGACTCGGTAAATTAAATCTTTTTTCGATAAAGATTTGCCATTAAGAAAGCCAAATATTACCTAAAATTTTGGATAATTCAAATAAAATTGTTAATTTTTGTGAATTTTCAGAGAGCATAAAGTTTTTGTCACAAAATCTATACAAAAATTGGCTGAAATTGGTTGCAGAATGCCCAACAATTGTTTTGCATTCAGAGTATCCGATTAATTTTGATTGAGCGATTTAAAATGCACATTAGCCACGGTCCCATTATAATCTTGAACCTAGAATGTGTGTGACGGTTTAATCTTTCGTGTATTCGCGGTATCGGCGCGGTCGAATTGAGCGGAGCCGATATGAGCGTATCTGTGTGTTACACATTAGAAATCCGTTATAACGAGCGACGTGTTTCGGCTCTCCAGCTGAATGAACCGGATGCACAATATTAATTTATAAAAATAAATGTGTGCCTTATATATTGCCATGCCCACTTAATGCGAACGTACGAGCCCATTGCAATAATCGTTCAACAGTTCAAATGGAGAATTGATACGATACTACACGTCACACCACACCACGCACTAGAGATGCGTATTTTAATTAGCACCAAGATACAATGACACTCTCGATGGAAATTGATTGATATATGACGTTAAATGGAATGCAATGTTTCACAACGACATTTGCAACGCATTGGTTAAATCTTATGTTAATATCCAATACATATTACGCAACGCAGTCTCAGTCGCTGCTTTGCGAATAATTTCTGCATGTGTCAATGCGTTTATGCAGTATTTACTAATGCGTTACGAATTTCAAATTGGAAACATCAATTTACTATTGTTTCAGCGACAAACGGCAAACAATTTCTATGAGAACACATTCGTCGGTTAGTTGTGGTTGTGCTGCTCGCCACATTAATGCTCTCTGCATTTAATTCGGGTGTGCGCGCGCGCGATAACAACACTGCCATATTTCGTACAAAGTGATAATTTGCTTGAACAACGATTCAGTCGTAAAGATATGGATCATTTCAAGTGCAAACCAGCATTTAGCTGCAATCATCCTAACGTGCGCAATTAGTTTGATTTTGATGATTTTTTTCTTTAACTTGTATGCATACAATTTATACAACAATTTTAGTTGCATTGAAACTGAGAATTGAGTGAAAAACCTGATTCTATATTTTATTGTACAACTATATAGTAGTTTTTATTTGATTCGATCGTTTCGGAAATGATTTTCTGCCTTCCCCCGAATTTCAATCGACCTGTTAAAATTCAAGGAAATTCATTTCGTGTAATGCAGTTCTTATTTGGTAGCTTCATTATTTCGGACTTACTATCTCTATATGTTGCAATATTAAAAAACGTGAAATGTTAGACAAGAAGCTTCATCATACAACTAAAATGCAATTAATTATAAAAACAGGTGAATTGAATGCTCATTTTGGAGTCTCCATTTTATTTGGAGTAACAATAGAACGAGTGAGTAATTGAGTATCCGGATTTTAGGGTCCAATCATTGATAAAATGTCCATCAATTTCACCTTGCATTCGGTTTTGAATGACCTATCGCGTGGCACGCACGAAAGAGAATCAAGTGACAACGAACTTTCCGAGGATATGAAAGCATAAAAAAAACATGAGAATGCATTGCGCGATGGAAACAAACACCGCAAAACAATGCTGACATTCAATTTTCCCATGTATGATCGATGATCATGACATGGACAATCAAGTCATTGCAAACTTGTTATTGCAGATCTGCAACGCCTACATCAACTTGAAGAAATTACCTTGATTTTGGTCACAACAACATGCATCGACGATGCATCGAGTAAACATGGCATTTTTCTCTCTGCGTCTCAACATTTCCATGAATGAAGTTCATCATGTTTTTCGAGCAATATATAATTGCTGTGGCCAAGAAGTTGCGCACACATCATATGGATTTTTATAAAATATGTAAATTATAATTTACATATTAATATGGTATGGGGCTAGAGCTGCACAATATGACAACTGAATTGCACATTATGCACACAAAGAATGAACCACCGCGAAATTATCTTAATGATAATTCTTATTTTCCGGTCGGATCACATGTGTAAATCCATGCTCTCTTTCTCCCTCTCTCTCTCTATGTTTTATGAGGCCACGCCAAATTTACAAATTCCACCAATTATATACGAACCTTTACTTTTAATCAATGCTTAATTCCAACTATCATTAATTTTTCTTTTCTTCCAAAAGATTGAACGTTAAATTGAACAAAACCGTTTGAAAAATACAAATTGTGTTTGTGAGATTGAAAAAAAGCAAACAAAATGACCGTCGAATTGGATATTGTGGAGCGGAAAAACGAGGAAAACTTGAAGTTAAGCAAACAAATGTCGGACACAATGAAGAAATTGATGCTAGATAAAAACGAACCAATCGCTCCCATCACAGCCGATGCTGACTTTGACACGACACACGCAAACACTGCAACAACATCAACAGATTTACAGCGCTTCTATGCCGGCAAAAATATCTTCATCACCGGCGGAACAGGTGAATATTTCAATTGACCAGTCGTAGTACAGCTATACCTGGCGATTATACCGCTTAATATTTATGCAAAATCAAATATCAAATCTATTGGTACGATGGAGAGGCGGGTATTTGTATGTTATTTTAAATGTGAATACTCGCCTCTCCATCTCAACCATAGAAATGAACACAATTTTACCTTTCTCACGATACGTGAACCTTTGTATGTGGTAGAAAATTGGTTGCAATTTTTATTTCGAACAGAATAACAATTTACCGAAGAACGATATTTCCTATAGCAGTAATAACGGTTCCTCCGAACGGTCACACAACAATGACACGAAACACGTCTTGAGAACGTAAAATGATCAGTTGAAAAACAAAATTCATTCGACTACAATAATGTTTCTTCTTTTTTTGTTGTTACAATTTACATCACGTATTGACTTTTTGATTATAATACAATCCGAATTCAAAAAGGCCCGATTCATGACTCGCGAATGAAATCACGTGAAAATGCGCGAAAAAGTTTTGCGAAAATGTGAATGAATTTGAATAAAATCCAATTTGGGTATTTCTCTTTCAATTGGAATGCTAGAATTTTAAATAATAAATCTCCAAAGATTAATATTATTTTGTGGGCATTTATGACGACTATCTATCCGGTATCTTTTGTCAATAATATTTTTGTCTTTTTAAATAAATATTGTAACATTTTGCCATTATTTGATTATTCTGAACAAGCACTTGAAAATCAAATATTTATTCTACAAATTATAATATTTGCAATGTTAACAAAAGAGTATGTATTTACACAGTTTTAATGGTGTTACGCAAGGGGACCGTGCTATTTGAGACATTTTAATCATATCTTTTCTCCAGCGCCATCTATTGGGCAGTAGTATTGATGTGATATTTCAATCGTTTCAATGACTCATTTGTTTTTATTATTTGTGTCAATAATAATTTTGTTCGTATTACAATGGATTTAAATTGAGTTCACCGATGTAAAATAAGATGACGCGGTCAATTGGCATACTCTCGAATAGCTCTCCAATCCCATACAAGCACGGTCCGATTGGTGTTACGGGAAAGTTCGCAAGTCAAATTACCGTGATTTCAGTCAATGACCATTTCGAGGGAAAACATTACACATCTTATTAAATATTGAATGAACATTACAATAATGATCGTTCTGATTATCATTGAAATAATCACCAATCGTTGATTAAAGACAGTTAGTACCTGTTGAATAATCGATATCCCGATGAATCATATAGCTATTTCAACAAAAATGCCATGGAAAAACAGCGGGCCTAAAAGTCAAGCTAGATCATTGATATTTCGGCTAGCAGATACACGGTCATTTGTGTGATCATGAAATTCAGAGTAGAAACGCACCGATAATTAAAAATATATATACAAAATATGAAACAAAATTGCATAATGCAAATTCCATAATACAAACAAACACATCGTCAACATGTTTTTTCGCCGCCGAGGTCAATGTTAAAAAAACAAGTACATGAACGATGTAAAATGGAATTGCAGCCGATCAACAATGAAGAACATACAAAAAACCCACCTGAACTGCAACCGATCTGTTTACCTTTTTAGTTTCATGGATATTTAGAACATGATTATTCACATTTATTTGTTTATATCTGGTTTTTTTCTTTTTTCCGAACATTCACTGACCTGTGATTGTGTATACATACGCCATGATACGTCACCATGAAAATGATTGGAATCACTTTTTTTTGTATGAGCTTTCAGTTGTCTCGTTTCATCCCAATTGAATAATTTGGCCGACTTGCAAATATGAACAGCATATGGGGGGTTATTGTACCATTCCAAACGGATTATGTGCAATTATCGCGCATTTAACACAGCCTATATCAATGCTTTGTGACGACTCGAGTTTCAATGAACTGTCTTAATATCTTTTACAGGTTTTTTGGGAAAAACCCTGATCGATAAATTGTTGCGGTCATGTCCGGATGTTGAGAACATTTATTTGCTGGTGCGTCCAAAGAAGGGTGTTGACATCCACACGAGACTCGAAGAGATCTTTGACGATGAAGTATTTGCTCGTTTGCGTGAAACTGTACCGAAATTTCGGCATAAGATTGTCGCCATTGCTGGTGATTGCTCATTGGCCGGACTTGGAATGAAAATCAACGATCGCCAAACACTCATCACAAACGTTGATATCGTTTTTCATGCCGCTGCTACTGTTCGTTTCGACGAAAAGTTACGGCTAGCGGTCAATATAAACGTACATGGAACCAGGGAATTGCTCGAATTATGCACACATATGCAACATTTGCAGGTATTTTATTCAAGTATAAATTATTGTCATTCCATATTTTGTTTCTGGCCAAAAACCTCTCAAAATAATCTAAAAATTAGGCGAGAGGGAGAAATATTGCTGAATAGAAAAAGAGAACAAGTCAACTGTATTAAAGCGTTTTTCAACAATGCGGAACTCATTTGAATTCATTCATTTTGCAGGTGGTGATGCATGTTTCAACAGCTTATTCAAATTGCCATTTACGATTCATTGAGGAAAAATTTTATAATTATCCATTCCATTTTGATGACCTATCTCGTTTAATTGACAAATTAGACGACAAATCACTGGACAACATCACGCCGACGTAAGTTTCGAGTCAAGTTCATTCAATGCAGTAATATTTGGTTCTGTTTGTGTGAATTCTGTTAAAATATTCGCAACGTCTTCCAACTTTTATAGTATATTGGGGAAGTGGCCGAATACATATGCATTCACAAAGGCCTTATCTGAGGATTTGATTCGTTTAAATGGAAAAAAATTGCCACTTGGTATGTTCCGACCAGCTATAGTAACATCATCCGTACGTGAGCCAGTCGTTGGATATATTGACAATCTGTATGGGCCAACTGGAGTTGTAGCTGGCGCTGGCACCGGTGTATTACGAACAATGCATTGCAATCCCGACATCAGCGCCAATATCGTTCCGGTCGATATGACCGTGAATGCTCTGATTGCCAGTGCATGGGATGTTGCAACAAACTACAAAGACGCTTGGTAAGTTTTATATTTTTGCTTTATATATTACAAAAAGAAATTAATAAATTTGTTTTTGCATTTTTTTGCAGCATTACTGAGGATATTCCAATTTACAACTATGTATCATCCGTTGAGAATCCATTGACATGGGGCCAATTCACTGACCAAAACATTCGAAATGGATTTGATTATCCATTTTCGACGGCAATCTGGTACATTTCATTCCACATGCATAAAACGGCATTCATGAATCGAATCTACATGATATTTTTGCACTTGTTGCCCGCTTTGCTCATCGATTTGTTTGCAATGTGCGTCGGACAAAGACCTCGTCTTCTCAAAATGTACAAAAAAATCCACAAGTTTTCCAGTGTTATTTCATTCTTCTGCACAAATGAATGGGTGAGTGAACAAATATTCGTAAATATTAGGAACAATTTCTTTTGAGAGAAAAAACAAAAGATTTAAAGATGAAAAACAGACACAAAAAGAAATTTGGACAAATTTCGGAAAAGGAAAAAACTAAATCCCTTCTTTTTTCTATTTTAGATGTTCACAAATGCGAATGTACAACGTTTATGGAAGAAAATTGGTCGACGTGATCAAGAAGTGTTTGATTTTAACATCCGGAATGTTGATTGGGAAGAATATTCGCATCACTACATCAAAGGAATGCGTTTATACTTATTTAAAGATGATCTATCAACGCTTGAATCAGCGAAAAGGAAGTGGAGAAGGTAGGCATCAAATTGAATTTTCTATGATGTTACGTTGCCGTTGATCTGTTTTATTAAAAAAAATTTCACTAATTTTCGATTTTTTTCTAATGAATGCATTTTCTTGAATTTCAGATTTTATTGGTTGCATCAATTCGTAAAACTGATTCTATCATTGATTGTGCTGTACACAGCTTGGGCAATTTTTTCATATTTCCTTTATTAATTAAAAGATAATTGTGATGAAATGGCTCTCCTTAGTAGATCATTGCTAAAGTATAAAATGCATTGAACAATTTAGCATAAGAAATTTAGATTATTGAGACACGAGACATATTCGGAATAAGGCTATGGCTCTGTATTAACATCAGGAACATTTTTTGTTTACAATATAAATTTTATAATTTGAATCAATACCTTTTTAAAACGTGCGCACACACTCAGAATGGACATAAAAATCATTTGTAAATTAAAGAGAAGAGAAATTCTTATGTAAAAGAGCTGCAATGAAATATGTTAAGTGCAGAGAACGAAAATTCTTGAATTTGATAGGACCTAGATTAGTGATTACCATTTTTTTTGTTTCTTCGTTTATTTAATCTGTGTGTAAAGTTGATGCTAGACGTGAATGCAACTGTGCAACTTTTCGACGGACTGTATTTGTGTTGTGTCATCATTTGTTGAGTGAATGTTGTGTTTTTATCAGCTAGAATATTATTCCGAAAATAAAATATATTGACCGAAACTTTGCATCAAAGAGAGAAATGAATGCCCCAAAAAATAGGCTTTGTCTCCACTTGTAATTATTCAATGGCGAAAAAATACATGAAATCACATATTTGCGTAAGGGAAAAAAGGAAATGTAAATGACGCAAGACAAAAAATTGTGATAAAATCGAAGAAATATTCCGAAATCAAGTGTTACATTTATCAAAACTCCAAAGTATATTGCATCATTCAATCCACAAAATAGCAGCATCACATACATCCACTTTAAATTGTTTTATTTCGTATTTAAATATTTAAAACATTTGCGTGAATTCATCACGCGAATCTACAATGGGTTTAATAGATAAAAATATGAGCAATGCTCGCATCCAGCTCGGAGTGGCAATATCAGATAAATGCACCGCTGCTAACGTTGCACAATGCCACTTTTGTGCCTTCATTAAGCTAGTTAGTAATATGATTTCTAATCAAAGCGGTTCAATAAAACAAAAATAAAAATTCTCAACCAAAGTTTGAATTGTTTCACATTTTATTTTATTATGTCAACATGTGCTAAATCACTTTAGAATTTTTTTATTCACATTTTATTTTTCGTCTAAAGATAAATATGTATATATTTATTTGAGAAAAAAGACTTTTGAAAAGAAAACAACGCAGGAACTGAATTGTATTACAATTAGGATAAAAGACATTTTTGATTAGAGTATATGAAATAACAAACCAGTTTTGTGCAATAAATGCGTGTAAATATTTCGAATAGTTGAACGAGATTGTGAGTCTCACTACGAAATCGAGCTAAAAAATTTGTGACGAAAACAAGAACATGAGGAATGATTAGGCTTGAATAATTTTTATGCGACGTTCAATCACGGCTCTACACATCGGGCAATTCTCGATCGTTGTATGGCAGTTGAAGCAGCAGCACAAGTGACCACATGGCAAAAATATTATTTTGCACTGAAAATAATGGACAATTTTTTGTTAGAATAATATTTGCTAAACTGAAATGTGCAATTTTCTGATAATGATGTTTCTTACCGATTGCTCCATGCAAATCACACATTCCGATTCAGTTATGGTTTCATCACTATTTGATGCGGTTCCTTTTTCCGGCGAACTCTGTTCAACCGATGTTTTTGCTTCTTTATTAGGTTCAGTTTCTTGCAATTTCAGGAATTCTCTGATTGATAATAAAATTTTCTCGCGATCCAATGGACTTTTTATTCCAGCTTCAATCAAATCGTTGTCCGTGATATCAACAATATTGCACTTTTCAGATTGCCACAGTCTCGATAGGAATGGGATGCAATGAACGACTCCGTTGACAAGAAAATTGTAACCCAGCAATGGATCGATTCTAGTTGTTCGAAATGATTGCTCTCCCGGCTGCGAATCCAACAGTTTTTGATATTGCAATAGCCAAAAATCTTGATGTTCATTCTCGCGTTGTGATTCCAAACGACCAAGTGTATCGAGCAATTCTCTTTTCCGCCTGGATTGCTGTTCTAACAAATCCAGTAGAACATAGGTCAATGTCACTCTTTGCTCACTTAAATCGACCTGAAAGTCGAAAAAACTTAAAAATTAATAACCCAAAACCAACAAAAACGTATCGCTTCTTACGATCGCATCGTCCAGACAAAGTTTCTTGCGTTCAATTTCACAGTTCGTCATCGATGCTAATTGTGATTCAACGATGCGCACTTGTTCAATCAACCCCCATGTTCTGGCATCATTCTTTTCAATAAGAGCAGTAAAAGCGGCCTTCTGCAATTCCTCATTTTGTGTGATTTTCGTGACAACAGCTGCCCGATCTTTGTCATTGCTCTTGAATAAATTGTCAATTAATCGATTTGTATTGCTCTCATGCGCGAGTAACGTTTTTGAGGTATTGTCACGTTTTTCATTGTATATTTCGATTTGTTTCGTTTCATTTTCCAAGAGTTCAGACATTGCAGCCAAAATATCACGCTTACGCAAATCATCGTGATTGATGCGAAGCTGTTCCAACAGTTGCTTTTGTTCTTCTTTTTCTTGTTCCAAAAGTGCTGGATCTGGCCCGCTTTTCAACGAAATCAATTGGTCCACTATCATGCCTGCATTCATTTCAGCTATAAACCAACGAAATCAAAAGAATTTACTAAACTACTCAATACAATAATGGAGATGTTAGTACCTTGCAAAATATCATTAATCAATTTTTGCCGCTCTGAATCCTTCTCTTTTTGCATCCGTTGTATCAATGTATCGGATTCGTTTTGTTGTTGTAATAAATGCTGTAACAGATCTTGCTTTCGCTTCAATTGTTGTTGATGTAATTCGGCTTCTAAATTCGAATATTTTTCCAACTCCACCCGTTCGCGCTCCATAAATTTCTGAAATTGGAATGCAATTTCAGAAATTTCATTATATTCATTTTCGACCGGAATAATCTACTTAAGTGATTTTTCGGAAAACCCGATTTTTTGGTTTACTTCGATTTTACTAGTTATCACGCTACTTTTTAATGTTCCACAAAACATTTCGTGTTTATGGTAAGTTGCCAATCTTATTTTTTTTCAGCTCAAATTGTCTTGTTTCATTTCGCGTCAAAAATTGTATCAATATAAAGTACTGAAAATGTCTACTTATATGTCAATCGTAGCAAAACAGTTGCATTCTATATTTGTGCATAACAATTGTTTCAGCCATGTTGAATAGAAAAAAAAGACTTAATTCTAGAAGAAACGACGTTTCACTGCAAAAGTAAAAATAATATTATACCTTTTCACGCGAATATTTATCATTGGTGGTACTGAATTCCCGTACAACATCTCGTCCTCGTTCGATGTCCAGCATATTGGCTGTGTACTTTTTGATGTCTTGTGCGGGTTGACAAAAATTGTTCATAAAAGTATCTTCGTTGTGCTCAAGCAAATATTTGAGAATTTCAGCTGTTCCACGTACAATAATGTCGGCCGATGGATATAATATGTATTCTTGATCGAGTACAAGATCGACTAAACTGTCGCAGGTGGTGAGTTGTGGAGGCAGTTTTATTAAATTAACATTGCCCGAAATATTTAAAATGCGAAGATTCGACATGAAACTGATTTGTTCAATTCGTGTTAGCCTATTATGTGATACATCTAACAACTCTAAATTGGTCAATTTGTTTATGTTTTCGGGTAGAAGATCGATTTCATTATGCGATAGAAATAATTCCTGTGCAAGCAAAGCAAATAAAATCATGAAATACTGTTTTGCAGGAGGAAAAACTAAGGAATTGCAAATGTGAAATTACCCTGAGGTTTCTTAGTGTGTTACAAAATTCATCAGGCACTCGTGTAAATCGATTGAAACTCAAGTTGATAAGTGTTAAAGTGCATAAATCTTTAAATGAGCCACCACCATTCAACGATTGCAATTGATTTTGTTGTAAAATAAGACGCTCTTTGAGTAAAACACGACACAACACGAACACACCAGACGGAACATCTTTTAAATTGCAATCGGATAAATCAAACTCTGGCTCGGGTGTATCTTTCGCCTAAAATATTCCACATATTTACAAAAACAATGCATTTAAAAAAAATTCAAATGGAATTGAAAACATAAAATACACTATGCACATACCAAACATAATTTCCATTCTAATCGGGATTTATACTCGGCTGTAGTTCGAATAGCCATTGCTTCTGTTGTGTGCTCAGTATTTGACTTCTGATCACGAATTTTTTCATCTTCGTCTTTCGTAATTTGACAGCCCATACATTCGATGAGCTTACAAAAATTCCAAATAATAGCCAATGTTACCAAAAATAAACAAACACTATTCGCTATGTTGTACTCAGTTTTGGAAATTTGAATTGTCAAATGAGACAAAGGAAATTCTGCAAATTACGATGTCAACTAATATGTGCGATAACCGAAAGAGGACCGAAATTTAATCAGTTAAAAAAATGAATCATTCGCAGTTGGGAGACAATTACGTGTTGCTCAAATCATTTAGATAAAAACACATTCAACGGCGTATTAGCAATAGATGAAATTGTTGATAGAAACTGTTTTCGAACCAAAATAATGCTATTTCATGCTTGCGTTCTGAATATTGCGATTTAAAAAAGCATTTTACTCGGGCAATTGTCATTGTTTGTGTATGCGCTTTTGAATTCTTTCACACAATCATAAAATATTTTTTTCTATTGACGCGCACACTTTCTTTCTCTCTCTTTCGCTCTCTCCCTCTCTCTCTCTCGCACTGACGTTTGACATTTCTGTTATAACAGGTTGCCATGTGTGTATTCTACTCGTCACATGCTACAAACAACATCTATGTGAGCATATGCGAACAGCAGTGTACATGTGTGACAATAACGAATCACCCTGTTTGTGCTGTCGTATTGCATTGCAAACGTGTGCGTGCGCAATATCTGTCAATTTATTGAAAACATCGTCGCAAATGAAGACAGCAAAAAACTAAGAAGACACTACAATCGACACAAAAAAATATTGAAGAAGTGAAATTATGATTAAATTGTTAATTTCGAAAAAACCACTCCGATCCCATTGACAATCGTCCAGCTGGTAGAGAGTCCGTATTCACAAGAAGTTTAATCATTTGATATTATAGATTTGCTGGCGAAGTACGTTTTTTTTGTGCTGTTTAAATAAAAAGCAATAGCAAAATTTGAGTGCCACTTGTAAAAATACAAAACACCAAGTTGTACCTTTTCACGCAAAAAAAACAACCATTAAAATGAGTACAGAGAATTCCAAATCAACTGAAGAAAAAAAATTGATAGAGAGAAAAGTGGCCGAAGCCCAAGAGCACATACGACAAGCCGAAAAAAGGTACCATTTCCACCTCCACATTGCTTAGTTTTGTTCGAATATTAAACATATTTTTCTCTTGTGTGATTTGTTTTTATTGAACACTTTGAACATCAATGTCACGTTGCGTAGTATGAAAACAGGATTTCTCAAATGGAGACCCGACTTTGATGTTGCTGCTGATGAATATCAAAAAGCTGGTATAATTTGTAATATTTTAATTTGTTTTCTCGAAAGATAGTGCACGCTGAGTCACTATCCTCCACTTCATGAGCTTTTCAAGTTTCTACCAATTGATTATAACAAGTGGAGAAGGTTCTAAAAAATAGAGATAGTTCTTAAAATGTGAAAAAAAGTGCAAAAGCCATTTGATTATTGAATTCAGAATATTTTATTTTTCCATATTTATACCTGCGATTAAAGCAACATGCTATCGAGTGGCTAAGCAATTTGGACATGCCAAGGAATATCTATTGAAAGCATCCGATTGCTATAAGGAAAATCGCTCGCTTTTTCATGCTGCTAGGTGTTATGAACAGGTGTATACATGAACATTTCAACTGAATTTAATAGATTAGTTTGCGTTTTTTAATTCATTTGCTATAATAATATTTTCTTGTTTTTTTTTTTAAAGATAATTTTGCTATTGAAAGAGGACAATGCATTCGAAGAAATGGTGGAATTTGCCCATCGAGCATGCCGATTATATCAACAGCAAGGTTCACCCGAGGCGGGCGCTGGAGCTCTTGAAAAAACTGCAAAAATGATTGAATCAAAGGATCCTGCATCAGCCATAAATGTATTACAACATGCCATCGAAGTATTGATGGTGAGTCAAATCAATCATCGGCAAACACGGCCATTTCTTACTGTCGAATTTTTTATTTGTGATAGATTGAAGATTCAGCATCACGAACAGCGGCTGAGCATTTATCCAAAATTTCCCGACTCCAGATTCGCATCCAAAGGTATGTGCCAGAAACAGAAGAAGTGTTTAAATGTGTTCCAATGAAAAATTGATATGTGAAAAATCCAATTATGTGAAATCTGATAAAACGAATAGATATGGCGAAGCGGCCGATACAATACGTCTTGAGATTGGAATCCACCAAGAGAATGGAAACGGCGGCGCTATTGGCCGTTTAACTGTTGCTTTAGTTCTAATACAATTGGTCCGAGAAGATTCTGTTGCTGCCGAGAAAGCATTTAAGGAATGGGGAAATTATTGTGATGGCCAAGAGGCGGTAACATTGGAGACCCTATTACAGGTAATTTACTTTTTTTTCCAATATTATGTTGTTCAAAATAAGGATGGTTTAAAACATGACATTTTTATGTTCGATTTACTCTATGCTAGGCCTACGATGATGAAGATTGGGAAGGTGTTCAGCATGCATTGCAATCACCCTTCATCAGGCACATGGATATCGATTATGCTCGTCTGGCTAATGCTGTTCCGCTTCCCGAAGGAATTAAAAATGCACCGAAAAATGCTTCGAAACCCACAGTCGTCTCAAATGCACAGCAAGCATACACCTCTCCACCACCCGAAGAGGTATTCAAATCAATTTTATTATTAGGGAATTCGTAATTTCTCAAAACTCTTCGCGATAAAGATAAATAAATTCCAAAATATTGCCAACAAAAATGAAGACACGACTGAAATTTGAGACAATTTTGCTGCCATTCATTTTGATTTTTTGGTATTCAGTTGCCTGTTTTGAAGACATCAATTTTTCTATTAAAAAAAATACGATATTTTGATTGAAAATTTTTAAATTTCAAAATGAAACGAAAATAACTTGTGAACAAATATTTTTGTAGATTGAAAAAGTGAAGGCTGCAACAATTGCAGCAGGAAATTGGCCAGCGGCTGGTTCATCAAATACCGATACTAAAAATCCACCCCCACCGTTTCCCGCTCATGTTGACGATGAAGATGAAGAAGGTTTGTGCTAAATGGACTCAATCGTGAAGCTAATCCTAATTGTTTCGCACGAATACTTATCAACACATACCAGCTGCAGATATTCTAAGGGATTACTAGAGTCTAAGAAAATCTTCTTCATATATTTATCGAAAGCTGTAACAGCAATTTAAAATGAATACATTTTCGTTTGTTAATCAAAAAAAAAAAAAAAAAAGAAAAATATAAGAATAATTGGAAATAGAGAAATATTTTTATTTTCAAAATTGTGAATTTCACCTTTAATTGAAATCATATTCTAACAAACAAATACCTCTTTAGAAAGAAATTATCAATTTTCTGTTCATTGGTGTTCATTTGATAGAGAATTTAATTTAAGTCAAGAAAATAAATTGTTCAAAGTCGTTTATTTTTCATCTTTATTAAACATGAATGTTCCAAAAAACTGATGACGTTCAATTTGAAAAGTGACTTTTAAATTAATCTCACTGGCTGTAAGAGTTTTTCTGTTTGTTTCAAGAGAATCTGCCTCTAGTCGTTGCGCGCTTATCAATACGAATTAACTATAAATAAATGAAAAATCTTATCACAAATATTACAAATCTATTAACAGTTGGGCATAAAAACTATTTCAGTAAGGATTCGTTTTTTGATTTGATGATAAAATCATCAAGCAAATAACAGCATGTATTTAATATTAATAATAACAGCATATAAAAAATTGTTTCTTAATATTCTTTGCGTTAAGTATGAAAAATTTAAAAATTTAAAAATTTAAATGATGAATATAAATAAAGCATTTTGTTGCCTATCAGGTAATATCGACAAATTGATTGACGAGATTTTTGATATTATACCTTTTTATCGTTAACATTCAATCTATTTTTTCGAAAAAATCCGAGCAAACGTCATAACATCTGTGTTAAAATTTGAGAGCAACCGTCAGACATGCGTGATCTTTGTGCTGCGATGAAAGGTTAATATAACTTAGACGCCAATAATGGAATGAAAATTGGCCCTTTGGCGCCCGACATTATATTTTGCTGGGATTGATCGTAGCAGACATTTGATTCCTTGCGGTTTTGATCGATTGATCAAACAAAATTGAATGCATTTGAATGATTTCGAGTTGTAAGTAATTTATAAGGTATAAAGCAACCTTCGATTGATTCATCAAAATCCAGATTTGAATTAAACATGACACATAGGCCTTTCGAACAGACTAAAGTACTTCAACACCAGTTTCAGCTGCCGCTATCACAAGAATTCAGGGAAGTACACTCAAATCACAGTTGTTGAATCCTCCTGCCATTTAACTTTATGCATGTGTCTCGCCAATTCGTTTCGCACATTTTGTTCATTCCGACGATACATCATCGTTAATATCTACTGATTTGGTGTGCATGTGATGCATGTTTGGTGCAATTGCTAAAGAATAGTAAATATGAAATCAGATATAGTACCCTATCAGTTACTTTTTAAATAAATTAAATTTTGTTATTTAACCTATTCAACAATCAATTCGGAGGTTTTTTTTATAAGAACCAATTTTTGAATTATTCATACATTAATGCTTTTTCCATTGAAATTCCGTGTGATAATTTTCTGACAGACTAGTCAGCTGATTATTTCGGGTCCAAAATGGCTAAATTACATTAAGAAAACTGTCTGTCAACCGATTCAACTTGGTTGATTTTCATAGAAATTGTTATAGCCAGTCAGTCAGTCAGCCACTAATTTTTCACACGGGATACTTCTCCGCATCTGACCACTCAATTCAAGGGGACCGTGCTATTTGAGACATTTTAATCATATCTTTTCTCCATCGCCATCTATTTGGCAGTAGTATTGATGTGATATTTCAATCGTTTCAATGACTCATTTGTTTTTATTATTTGTGTCAATAACAATTTTGTTCGTATTACAATGGATTTAAATTGAGTTCACCTATGTAAAATAAGATGGCGCGGTCAATTGGCATACTCTCGAATAGCTCTCCAATCCCATACAAGCACGGTCCGCTTGACTCAATTCGATCCTCTAAGTATCTACAAATCTTGAAAATATCAAAATGCAACTATCAAAACATTGATTTCAACTAACACGAAATTGAATTTCGCATCACTCCGCAAATGGATCTGACTAAAATCGAGTAATTTTTGCATATTCAACAATTTGTTGTGAATTTATCATGGAATTACAGATACTGAAGGTATGAACGCTATAACCATTCACAGCCTCTTGATTAATTTACTTGTAACAAGTGTGATAATTGATATCTGGGATTTGCTTCACAAGGACCGAAGTTTTTCTCTCATATCGGTTCTCACATTTTAAATGAGAACTAGCGCAGAAATTGAAACAGTAATTTTGTGCAAAATGACTCTATCTTCATTGAAATGTAGATTTGATGACTCAAACTATGAATGATTTCCGTTAGTTTATATTTATTTGCCCTGATATTTTTGTTCATATCAATGTTCCATTTTTATGACTAATTTTTAATCGTAATCTATCCGTAGATTCGAGTAGTATACAAGGCCCAGATAAGAATTCGTTGGTTTTTGTGGAAAAACAGTCGATGAAAAACAAAAAACGTCGCATATGATCATGTTAAACTAGCGCAACTTATATGTACATTTTGGCTCTGGTAATAATAAATAAAAAAACCATGAATTTATTTGTTTATTTCGAAAAAAAATGTAGACTCTTTGATATGATTTTTTCAACATTAAAAAATGCGTTGTCAGTGTGCCGCCTAACTTTCAAGTTGAAACCGTTGCAAAGTATCAAAAAAGATGTTTGTATTGAGAACGGTCATTAACAAAGAATAGATGCGATTGTACTTCTATTACACAGCTACATTTTTGTTCTATGGTGACAGAATGTCCCATTTCAGTTCACTGGTGCGCTGCACCCATTCGCTCGTTTCATTGTATTTGAATCGTTGATTGATCCAAGTCTGTGATTTATTCCTCTCTTTTTGCAAAATCAATCCAAACAGAGACACAGATTTTCTGAAACCGAACAATTAATGAAAAATCCGATTCTAAAAACCGGAAATGCTGGCTCCGATAAATTGAACTTATGCATTCGCATTATTATTTGCTGCACGCAAATTGCCACTCGCTTTATCGTGTTCGTGGAATTAATTTTTGTGTCGGAATAAATTGATTTTGTTGTGTGCCGATGTTCAACTCAACGCTATCGCATGATTTTTCTACCAAAAACCAATCAAATCGAAAGGTAAATAGATAAATGACGAAAATTGCCGTTATCATCGAGGAGAATTGTGTTTAAGTTGGAATGATTTCACAAAATTATTGAAAGAGGCGATTGAATAATAGAATAGGTGATTACCTAAAAGTTTTGCACCGTTATACCAATTCGTATAACGAATCGAAGTTATTATTTCTACACATTCATGCTGTGTTGCTGGTTCGAATTCTGCCCTTGTCTTAGTCTTAGTTGGAATTTGTTGTTTTGCACGACAAATCTATCTATTGAATCGTTGATTGATACACATCAATATAGTCGCTTCACGAAAAATATATGCTTTCATGTGTTTGCGGAGTGGATTGCTTGGAATCGATGTGGTTTCAATCGCAATTTCATCACTTCTGTGACGCTTGCTTGAGTGTTAACATGTATGCGGGTGCCTTTCTGTCGCTGCTGTACGTCCGAGCAAAAACTGAAATGTCTCCAAGTGTAAGTGTAAGTGAAACGGTTCCAATTTCAATTCGGTCTAGTGCGAATCCATATCGGCACTGTTCATCTGATACGGATCGTTTGCATGTATTCGTGCATTTGCCAAATAAACAAAGCAAAACACACACGCAACGATTGGAAGAGCTGTCTTCGTTGCTGAACCGTACGTATGGAACATGTGCCGTTGCTGCAAATATCCTCGACATTCAAGATATGTGTTTTGTGTCGATATTACACGCCGGTCGGTGTTTTCCGCAATAATTTCAGTTATTTTTCGATTACGTTTTGAGTTTTTTCGATTTATTATTTCACAAAAGCATTAAAGCTGCATTTTGTGTCGAAAATCAAAATATATCTGAATAAAATGTGCATTTTGTGATATTTGGTGATTGTCCAATTCTTGATTTGATATAAAAATTACAAAAGGTGATAGCCTCTGTCTATTCGTCTTTGTAAATTGATCAATGATGTGCAAAAAAAAATTGATTTTATATGAAGGAATCGGTGAATTATTGAGCCTCTGCAGTAAAATCGAGCTCACCATTCGAGAAGGCAAAGAATTCAAATAAAGAGCGCAAGAGCAGACTTCCGCATGTGCATTAAAAATCGATCCAATACACACGAAATTTGCGATGGAGAAATAAAATCCCGCATCCTTCATTGATGCATCCTGCTCTATCACACTATATCTTTCTCTCTCACTCTCTCGAAGGATGGTTGGACAGTTTCGGCGGGTTTTGTGTACTGCGGAAGTTTTTTTTCCGCTTTACAATGCATCGCATTACAAATAGCTCTTCTGTGATCAAATGTGCTTTCTTCTGACGGTCACAAAACGACAAAAACGCAGCAACATTTTGCATTAAGTGCATTACAATTCACACAAGAATTGCAAAAAGAATACAAATTTTCTTAAATTGCAAAATATTCTTAAGCAGCAAGTACATTAGCAGTAGCAGCAGCAGCAGTGCATTCGAGTGTGTTGCTTGGATTCAGTTCCATGTCATTGTCAATTTGTCCTGCTTACTTGAAACATTTACGCTTTCATGTGTGATTGATATGAGTGCTGGGCACGGAATCGGCACGCGTATACACACCGAATCAACGTATAATTTCCATCTAAAAATATTACATTTGAATTAATTTGGTCCGTCTCAACAGCCATTCTATTCATATTTACGGTAATTCGGATCATCTGTTCGAATTTTCGCCTAAGCAAACACACGGCTGTGAAAATGAAGTGGCTGTCATTATCGTTAACATCAAGAACTTAATGCGAATGTGATAATAAATAGCTGGCAGTAAATTGGTGCCGATAGAGAGAACATTATAAAACGCTAAGTTTCGTGCAAATGCGCAACGTATTGACAACGTTCTTACTGTAAACACGTGCGAATACCATTTAAAGTTATTTAATGGTTTAATTACAGCACACGGACTCCCGAAAATGGCAAATTATTCACATTTTATGTGACAGATTAAAAGATCTTAATTTGCATCTGCTTTCAACGTTTTCCGTCACGTTTTATAATTTCTCTCAGCAATTCAGTATTGACGTGAGAATTATATCTTCAATCAATTTTTGCACTAAATTGGATCGAACATTTTGTTTTTCGATCAATCCAAAACAATTGTTTATCGGCGATATAAATTTAAAACATATTTCAGTTTCAATTACGATTTTAATTACAAACATATCAATTCGATTGAGTAATTTATGTGAAATACATATTTTGGCAGGACCGAGAGAATTTTGGGCTAACTTTTGTCTTGCAACCATTTGCAGTGTCACCATTCCGATCGATCAAAAACAAACATTCTGCATTCACCGCCATCGAATAAATAGCGTGAGCAACAACAGTAACAACGCATTGTCTAGATGACAGAAACTGTGTCAAGTTCAACATCGAGTAATAGTCCCTACATCTAAATCTAAATGATTCAGTTAATGCGAAAATCATAATAAAAGCAGCAACAGAACAATAATAACAAACAAAAATTGTTCGAAGCAATTATTTAGAACAACGGAAACAATACAATTCATCTGGAATATTCACAACACGCCGTGCAATTTGGCAAACTATACAACAGCAGGTAGATACACAAACGCTTCGTCATAATGGAGGTTTGCTGCTTGAAAATGGCATCCAGATGTAGGTAATTTGAATTTTGAAATTTACTTCAAGTATATTTCATCGACCAATTTTTTCTTGAGAGAGAATTGTGCTTGAAAGAATTTCCTTGAGAATGCAGCTAGTTTCAATAGTGATTCAAATTAAAGTCGGCTTCGTCATTGTGAAAAGAGAAGTTAGCGGACGAGGTCATTTCGCGACAAATTGTGGAAAATATATAAGAAAATGTTTGAAATCAGCGTAAATCCCGATTCGATTGCAGTTCAACATGTAAAACATATTTTTCATTTTGATTATGAAATTGTAAGATTTTTCGGTTAGCAATAATAAGAGGGTTGATAATATGTCGACATTTAAACGTTAGATCTAGATATTGTAGATACATTTGTTTCGGCTTTATTTGACGTCTTTCCATCAATTTGTTTTGTTTTTCGGCTGTCGCCGATTGTGTCGCGCAATCGATGAGCGTATGACATTGAAAAATGTCGAGCAAATAAAAGCTGTCGACACTAAAAATTTGTATTGTGTGTTTGCAAAGTCGCATTAATTGTTAAAACGGCACCGCATTTTAAAAACAAAGCCTAACACAATGGTCTGCCTTTAAACGATATGTAAATAAGAGCAAAAGTTGATAAAGACAAACGCAAAACGCAAGCAATAGCCCGAAAATAAAATCCATCATTTGTATTTGTGTACATTGAGTGTTTAAATAAAGAAGCCGCATGAATTGCCAAAAAGTTGGTGGCGCATGGGAAAATCAATTGATGAATCAATATCTAAATTTGTACTTTGTCTGGTTTCGTATGCAAACAAATCTTATGAATTCCAAAAACGTATTTTAAAGTGAAACAACGAAAAAAAAAACACAAAAATCATCAAGCACTCATTCTTTAGCAAATTTACTTGTACTCTTATTTTCATTCCACCATTGCAATCGATTTGTTTGCACATCTGCTTTGAATCAGTGCCGCCCCATAAATTCTTGTGTCGTTGCGAAAATTGTTGTGTCAGGAAGCACTAATCTAAATGAACAATTGTTATTTAAATGACTGAATATTTTGACGCCATCTGTAATTATTGCGCTTTCTGTCAACAATGAATGAATGAATGAATCCAGCAGCAGCGATAATAAAATTTGAACAAGCTAACGATACATATCGGGTGCCGTTTTTGCAACACAAAGATAATCAGTTAAATATTTCGCTATTCAATTTCAACATTTCATTGAAAAATAGCAAACAATAATCAAAAGTTACATGCGATATCTCAGTCGAGCAAATTTTGCGGATTAACGATTATTGATTATTTTCTCGAACAAAGCAACAACAACAAAATTATACTTCGAATTCCTCAGCAATTTTAGCGATTGATAATGCTACTCTAGCATAGCACAATAGTTTATTTATATATAATTTTTGAAATTTGATGCACGCAACACTCATTCGAAATGTAAAGCATCTCCAGCCGGCGCTTTTTGCTATCTCTGCGATAAGAATTGTTTTTCGCGAAAACTAATGTTTTTTTTGGATGTTCAAATGAAAAATAAAGTTTATTAAATTGAATTTTCAAGGGAGCGCAACGACGAGACCATGCGCCCTAACTACGCTATTCAAAATACATGGCGTAGTCTACTTCGCGCCCTACCGCGATTTTATGGTCATTGCGCCCCGCTGTGAATTTTATTAATAACATTGTAAATAATTCAAATGAACACAGGAAATTCATTTGGAACAAAATCAGCATTTGCATTGAAATGGCGAAGATGTCGTAAAACCTACTATCGATGATCTACACTGAGTTTATTGATGCAGTTGGATTCAAACAAAAGCCAGATTAAATCTCGCTTTTTAATAAAAATAGACCAAAAATTGTTCCGTGGAACTTCTATTTGATATCTGCTGCTCTTGTGTTTATTTGCTCTGGCCAATTGCTCCATTCGATCAATAAAGATATCCAACATTGTCTCGACGATTTGCTGAATCACATGATATTTTTGCTTATCTTCGTGCAAATAATTGTCTCTCAAATGCCGGGGTCGCTGTTATTTTAAAACAAAACAAAATATGTTTCATATCTAAGCATCCAATGCAATGACTCAGATTTTGTTGAATTCTATAAAAATATAACATTTTTTTATGTCCCGCCAGCAGAACAAATGTTGCGCACACCAACTACAATGAACGCAATTGTTTGCCAACTTTTATTAATTACCATTTTTGTTCCATTTGTTGACCCATCGAACATTCGGTTTCAAAGTATTCAGCGCATTGAATTCTATACATACATACGTCTTTGCCTCTGTATTTCTTTATCTCTCTCTTTGATGCGCCCTCCCGGCCTCAGCTCAATTGGCGGATCCAAGAGTGTATCTTACACAGGATTTAAATGGCATATTTATCGCGTATCGCATCTAGTTATCTCATTATTTACTTGAACACAAGCACTGCGTCAATTCACAATTCTACATCTTTCGATGAGATATAATATTTTTATGATATCTTCGCTGTGTTTACGGAAAGAATATCACCCAATGCAAATGCGAACGACCGATACGGTTGAAGAAACATTCTTAACAAGTTTTGCTTGACAAAAAAGCGATCGATCAACAATTGAAATGTGTGTTGAAAAATTGCAATTGAGTGTAACATCGAAATGAATTGCGCGCACGAGAAACATAGAAAATAGTCTCATTATAATTAATACCGCAAGCAACAAAACGTTTTCGCTGTTTTTTCAACATTCTTCGCAGCAAAAAACAATCAACAGCAATTAAAGTTGCAAGCCGATTGAGATGCACATTAATGTAGAACATTCTAATCGTGAACACGTTACACGGCCAAGTATCATATTACAATATTTTTTTTGTTTTGTTTTGTTTTGTTCGCTATTCTGTCGCTTTTTGCCGATTTTATGCCATGCAAGAAATGTGTTACACTAAACTAAATAATGTAATAACATCGATCATCAATTAAATTGATGTTACGGCATATGTTGTTATTCCTTGCCGCTATTTAATTGGTTTCTATTGTTAGTGTATCGCACACTTTTCTCACAGACGAACTGGTGAAAAGATTGCTATGTAGCCACTGAACAAAAGTCCAATTTCTTGTTTTCGTCCAATTTGTGGTCTGCGAAGCGGCTAGCGCACTATTGTAAATGCGTGAAAGAGCAGCCATTTGAGTTCCATTTGAGTTGATATTGCGGAAAATATGCGCTTGAAATATATTCAATTGTTTGAAGCTCGTTCCAACCAACCAACAACAACCGATTTATTCAAATTAAATTGAAAAATTATAACAAAATTATTTCCTACTTCTCAATTGAAACGAGAAAGTGCAAACGAGTTTTCTTCCCCATTCAAATTGCGATTTTTCATCAAATATCCTGGCTCTTACCAAATTCGAATGTGAAATTTGGAAATGTGCAAGTTTAATGCCACCGTTTCTGATCGATTTTGGCGGTGACCATTTACGATAGGAAGTGCACAAAATACCTGAGAATGACTCAAACTTCCCTCTTTGGCGATGAAGTAATGACTTTTTAATTTGCCAGTGTGTACTATCGACATGAATGTTTGACACATTGGGACTGGCTAAATGCTAAACTTGTTTTCAATTAATTTATTTGCTTGGAAGATAAATTCTCCTTTATTTACTGTGAAGAGATAAATTTATTTGCCTTTGGCTCGTGGTCTATTTGTTATGGCTTTGATCCATGCGAATGAGACGCAATCAGCCGTTCTTTCCGATATTATGTCATCGCTGTATATCCGCAATCATACATGTTTCTGTTAGGCATGTTTGGCGACGTTTGTTTGCAGAACATGCATATTTCCCTTGTGTGTACTCATTGTTATAGTTTTTATACGCACTTAAATACGTTCGAGTCCGCAATTTACCAAACCGTCTATTGTTCGTCATATTTCTCATTATGTCAATCGATTCGTTCCAATTTTTATATTTTGCTACCATCGCTGTTTTTGAGGCACGGGCGCTATTTTTGCGTGTCGCTTAAGTCGCTTATTATTAGAAGTTGGCTTGGTTTGATTTTATTTCCTTTTAAAAAAATGCATTCATTATTCATCTCAAACTGGGAACGTGTTATAAGCTATGATTATAGTTTAATTTCTTTAAATCATACGCAGCATAAATTGAACTAAATCCAGAATGAAATGCAAAACCAAAACCAATTCTGCTATTACTCGTAATTACGGCGGATTCGAACATTTACACAGCGATATTGTGTTGGGGAAAATCGAAACACGAGCAATGGAGACGTTATTTGATATTTGTCGTTGTCTATCTAATGTTCTTATTATTACAATCACCCTACAGTGTTATTTTTCCGACATTATCGTCTACAATTTTACATTGACTACACCAAATTAATACATGAGCTCGTGCGATTTGCAATTAGCCAGCCAGACACTTTGAGTATCGCCTAAGTGAGCTGGTGCTGTGGTTTCGCCTATATGCAAAAAAGTATTATGGAAAATTGCAATGTTTCGTGCGCGAATGTCAAGGTTTTTAAATTTTCCAATGATTTAATTGCCAAGTTCACATCTGTTTCGCATTCAATTCGGTATCTGTCGAATAATATCAAGTTGTATCGTGATCCAAACATCGACGTGCACCGTTCTGCCTATATATAAAATTACAATGATCGATTGACGATGAATTTCATCGATTCTTTAGGAACATTAACAAATGATTAATGATGTGAAATTATGGACGTCTTTCATTTTTGTCACGTCAATCGACTGAATCAATCGATCGAATGAACGGTATTTGATGGATTGCACAATAAAATTGAATTTGTGACTCAGAACGTATTTTTACATTATACCATGAACGCACTTTTGCACAGTGATGACAATTGATTGCCATTTATTTCCTGCCCTTTGGATTATGCAACACTTCTACACGGCTTTGCTAATCCATTTTAATGTTTGCTTTTGCTTTCATTTTCAGTCTCGCATTTATCAGACTTAGTTCGATAACTTTTTTTTTCCATTTTTGCTCGTGATCATTTTGTTTTTTACGTAAAATTGAAAAAAAAAAAAAATAAAACAAAACAAAACAAAATATGAAATATAGGAAACCTGATGTTTGGGTGATCAGATTAGTATGTATTTGATAAGTTTGACAATGAGGTTAATTTCAATTTGTCTTACCTCGGAAGAACTTTGCTTTTACTTTCGATGTCTGTGCTCGGATTATCGACCAAAACGCCTGCAAGCCACGTGTGCTGCTTCGAAAACACCAAATTTACGTTACGTTCCGCATTTACACGCGACTTTCGATATTTTTGCCTGATTCGCAAACGTTACTCATTTGGCAAAATTGGAAAATAATCTAAGCTAAAGAAAATGCAGGCTTTGCAATCAGATTAATTCATTTTCATTTCACGACATCGCGTGTTCGATGTTCTTGGCGGTGTTTCTTTTTGGGAGAAATTTTTTCGTATCCAAAGTTGCTTTTTCGCTTTCGCCAATCATCACTTGTTCCACAAAATTTGTTCATTGCGGATTAGGTAAATTTTAATCGTACGTTGCTGGAACTTGATTGGAAACTGTGAAAATATCTGAGGCTCGTTTGTAACACCTGCCACTTGCAATTTGTGTGTAACTCAATAATACAAAAAACCTTTTAAGCAGTTGTCTCATTTCAATTGTTAGTTCAAAGCAGAGACATAACAAACAATAGTAAATTGCAAGTGACGTTAGTGTAAAATCGATACGAATGGAAGCATCATACGATTTTAATTGATTTGTTTTATCTGTTCAATTTTCAAAATTCACTTTCATAGGCCAATGCGAGCTGTGATAGCCGATGTTCCAAAAATACCAAGCGTGAGCACGTCTCACGATTGCGGTTCTTTGTCCAGAGTGGTGATGGTTCGAAAAACCGATCATCGAATGATAAATCACAAAAAACCAGAAGCGGTTAGAACTTGAAATTATAAATAAAACGATTTCATTTTCACGCAAATTTACTGAACTCATTTCAGGATCCACAATGCGAGTTTTTGACGTATGAAACAATCCAAACGTATCGCGGCCACAAGCCGGATCGAACGATTGTACTGCAGGAGAAACATGATATGGCCGAATCGGAAGCTCAGAGATCACCTTGTGCACAACGATTTCTTCGATCTACCATGAATAGTGCATCGGAAACACCAAATGAAAAGACTCCCAACGGACGGATGACACCGTCGGAAAAATTACATCAAAATGAGCAAAAGGGCACAACAGAGAAGAAGCAAACAAATGGCGAATCGGATGTGCAAAAGAAACGTGTATCGATTCTCAAACATTCAATAACGCCACCGGTTTCATCATCGAACACTCCACAGCGTGTCCGGCGATCACAGTCGCTCAGCTCAACGCGATCAACCGCATTTAGCGAATTCGAAAAGGCTTGCCTGAAAGCGCATAATGATTATAGAGCCAAACATACTGTTCCACCGCTGAAATTAAGCAAACGCCTGTGTCGCTTTTCCGAAGAATGGGCAAAGGTAGGGTTGACCAAAAATATTGTTACATTTTTTCAAAGAAACTAACTAAAAATTGTGTTAGATTCTCGCATCAAGAGGAACACCAGTGCATCGAAACAACAGTCCATACGGTGAAAATATATTCTGTTCGTGGAGCTCGATTCCAAATATGGTGGTCAAAGGCTGGGAACCGGTTGAACATTGGTACAGCGAAAATGTGAATCATTCGTATGGCAAAGAGCCGTCTACATTGAAAACGGGCCATTTCACACAAGTCGTATGGCGTGACAGCCGAGAGTTGGGCGTTGGAATGGCTAAAAATCGAACTGGACAAATATTTATCGGTAAAAATTGGTTGAAAATTAAAATGCACTCGGAACAAATAGATAATCGAGAAAAAAAACGCTTTTTAGTTGCTAACTATGATCCTCCCGGCAATTTTATTGGAAGTTTTACCGAAAATGTACCACCGATTGGCGGTTTCGATGAAAGTCAAATGGAAAAATCCAAACGAACGTCGGTTTCATTCGAATCATTTTTGGATCCAGTCAAAGAAGATGATTTGAATTTGGAAATATTCATTAAAGCCATTCTTCGATATCACAACGATTATCGGCGCAAACATGGCGTACCTGAACTCAAGTAAGTGCTCAAAATAATTTGTGGAAAATGATGACTTAATGTTATTTCTCTACGTTCGGCTTAGGTTAAATAAGAAATTGTGCGCTATTTCTCAAGAATGGGCTGAAACATTGGCAACCGAAGATCGATTTGCCCATCGTCCGAATTCAAATTACGGTGAAAATATCTACTGTCTCTGGTCATCGGATCGATATGCAAAGGCCAACCCGAGGGAAGTGTGCCGATCTTGGTACGAAGAAATCAAGGAGCACGACTTTGCCATTGAGCCCAAAGGCATTTTCAAGGCGGGTCATTTCACGCAATTAATTTGGAAATCATCTCAAGATTTGGGTGTTGGCGTCAGTAAAACGAAAAAAGGCAAAGTGTTAGTCGTATGTAACTACAACCCGCGTGGCAACGTTGCCGGTCAATTCAGTACAAACGTGTTTAAAGCACGTTGAATTTCAGTCAAATATTTTTCATTTCTATAAAACAAATATCAGTAAAGGAGTTCAATCTTTATCCAAAATACTAATTGTTTGGGATGCATTTTTGTTTCTCTCACGTATGATTTCGATTTCACAAATAGAAGCACATGAAAAGTAATACGTAATAACATTTTAATTAACAAATAATCATAGTCATTTGTTTCCTTATTTTCAAGTCAGTCATTTCTTCTTATTATGACTAAAAATTCCTCTCCACAATGAAATATTGTGAATTCAAAAGAAAAAAATGTCGATGAAAAATTAAAATGAAATTCGAAGTATGTATAAATAAAAAAAAAAAAAAAAATTAAAATGTAAATGAGAAGCTCGAATCCATAATGCAATAATTTGATATCAAGGAGGATAGAAAACGAGTACCTGCATGTTATTGTGTCATCGATATGACACATCTACATAGTTAGGTATTTTTTTAAGTTACCAATTAAAAACGTATTGTAAGCGTTAAGTTGAGATTTTGTCCAATCAAAGGATGATAAAAGTTAGTAATTAATCGGGAAAAATGTCATAACAAAAGGAATAAGATATAAAACGAAAGAGTTTGAGATTGCCTTGAGGAAAAACCGAATATTGAGTAAAATCAATCTTGAAATATGGCAGGAACAAAACGAAAAAGCCTTGGAACCCAATCGGATTCGTGCATATTCAACCAAAGTCCAGAAAATATGCCATTTTACAAACAATCTTGCATTTTTTGTACATCTTTTTGAAAAGTACTTCAATACTATACTAGTATTAAACCCAAAAAAACAACAATTATTAAATTATGCACATTCACAATCACAAGATGCGAACCTAATTTTTACAATTGCAATTAAGTCATCCATCCGCCAAATTTCTCAATCCAAATTTTAATTTACTTTTGTCATGTAAGTGTGCAACAGCATAGCAATTCAAGTCATATTCACCGATAACAAATAATGTACTATTTCATTTGCTTTAATTAATCAGAAAAAATAACGTTTTCATTTATTCTAGTCGAAGTCAATCAAGTTTACTATTTTAAATTAGCAAATAGGTAAAAAAAATCAATTGTTTTCTTTTTCACACGATAATTGCAATAAAGAAGAAATTGGAAACTTGCACGCGTTTTTGTTGCCCTTGAATATTCCAAAATAAATTATCAAAATTAAAAATTTACTCAGTTCAGTGATAGCTTCGGACCGAATAAAATATCGATTTGCTGCGCTCACTCAATTTGATTGCTTCGAAGTGTGAACTCTATTGAATCAATTTATTGAGTGGCGAAAAACAAATTTTTTTGAATCATTTAGAATATGATGAAGTCGTTATTTTCCTTCTGTTCTATTACATTATTCGCCCAAATAAATGTATGTGTCGCTTTTCCGATATTGTGGAATCTGCTCAATGGAATCTTTGGTGGTGGACCGCCGGCGATGCAGCCATTCGGAGCATCATTACAACCTGTTCAAAGCAACTACCCTGCGATACAGAATCTCACACAGTTTCGCGGTTGGCCAATAATGAATTATAACTATCCAACGACGGGCATAGCTGGAGCATTTGATAATGTGGCCATGGGATTCTACAATGCTGGAAATTCTGCCGAATCTGGTTGTGGCAGTATTTTTGGCCCGATTGTTAAAGGTTTTTTTTCCCGATTACTTTGAGGATCCAAACAAAAGTTTCATTAAGTAATAATGAAAGACCTCTAGGCAATAGCTTGTAGATCACGAGAAATTGGGTCGAAGAGATGCAAAAAATGATTTTTTCCGTTGTCTTTGGTTCCGTTCAAATGTAATTTTCTCATTTTTTTTTTATAATTTTAGGTCTTTTCAATACTTTTGCTGGTCTTTTTAATGTACTCGGTAGTGGTGGAAGTTTTCCATATGGCGCGACTATTCCGTGAGCAGAATTCTATTCAAAAAAAAAAAATTGATCGATGACTGATATAATTTCCGTGTTCATTTCCATGGAGTTGCTTTCTTATTGATTAATTATATTTTCAGTCCGGCGACCAATAGTACCAACGCAAAACAAGATGGTGAAGGTGGTAAAGATGGTAAAGAGGGCGGAGGTGATGATGCTGGAAAAGATGGATAATCTGTTTGGTCTCAATTGTGTTAAATTTATTCAATAAATTCGAATAAACTCATGAAAATTTCAACAAATCACGAAACTTCTACATTTTGATCCTTTATATTTCTTTGATAATTTCTAATAGATAATCTGTAAAATAAAAGAACTCTCAATAAAAATGTGGTTCGTGGTTTGTGAAATGTAAGAAGTACAACATGAAGTACAATCAACGGGATAAAGAAGAAAATGACATTGTTAAAATTGTCGGTTATTTGAAATTACTTCTTCAGAAATCAATGTTATTGCGTGTTCGAAATTCATTGAGCGTCCTATTAAGCCTAAGTTAGCAAAACAGTTAAACTTAAGAAATAATTTCAATCTAATAACCATGTATTCGCAGCTATTTTCAATTATACATTTGGTTTTACGGGCGTCAGTTTTTTTATGTTCTGCTTGCTAAATTTTTAACATTTTTCGTTCCAAGCATTTACAATATCAGCGTAAACTATTTCGTTTGCGTGTATACCATAAACAAAATCGACATGATTAAAATCTACTTCTTTTGCAAAGCAAACATTTGGTAGTTTGGATTGCAGTAAACGCGTATCTTGAGGGGTGATATCATCCTTAGATCCATAGGAGATTGTCACTTGGGTTTTGACTTTTTCAAGTGAAAAGTTAGGCGGGATTGTGGTGTCTTCTCCTTCCTCTCTAATAAATGGTCCAAAGAACATATACTTTGTCAATTGAACAAAGTGAATTACTTGGTTGACCGATGTTCCAGTTCTATGACAATTATAAACCGGTTCCAATTTCTTAAGAAAAAAAAAAGATTAATTATGAGCATTCAGTCGGTTCAAAATCAAAAGACGTCATATACCTTATTTCTTTGTCCCTCACTTGCGGTTGTGCATAATGCGTAAGAGTTGTCGGGTGCGCAAAGGATGCCCATTAATACAATTTGTTCTGGTGCACCCATTTTGAGCTCCCTATTTTTGTATGGCTGGAAATAAATAGAAAAAAATATTATAAACTAAAATATTCTAAATGATTCTCCTTTTGATTATTTACCAAAAGCAATGCATCTGATGCATTCATTTTCACTTTATTCAGTTCAGTGGTGTATTCAAAGAAGGCACCTGGAGCCATCAGGCTGACAACTTTTAGTTTGTCGTTGTAATCGGGTCTCTCTGATAGAAGAACCAATAGAGTCGTAGCGCCTTGTGAATATCCAATAGCATATAGTTGCGAAGATTTTGTTTCTTTCAATGCGTAGTCAATGGCAGCCGCATTGTCGTATACGCCAATTTCATACCAAGTAAAATTCCAATAGCCACTTGAAGTTTCATCTGGATTTTTGGTTGTGTGATTGCGCGAATAGAAAGTTCCTCTAGAATTCGGTAGCCAAACGTCGTAGCACAAGTCGGCCAAGTAGTAGGCTAAAAGTACACAGTAAATGAAGTGAATAGTGTGTATATTTCAGTTCTATGGATTTGCTGAGCTGGTAGCGGCTGCTGAGAACAGTAGCTGCTCTGCTATGGTTTACCAGCCGCTGGTGTTGTGTATCTTATGGAAGACATAACGGTGTCGTTTTCCATGTATGAACAACTATGCGAAATACATTGCCAGTCATAGCTGACCATCCACTACCAGCTTAGCAAAACAAGAAGTCTGGTATATTTACGCAAAATTATTTTTAAATAAGAAATATCATCTTTGCAAACCAAAAAATCTCCGGGTGAAATATTATTTCAAATTGAGATAATCAAACGTTTGCCTTGAAATCCAATATGAATGCGTGAAAAACTGTGTCTTTTTTATAGGCTGATTATAAAACCGTTTATGACAAAACGATGTAATAAATTACAAATTCGCCTAAATTCTTTCCGTAAAAATGACAAAATCATCTGAAGTATAGTTATTTTTTTTCTTAACAAAATCGTTATAAAAATTGATGAAATCATCTAAAATCTCATTTTGATCCATTGACAACTTCACCAATTTTTTTTTTTTTTTCGAAAAATAGACAAAATAATCAAAAGTGTTGCCAATTATTTTTCTGGACAAATTAGCACCGGCTCTACAGCGCATGTGATTGTCGCTGCTACATTTACTGCTTCAATCACTGTACCATAAGCGAATGCTTATTTTATCGTTTCGTTTATTGTAAAATGCTTCCGAAAACATTAAATACACATATCGATTGTTTGATGGGCGATTCACACTCGTCTGCTTGTTTTATTGATTTCTTATCGAGATTATAGATGATTTTGTCACTTTATTGTCTATAGACGTTTTATGACTGATTCTAGACGTCCATAGACGATTTTTTTAGGCGAAATTGTTTCTTTTTTTTAGACAATTTTGTCAATTTCTTAGACGTTTTTGTGTTTAGCCTTTTAAATATAGTTGAACACAATATAATATAATTAATTTAAATGCAAACTTTTGATCAGAGTTTTGTTTTTGTTGTGTTTAGATGACATAAAAAACTAAAAATCAAACACTGACCTAAGCTCTGATTGCCTGGATTCATCAGAAATATGTCGGTTGTCATAGTTAAGCCATGTGCCAACAAAACGGGCGGTTTATCTTCTGACGCACATTTTTTGGAGTAGGTTCGGAAAACGGTCAGGATGTAACCGTCTTCGGTTGTGACATAGTGCCTTTCGGACTCATATCCATAGTAGTCGATAAATTGATCCTAAATTGATGTTCAAATAAATTATTCATTATTCAACAATTATTAAAGATAAAGAGTTCAAATGAACTGTAACAATAGATGAAATCGCAAAAGATAATACAATGAATTTGAATAAAAAATTCTTCTGGATTCTTTTTCAAAGGCTGTAAAAATGTCAATCAACATTAAGCCTAAATATTTTGTAATATTTGATGAAATTGATAAGAGATTAAATTCTTGAAATGAAACCAGTCCAGAAGAAGTTTTTATTCAATCACACTCATAGTTTCTGATATTACCGATGAAAAATTACACATTTCTTTGGCATTGGCTGTAGGATTTGAACTAGATTCGTCACATTGTACCGAAAGGAGGAAATAAACGATCAAAACCACAAATGTTTTAAAATACATGCTGCCGTAGTTAATCGTCTAGTTTGAGAAACTATAGTAGACTGTGCCTAGGATTCAATCACGGAACGTTTTTATAGGAATAATATGTGACATGAGCAGAAATTCAAACAATAATACTGTGCAAACTACACACTGAAATGCGACTTCAGTAATTCAATAGATAAATCCTCTTATAGATTGTTTCAGGTGAGTTTATCATCTAGATAGAAGCTCATATCTTTTACGGAGCTATGTGAATACGAATATACGGCGGATGTGGTGGTGCGTACGTTTATTTTTTCCAACAAATTAAGTAGCGTGCAGAGTATCCCATTCATATAGTTCGCTATACCTTGACCGCGACGCTCTATTAGCGGTGTATAGCAATGAAAATTCACTTCCTGCTGCTCTGTATGATTTTTTGGCTTCTTAACGATAAAATGATCTGAATCGAGCTACAAGATGATCCATCTACTAAATTGTTGCTCTCATATTTCTGTATGTAAAAAAATCCGAATCATATTTTCCGGTTGCTATGCTGGTCTTACTACGACCTTACTTCGACCTAACAATATAATCGTAGTTCCGTTGGATAAAGTCTTTCACGAGATAATAAAAAAAAAATGAATTATGACTATAATTAAGCGAAAATATTGCCAACAATAGTGGAGAAGTGTACAATAACATAACTATTTGTCTGTCTACCAATGAAGAGTACCATGGTATTAGATAGTCTGTTTAGAACTCTTTTTACACCAAGATATCTTTTATTACCACTAATGCATATTTTGCAAACAAAAGTAGTGTATTGAGACTTACAATGCTCTCCATCTCACTATGTACATACACAACAAACAAAACAAAAAGATAGCAAAATTGTGATTATAATTGGTTTGAGATGAATTTAATTTTTATTTGAGAATTGTTAAGACACAATTGGACTGTTTGACTTAAACCTTAATCTAACAACTCAGCTGAAAATATGCTAATAATGATGTCAGGCTGGCGTTTCAATATGTACAAAGCTAAAAAATGGAATGTTTAAAACAAACACATTGTGCTTATTCCGCCAATTTAAGCAAATCAACGGTAGATTAAACCCAATACAATTGTGGAATCAATTGCGTTGTTAAAATGAATCATAGTCACTTGCTGAGTGCGTGCGTTCAGTTTCTCATGAGACCGAATATCAAATTGAGCACCATCATCAAGGGAAACATTAAGGATAAGTTCATGTTACGGCACTACTAAGACTGCCGTGTACATTAAAATTTAGACCATTGTTCTTTTGGTTTTTGTTAAGGCATGCCTTTCGCGTGATATTTTTTAACTGCTGTAAAGTGTTTGCTTTGCTATGATAGTTGGTGTCTAAAGATAAAAAATATGCGATACGCAAAATTTTGATAAATATAAATAGTCTTGTGATTTATGCCAAATAATTATTTGCTTAAGCCTTAAATGGAAGAGCACACGTGTATGTGCTTATCAGGGCATATTTTAAGGGAAATTAACAGCTGCCAGTCCGAACTAAAGTGAAATTTTTATGTATCATGATATAACATTTGTATCGGAAGAAGCAGTTACACCATCGTCGTCCGAGTCGGTTTCAATCGAACTATCATCGCCTCTTGTTGATTGTGAGGTGCCCGAAACAATCGAATTATTTGGATTCGAATCAGCACTCATTGAAAAAACATTGCAATCAGAACTTTGGAGCTCCGAAGCTGGTGTCGATGAATCGCAAGATTCATTTGTCGCCGTATTCTTCTTATTCGATGAGAAACTTATTAAACAAATCAATTTCATGTTGGTTTAGTGAACAAAAATCGGTGAGAATGGAAACGAATTCAACAAACAACAGACTCAAGCAATAAATTTCATCACCAAAAATCGATAAATAACAAAGATTCCACGAAAATAATCATTCATTGTTTTAATCTTTTTCGGAGCACTCATTTTCGATGATGAACCAATTCAAATAACGTTTACAAAATAATATCTCATTTCGAACAAACGAGCAACATAAAAAGGTTTTTTCGTCACAGCAGCCAATGTAAAGTGTTGAGTAATTTGCATTGATACTGGCTAGCTCCTCTGTGTTACGATGCGCTGCTCCTGATTTTTGTTTACGAAATATGCAATAACAAATTAAGGAATAACGGTGACAAAACAGAAACCAAGTTTTGCTTGTGCATGAGACGTGGAAGACGATGTAAAATGTATATATAGATATACATATATTTCGCCACGTCGAATTTGGTATTGCGTTCATTACGTTAGAATGGAAGATGCTCAAAATGAGAAAATTTCATTGGGATTTCGTTATTTTACTCATGTTTTTAAACTACCAGAAATTCGGCCAAGAACTGCCAATTTCGGATTTACAACTGCCAGTTTCTGGTACAACTGCCCGTTAAAATATGCCCTGGTGCATATAGAAATCAGACTTTATGTTCAGATTTGGTAAATTATATATTACAAATTAGGTAAACTTTCTTATTGATTTCAAAAATGGGTTTGTTTTCTCTTTAAAAACGCGAAAAAGCAGGAGATACTGATTTATTTGTGCAATAAGAAAGAATAAATGGATTACCTTGAATGCATTTCGAAATATAAATTCTACATGAGCAGCATCACGACTAAAGATGTAAATTATTTGATGAAAATACGTTGTCGGTGTGCTGATTAGAATGAAATAGTCTCTAGAAAACTAAAATTGTCGTCTCTTTGCATGAATTTACTCTCATACGCATCAAGTTTTATCTCGTTGTATAGTCGGGTCAGTTTGTAATATTTATTACAAATTTTATTATTTTTGGATCTGTAATAAAATGCGATCTTATTATTTACTACATCTTATTAAAATAATAAGATTGTAATAAGTAATATTTATTACAATCTTATTAAATAATAAGATCCGAAAACTTATTAGATATTTCGTATCAAATTATTATTTCATCTTATTTCTTCTGAATTTTGCGTCAATGCAGCTATACTATGGAAGCAGTTGTAATAACATCGCCAATCTTATTACTTTGATATTTTTGAGTTGAAATTGGAAATTATTCAGTGTGATAAAAAAAAACGTTTAAAAATAACCTTCTTTATTGTTTAAATTCAAGTAGAGCTATGAAAAGCAAATTCTCTGTGAATTTTGAAAAATTCAAGAAGTAATAAGATGAAATAATATTTTGATAAGAAATATCTAATAAGTTTTCGGATCTTATTACAGTACGTAACAGCTATTTGTTTTTTTGGTTGTTGAGTGCTGGCCAATACTATTTGAGAACGTAGTTCCAGTAATTCTGAAACGTATTTCGCACCATTTTCTTCAAAATCGCTGCACCATTTCAAGATTCAGCTGAAATCAGGCAATTATAATACATAAATAAATGGTCTTACGTACGTAAAATCAACTTTTCCGCAAATGTCCCGAAATTGTTCGTGCTTACGCGTTGTTCGTTGATTGCTACTCATTTGTATTGAATTTATATTTATTTCTTATCGAATCATCATGCAAATTTGAGAATAAATCGCGATGAGATCGAATTTCAAGTCATTATTTATTTATTTATTACGAAGCCTACATTTATGTCAGTACGTGTCCACAGCAAGCTGTGAACATGCTGGTCAAAAGACCCAATGCGACATAAATTCCGCCCATGGTGCATCTTTAACCATGAGAATACAATCAGGGATGGGATGATATAAGAGAGAAGCTCTCATATCAGAATTGGGTCCGGAAAACCATGGTAAAACCGGCCTAGCTCAAGAGAACTAGGGGAAATACAATGATAATTTTCAGTTAAACTGCGTTACGTTAACATCATTATAAAAACAAAAAAAATCCAAAATGATCTTAGGACTAATTGGTTAAGAACCCTCATGAACCTCATCCAGTAAAAACCACAAAAAAATATTAAAATAATGAAAATAAAATTTATTGCGAAGAACGTAACAGATGCTTTAAGTTATTTTTGAACGCGAGTAAAGATTTCGAATTTCTAATATCGACCGGAATATTGTTCCAAAATTTTATTGCTGAGTAATTAAAAGCGCGAGTGTCAAATGCAGTATGTGGATTATTACATATCATATAATTTAAATTTATAATTTATTTAAAAAAAAAGAATAAAAATATCAGTTTCTAATTTTTACTTCAACGAAAGTTACTTTCAAAATTTGAATTTTGACCACGAAAATTGAAAATTTTGTAGGGGAGGGATTCTTAAACCACATCAGAATGACTTGAAATTTTGCATGACTTATTTTCTTCATTGAAAAATAGTATTCTGAAAGTTTCAATAGGATACAATGTGAACTAGACATAGTCCCCATACAATTTTTTCTTAATTATATTGAAAAACAGCCCATTTTTTGATTCGACTCCACTAGAGCTACCCGAAAAAATTATCCGTGTGGCTGAAAATTAATAGGTTTCTATTCCCATTGAAGAACAATGTGTGTGTAAATTTTTGATCAATTTTAAAATCAATTTTTTGAGTTATCGTGTTAACGAATTTTTGTGTACAACGTACCACACACGGACAAAAAACTGCTCCGGGAATGGTTGCAATCGTTTTGATTAGGTTCAAAACGCATTGAAAACTTATTCCGAACGTTTTGCATTTTTTGGACCGATCGCAATACCTTTACCAGACACAGTGGGGTGTGCGGAGAAGTAACAATTGTTGGAATCGATGAAATGTTGCGCACATATATTTTTTGTCATCAACACTTTGTTTTTTTCTCAAATGTAAGGCGGTCGTTTCATTTATACATATGTACATACTGTACATACAATATGTTTTTGTTTATTATTTTCATTTAAAATGAAACGTCGAATGCCATTTCTATTAAATTGGGAATGAATTTCAAACAGAGATCATGTATGAAATACGCGTTTATTTGAAATTGAATTACCTTGATTTTTCGATTTTTTTTTTTCGAAAAATCGAGGTTTTTACATCCCAAAAATGCATTTCGAAAAACCGCGACTTTCAAAGAATCGAGGTTTCGAAAAATCAAGGTTCGACTGTAATAAGTAATAAGATATCTTATTATTTGACAGTGAAGGTTTCTCGTTAGCTATTTTTATCTTAACCTTGGTCTTCACCAACAATCGGTGTAAGCCAATCATTAACCAGATATCTATGTGTCTACGCCCGATAGTGTGTGTGTATATCTGTGTGAAATAAGAACGCACGTCAGTTGAGACGATTTAGTACAGTTCTCACTGAAGTTTTTGACTTATGTGTATGAATAAGAGTTGAGAAATTAGAGAGCATATGCGGCATGTGCTGCAAAAATGGTTAATCTCCAGACCTCAAGTATAATTGCAACAGAATCTTGTCCAGGCATTACTATGCGATGGATCCATCAACTTATTTGAATCCATCGCTTAAATTTATCTACTAAATGCAATGCGACTGACGTATTCATGCTTGTGAGCAGTGGTACAGTGGACGCGTTAGTGCAACTCTCAGACATTATTGTAACACAGACAGCGTCGCAGCGAACACGAACACGCGTTCACTGTATCACCGCTTACGCTGTAGCAGACAAGCATGAATACGTCAGTCGCATTGCATTTAGTAGATAAATTTAAGCGATGGATTCAAATAAGTTGATGGATCCATCGCATAGTAATGCCTGATCTTGTCAAATAATAACCGATTGAAAGGGAGCGATCGAAGAACAACCGGATTTATTTTTAAAAAGTTGGCAATTTGGATGAAAAAAAAAATAGAATTATTTAAACGTCAAACTGCAGTTTTGGTTATATTCAAAATACTGATTTTCAACTTTATTAATAAATGTTTAATTTAATAAATAAAGATCTATATTGAATATTTAATTGAAATTGAATTTTGCCATGCGAATATTTGTCCTGCGAATTTTAGCACCAGAATAGAATACTTTCATTGTTTTACCAGCACGATTTAAGTGGAAGTTTAATTGCTTTCATCTTTCCTTTTAATGAACAATTACTGTCCCAAGCGTTCACAATATCAGAGTAAACCAACTCATGCGCGTGGGAAGCCAAAACAAAATCGACATGATTGAAATTAACTTCCTTTGAAAAGCATACATTTGGTAGATTAGATTGCAATTCACAGACATCTATTGGGCTGATATCGTCCTTCGATCCATAGTGAAGTGTGATTTTCGCCGTGATTTTTTCAAGTGGGAATTTTCCCAGCTTCTTGTCATATTTTTCAGGATTTTCCACAAATTTGGCAAAAATGTTAAACCGAAATAATTGACTATAGTGAAGCAACTGATTGACGGCTATTCCAACTCTATGGTGTGCATAAACCGGTTCCAATTCCTAAAAAAAACAAATGTGAAAATATGAAATATTAAAATCGAATTCATTCTTTTACCTCATTTCTTTGTCCTTCACTTGCAGTTGAGCATAATGCGAATGAATTATCGGGAGCGCAAAGCATTGTCATCAATTCTAATGTTAACTTCGAAGAATATGCAAGCTCCTTGTTTTTGTGGGGCTGAAATCGAAATTGAAGTTAATGGTTCAAATATTAATTTTGTGTGCACCATTCGGAAATGGAAATTGTTTGGAAAAGTATGTTCCACGAATTTGAATTATATTTACCCAAAGCATGTCAAGAGCTGCTAACATTTTATCTCTAGGGATTTTTTTGGTGTGTTTATAATAGGCAGCCGGAGCCATCAAACTTGCCACTTTTATTTTCTTATTGTATGCGGGTTTCTCTGATAGAAGAACTAATAGAGCTGTAGTGCCTTGCGAATATCCAATATAATAGAGTTGGGGAAATTGTGTTCGACCCAAAATGTAATCAATCACAGCCGGATGATCGTATACACCAATTTCGTACCACGAAAACTTCCAATAGCCACTTGAAGCATCATCCGGATTTTTGGTAACATGCTTGCGCGAATAGGGAGTTCCTCTAGAATTCGGTAGCCACACATCGTAGCATAAGTCAGCCAAGAAGAAAGCTAAACGTTCAAATACGCGTATTTACTCAAAACCATTTTAAAAAATTAAGGCATTAAATTGTCAAAACTATCGGCATTTTGCAACTAACATTTGAACAATGAAACAAAAACGAATACAATGAGACTCACCTAAGCTCTGTTTGCCTGGATTCATTACGAATATGTCGGATGTCATAGTTAGGCCATGTACAAGCAAAACGGGCGGATTCTTTTTAGATCCACATTTTTTGGAGTAAGCACGAAAAACGGTCAAGATGTACTTATCTTCGGTTGTGACGTAGTGCTCTTCTGACTCATATCCGTTTAAACGAATAAATTCATCCTAGTAATTACAATCGATATAAAGAGTCAAATTGAACCGAAACATTAGATAACAAAATACAAAACAAAACAGTGAAATTACCGTTGAAAAAGCACTTAGTTCTTCTGTTGTGACACTGCAAGAAACTTGAAGCGAAAGAAGAAATTGAAGAAGTAAAACAACACATGTTTTCGAAATCATTCTGCCGACATTCATCGGTATGAACAAAGAACTGAGTTGAACTGTGACTTAGAATCCACTACAATGGCTTTTATAGGAATGTTAAACCGAAATTAATCGCAAAAATGGAATTCAAATAGAAATGTGAACAATGGAAAAAATAAAAAGATATTTGGTGAGAAAAAGATGTAGATTATGTCTGTTTGATATATTTACGACAGAGCGCCAACCATAGATATAAATTGAAATTCCATGAATAGAATATACGCTGAATGCAACGCATAAGCTGGCTTCAACAATGTCTACAGATGGTGGCGATAACTATATACATAAAAGACGCTACCTAGACTATATTAAATAGTATATTTAAGATACAAAATCGTTATTTTTGACATTTCATCTTGAATACATCAAGTGACCAAAATGTTGCTATAGATTCTAAGGCGGTAATTTTTCTGTCAACCATTTGAAAGTTAACCAATTGTTCGGCAATGAGGGGGCGCTGTGCATCCCTCCAAAGGCATGGCATTGGCATTGTTTCGTTTCGAAAAGTTCAACGTGATGACTCGGTGAATGAATGATTCAGCGTAAACAATATATTCTTAAGGTAAAAGTGATACGATCATTTATATCGATGAGATTTAGATGAGCCAATGTATCAATCATAAGAAGCCTACATTATTAAGGCTCCTCTGAATCTCATTCATAGAATTGTAGTAACAAGAAAAATAATATCAACGTTTAATTAAATTCATCTGACTTGAGTTAATGAGTTTTTAATATTAACTGAATCGATTGCCAACAATAGCAGAAATATTTCCAATAAGAAGAAGCGCGTTGAGTATGTCATTTTGACTCAAAATTTGTTTACAATTTACATGTAACTGCTAAATGAAAACATATTGGTATCAAAGAAGTTCTATAAAATAAATTCCATTTATTTGTTATCAGTTACTGAAGATTCCTTTAATTTTATTACAGTCTCATTTGGTATAGTGGCACTGAAAAAAATTAAATTTGCACATTCAAATAAATATGTTTGTTCTCAACTTCAATTAAATGTGTACAGCAAAGGAATCATCAAAAAATAAATGACAATAACTTCAATCTAAGACCTTTATTCTTTAAAATGAATATTAAAGATCTCAATATTGAAATGTTTGTCAGAACGATAAATATTCACTTATCCAATGAAATTATTTTAATTTCCTTCACAAAAAATATGTTGATAGCCTTTGCTCGAATTACCAATATCATATTTAAAAAATGTCAAACTTCTAGAGAGGGTCAGAACTAAAGTATTCAAAACTATGAAAAAGTTTTGAATTATAATTTGTATAGAGCAAAGTATGTGTAATTGAGTGAAATAACATACTCTTCCCTGCATCTCAACATGGGATATTGAATTAACGAAATTATATTTATCAGACTTTTGATCAACGCCGAAAAAACACCTGTCGAGTGAGGAAGTTCGCTTGCTTGGATCTGCAATTATATCAAACTAAAAAAGCTAAATCTGTCAGAAATAGTTATGGGATAGAGGCGATGGTTTATATGATTAGATGATTTTGCTTGCGATTAAGTTTATATTGCTTCAAATCTGCTATTTATTTCACTAACTCCTGCTCATATGCTCAATTCAAAGCATGCGTTTCCCAAAAATAAATTATACATATACATTTATCATTACGTATTTGAGGAAACAAAATAAAAAGTGTAAAAGTTGAACATTTGAAATCTATTATTTATTAAAAAAGCAAGAGAATCTTACACAAAATAACCTTTCACACTGTTGATATAGAGAGTTTACTCCTCGACGCATAGTCTCGTCGAAAAAAATGTCTTATTTTGAGTGAGTACTGAAAAGAAGATACGATAGATAAAACTAAGTATTTAAACGTTTATTCTAGCAATATAGAAAATTAGATCGATCAATTCGGTCAATTGTTTTCCGGAGAAAAGAATCAAATCTAACAAATGTCGAATGAACGGTTGAGTGGTTAGTTCCCATAATTTTTTCCATTATGCGATTTTGCCCAACAAGTACAATTGTATCACCATCTTGTGGGCTCTTGTCATATTGACTTCGCCTTCCCAGGTCATGATTCTTCCAAAATTGAGAACAGACGAAAATGAGGGAAAAGGTGCAACGGGAAAATGAATGAGGAGAATCAAAAATTCGGTTGAACGTTTTTTCTTCCTAAAATTACCAAAATGAACGTAAGAAGACATCAAACTTTAGTCTTAGTTTCGTTCAAATACTGATTTCCAACTTTATTAAATTCTTATTCGAATACATTTTTTATTTTATGAATAAAGATCAATATTTGACAGAAAATTGGAATTGCATTTTCACAAGTGAAGTTACATGTTCTCTTCACAACACTTGTTCTTTAACATGCTCAGAAGTTTTTTTCCAATTAACTTTCCTTTCCAAGTACAAACCTTGTTCCAAACATTCAAAATATCTGCGTAAACCACCTCATGTGCGTGAGTGGCGTAGATAAAATCGACATGATTAAAATCTACTTCTTTTGAAAAGCAAACATTTGGTAGTTTGGATTGCAGTATACTTGTATCCCTGAGAGTAATGTCGTCCTTGGAGCCGTAATGAAGTGTAATTTTTGTCGAAATTTTATGAAGTGGAAAATCTGGTGGGATTATGCGTTTTGATACGTCATTATCAATATACCTTCCGAAGTACTGAGAATTTACTAATTCAGCGAAGTGAATTATCTGATTGACCGATGTTCCACATCTATGTTGTAAATAAACCAATTCTAAATCCTGAAAAAATCCGCTATGAGAAAACGATACATTCAAATCGAATGAGTTCTTTTACCTCGTTTCTTTTTCCTTCACTTGCGGTTGTGCATAATGCGTATTTGTTGTCTGGTGCGCAAAGAATGAGCATTAATTGATTTGCTAAATTCGAACCAAATTTAAGCTCCGAATTTTTGTGTGGCTGAAATTGAATTTGAAATATTTTTCGGAATAATAAATAGAATGGTCCAAAATCCAAAAAAAAGGATAAGGTAACAGTATCTGGTTCAAACGGAAAAGATATCAGCATAATTTACCCGAAGCAATTCAAGTGTTGCACTCATTTTGTTTTTGATGAGTTCGGTGGTGTGTTGATAATAGGCAGCCGGAGCCATAAAGCTAGCAACTTTTATTTTTTTGTTGTATTCGGGTTTCTCTGATAGAAGAACTAGGAGAGTCGTTGCGCCTTGTGAATAGCCAATAGTATATAATTTAGAGACCTGTTTTTGTCCTAAAATGTAATCAATCACAGCCGGATGATCGTAAACGCCAATTTCGTACCACGAAAAATTCCAAAAGCCACTAGAAGGATCGTCAGGATTTTTGGTTACGTGTTTGCGCGAATATCTGTTTCCCCTAGAATTCGTTAGCCATACATCGTAGCAGGCATCAGCCAGGAAGAAAGCTATCCATGCAACAACAGAAACATTTCTTTTTTAAGCAATACTTAGTGAGAAGAGCAAAAAATGGTATGAAAATCAAAAATAATTCCCAAGAAGTAGCTAACCTAAGCTCTGGTCGCCTGGATTCATCACGAATATGTCGGATGTCATAGTTAAGCCATGTACCAGCAAAACGGGCGGTTTCTTATTGTATCTACATTTTTTGGAGTAGGCTCGAAAAACGGTTAAGACATATTGGTCTTTGGTTGTAACGGTATGCTTTTCGGCCTTATAACCATTGTACTCAATAAAATCATCCTAATAAAAATTACAATCAAGTTTTGAATTGAACTGAAATGGATGGACAGAAGAATTGTAACATTACCGTTGAAAAGTGAAGCATTTCTTCTAGATCCGAAGCTCTTTCGTCCTCATGACCGCCTTGAACCAAAAGAAGGAAATAAAAAAGTAGAACTACACACGCTTTCGAAAACATTTTTCCGACTTTAATCATAAAGTTTAGGAAACAGAATTGAACTGTAGCTTATATTCCATACTTACCTTTTATATAAATTTTATGACAATATTTTTCGTGAAAAATTTCGAAATTCCATGAAGCTATTCAATTCATAAGCTGCTAAAAAAGGTGGCGACAACTTCAACAAACTTGGATGTGAGCATCCCTTCGAAAGTTTTAACCACATGATCGAAAATGACAGTGTTATTGTAGATAGATGACGCTGTGAAAATTCTTTAGAAGATTAACATTGAATTCCATTAGAATACATATTCATTTCAAATTAAAAATGTAATTTTAATATTAAATGAAGTGAATTGTAATAGATAGCACATTAAGACATACATTAAACCAGAGAGTGTTCAATTACTCGCATCTATTTGTATGCGAGAAGATAATTGTAGCAAAGCACCTTTGGAGAAAATATCCATCATCAACACAGTCCCGTGATAAATAACTTACGAAAAACAATAGATTATTGTTTACAACAGTTTATTACCGAATAAACACCTGTTGAGTGCTTACGTAAGTTTTGTTGTTATTGATTAAAACTCAAACGAATATTTTCAATAGACAAAATTAAGTAAGATGCCAAATAAATAATTGCTCCAATGCTCCATAGTTTGTTAGTTAAGAAGATTGTTCCAAGCGCTGTTTTTTACGCAGCGAGAAAGCTGCGTATGATCTTCCTCATAATTCGATACCTCGTCCAATATCCCAAATGAGTTTCTGGGAGAAACATTCTTTCTTTTGCGGCGCGACAATTGACATACATATAGCCGTAAACATAATCCCAAAAATCACAATCATTGATGTTAGTCTCGAGTGAATGGGATTTTCGTGTATTAGGATCGAATCTTAATGACAAGTAAATAAGATTTTCAAAACGATTTAAATCCTCATCACAATCGCAATATCTTAATAATTAATAAGACCGGATGATAATCATGATTGTGATCGAATCTTACTCAATGCCCAGTTTCACCATAATCATGAGTGCGATCCATTATTTTCGATCCAGATTCGATTTAAGTGTTCGGAACACTGGAAATTCGGAATGAGGATGCTATACTAGGCCATTGAATAAGATTCGATCACAATCATGATTATTATCTGATCTTAATCATTTTTAAGATATGGCAATTGTGATGAGGATTTAAATCTTTTTGAAAATCTTAATCACTCGTGACTAAGATGGATTGTGATGAAAATTGAATCATGCTCCAAGTCAAATATGATTAACATTGTGACTGAGATACACTAATTTGCTATATTATATTGGCTATAGACATATATTCAGCACTCGCTAAAATGCCGGAAAATTCTATATTTCCAGGGGTGGGAGTATGAACGTAAAAATGACTGAACAATATTGAGAGATAGAGACAAAGAGAGGGAAAAGCATTTATTTGGTTATGTTTCATTATATTTCAATATTTTGGTTCGGCTATTGGTGATGTTCTGTTTGTTTCCTGCGGTCACTTTAATACTTGTTCCCCTCTCGGTATTTAAGTTTAAATTTTACATTTGACTTTACAGGAGGAAGCAGATTTAGATTTCAAATTATGCCTTAGATTGGAATGTTTTGAGTTTTTTCTACACGTTGAACAATGCCAAGCATTCACAATATCAGTATAAACTATCTCGTTGGCATGTATACCATAAACAAAATCGACGTGATTAAAATCTACTTCCTTTGCAAAGCAAATACTTGGTAGTTTGGATTGCAGTAAACGCGTATCTTGAGGGGTGATATCGTCTCTAGAGCCATAAGATAATGTTAGTTTTGCCGTTATTTTCTGAAGTTGGAACATTGTTGGAATTCTGGGATTCGGAACTGGATTTTTAATCATTTTTCCGAAGTACTGATATTTTATCAATTGGGCAAAATGAATTATCTGATTAACCGATGTCCCAGCTCTATGACTTGCATAAACTGGCTCCAATGTCTGAAGGGAAAAATGTCAATTATAAACACACAAATGGAAGGAATATATAACTTGTCAATCCAAATTGAATGAATTCATTCACCTCATTCCTTTGTCCCTCACTTGCGGTTGTGCATAATGCGTAGGAGTTGTCGGGCGCGCATATAATCTCGAATAATTGTGCTTGTAACGTCGAACCCATTTTAAGCTCCTCATTCTTATGTGGCTGAAATTGAATTGAAAATATTGATTCTAATCTGTTAATGTTGTATTCTTCCCGAAAGTACATTATTATGATTGAAATTCACATTATTATGATTGTGCAAGTTTCTTTAACCTGTAACAAATAAATATATAATTAAATGATTGATTAAATTGGTATTCACCCAAAGTAATTCAAGTGATGCATTCATCTTTTCTTTAATAAGTTCGGTAGTATATTTATAGAAGGCACCCGGAGCCATCAAGCTAGCAACTTTTATTTTTCTGTTGTATTCGGGCATTTCTGATAGAAGAACTAGTAGAGTTGTTGCGCCTTGTGAATAGCCAATAGTATATAGTTTCGGATATCTTGTTAAGCACAGAATGTAGTCAATTACAGCCGGATGATCATATACGGCAATTTCGTACCATGAAAACTCCCAATAGCCACTTGAAACATCATCCGGATTCTTGCAAAGATGCTTGCGCGAATAGGGAGTTCCTCTAGAATGCGGTAGCCAAACATCGTAGTTTAAGTCAGCCAAAAAGAAAGCTAAACAAACGTATAAAAAATATTGAGGATTATTGAATGAAATATGAGGGGTTCAGAGTAAAAATGTTACTTCAGATCTTAACTCCTGCTCTTACTTATGACAACTTTGAGTGTTCATTATGATTCAAGACCGTGGGGAAAAGCAGTACTAGATTCAATGAATGTAGTACCGAGTCAATGCCACTTCTCCGCTTGTATTGCCAGTTAATGCCGATTCCACCAAATGAATGCCGACAATTATTAGTTGTATCACTTTTTAACGCGTACACACCCATATAGCTCACACACACACACACACACACACACACACACACACACACACACACACACACACGAATCGCTTACGAAGCAACGAAATATAGTGTGATGTTGAACTACATATATATGTATGCGTGAATATGCGTTTTAAAGAGATTAGATTGGCGGCATTAATTTGGCAAAATCATCATTTGGAGGCATTAAAAGTGGAGAAGTGGCATTAACGTAGTACTAAATTCATTGAATCTAGAACTGATTTTCCCCTCGCCTCAGACTCTATTTATATATGCAATAACGCTCATATTCGTAGTTAGGTCATAATTAGAGTGTAAGACTGAATTTCAGTCAAGTACCTTTATTGAAAAGCTTCAGACACATCCATGAGCTCTTGAATAATTTAAAAAACAAAAATTAACCAATTACTAACTGACCTAAGCTCTGATTGCCTGGATTCATGACAAATATGTCGGCTGTCATAGTTAAACCATGTAAAAGCAAAACAGGCTGTCTCTTTTTTGATGCACATTTTTTTGAGTAGGTTCGGAAAACGGTCAGAATGTATTTGTCTTTGGTTATTACGGTGTGTTTTTCAACCACATATCCATTGGCGCGAATAAATTGATCCTAGTAATTTCATTAAATTATCAAAATAAAGATTTGAATTGAACTGAAACAAAAGATGAATTAAAAAAAATAACTAAATATTAGTTGTTACCGTCGAAAAAGTAAGAAGCTGGGTAACATTTTGGGCCTCGGAGTCTTGAATCAAAATAAGGAAATACGAATGTATAACGACAAACGCTTTCAAATACATTTGGCCGACCTTGTTCGTAGTGTTCAAAAAACGTAATTGTACTGTGATTTGAATTCCATTTCGATGGATTTTATAGAGATTTCATAAACATTCAGGTCACCGAGTACGCACAGATCTTTCAAATACAATGAAAAAGTTCTAGTTTGTGTTTTCCAGTATGTTGATCTCACTAGTCACTAAACAATCACAATTCTATGTATAAAAACTCACACATATGGTGACTCGTATGCCCATGACCTGTCAATCGAATTTGATCGATCCGAATAACTCGGTTTTTAGTCTAATTTTATTTATTGATTGTTTTCTTACGGAATATCGAAACTTGCACATTAATACTAATAAGTGCAATTAGTTTTATGAAATTAGATGCATGCTGGCGATGAACCCCATGCAGTATGAATCACCACACTCATGACTGCAAGTAAGACACCAACTGCTTAACGTGCTCTCTGAAGCACGCCGCAGTTTCGAAAACAAAGTAGCCCGAAATATTTAAAATAAAAACACAGTGCACTATCAAGAAATCGAACCCGCGTTCCCATAAAAAATGGCATTAATCAGTGCAGTATACTAACCACTAGGTTAATATGGTTCAACTAGGTTACTTTTCAAAACTAGAAAATTAAACAAACCGATGTCATAAATCTGTGCTCTTTAATCGCTATTGAGTTAACCAAAAACCGAAAGATCTTCGAAAGCATTAATGTAATTTATTCAAACCAGAAAAAATTGCAACAACCTTTAAAAGTTCCATGCTACGTTTTTTCTTAGCAGAAGACATAGTAAATGAAGGTTTGGACATGGGCTCATTTGAATCTCATCGACAGAATTTACTAAAATTGTTATTATTGCAAAATAAACATATGTTGATGCGTACGTTCGCTTTTCGTGCGTACTTAAAATTAAAACAAATGTTTTCACTCATTTCATCAAAAACAGAAGTTGCCAAAACTAGGGCGCACACACGAAGCCAATTCTGTAAAATGAATTTGATGTTTTGGTTTATTGTCAATATACCATAGATTTGTTGGTATTGCATTATTGTTGATTTCATACAGAATCCAAATTAAATAAGATTCGCACAGACGCAAGCGGCAATTCAATTTTTAATACGAATACTTGTCATAAAAATCGGTATTAGTATAATAAATGGCATAAAATTGAAAAACTATAATGAGAGAAGGTGATTCTTCTCTTATTTATCATTATCATCTTACCCATACCGAACGGCGATGGATTTACCAATATACCCCAAGACGCTTTCAGTTATCTCTCTCCAAACGACAAGCAACATAATTGTGTTGACCAAAAATTATGATGAATGCAAATGCACCATTTGTTGATTGCGTGTGTTGGATATTTCGATTCAAATCTAAAACAAATATATTCACGTTTCGAAGCAGAAGCTGCCCCGAATTGAAAGTAATATACAGCAACTGAGGATAAAGAATCAGTTGAAATGAAGATTAAATAAAATTATCTGCCATCTATTGGTAAACAATATATATTTTTCCATTTCATTTTTTATGATGGTATAATTTTCTTTCATCGTAAATGCAGACTATTTGAAAAATTATTATTGATGAAACAGTACTTACAGTCGTAGTTCCAGTATGATTTTTAACCATATTTTGCCTGTACTTACCTCAATTACACATAGTGAAATATCATACACAGCACCAACGCTATGGCACTGAACTTAAAACATTAAACGCAATCATTTCATGTATATTTGTTGTTGTCGCAAGCGAACTTTTGTATCATCGTACAGAGAGCTCAGGCGATAGCTTAATTTAACAATCAAATTATGAAATTTAAATAAAAGACGGCAATATCCATTTTTCTCCATCAATCAAATGTTTTTTATCGAGGTTTTTTATTTCATCTAAGGCCATTTAAAATATACAAACATATTTAGTAATAGGTTTCAGTATTAGTTAGTTAGTTTTCTTAAATTTTAATTTCTACGATGATACAGAACATTGTTAGATGATAGAATATTTGAAAACAAGAAATTTGCTAACTTCAAACCAAACTTGAGCCTCTCATAACAATAACAACAGGACTAATTGGTCAGAGATAAAGAAACGGTGAACTATTGCGCTCGGTATTATGGACACTGGATTCCAAAAATGTTGTAGAAATAATTGTAAATGGTCGATTATTTAGGTTAGGTCAATGTGGAAAAGTTTCATTCAAGTGTTCTTAATGGTTGAGCATCATAAATAGCTATATTTTGATGGTTGTATCATCCGTAAGCTCGCCATAGTTTATTTTAAGTTCATTCTCAAAATATTCTCAAAGAATATTGTTATTTGGTTGTATGCTTAAAGCTTTGATAATTAAAACGTTGAAAATAGCATTGAAAAATGATCAGGAATAGTTTCCGGTGCAATTTCAATGCATTGAAAAACGAATTGGACCTTTGAAAAATTGTGCTGTTAAGAAAGTGGTTGATGTTTAAAGGACACGAAACATTTAACTACGCAATTCGTTCGCGATTCCCTTTGTAGTAGTTTGAACTGGGATAGAAGCCTGCAATCAAAATTTTTGAGCATTCTCCTACAGAGAAAAATGGAATTGATGGTATATGTATGCACTCCATACTGTATCTCTATCCACACATTTTACATTAAGCAAAAGCAATTTTAATTATAATAAATTGCTGAATTAATAATTTCTATTTCAGTTTCGCTATGACAATCATTCAAAGCATTTGTTTTGTTGTTGTGTTTGTTATGATGGTGCAATAAATTTGATTTAATTGGCATTCCTGCTGAACAAAGCACATGTGATTTATGTCGCTCGAATTTTTTCCAATGTTATGTTTACACTTATCTGAGTAGACAAAGAGTTTTTTTTTAGTTGGGATCATGATCCGTGGCTAATTGTTAAAGCTTATTGACTAACATCCTTCAATTTTATTGAAATGTTTTTTTTTACAGCTACCATAATTTTAAATTAAATTAATTGTTCTATGTTTATTCCAACAGCTTGTATCAATTCTTATCAAACGGACACTGCATTCTGGCTGTGAAGTGATTAGCAATGTCTTTTAGCCACTTTAAAATGACTACAAAACACTAGAGTATATAATATACACCACACGAATTCCATTGGGCAAGCATTTGAACGAGCCTTTTTTTTCAGTGTTTCTTGTTGTTTTTAAGTTTTTAATTGTATCCTTCTTTATTTTACGTCTATTTGTTTTCTTCATTACTAATATGATTAAGTAAAGCGTTCACAGTATACCAAAGCGTTTGATTTCGACATATTCGTTTCGGGGTATTGTCGCTTCATTTTTCTTTCGTTGCAAAGATTTTGCGTGCATTATGCAGCGCCAAAAACCCTCCCGACCGGTCGAAATTCATTTGAATTTTTTTTTTTTATTTTTTTTTTTTTGAAAAATAAGAATTAATATTGATTTCCATTTAATTACGATTCAAATGATTAATTATTTAATTTCCTTATTCAATTCCTTAAATCTATATGACGCGCGCGTTTTGTCCATCCAAATTATACATTCACTTTCAGTGTATTTGATACATGATCTTTGTGCAAAAATTGGACACACTCTGAAGGAGTTTTATGAATCAATGGGGAAATCGCCTGGAAAATGCCATTCCGTAGAAATTGGCCAAAATCAGGCGCAATACAAGCATTTCATGTATTTTGCAAATCGATCGTGATCAAACCACAAGCAATGAGAGTGGTGAATGGTTTGGAAGGCCGCAACTATATGCAAGTAAGATCGCGCTATCTAATTCTACTTTGATAAATGCATTAAATGTGCTCAACGAAAATTCGAAACAATTAAAATGGGAGTTTCTGTAACATTTGAATGAATCAGTTTCGGTGCAATCAAAAGATACCCCTACAATAAATTAGCCACCTGTCTGTTTCGTAAGAAGCGATCACATTAGCATGTATGCTTATCATTTAACAAATTTCTGACTCTATTATAATTGGCTACACAATGTAAACGCTTAATTTATACAAACAATGTGTTAATGTCTCTTCACTTAAGCTTCGCACTTTGTTGTTGTTTTAGATTGTTTGTATTTCTACATTCTATGTTAATTATTTATGTGAAAAAATTGAAGAAAATCAAAATATGTGGGGATCCAATCCGTTTTGGTAAAAAGAACTTTTTATTATTATCATTACTAAATTTATGAATAAACGTGACTTACTAACGTTTTTCTAATTTCACAATTGTTTTTGATCCATACCAGCTTTTTATTTTATATTCATTAATTTTCAATATGTTTTTTTAATGTCTTTTTCTATTATTTAAACTGATTCTACCCTTTATAATATTAATTAATTATACACTATGGCTTCTACTCTTATGTGATTACATTGAAATGTACATTGAACAGAGCTGTTTGTTGGTTTTCGTTCTGCGGCTAATTCTTATAATTTTATACAAATCAAACAATTCTATTCAACTTTATTTTGATTTTGTGATCTTATGTGTCGTTTAATCCAAATTGACTATTGATTTAGAAAAAAAAGTTTTCTCAAATTTAAAAAGAAAAAAGATATTAGTCGGTAATAAATGAAAATAAACAACAAAATTAGCAATCTAAGAATGTGTTTTGAATCATTCTTCGAACGAAAAATATTTGCCATTTAAATCAAGTTAATGAAAATAAATGAAAATTCAAATATAATCGAACATAATTTGAGGTGAATTGAATCAAGGAAATCATAGGTAGCTTAAGATTAGTTTTCTGAACGAAATGACTTTGTTCGAAAAACAAACATTGCAATAATTTCAATATTTACAATTTACTTTGAATAAATATTGCACTCATAATGGACTCGTGAGAGAATCATCAAATTATTTACTAAATGTCATCATATTCGAATGAATCATTTCAATGAAAATGAGACAATATTATGTTATATACAATTATTAAGAAAAGGAAATTGATCGAAACGTAGAATTTGATTTGATTGAAGAATGGGATCCGTTGAATAAGACTGATTGCCATGGATATGATCACTTATTCTGACCGTCATCAACTATCAACAAATTTCTGAATGTGTTGGTTTTTTAAACTATTTTTGGGTCATTTGTTTGTCGCATTGTTGCGCGTACTGTTTGTTGATGAATCTAGTTTTGATAAATGTTTATATGTTTCCGTTGTGTGTGTGTGTGTGTGTGTGTGTGTGTGTGTGTTTGTGTGTGTGTGTGTGTGTGTTTGTGTGAGAGAGCGTGAATCAACAAAAGTATTCTGATAAAGTATTTTTATATTTGAACATTAGGAAAATGATTAAAGCGACTTTTCATTTAGATTTGTACATAAAGCTGTTGTAGTATTGATTTACGTGACACTCCGTGGTTGAAGTGAACGCTGGCTCCGCTAAATTGGTACGTCTGCTGCTAATTGGTCATCGGGTCATCCAATCGCAACTACTAATATCAAGACATGCTGAATCGTTTGATTTATATGTGATTCGTTGCTATGTTAAGTTTTTATTATGATTGTAGTGATGTTTTCAATGTTACGATATTGCTTTGTGCTAGAGTCGGTCCTCTTCAGTGTTGAGTGTTGAACAATTTCTTGTATTTTTTATGTCTGTTTTCTTCAAAATAAATTGAATTTAAAGCTTATTTGTTTGTTGCTGCTATTTGTTGATGAGATCTGATTTGTTGTTGATGTGTTTGTGTGTTGCGAGAAGCTGATGAAAAGAATTTGCGTGCGTTCTTCGCTTGTTGTGTGTTAAGCATCAATGCAGCTGTTCATTTGCGATTCTAAATCCATTTATTCTTGCTAACTGCTGAGCGGAGCCTCCTGCCCCACATGAGGTTATATCATACAATCGTTCCTTGCAGATGCTGGGGCGAATGTGCCGAACGAATTGATTGTTGGCTATCGTCTGACTGTGGCACTTGCAACGGCGATGAGCCGCCGTGCATGTGACTATTATCAATTGAGCTCAATCCTAACGATGAACCGCCGAAACTCGATGGATTTATGCCACCACTGCTGCTCACACAGGGCACACCAAGCACTGGTAATGGTTCTTCAGGAGGTGTTACCTTCGGTTACGAAGATATTATAATAGAAATAGTCACAATTCGGAAGCGAAAACAAATTGAATAAATAGATTTCATTTAAAATTATCTGTCAATTATTGAGGAGATGTTCACTCCTAAAGGAATGTGATAATTTGCTGGTGCTACGAATATTACTGGTGCTAAAGACAACAAAAACTGATGGCATATGGAGATGGACGTGGTCGTGGCATTTTTTGCATAACCGGGTTACTTAATTCAAAGTTGTAATAGAAACAAGAAAATAATCAAGTGTTTTTTAGCAACGATCGAACAAGCAGAGGTACTCATTGACTGGTTTCTAATGAAACGTATCAGCTGCTCATCAAAATTTTGCATTGAAAATGGAAACATTCTTATCTTAACGCGGACATCAATCTCTGTTATTATCTACTTGTTACGATTTCTGATGATCTTTGAATCAAATAAGTATTTAAAATGTTTTATATAATAACGGAAATCCTTACACAAAAACGGAAAATTATTGTTTTTTTTTGTGCAAAATCATATTTGATGATAATAAATGTATTTACAACATTTGGGTCGAAATAATGTGAACATGGATGATAATCGCGCACACTATCCAATGTAATCCACTTTGCATGTGATTTGTGTCAACAAATGAAGATGGTACGGAAACAACACACACGTTTTGGTGAATGGTCGATTCTTCTTTCAATGAAAAACCATTGACAGTTCTTTTTATTGAAAGAAAGTATCAAATCATTTGGTAAAATAAAACGGAGACAGGTAAAAACGGAATGCATTTTTGAACACACGCATAATTGTTGGTTGTGTGTTGTTGAGAAAAATGCGGTTGAGTTTGCATTTGGTGATGTGAATTCATTTATAACTAAACAACATACCTCGAGGCCGATACTCCCATTCAGTGAGATTTTGATTGGATTTGAATGGTTTGTGGCTTGCATCAGCGTTGTAAAATGGCTGATGCCGATCTCTTCAAGTGAGGACTTGCGCCGGCCAACTGACACCCCAACATTTGGTAATCCCTGTCGCAGCGAACTTGAGCGCCTCAACAGAATATCGCTTTCGATCTAAAAGTGAAATAATTGGTAAAATCAAATGCCCAAATTGGACTTGAGTTCATCAATGAGATACTCACGCGCAGTGAATTACTTCTGCCGCGTGTTTGACCAGCAATCGTTGGGCTATCAGGTAGGGAAAGAGAATTGGATTTATTTTGAACAATATGATATGATGATGCACGAGCAGACGGTAACCCATACCCAGGCATATTCTGTAAAGTATTTAAACAAAATCCGGATCCGCGTCGAGATGCTGATGCGGCCGCTTGCGCCATATTTAAATTCGAGCAATAAGAAATGTTTGATTTGCGCCGTGAATTGTGCCGTTCGAATGTTTTTTGTGCCGAAAAAGGAGATGGTCGAACCAAATATCTATTGATTTTTGGAAAAGCGTTAAAAATTTCAAAAATGAACAAGCCGAAGAATGAAAACGAGAAAACAAACGGAACAGGGAGCGGAAATAACGTTAAGAAGTTGCATGCGAGAATAGAGAAAGAGTGGAAGTGAGAAAAAAATGAATAAAAAGGAAAAAATGGAAAAAAAAAGAGACTATTAGCTTTTGGCTGAATATTAAACTGACGGTTTGAACAAATCTGATAAATTGGTTTATATTAAAAATGGATTCAGACAAAAATACATTGCAGAAAATTTGGAAAAGCATTCTTACATGATATCGCCTTCTTGTAGTTTCAAATCACAGCTGGGATTGATAATTACATACGATAAACTATTTCGTTTTTCGCTAACATCATCGTAATCGATAGTCGGTAAATTCAGTGATTCCATACGGCTTCTAACTAAGTTTGCTATTTCGGCGCGTTCAATTTGTTGCTTATGGATTTCGCGTGCTTCATCGTTCATATTTATCGAGTACTGTGGATGAGTTCAAGAAATGTAATGAAATGAACGAAAAAAGAATATGATTAGATTGTTTCTTTCAACGTCCATCTTCATTCGGTGTCTTTCCCTTTTCTTGAAAAATTCAAAAATTAAAAGATATAATTTTCTTGAAATAATGACATAAATTTCAATTCCAACAAATTAAATGAAGAACCTTAAATATGTGTGTGTTGATTAAAATATTTCATAATTTGGAATTTTTTTGTTCGTGTATGCAATTGATACACATCGATTTAGTCGAAAATTTTATTCGGAATTAAAATCAATAAACGAAATATGTGTATGCAATCAGAATGATCCATCATCCATTAACATAAATTTCAGAGTCAAAAACAGCACACAAAAAAGGCATACAATGAAAATGAAGTAAAACAGTTTTTGAACAGACATCTTTCAAATAGATAGAGTGATTGAGAGAAAAAGAGAGAGAACGAAATATTTACTGAAAAACACGATGGATAATAAAATTTATTTGTTAGAGCACAAGCATGGCAATTGGTAATGGATGGAATTAAAGCGCCAAATCAAATAACCATCTGATGGAATTTGTAATTGAAAGCGTAATGTAATGCCAATGAAATATGCTGCATGTTTTGAAATAAAAATCAATCAATTTGAGACTTTAAAAAAAAAAAAAATCGTGTATTTTGTTGATGTCGCTAGACAACAAAATTTCAGCTATAATTAAAATACTATAGAGAGCAGATGGATCGTCTATCTATGGCTAGGCACTAAAGAAAACAATAGTTCCATTCTTCTTTTTTAGTTCTAGCAAAATAGGTAGCAACAAACAAATGAAAATATCTGATACAAAAAAGCGTTCGAATTATTGATTGCATAAATATATGTGTTGGCCAAACAAGTGGCTTCTAGCTTGCAGGAGGAATCTATGTTATGTGATTAGTTCGGTGTGAAGTCATGAAGTGTGTATTGACCTACTTACCATCAGCCATTACAAATTGGACTGTTTTCACCGTTTTCACTGAGACACACAATGTGATAGAGAGAGAAAGAGTGTTTCTGATTGATTGCAGACTGTATTGATTGGATATTTGGAGTGCGTTCAACAGGAATTCGGATATTCAACGAATTGGAGATGCCAATTATTGCGCTTCACTCCGATTATTTAATTCCGAATGAATAAGATTCAACTAAACAGCATACCGCACAAATTCTAGAGGAACAACAAATCGATTTGTTTGTTGTTTCACATGAGGGTAAGTGAAACAGAGTATAAATTTCGGCATGGAAGTTCTTCCAAAATTCGTAATCATTCCATTTAATTCATTTATAATTGGTGTTTATGGAGAGAACAACATTTGATTTTTTCGTGGACTTGCGGTTGTTTAATGTTTGTAAATCAGTGGTCTACTTACTGCAGATCCTCTACGATCAGTACATCCACCTAAACATGTCGTAGATTTTGAATGTATGGATGGTCGATAGGTTACTTCATGCAGACCACTGCCGTCAGATGTTCCTTGTTTTGTGGCAGCTCCAGCTTCTTCATCGGACTGGATATGGTTTTTTACATACATAGTATTTTAATAAATTATGTTTCTAGTTCTTATATTTGTTTGTTGTTCTTTCATATTAATTTTTTGTGTGATATAAGCATTTTAATTGTAACAATGAAAGATGGGGAGAGTCGTTTCTGCCTTTTTCATGTTTTTATTTTTTTGTTCGTTGCAAAGCAAATTGGCTATTCATTTAGTCTAGTAATTCGCAAGGTTAATTAACGAGCAAAGCACGTTCGTCTATTTCAAAGGGGGTCGATAGGGAGGACATGCAGCAAATGTGTTTTTATTTGAATTGCATTCAAAACGATCATAAAAGAACTCCACCGAATACTGGACACAACGGTAATAACGAATTAGGGAAACCAAAAATGCATGCGATGTTGCATTTAGACATAGATTAACACGATCTCAAATGGTAATGTTGCTTTGGTATTTGTGTCAACTACTTTCAATCTGAGCTAAGCATTCTGGGATCAAATCGATGAATTACATTAGATAAAGCATACTCGAAAGAGTGTTAATAACACATTCGTTATTAGTCCTGTGTATTGCATTAACGTTCGAACACATCTAGCTGAACTTGGTCAGATTAGCTCCAGGGTTTTTATTTTTCGAATATTCTCATGTATGATACCAAACTAAGCTTTGAGTGCAATGAACGGTGGTGCAAAAAGCCAATCAACGTTTCGTTTGCCAGTGCAATTCTTTCAACATTAACATAAAAATAAAAAAATTGACGATCAAAGCGGTGTGTGACAACAACACCCATGCAAGCATTCACAAATTAAACTCACACTTAGGATTCGTTCTATAGTATGAAATGTATCGATTGCGGTGAAATTTTTGAAATGGTTGTGAGGCAGAAAAACTCGCAATATATTAAAAAATCAAATCAAACGATTGAAAAATAACAGAACAAAAACCACACACACATTTTTATTTGGTTAATCAATTCCAATCGAAAACGAATGTCTTCTTTGAAATGTTGTAGCACATCGGAAGCCAATTCAAGCCAATCATTCATCGTCTTCTTATAGAAATCATTTCCGTTTTGAATGAGCTAGAACCAGCTTTTGATGGCAATCAACATATTAGCATTTGGAATAATTTCTAATAAATATTTACTCTTTCATAAAATTTAATAAAAAATCTATTTGTATATTTTGATCTTCCTTTTTTTTTTGATTAAAAACAAAAACAAGTTTTGACTCACTGCGTGCGTGTGCGACCAAAAAATGGGCCCAAATATTTGCGAAAACTGTTTACAATTTGTGTTTTTTTTTTTTTTCTTAAATTTTTAAATTGAATTTCATCGAAAAAATCAGATGCATATTTTCTCCTCCTTCATAACTTGCGCATGAAAATTGACTGCCAACGAATTAGTCATTTGCAAAAAAATCAAAAAAAATTTTGGAGATGGAATTTCGAAAATAAAATTGCAATATTTTTTGTCGGATGTGTAACTTTCAGAAGCTGAACGCAATGAGATGCTTATACGTAAATGATGTTGCAGTTGGCGGAATTATAAAAAATTATTCTTATATAAGATTCATTCGGATTATATAAACAAAAGCTGTACAAGTTCTTGGCTGAGATTTAATGTTGAGAAATCATGACGGAATTTATCAGAATTGATTGAATAAAGAAAGTAAATGTTAACGTTATTTTCAACATGAAGTTAGAATTAATTGAAATTGAAAAATCAGCTGCAACCAATTGAATAATGAAATAAACATGGTAATTCATTGACTTGAAAGTGATTTCAACAAATCTCGGTAATTTTAGGTGACCATCGGAATGCTTTTTTGTGAAAAAAAAAAAAAAACAAAACGATATAGACTGCCGTATTACCGAGAACCCTTGAACACAAAACACCTGCACACTTTAAAAACTATACTAGAATTATTGACTAGATTTTTTAGAACAAAAGTTGCGAATATCAGAGGAAATATTTCTCTCAACAAAAAAATGGCGCGAACTTGATTCGAAACGAAAAATATATGGATCCATTTTCGATTATAGCTTGTTTACAATACGCATACGTTATAATCTGCACAAGACATTTTTTTGTTTGGTTCGAAAAAAAATCTGACATTTACAAAATCTTTCATTTTGTGAATAAGAAAGATCTAATCCATGATTCTAGTACATTTTTCAAATTGTGTGAGGTGAAAAATATAGGAAAAGTTTGTTTCAATAAATATAAAATTGGAGAAAATCAAAAGACTCAACAGAAATTTACAACAGCCAAAAAGCATCCAAGACACTAATCATTTCAATTTTAAATGAAACATAAATTTGGGTTACATAATTAAAGAGTTAAAAATGCAACTATTCGCGTCGAGCTATTCATTATTTTCATCCATATAAATCTAATTTATTGGAGAGTTTTGGATGCTTTCTTAAAAGTGATCATAAAAATTTAAATATACAAAAATGTCAAACAGAATCAAATTAAAAGGTTCACACAAAAACTAACTGAACTCATGTGTTAAGTTTGAGCAATGTCACACTAAACTCGGGAGAGTTATTTTTTTCGTGTAGAAATATCTGAATTAAAGACAAGAAATGATTTTAATGTGATTTGAACCAAAAAATGTATCGTTTGGTCGAAATGACCGGCTTTTTTGGAGCATGAGTTTTATGGAAAATAATATAACGATAAAGGAGCATAGAAATGGAACATGACTGCTTCATCCAGATACAAAAAAAAAATGCTTTCGACGCATTTCTCCGCTAATTGAATATAACGTGCAACATTCCCACAACACAGGCTTGAGAGATTATTTCAAAATGTTGCGCAGAAAGTGCTATTGAGTCAATTGAATGGTGGAATTGGAATGGCTTATTCTATCAGAACGTTAATATTTCAGAGGCTAACAAATTTAACAGCACTGAATTGAATGCTATCTGAAAAGAATGTCGCTGCATTTGTAACATCATTCATTGGTTCGTTGTTGTCCAAATGAAGTATTTGCATCGCATAACTGATCGCTTAAATTGGTTGCAAAACTTATTTAGCATATATAATGTTCTATATTGTCTCTATTGAGACAAGATGCGCTTGAGCAAAATGAATGGAGAATAAATTAGTTAACGGACGAAGCGATCGAACTGAACATAGATTGAGAGCAAATTAGAGAGATTATAGACAGTTAAAGATAGACAAAAGGCTGTTTAAATTTTGATTATAATTGAAAATATGTTAGAGAAGTTGATCGAGCACATAACGAAGTGAAAAAGAAGGCAATTTTTGTTGATTGATTGATTTGGATTGGATTGGGACTCACCGATGGCCGCAATCGCACACAATGCTTGCTAAATGCTGAGAACGGTCGCCAGCGTTCTTCGGGTGTGTTACTCACATGTGTTGCATCGGCACTGCTCGTATCTTGTGTACGATAAATTCCGATTGGTATTTCGCAGGTTGTTGAGCACAATTTTTGATACAAACGTCCATATGTACGAATCCACATATCATCTTTTGTTATTTTCATCTGAATCACATGGATTGAGAGAGATAGAGAATTAAATTACTATTGAAACAACGGTCTGCATTTCCAATGCGACATCGAATGAAACAAAAAAAAAAAAAAAATGGTGATGATAAAAATTGTTCGTATGTACCGATGTCAGAAAACCACTACCCGGAGCTTGATCAATGCCTAATAATAAACGTACGAATGTTATCACATAGTCTTTAACGAATGCTTGATACAGTAATGTGTCTAACATAGATGCACTAAATACACAGCCAGCGGCAAATGGTAAACGAAACATGTATGATATGTGCGATCCTCGCTCCTTCTCTTTCTGCAATGAAGACAAAGAATCAAACATTCAGCAACATAAAAGAAAATTGGTGATAAACTAATCCCAAGCAGTAATCTGCCACTTTTCTTACCTTTTCCATTTTACTCAAGTGTAATGCGTATTTATCGTGTGCTCGGAATTGCATGAATCTCATATTTGAGCTTTGCGACAGTTCCGTTATGCTTTTGATGCTTGGAAAGAATCTTATGAAAGGAATTCGCAATTCGTTAATTTATTGATTTGTAAAATCATTTAAAGCTGGCAGCAATTTGCTTCCAGCATGAAGAAGACTCAATAAATCTAAGCGATTTTACGCATTTCCAATCTGTACTCACTTGAACATATTTTGTACGGCAACAATTGTGTTACAATCGGACAGACTATCCTCTTCAGCCGAATTCGACTGTTCCTTATTAACAACGACCACATTTTCGGCCAATGTAATGCCGCCACGTAGCAAATCGTCGAGACCATCGATCGTCCCTTGCATCCAATACACCAATGGAAAATAAGAGATGGCATCCAAAAATGCAATTTCGGGCCGTCGCTCCAACAGCAATATGATTGGATTCAGCGAGGTTTTTGATTTGAAATGGGCTCGCAATGGAATTATAAAGTTATAAATCCCGTTTGATGCAAAGTCCGCAGCGAGAATGATGGTTTTATTTTGCCATTGGTATTCTTTGGCATTTCGATAGCTACAATGCTCACAAACCTGGTTTCACACGCAATTAAAAGAGTCATTTTTTAAAATAAACCATTTTTGCTGCTGAAGAAAGAAAAAGTAGTTGAATGTGTGTACCTGTGCCAATTGCAGGCAGCACAGTGGTTTTTTCTCCTTTAATAAGTAGCACAGCGTCGGACTAACACCAATGAACGGCGAAACTGGCGGGAAACCCTTGATAATCCTGCAGGAAGCATAAATAGAAGTCGGCAACAAAACATAAATTAAATTTTCAATAAAATAGAACAAGTTTTGTGTAGAAACGGAATAAACTTAAAGCGAATGTCATAATTTATTGGCTTCAATTAAACGAGTGAAAAAAAAACGAGTTATATAATAAAATACATTGCTTCATTCCGTGAAAATGAAGACATATACTTCTCTTTATATCATCTGAATGTTGATACAATATAATGCTTTGATATGGCAATTTTAAATGTCACAAATCATTTGAAATTTGAATGAATTCATTTATAAATTGTATGATGACAACGATATAGCATTTAATGGCACCGAATCAAATACAGACCAAAAATATGATGTAAGCGAATTTTGAATATGGAACGCAAATCAAAAGGAATCATTTTCAAAATTAAGAAGAATCGTTTTCGGATAGATAAAACCGGATCATCAACATGAAATAAGTCTTCCTTTTAGTGCGTATCATCTATAGTTTCTATATTTTAATATATACTTTTCAAGACACGAAAGAAGCTCATTCCACAAACCAAGACCCAACAACCAAAAAGCCAAATCCAAATGGGATGAAATCGCCTAAACACACTTGAGATACCTCGAATGATTCATTCAATTGTGTGGAGTGTGTGTATGTGCGTGGCATTGATTCAAACAAGCAGAATAAAGCTGGCTATTGTCATATATTGCATTTCATGTTGCAACAATAAAAAACAAGCAACATGCGGAAGCAACGTGAATACATTAAATGGGTCACGATGAAATAAACACGCATTATTCCAAATCTGCTCCACTGGAAGCACAATTGGAACATTTTATTCAAGGAACATCTACGAAATAATACACCAACTACAACATTGATTCGTAGAATAACGATAACGATAACGATAACAACAGCAGTAACAACAACAACAACAACAACAACAACAACAGGAACAACAACAACATGTAGAAGAACACCAACACGTCTTCATTGCTTTATTTGATTGACAGCCACAGCCTGTGTTGGTTTACAGCTAAATTGGCCGGACGAAAATTGCTAATTTCCATTAAAAACTTTTCACTAAAAGCTCTTTTATTTGGATGTATTTTTTAATTGACAAAAGTTTTTTTTTTTCTATTTACATAGCCGACTACGGACGAGACCATTCTGCGAGAGAAGTGGATGAACAACAACAAAATAATTCAAAACAACAATCAAAATTAAGGTGGTTGGGAATCAAGTATTGTAAAACGGCCAGCCCAACCGGATCAAACGATCAAATTACATCAAACATTTGATGCATCTTTCGACTACCATTTGCGAATTCGGTTTAAACTAAGGATCAATAATTTTTGTTCGGTCTTTTTGAAATAAAAAGCATTTTTTGTTGTTGTTGAAAATGAATGCGGAAAAACAAAAACCAAAAAATGCAGCAAAATAAACTGATGTAGCAAATAGTATATGTGTGTGAAGAGGAAGTTAGAGATGAGAGAGAAAGAGATAGAGTCGTACAGCTCAATAGAGACCAGCAACACGTAATCTCGATGAGAACAACAGACAAACTTACCGAGAATAGTCGACATGCCATGCAGGAGGTGATCGTGGTTCATTGGGTTCGATGTGGTTATCGGTAGTCTTGGACGAAGCAGAACTACTTCTAAAACAACTATTTGAGTCCGTTGAACCGGAGCTCATGATCAGCGAATAGGTGCGTAAGTGTATTGGTGACGGATACACACCAAAATCACTACATTCATTTTTTTTTTTCAGACGATCGTTTTGTTTTCGTTTTCGTTGGATTTTGTAATAAAATGTTGTTTTTTTGCATGTTTTTGATTTCGGGTGTGTGTGGATTCAAGCATTCAAGGGTGCGACGCCGCGACATATTATGAAAATGTGTCCGCGTTAAATTGTCGCATTTCATTGAATCCCATTGGAATGCAAATCATAAACATAATTATTTGTGGTGATAAAAGGTTTTTTTTCTCCGTAATTAGAACACACGCACACCGGAAATTGTTCAATATATTGCACACAAAATATTTTACCAAATATAAATAGAATCATTGGATATACAGTGTGTAATTTTGTACATAAAACAATAGATTATTTGACGATTAACACAATATTCAGTCACAATATTCAATATCGTTAATACAAATTCGGGATGGACGGAAAAATAAATATGTTCAGCAGAATAGGAGAAAAAAAAAGAAAGAAGAAAAATGCTATTGAGTATTGTTTGATTTGATTGACGAGACAGGAGAACGAAAAAACCAAAATATTTGACGATACCAAAATAAAATCGAATCAAACACAAAATATTGTTCGTCTAATTGATCAGGTAATGATAAGAATATTGATTAACAATTGAAATTACATACAGTGAAATATCATTGGGAACATACATGATTCGGGGGATGATGAAACAAAATTCAATGAAAAATTATGAATACTACAAAATCCTATCAAAAATATAGCGGAAAATATATTTGAAACGGCATCATGATTAGATTATTTGGTTGTTCTTAGTGTTTCAATCGAAACGCGCGCGATATATTTATAGAAATGGGACAAAAATATGCTTTCGAATGGATCTGTTTATCGTGATTGTATGCGTAATTTTAACTGTGAAATGCCCATGAAAACAATGAAGATGCCAGAAAAAACTTTTTCCATTGTTGTCGTTGAGTTGTCTTGTTTTTTCTAAAACTGCTCAAAATTCTATGCAACTTTAGACGGAATCATTAATATTCCATACAATTTTTAGAGAAAATATCGCTCTGTATTGAACGGCGTAAAATCAAATAATTCTTGTTTACGTTACTGTCGAATGACCTCGTAACTGTGTCAATACTCTCTGTTAAACACATTTTTCCCATTCGAAAATGGTACGCACAGATTTTTTTAGGACATATTCATTGATGTTTGCCTCTCGTCATCGGCCCGCTCGGCCTTAGTACGGACGTGGGCAAGAAAACTTTCCTCATAAAAACCTCTGAACTGTGATAATGAAGCGGACAAGATATTGCCAATAATGACAACATAAAAAAGTCATTAAAGTCATTGTGTTACAGCTTTATAAATATTAATTGATTAAGAATTTGGCCTTTTCCAATAAAATGCAAGAAATTCGTTGCAACGTTCCATTACTGCTTAATGTGATTGGATTGAACTCAGATAATTACTATTTGACATTTAATGAACCATAGACATATTTCAGAATATAATTTAATCACAGTTTAATTTGATTCCAAACGACGCACCATTAGCAATTCAAAAATAATATAGAAATATTGTTCTCCAAGATTAGAGTGATCGATAATGACATTTCTCAGTACTTGAAACTATGAACAAATTCTTGTTGCTCTTTGCACATGAATAATTGAACAAATATGAATTTGTTAAACAAATTTTGTATGTTCATCAATATAAATTAGAATTAAAATGAACGAATAAAATACGTAGATGTTTTACTTGGAATTAATGCAATGTGTCGTGACTCAAGTGTTTCACAGTGAACGGAAACGACGCAAACGTGAATGGCAAAAACAAAATCAAGCCGGATGTGATATGGCAACGGGCGAAAAGTGACAATAATGCAGGTGCCTTGATGTATTTTAATCAACAATTGAAGGTAGTTTGGGAGAAAATTGTATAATATAAATGGTGAACTTGAATGCGATAAGCTACTTACGCAATTTTCTCAGACGGTGATCGCCATGGAACATCATCATCAAGCTCATCTTCGCTCTCATCACATTCTTCACCATCATCATTGCCCGATATACTGAACGAAGATGACGTGAACATGTCTGGGACTGGTAATATGGACGGTCGTCTACTTCCTGAAATGAATCAACTAGCTTTTATGTTGGGTTGCAACACATTTGAAAGAGCTTTGAACAAATAATTATACGCATACAGTTTAAATGTTTGTGGATATTAAAAATCTGTTTGGTTTAACTTTGTATGCCAAAAGGCGAACCATTTTCAACCAAGGCTCAGTCACATTGTCTAAAAGAATCTATTCTAATGGCAATGTTTATGTAATTGCCCCAAGCGGACGATGCAGAATTGAATTTTGACACTTAGCTTGACAGTAGCTTGATGGTTAACACTGTTTTCCCTTCTTCAAACAATGACAGCAAAGATGCGGAGCCTGTCAAACTCGCTGTTTGAAGAAGGGGAAGGCGGGGAAGGTGTGAACTGTTGAAGCGTTTAGTACAATCGTTTAGGTAGAGATGGCGCGGTCCAACGACATTCACTACCCCTTTACATAGGAGAAGATACAAAGCATCGTCCGCTTGAATTGTCCTATTAAATGCTTAACAAATAGCTATGGGCATATTAAATCTGTATCAATATCAAATTGATGCCCGAGCTCTCCTTTTCATGCACGAAAAACATAGCTCAATGATATATGTTCTATTTGGCTTGCATTTAATTCAAGTATTTCCAATTGCATTTTATTACCTCGTCTTTGATTAAGAATGTCTGGACTCAGTAGATTTGGATTATTCGATGGTATTTCTAGATGGTTCACATATGATATCAAATGTGGTCCAGAGCTTGAACTACTAGCTGCAGCACCTAAAAAACACGCATTCAAATGCATAAATATCATAGTAGGCATTATCATTTTATATATTATTCATCTGAAAGCATACCTCCAACAGCTGAACTACTAGGATTCACCACATGTTGTGTGGGTGCTACTCCTGCTGCGGTATCACTTAGATTCGCTTTTGAATTCGATGTTGTCATCGACTGTTGTGGCGATTTGTCTGAAGCTGAAATTTTTTGAAATAATTGCTTTTTTACTGGTTTTCTCAAAAAAACTGATGGAAAGTATATTGAAAATTAAAGACTAGATCAATTAAACTGCTCAACTAACAATACTGCTTGTCATATTCAATACAAATAAAAAAGACCAATTTGAAAATGAAAAATAATAATCAAAGATTGGAAATAGCATGAAAATTTCAATACAAAATACCCGACTATTTTTATAATTGTTTCAATTAGTTCTTATATTATATTTTTCTTAAGTTTGAATGGCTCTACGGTTTAAGATGAGGGTATAATGGACATATTATGATCTACTGTCCAATCATGACCAAACTACGGATATGAATCTACTTGCGCATATAAATAGGGCATTAGGTCATTATTGGACAAGTTGAAAGTAGGACATAATACCAGCGCTTACCCTTAAAATATTTACTTAAGCTTTTAAGTGGCATGCTAGAACTATTTCAATGTGCACTATGGATTTCATTGTAACTTTTGGAAAAAAAGTAAACACAGCAATATATTTATCTATAGATATTAGCCGGTGAGAATGAGACTACATCTTAAGTTGCGTGGCAATATAAAAGAGAAACATTCGGAAATACCAATCTTAAAAGATCATTAAATCGACTCTCATGCTGGATATGCTTCTTCTGCGCGTCTTGTGATGTGCCTGTTTCATTATGCGACACAACCCAAGAGAACGTTAAATTCTCTCTGGTTCAAATGAAAATATACAAAACTTTTGCAATGGCTGCATCAATTTGAGGAGCTCATAATGAGGAATAACATAAAAATAGAGCTTATTGTTGATTTTACAGATATGTTTACTGTAATTTATTGCTGGAATATATTGGAAAATATTCACCGTGGTTTTTATGCCAAAAGCCGTCAATGCAATATAATGATGGAACAGTAAAATTGACTTGATATGCAATAAAAGTAATTTAATGCGTGGAATGTGACTGAAATACTTTTGACGCTGAATTGTTGGCGTACACCGCCGTCAGTTATTTTAATGGTTCGTGTGGAAGATATGTGACGGATTGGCAGAGAGTGCGGCAATAATATTGAAGCAATGAGCAAAAACAGTGTTTGAAGTGTAAATGAATTATCTCTTATTTTATATATCCGTCTGTCGATTCGGGGCAAACGTTAAACGTTACAATTGCGATTTTGAGAGCAGATACATTCCAAACATATGAAAACATGGACATTAATTACCCTAAATACTTGACGTGTCATTCAAAACAGATAAAATTTGTTTGCTTAAATGGGTTTGACTTTCGACTGTATGTAATTGCAGTTATGAATGCATTCTGTGTGTTGTCATGTTTTTCGATTCCGGTGTTTCGGTTCAAATAATTGTCTCAATTAAAATATTGAAACTTGATAACGATGTACAAATTCCATTAAAACATGTTCACTGTTCAAATCAGACACAATTAACGAGTCAAGTTGAACTGATCTGTTGACAACATTGAAACTTTTGAAGGATTCAACATCTATTTCAATGGTCAATGAGTTTCTGTGGAAGAAAATTGTCATTGATCGTCTATTATAAAGTAGTAGCTTTACAAATACACATGCAGCCAAATACTAAGATGTAACTATTTGTTTAATTTCATGCATAACATGCAATTAAGAGAAGTTTGGAAGTCAAATAAAAGATTCGGATGCAGCTCTATTGAAGCAATTCAAATTCATCATCAAAGCATTTCGACCGCAATTGATGTGATTCTTTTTATTTCAAGTATCGTAAGACATTCTAATTAGATAATATTCCTAATAAGAAAAGTATATTAAATAAAAAATCTATTTTTCGTTCAGCATAAAATTTGCATGTACTCAAACTTCAAAAATCAAAGTAGTACTGTCTAATTAAGTCGTGTTTACGATAATGAAATGGATATTTTTCGAATTTTTTTGCGCTTTTCATATAAAGTTGCATCTAATGCTTAATTTACGTTGTTGGCATGCGGCAGAAGGAGAAGAGACAGATACGGTGTCTTTGCAGGTATTGTTCGAGTGCGAATAATTGTAATTAATTGGGGTCAAAACTGAAATGAAAGAATCGACAAGGAGGTAGTAGACAATTTTGATTCGTGCATGATGAAATTCTTTTATGAAAAAGAGACTCATCGAAAGGATAAAACAAATGCGCATAAAGAATTGCATATTCAACGTAACCACATGTTAATAACGGAATTTGGAGTACGCTGCATTACCAGGAAATAACGAAATAAAATTGGCCAAACATATGTATCATCGAAAGTGGAAGGGGATTGTAAAAATGAGAGAAAAAATTGATCTGATGTATACGGATATTTAAATTGCATATTACGATTCAGTAACAGTGATATTTTTTGTTTGTTTTAATTGTAGTTTAGTTAAGTTAGTTGCAGAAGTAGTAGTAGTAGTAATATCGGTTAAATAGTTGAAGAAGTATTAAAGTCATATGCTGCAATAGTTCCTTAATCGGTGCAATGCTGTGTGAATGGTAGCCGCTTTCCACAGCTAACGCAGGTGAGCGGGTCTCTTTGCTGTGCTCATTCACATTGCAATAGATCAAGGAGCCATTGCAATTGCTATGTTTTTTTTGTGTCGCTTTGAAAGCATTTGCATGCACACATGTGTGGCACACTCACGCACGGCCAGTACTGTTATATCACTGTCAATCGGTAGTTTCTTCATGGGCGTACATGGGCCAGAATCAATGCTCGGGCTGTGAGGAACGCGAACACAAACGGATGGGACTGGTGCCATATATTGATGCTGATTCGATGACGTGTTGTTATTGGTTGTCACTACTGTACTTTTTCAAATCGTTTGTCATCGATGAGTGGTCGTTGCAATGAAACATTTTCATTTGGTTATCATTAATACATTTTTTTCGTTACGGTGTTTGTTTTCATTGGGTTTGGTTTTTGTTAGCATATTTCAAATGTTGAATTATAATTCATGTGCGTTTTACAATTTATATATGGTTCGTGGTTGTTTCAGTTTTTTGATCGGATTGTGTGTGAATGTGTATTTTTTCGATTGGTTTTATTGTACATTCAAGATTCAGTTCAGTTTTCATTTCGGTATTGTTCATTCGCCCACAAGACAAACATAGTTTATAAAACAAAAACAAATGATTTTGTATTAAAATTACAAGAAGGGTATTGAACAACATCGAAAAACGCATTGAATTCGAAAATTCAACGAAAAAAAAGAGATATGTAGCAAATATTGACATAAGCAACATCTATCAATCAATTGACTTAGTATTTTGCAAAAAAAAAAGAAAAAAAAATGTTTTCAAAAACTATTGAACCAAAATGTTGTGTCAACTATATAAAAATACAGTAAAAATGGCGATCTAAGCGACAAATTGCGTCTGATTGAATTAATTTTCGTTTTTAGTTTTCCGATACGTGGTTTTAGCAGATACGTAAGACATGAGAGGATAACAAATGATCGAACGAACAAACAAACAAAACACAAAATTGGACAAATGTTCAAAAAAAAAAAAGAACAAAAACGTTTTTTTCACTTTATTTTCTTATTTTGCTCTATCTTTCTTATTGACATTTTACATTTCAACACAAAAATAAAAGTTCCGCGTTAAATTGATGGCAAAATGATGAACACTTACCTTCTTTCGGTTGATCGGGCGTTGTTTGATTTTGATTTACGACAAACGCGGAGTTCTCCTCTTTAGTAATGCTCATATAATAGCACGTGTCATCTTTTTTCATAATGTGTCTCGGACCGGGATTTAATAGAATCGTTTCTTCGTAGAATTCCGGCAGTTCGGCTGGACGGACGCCAACTAACGCAACACCATACCTGCAATTGAGATAGATCGAAGACATTTAGGGATGTACACAGAAAAGTTTTTGCAGTTCTTGCTACAGGGAAGTCATGTAGACCGAACTCGTACAATAGTAGTTGATGTAAAAACGATACTTTACAGTGGTCATTCCGAAGCTTCCTCGTAAATTGTATGTAAATATCAATGACATGAGCGTTGTCAATTTTGTACAAAAAATTATTATACGATAGAAAAAACAGGTAGAATTTCAAAGCAATACATGGAATCTCTGTGCGCGTCTATACCGCGTCTATACGACACGAAAATACTGTAGCAATTACAGAAAAAAGTTCTGTGTGCATCTAGGGAATTGGTTATGTGATTCACACATTTTGAAATTCACAGCGTGAATCGGTCATTCCCGATAAATTGTCGGTTCAAAAGAGAGCTTTTTCTTTCTCTGGCCCCCTCATTCCTATTTCTTTCTGTATATCTCATTCGCATTTATCCTCAATTTCTTTTTATTTTTCTCTTTTTCTCCAGAGGAGAGTTTCCAGCATGTTTTTAGTTAGTTTCAAATAGTTTACTCAAATAAACTAGCGACAAAACTATTCCAACGAGCAGCATGTTAAACTGGTCTTAGATTAACAAATTCCAAATTCCATGGCGGAAATTAAACCGTGCATGCGGACAAACAATGAGAGCCAGAGTTGTTTATGCGGCACAACCACTGATATATTCTATTAAATTGGTTCTGTCTTGTATCGCTTCCGGGTGTTAAATATGGTTGAGCATGGGACATAGTTTAGTAATTTTAAATTAGAACTATTTGTTGGGGAAGAGTCGCATGGAAAATGCGAAGTTCCAATATATTTGTTTGTGTTTATGAGTTCAGTAGCATAAATTTACTTTCAGTTTGTTTTGACAACTGATTTGACCGGATCGGCGAAAATCACGAGAGCTTGTGCATTCAACTGAGACAACCGTCCACATCACTTCATGTAGTATTTTGAATTACATGTGCAGTGGAAAAGATAAACTAAACGAAAAGAGCGCATACACATTTATTATGATACTTGCATCAATGTAACGATAAACGTACATAAGTTCCATGCAACAGAGAATTACTCTGTGTATCTCCTAATTTTCGCATCCGATGTATCACATTTACTGTACGACATTGTATTTTTCATTTTCACAATCAGTTTTGCGTAAAATACACATATATCCTTGTAGTCTGATTTTTCCGGTTGTTGGCACAAGCATCTTCATCTTGAGCAAATAACCAATTGATTTAACATCACGTAAACAAGCATCTCTACAGCGTTCAACATTTCTCAACCCGCAGCCACAGATTCATTTCACATCTCGTTCGAAACCACAGTGTTTAAATTTGCGTTTTCCTAAAACCATTCCCGCCATTCAACTGTTTTTCAAAGCGAGTTTTATGATTTCCAAAATAAACATCCCTGAATCGAACGTTACACAATTAATTCAGAACACCAACTAATAATCAAGCTATGCCGATTCTTGAAATTAGTGATTCGTGTAAAGTATTTTATGATTAATAATGAAGCGATGCTTCCTTTCAAAGAATGTACTGATTCGTTGGTTTCTGCACAAAAATGGCACGAGCTATGTTTTGCTTGCATCATTTTAATTAAAAGTCGTGTATTTTCGAATGATTACAATTTTGAATTAGTAACAGCACTTGAGCAGCGGTTATGGTATATGTTTACGATAATTGCGATTTGGAAATGGCAGAAACTTGAACGTTTGAGCTTAAACTCTGATTGCGCAACCTTTCAAAATATGTCTAAATTTTCCCACTACTTACTTTCTGTGAGAATGAAAGCTAGCGTATGTAAAGCTTTTTCCTTCGTATTCACCGAAAAATCGGCTATCACCCAAAATGATGTGATAGATTTCATTGCCCGAGCATTTGCCATACAAACGATGCCATTCCTCTTGTGACTGTTGACCCTCTCTGAATTTCAATGATTCCCAGTCGAACGCGGCAAATAGAAAACAAATTTACAATTAATGTTGGATGATTATTGAAGAATGTGAAATGTTTGCGTGAAATTTCATCGCGCTAAAATGCATTTCATTGAAATTTATTGAAGTATTTTAGAGATTTGGCTTACTGTCCTCTTGACGTATGCAAAATCAGCGTTACGAGTGTGCTGGCACCGGGGCACGTGCAATTATTTGCGAGCAACGCATATTTGAATTCATCCTCGCAAACCACGTGCTCGGCAAATTTCACGTGCAGCTTATGTTCAGGCCTGTAGAAACAAGTATACAAATCAGTAATTGCAAATTGATTGAGTTTTTCGGATGACATATCGGATTACGTAATTTTCATTTGCTTTATGGCAACATTTCCGATTTCCATACTGTAATCCAACGTTTTTACGTTATTTTTTCAGGATTGATCATTTGTATAAGTTGTTGATCAAAGCCGACGAATAAGCACTCATGCAACTTACCGAAATATTTGTACGTATTGTGGCACATTCGGAGCGAAATCTTTAACCGCCCACGAACGCAAAATGGTATGTTCATCGGCAGCCGTTTTGTCAGAATAATTTCGAGCTGCCAATATAAAGCACGCCTCCGCTTCATTCATACGTGCCCGAGCCAAATCTCCGTCTTTCAAACAAGAACCCTGCGATAAAAAAGGCATTTTTTTCATAAATAAATTGTTTCAGCTCTTACATCGAAATGATAAGTCGACATTTTCGAAAGAGAGAGAGAGAGAGAGAGAGAGAGAGAGAGAGAAAGTCATGTACACGTATACACTCTTCAAGTGTTTTGTGCTAGATTCGTGGTAATCGAGAAATAGTGCGGTTTTTTCTTTGTTCATTCATTATTTTATGTTAACTAAAAGTATTCGCAATAAAAAATATTTTAATCAGAATAGTGGTAAAATGAGTCTTTGGAGTGATTCCTCGCGAATCAACGGTTTGGCAAACAGTGTTTGCAATGTCTCTCTGGTGCAATGTTGATATTTCAAAAAATTGCGCAGAAAAAGTGGGACAGGAAAGTTACAAGGAAGAAAGCAACAACTATGGCACCCATATTTTTTTCTCGTCCTTCCAAATTGTAAACGAAAAATTAACGTGGTATAGCGACCAGAAAATGGCGCACAAACTTATATTTGAAATGAAAAAGAGTCAGATTGATGTTTGGCTTTGCGTTTTCATTTTGCGTTATCCATTTTACCCGCTTGTATGGTCAAATAAAACCAGGCAAAAAACGAAAAAGTGAATACTTCAGCTTTTCTCAATGGGTTTTTTGGATTGATAAGTTTGACTGCCTTCATCATAGAAAAGCGAATATGATGCATTCGAAGTTTGAATGCACCAAAATGCATGTACAGAACAGAAGTACAGGTTAAACTGAAATCTGAGTGAAAATGGCAACATCCTAGTAAGAACCGACAACGGGATCAAATGTACGCGTTCCTTAATATTTCATTCTCAAATGCATTATTTCAATTAAAGCACTTCAGTTTGCTGTCCAAATATTAGCGTGGAATATAGCGATGATTCAATAGCCAGCGGTTATTTCGGTAGCTAGCCGAAGTGCCTTGATTTCAATTGGATTGTGGTTGCTTTTATGGCGTTCCAATGGAAGAGCGGAAATAGCGCTGTATAAAAAAGTTGAAGAACTTTTTTTTTATTTGTTTGAGATAGTGTTTTGAGTTTACCTGAATGTAAATCACTCGCTGTGCCCTATCAAATAGAATAAAAAAAAAGGATTAGAAATTTACACATTATAAATGAATGAGAATAATAATTCAATGTAAATTTTATGCATAGAAAATGAAGCGGGAATGATGATGAGACTTCATACTTCTCGTTTGTATAAGTGAGAACGGGAGGCATGTACTTTAATTCTCATACCAATTCATTCAATTGTGCAGTAAAATTATTTCGGCAAATAATTGTTGCTGTTTCATTTTTTTCAAATCACGTTGGCCTTGTGATTCTAACGAATTCAATGTGAAAACTCTAAATTGATTATTAACATACCATATCGGAACTTGTAGAATCATACGCATTGTGCTGTCCAATTCCATTGGGCTCAACAGCACTACATAGAAATCCTGAAGAAGCGGATGTGCATAGAATTCATTTAAAAAGTCCATTATTGTGTCGGCATGCAATGTGGTCGAACAGACAACGACGTGTTTTTCACTTTGTGCACGATGCGATGAATAGCTGCCGCCAAGTTTTTGCCGTTCCATCCATGTGAATGCCAGTTGCTCAAACTGAATGGTATCAGAACAATGTGCACAGTATCACAGTGTAGTGAATGAGAAAGAGAAAAAAATCGAGTCACTTTGTGATTGTATTTGCAGAACCAAGAGATCGATGCTATTGTTTACAATGTTAAATGTAGGCTAGTCTAGTAAAATAAACACTATACACCATCATAATGTTTACAGCCTCTCATTGAAACCGTGCAAACTTAGACACATTTGTTGCTTCGATAAGTGTCATAGAGCCAGGCAAAATCCACTTTATCGTTGAAACTTGTGAATCTTCTCGTTTATTTCTCGAAAAAAAAAATCATTTGATTCGATCAAGTGATGTGGATTTAGTGCGAGAAACCTCAGATAAAACCAGCCGCGCCAATCGAAAGTACTGCGACTTCGTTTGTCTAATCGATTCATTGGATGACCCTATATGGTCTACCAACAATCAAGTTATATGAGATAAACGTTTTAGTGTGCAATCAATTGAATTGTGTTGTAATCACAAACATTTTCTGCTCTAAGCCAATCGATGGTCATTTGTTCGAAATCACAACCTCTGTCTCGCACATCCACTCTCGTACACATCAACTCGAAACGTCACAGCATAATCAAGAATTAATGCAAGACCATTCCCCCATTCGCAACTCGTATGAGAATTTGGCGAGAGCTGTGCAGGTCACTCTTGCTCGATGAGTGTACAACTGTACATTTAAATTTGCAGTCAGCAATCAGCGGTAATGTACCGTATCGGCAGCAGCAGCAGCAGCAGCGGCTGCATTGATTGCTTTTTGGTTCGATTGACCGGTTCAGCTCGCTTACCTCTCTGGCATACATCATCATTCAAATGTGGGAACGGTTGCGTTTTTTCTACGCAGTTTTCATAGTGTTTAATGACATGTCATCGGTATCTTTGCGAACCGATTTGACCTTTTACATATATTTTAGCTTATATTGGATGCACAAACAAACGTTTGAGCGCTCATTGAAAAATTGTGTGTGGAGCGGTTGATGCCTTGTGTGCACTTTATTGTTTGAATGCAAAGAGCAAATGACAAACATGTAATGGAGTATGTAAACTGAAGTTTGCAATCATGGAAATGACGATGAAACGATTGGGAGACGATGAGTGCGAAACGGTGACAGACATGCACACAGATGGAGTGGGAAGTGTATGCTAACATTATTATTATCATGAATGGGAAACCTGGAAAATCGAATTTCCAATTTGTTTTATATGTATTTATTAGGTATGTTATTTTGATATCAACAACAGATGTCATGACATGCACATTGCAATTTCATCGCATCCCAACAAAAACCCTCTCGAATAATTATCGTTGTAAAATGCAATAAGACAATGCGCCGGCATTAGAATCAATCAAAACCGACTATCCAACTGGTATAATACATAAACCAAATTCTTCCCCTCTCGTTCGCTCATTCGTCTCACATGTGTGTGTATAAGTTCGTTCGTTCGTTTTTTTTTATTTATGCAATCAACTCAGAGAATAAACAGAAAATTGCGAGTGACGTTTTGTGCCAATGTTCAATCGATTATGGTGTGACGAATATTAATTGTGTTTATTTGCTCGCATACAAGAAAGTTTTCTTATGGGATTTCCAAATAATTTGCTCTCCGGCCAAATGAAAAGAGAGATCGAATTCGGGTTTGTGCTGAAATCCGTACGCAAATGACTAGAAGAATAAATTGATCGAGACCGAGACCGGGACCGAGAAAGAGAAAGATCGGATGCTGAAAAGTTGCACATGCATCATGACATTAACCAGACCATTGAAACCACATTTGTAGCAAACAAACTTGCCAACATATACATACACACAGATAGAGAGCGAGCAAACATAGGTATGTTCCAATTTGTATCATCATCGTCGTCGACAATGTCGCGTAGTACCCATAAAATCACGTTAACTTTAGGTTGTTCGAAATGAATGTGTGTATTTACATTTATAATAGTATTGTTTCGTCTATTCATTTTCTTCAATTCACACAGCAGAAAGTGTTGGCGCGATAGGTGGTGGCGTTTGTGTACGCTGCCGAGATAACATCGAAACATTAGCCAATGCCGAGGAAATTTGCAGTGAATCTGTATTCATATTATCAACTCGAAAAATGAGCGCCATTAAATCAATCGTACGTGATTTTCTGGGCGAATGTATGTTATTTACAGAAATAACGCTTGTCATATCACCCAATAAAACACGAAATGCGATGCCACGAAAACAAAAACTAATATTGTGTACAAAAGTGGAAAACGACGGCAGAGCAGCGAATCAAATGAATATTATGAACTAGTCATTTATGGACACATAAATTCTACCAATTAAATGAAAATTGCCAAGATTTTGTAATGTAATGCACATTTTTGCGATGTTTTGTTATTGGCACAACTGATGACCCATAATCTCTGCCGTTAATTGATCACATATGAAATGATTACGCTTGAAGTTACGGTGTGAATGGGAAAAAAACAATATCATTATAAAATAAACTTGAAATGAAAGATTCGTAAACGTATATACAACATTTTTTGCCTAGTTTCGAAGCTTTAAACAAACTCTTGCTGTGCATTTTTCTATTTAATTGGTCACATTAAACGCAAGAAGAATGACCGTCTTGAAATTACTTAATGGATTAACAGTTGCGTTAGAATGCTATACTAATGCGCTTATACGCTTACTACTTTTTCTTATTTATATATGGCCGGAATATTCGTCTCCATTTTCGTTTCCTATAAATTGATATGTCTAACGAAAATATGGCGAACCTTTTGAATAGGGAAGTATAATGAAAAGTCTTCTGGGTGAATGAGAATGCATCACCCATCGATTTTCGCTCGGCTTGTATCAAAAGTATTCATTATCTCAAGACCACGCCCTAATTTCCTGAGAATTTCGATTGTCATTCAATTATCTGTAGCGAATGACATTTAATTTTCTTATGCTCGCGACTCGCAACATGTGAAAATCCCATTACTCCCGATTCGATACGAAAACGGGTTGCGTTTTGTTCGAAAATGAAATTTTCTCTGTCATCGCACAAGGGTTTCGGTAGAATGCGTTTGGCCGCGAACCTAATATAGTCTTTGAAATAAATTGAATTGATAATATAAAATGGAAATGAACTTAAATTAGATCCTAGTTATATTACGCCCCTCGAAAATGTATGTGTGGGTCTATTTGGTGCGTAAGTTCGAAAGCACGCAAAAAAATCTTAAAAAATAATAATCGACGTATAAAAACGAGTGATTGGCATATCGATTGTGTTTGGATTTTATACGTGAACCAACACTACAATTATGACATTGTGTAGTGAATTAACGTAAAAACGAGAGTAAATCGAATAAATTGATGATTTTCAATTGTCTTACCTGTGTGGGCAGTACGATGAGTGCGACGCAAATCATTATAACCATATAAAGCTGTGAAGGCCATATATCCGGTACAAAATCACCATAACCAACGGTTGAAAATGTGACAACTACATAATATGTGCTTTGAAATAGATTCAAATGTCGATGGCCAGCTCTCTGAAAATGCTGAATTCCGCAAACGCTGCAAAACAAACCAAGCACACAAATACACATCCGAAAATATGTATTTGAATTTGAATATTTTGAACACGAAATGACGTCCATTTCAGTTGTGGTCGATGCTATTTCTTTGCGAATCGAATGAATATTGTGTGTTTGTTCATAAGTGAAAGTAAACGGTATTTTACATTTTCCATCCCCCCCCCCCCCTCTCTCTCTCCTAAAACACAACACGTTAGAAGCCGAACTTCTGCAATCTTTTGTCCTGGACAGAATAATGAATACTTTTCAGACGTTTGACGTTTGTGAGTTATGAAAAAGCTTGGTTGGTTCTGGTCCAACTGCATTTTATGCTATTTAATGACTGTTACGTGTATGCCGTCTACAATAAAGCAGCAGCAACACCAGCAACAAGAGACATATGAATATAGAGTTGGCGTTCAATCATCTTTGTGGTGATACCCGGTCTGAACTGTTTTGAACCAGCCACTCGAACGAATGTCGACATTATCGATCACACTCTCTTGAAAAGGATTTCTCGAGACAAAATCAAAGCCAACATCAAAATAAACCCCTAGCCAATGAGCGTGTGAGTGTGTGCCGCTCACACCAAATCGACGTACGGCCAAATTGACACACGAACTATTTCATGGTTCTTGCAAATGAAAAGAGCAAATTCTATGTTAGCAATGAAACGGGCGGTGAGAATTTTTTCGGAACGATTTGACAGAAGTGCGAGAGAGTTCTATGTCTCGATGCTGCTGCTGAGATGGTAAAGCAATTAGTTCAAAGTCAAAACGACATAAAGAATAAAAAAAATGTGTGCCACAAATACAACTTTTACGCATTTACTCCGGAGTAGATAGAAGCGAGGTTTATCATTAGTGTCTGCGTGCATGTGATTTTACGAATTCGGCGAACGCGAATCAGGACAGAATTCATGCTCTAAAGAGCAGAAAATTAATCATTTAATAAATGAACAAAATGAAAAACAAAATTATCATCATCTTCAACGAAGAAGCTGAGTTTCGGTCGTATATGCATTTCGGTGGCGATGTTATTGTTGTGTTCAGATAATGCGGCACACACATATTCTCTATCCATTTTGTCCATAATTTAGTTTAGTTTCGTGCTTTCGGCAGCTCTTCTTCTGTCCTATCGTCATCTCTTTCGTGCGGTCTTCGTTCCATTTGTGCGATTATTTTGTCGCTCGCATTTTTTTCACCGCGATGAAGCTTATTTTTTTGCCCGCTCATGTTTCAGTTGAGCTTCTTCAATGGGACGCGCTAGTCAACATCGATAATCAGTGTTAATTGAATAAACATTAGGAAAAGTGAACGAAATTATGCGCTAAAAAAGGTTAATGCCCAAAAACTGAATGAATACATGATTACACTGAGACAACTGTCAGTACAAAGATGTCAAATGCTTCATTTATACAGTGAAAAGGAAGAATCTTACTGTGTTTGTACAATAGTTATCAGAACTACGGTAGAAATATCACAGTAAGATTCCCCTTTTCACTAAACAAGCGCAACTTTTGATATCTTTATGCTGACAGTTGTCTCAGTGTAATGACAGGCATTTTGATCAATCAACTTTGGTCACACGCACCCGCACCAACATCATTACCCATTAATGTCCCTCTGTTTCATTAATTCTTTTCCGTTTTCCATCACACACATACACGCGCAAACATTATTTGGACAATTGATCGATTCATTTCGTCAAAGAGTGATAGATCACCGTCACTGTTATCAATACAAAGCGTGATTGCGGCTAATTCACCTGGTAAAAACTAAACATAATAGCGTAGCCGATAATATTGTCAATTGCTGTGATAATGCTGATTGTGACTTCTGCATTGCTCGATGAAGGTCGTTCTGTGTGGAGGAAAATAGAGACCAACATTATAGTCATCAGACAGTCAAGGTTGCGCCAAACAATACACATGTGCGTGCACTTTTTTTCCTGAAGATTTTTTTTTTCTCATTAATTCAGAGTTCTTCATACTTACAAACATATTCTCCAGCGATCGTTTGGCAAGCCAACAATTTAAAAATATTGGAATGAATAGATTTCGCAATGGCGGCCATAATAGCTAAAAGTGAGGATGACAGAGAGATTATTAAATGTTCACGCTTTTTTAATACATCCATGTCCGCCAATAAGACGCAAGAAAGGGAATTTAATTTATTTTGTAGTGAAAGCTAAGATGTGCGCATACCGTTAATGTAAATGGCACCGTTGTCACCAATTCTAATATAAAATGAAATGATAGAATTTGTTGCCAAATATTTCCCTGGAATGAGAAGAAAATGGAATACAAACAATGGCATGAATAAGATACTAAAGAAAAGGTACAAAATGTGTAGAGCGGTATGATTAAATTTGGGCACATATGTAAATTGGTTCATTATGCCAAACTTTTTGATGGGGTGTATGGACAAGCCAGAGCCATGAACAGACATAAAAGAAAAAACTTCGATCCAACTTTCATTTGACTCAATATAAAATAAAACAAATATTATGTTTTCCAAAGAATCGCAGTATGGCCCGTTGTTGAGACTACTTGAACAAGGTGACATGTCGAGCGGCTCGACGACAACGAGCCAACTAGAGCAAGGAGGATGAGTGAGAGCGAACAAAGTGGAACGCTAGAAGTAACGGGAGAGCTGATTTTCCGTTCTACCCATCAAATGAAGAGGCCTTTCGCGATGGTGTGAAAATAAAACATCTTAAAATCGAAATTCAAATATAGACAGTCGCCATGTTTTTCAGTTCAGACCTTTCTTCATTGGACTTTTTTTGAATTTCATGGCGAAAAATGTGTCACATTCAGACAAAAATGTTGACGGGCAAAATCAGTGGGTGTGGTAAAAGCCAAACGATAGAAATATTGTCAATTTTCTTCGGTAAATGAGTTGATTTACCGTAAAAGCCTAGTTTGAATTTAATTTAACCTGAGCTTTTTGGCTTGCGTCGCAGGGAAAACCAGTCACACACCACTTCCAGTCAAGCGGCATTACGCGAAAGATTCGTCGATCAACATGACAAAAAAGAATAAATTGATGAAATATGGTGCGCGTCTTCTAGAGCTGCACAATTAAGTACATTTATTGTATTCTTCAATTTTCAAGGCGCATTTCCAGACCATAAATTTTCGAGTCGGAATATGAAATCGCACGAAGCATCCGGGAAGCTGTGTTTTTTCGCTTGAAATCATCCGACCGTTGTTTTTACAATTTATCTTCGTATTTTTTCGCAAAAGTAAATGTCGTTCAAACAGCTAGAGTCCAGTATATTTATGACATATACTTGGCCAGAAAAGCTATCCGGTGCAAGGAAATTGTTGCTTTCCATATTCGAGTAAAAGTAATTATTTTACCTTGGAAATATCCTTGAAAATCCTGAGTCAAATCAGGTCACAATTGATTTATTTGTTTACTTTTTTCATTATTTTAAAAAGTATTTTGATTTTAATCACTCCAACGAATTATGCCCGAAATCCGAAGGATTCGAACACTGCGCGACATCACAAATCTTTTAGTTCCACTACTTACCGCTACCGTGCATAATACAAAATTAATTAAATAGCAGGCGCTGTTTGCATGTAACCTTTACTAAAGGCGCGAGTGTATGCCGAGATTCGAGATTAAATATACATACAGATAACGTGTTCTGGTTGATGAGTGAACGACTTTGCACATCCAATGAATTCATCAATAATATTGATTCAATATCACGTAAATTCATTTCATTGAATGAGTCAGGATTGAATTCAAATTATCGTGTTCCCTTTTTTTGTTGCAACGAGAGATTGATTGAATTAATATTAAAATTGGTGAGCTTGCGTTGGAACAAATGGAAAAGTCGTGATGCAGAAAAAAAGCAGCAGCTTTCGATTTTATAAGCACATCATTTTTTTCTATTCCAATATTATCATGGATTATAAAGAAATCATCTTGTAATCGCTCAGAACGAAATGGTGAATTAATTTTCAATTGGCATTCGAACGGCGCCAACATGAATGAATTGCACTTACCTTATACCCAAGATATGTTAATAACATCGCTTCAGTTAATGATATTAATGCTAATACTAATTGTACTGCCCATAATTCAGTTGGCCGACTGACAAATAAAATGGCGTCCCAGTTGATGATTGGCCGCTCTTGAAACTCTTCTTCCGTCAGTGTCGATGATTCAATAAACTCCGTTTTATTACCAGGCGTACAACCGAAACTAAGAATGAACAACGATAAAAATATTTGTAGTTTGGCACAAAAATATATGTCATGGCATAATTGCAACATTTGATCACATTTGTGTTCAAAAATTATAAAACGATGAAAATTCTATAAAATCCAAAAGCATCTTTGCCCGGGTATTGCCATATTATATCGCATGTGTGATAAATAAAAAACTCAAATAACCATTTCCATTCGAAATGGACAATCACAAAATACACTTGCACGAAATGTATAGCAAGTATGTGCATGTGTCTTTGCATCAAGTTCATTGGATGTTCATAATGGTGAAGACTCTTATCGTTTGGCCATTATGCAACGATAAACCCGTAATGGACACACATGTATATAACCCAGCATACCCAACCATCGACGAAAGTGAACGAGTTTTCAAAAAAAAAAAAAAAAAAAATGAAACACAAGAAAAAACAGATGAAAATGAGGAAAAATATATAGAAGAAGAAAAATAAAAGGAATGAGAAGAAGAGACAAAGGAGAAGAACCGAGAAACAGACGAAGATGCTCCAAAAAAATGTGAAAGAAAAATTCAAAATACTCACCAAGTGGAATATGTCGGGTCTAAATCGGTTACAACTCGAATAATATACAATACGCATGTAAGTAATTTGAAAAATAAGTTTGCAATTCGTATTCGTAGACCTGTTAAAAAGCAGAAAATGTCGATGTGTCCCAGCAGCATAACAAAACGTTTCCATATTCGGAGGGTGCAAATAAATGGCGACGACAACACGAGCAGCGAACAAATTCACAAGAGAATAAAAGAATGTATCATTTGATTTCATGATCACAGTTCGATATTGACAAGCCGAGCACACGCATAGCTGTGCACCGTGTATACTCGGTAAAGTAAAAATGCAAATATTTATACCGGCATTTTCATTCCAATGCAATGACAAATTCCAACTTACTTGATCTCTGATTTTTTATAAAATAAAGTTGTAGTCTTTCCTTAAATGTATTTTCATTGACATAATACTCCACTCGAACTCTGCAATGGGAAAAAAATGGACGAGGATTTAGAGTTTGCATCTTTTTGGTTCATCAATGAACGGCCTCAAATTGACTTAAATCGAATCAATTGAATTGAAAGTTAAATGAAGTAAAATCTTTGTTTAATCATTCAGTTTAAGCCGTCACATATTGTTTTTCAGTTCGTTTGCGCCATCCAACTTCCTACCAAACTTCAAACTTGTGCAGACTTTTTACTCATTTTAATGCATTTTAGACTTTACCTGATCTCATAAATATGTAAAAGTCTTGTCAAACTTCTCGATTGTTCCCTTGAAAACGCTTAAGCAAAACTGTTTATCAATTCAACCAGATATAAATGGCTGCATGATATTGGGTTCTAGTAAAAATATCTTCGTAAAATATCTACTAAAGGCACATTTCTGGTCGCAATATGCTTGGTTTGTTTGTTTTATTAAATATTCATAAAACGATTGTACACATTGACATTTCGCAGGAACATGTTGCGTGTGTGCTCTCTTGCAAAACCAAATCATTTCGCACATTTTGGATAAAAGCTGATTTTTCGTGTGAATCTCAAATTCCATTGAGCAAAAGAAAAAAAAAATGAACAAAACAGCTAAACTTAGATCGTAAAAGTGTGACTAGAGGAATAAAAAGTTTTTACACCGCATGCTTCTTGTTTTCCAACCAAGAGCACTTTACGCTCGTGTCGTCAACTGATTTTGTATTTTCGAATATAGTTTATAAAGTAGAAAATAGTTGATCCGAAAAGAACTCTCAATCCTTTTCATATCATTCCGGTCACATACATTTCGTGTCATCGATAAATTTCCGTTTTGTCTACCGTCCAATGCCCATGCCGCTTGGAAAAGCATATTTGTTCGGTTATTGTTTCTTCTTCAAGAAGCTAGAAATATAAAATTTGTCGTACACTTAAACAAATATATGTGGCCCGCACTGTTGATCCACTCTTTATACCATTTCACATCATCAAATCCAATCAAACAATAATCTAATATTCATTGATTCTATATTCAATGATTCATTTGAAAGAATTATATGGGTCAACGTGTACGCACGTTTGTTATAGAAACACAACGCTCAACTAAACAAAACGAGAATGTGGTGAACACGCATCAAAAACATCTTTCGCCACACGCATACTCCATCTATTTTGGTCCTCGTAAAAAAGGTAGGTCAATTTAGAGAAAAAAGGCAGCAAACGAGATAAATGAAAAATCACATTTCAAATCATGGGAATGGGGAACGAGGTTGGGGAACTACCAACATTGTCTAGCCGATAATCTGCTTTTGGCCCACACACACAAGTGTTTCCATCAATTTTGAAATCCTCTTGATATTTCACTATATCACTTTCACCCCGCATATAATTCAACATCAATACTAATTGATTCCGTGTCTAGTATATTACCATTTAAATCGCGCATTTAAAAATCAATTCTCCGATTTCTGAATAGCCACAAGTTCCATGGTCATAATGTTGACTGAATTGACATATGTATTGGTTATGCCACAATTTAAACCGAATTCGACCCAATTTTTTCGTTACTAATGTTTGAAATTGATGGATTTAGATGTTAAAAATGGATTCGGATGAATAGAAATCTGGATGGGAACGAAACCGTCACTTTTCCATCGGAAATAATTGTTTCCATTTCATGAGCACCAACCATGTCGATGACGTCCCATTTGGCCAAAAAGGTCAAAAGTGCTTTTCGTGAGAATATCCCAAATTATCTACATAATATTACACAAATATGCCAACGTTTATGATTAAAATATTGCGTTAACAGAATTCATATTATTTCGGTAGATTCTGGTAACAATCGATGTTGAAAAAAAATCGAATCTTTTGCGAAAGCAATGAAAGCGCATCAATGAGCTTTCTAGAGTATAATGATGACGTTCCTTGTCATTTTGTTGGGTCGTTTTGTGTAGCCGTCATTGTTGGTTGAATGAAAATGTTCTCGATATGCTAATGATGATAACAATGAAGAAAAAAAAAATGTTATGCGTTCCATAGGCCCCATTCGAAATATTTCGACCTTTACAAAAATGTATTGAAAACTCAAGTGTCTGCTAAACAATATTCTTACTTTTTTGTTTTTTCTCTCTCTTTTACTTTCTATTCATTTAGATGGTTGCTGTCACTGCATAAACAAAAATCAAGAATGAAACGCCGTGTGTTTGTCACAAGATGAATGAAAAGCATGTTGAGCACACATTTACAAAAAAGAGGCCGAGAGAATGAGGAGCCGAATTTTTTTTGCCCGGTCGGTATGCAATCGGCTTGCTCGTCATTCAAAAAGCGCTTTACAAAATGTCATTGTTGTATATCGTTTTCGGTAGATAGATTGTGTTGCTGCCACCGATTATTGCTACTTCCTGTAGGTTTTCGGCTCTTTTAGGCTTTACGCTGTGTGCTTGCCAAATTTCAAGTGCCTTTCACTGATATATAGACATATAAGATAACATCGATGACATGATACCATCATATGCTGCTACACAAAATATTTTTTTAAGTGAGCCTTTCAAACATATTCAAATGATTTACGTGTATTTGAACTCCATTTGATCGTTGCTTGAATGTTATTCATCCGCCGAACACGTATTTACATTGTGAAGTTCGTGCTCAGCATATGATACTGCGCATCGCATCACATTGTTGCTGCTTCTTTTTCAAGGACACGAAGCGAACTATCATAATATGTTTTCAAGGCGAGATAAAGATGAGAAAGTCAAGTTTTCGAGCAAACAAACGAATAAGAATGTTTCACACATGCTAATACACCGCATTAAGGCTAATCAAACTCCGACTTAGTTGATGTACATTCAATCTAGACCGGCGATTTTTTTTGCAAATATTCAACATTAACACCATTTGAGCACCCTGCATTTTCACATGCCAACACTCTGGCTTGCCTGTCGCATTTTGGCATGAGATCCACTCAAAATTCCGTCCAAATGTGATGTGCCAGCATTCAACAATCTGTCTGGCATTTGAGATTGCGCTCAACAAAAGATAAGATCTCAATGGAAACTATGTCTGGCATTTGTGTGGCATGCTTTCGAGTAATACTCTCCTGTTTTCACACATTTGAATCGCAATTACTTTTGTTTTTACGATGCTTGTTTTGTAATAAGAGACTCGGGATTTATTATGACATAGAATCGATACGAAAGTAGATAATGCGGTTGGAAATGGATTTTTACACATCAATTGTGTTCCATTTACTAACAGTAGACGACAATTTGAAAATTCACTCGATGCGGTATGACATTGAAGGTGTATTTACAAATCGTGTCATTGGTATGATATTACATTCATTATCTATATAATTGTTATTGCGCAATGTCGTCTTTGGGAGTGTAGAATAATTTATTGCATACGATATATGCATTGATAATATCAAATTGCTGTCGCATTTTACGATAGGAACTTGGGCGCCTCCGGCAGATTCACCCATGAATTATTGAATGATCAACACTCAATATATGAGCATTGAAAACCCTCTGTTATTACTCCCATCTAAAATTTTCAAATCTGCAGAGTAAATAATCCTTTAACTTGAAACATATAATATAAAATTGAAAGGAAGTGACAGCTGCAAAATCAATCCGATTTACTCACACAAACGCGCGAGTTTCCCGTGCTGACATACGATTTCAGGAGATTTGAAAAACTCAACAAATCCAAATTGTGAACGACAAATCCGTCGTTCCGAAACAATCGATTTATTCAATGATTAATGAAGACGGATTGAAATGATAACTGTTTTGGATAAAATGTTTGTCCCGTTATACGCGTATTTATTCAAGAGTTTATGTATGTTTTGAATGTGCTGCATACGACAGTCCTAGTGACAGTATGTCTTTAAAATGCCATTGGAATCGTATGGAATGTCATTTCGGCGAATATTTTGGTATTTTTAGTGCTTAGCATTTGGTGTTGACACATGAATTTAATTCATTATCACCTAAAAATCGTCATCTTCTGTAATTTTCCTAATTGCCGATGGTGTCAGAGAAAAAAAAGGTTCTCATTATAACTTAAAGTTTATGGCGAATTCACTATGTTCTCTGTCTCGTTTATAGTATATATATAGATTTTTGTAGCAGCCCAAGAGCTCGGGATTAATGTACCTGCATATAATATTCCCCAAAGTGGGATTACATAAAAATGAAACATGTTGGAGCAAAAAAAATTACACAGAAAAGCGTTCCGCACGTTCTTTTCCATACGGTGTCACTGTTTCGGTTCGAGAACATCGATTAAAATCATGTCAAGTCATCATACATCATTTATTTTGTAGGCATTATTGCTCTAGTATTCAATCTATAATATGATTTATTAAAAATACAATTAATCGCTGACATCGATCCCGACAAACTGCTTGCGTATTGAAAAATATGAAAAATGATCGATATAGCAATACAAAATCAACGGCCCAAGAGCATGGCGCTTTGTCTATTTCTACCAACTGTATAACATCCAACAAAGACATTTTTCGACAAATGCAAAACAACAACAGTCACATATTAAATTCTTGCGGTTGGCTGTGTCCCATGTGACATCCGATACAGCGAAAATCGTATTTGAATTTTTGTGAAGTACTCAGACACACACATATGTATAGAGGCTTCAAACGTGAGACGCTCAGGGATTTGTTGGAAAATATCGTAAGGAAACGGCTAAAACAGCTACCGAGTCGAATGACCATGTCCCTTCAATTGCTTTTTTTTTTTCTTTTTTGTCAGGAAAAAAGAGTGCATTAAGCTTCCTTAAAAACTGAATCTTTTCTGATCCATACAGTTTATATTAGTGTTGTTATTCATTTTCTTAAATCTATTGACAATTTTAATAATTCTCTGATTGATTTAAACATAATTTACAATTACAAAAATAGAATTTCCTTCTCATTTTTCTATCCTTGACACGACCAGCCTCTCTAATTTCTATATCGCTTAGTAACACAAACCAAATGCACATTTCTCCGTTACGTGAAAGGTGTAAATAGCGGTGTCGCGCCCAACAAAAAGCTGCAGATTAAAAACCAGCATTCGCTACCCGAATTGCCTTGTTCGTTCATTTTGAAGCTAGCTTTCGCATAATTGCCATTGAAAGAAAATAATGTATAGTGCACCAATTTTCTGATAGGCGCCAACGATTTCAAACCAACCAAAACGCCCATTAATTTATCAAATAAAATTACTGCATTTTTCATATCAAAAGCCGAATCAAAAGCTATTGGTGTAATTCGTGTTCGGGTAAAATTATCGTTCATATTCTGGAGCAAATGAAAAATAATGGGATAAAATAAACGGTTGAACGAGCGCGCTTAAAATCCTCTCAAAATTATAATTTCAATGATTTCATACAGAAAACCATTCATTTTTCCAAACTTTGTAAAACCGCAACACTCGTCGTTTTATTTGATGATTGATGTAGTTCGGCCACAAATTGAAAAATTCGAAAGCTAAATCTATCGAGTATGTACATTTGAAATAACACAATCATTCTCGCCTCTTCCCGATAGAAATGGCATCAATGATTGGGTCAGTTTGAACTTATTACATTTGATAATAACATGGAACAAAAGTCTTCATGATCAATTGTATAATCAAAAATTTGATGGGTTTGATATTTAAAATACCAGCACAAACCGGGAAACTGAGAAGAAATTCAAATGATTCGTGCAAAAAATTATATGGCCAAAACAATTTGGAATATAAAGTAGGCCATTCGTGCGTTGCATTGTATATTACACAGTTTTTTCTAATTTGAATCGCAAGAATCGAATAAATATTGGGCGAAACCTTTATTGAAAATGTCGAAACAACATATAAATAAAAATGTCGAAACAACATGTAAATAGATATCGGTTTTCATATCGGAAATATTTTGTTCCTACTCAATTTAACTGCTCTATTATTTATAGTGCCTTTCTATCAATCCCCTCGTGAATTACTCGCTGACGCAATGCGACTCTCTCTCTCTCTCTCTCTCTTTTTTGGTTTTCCATATTAAAAATTCCACTGATGATTATTTTTTTTTCGCGTCTTCGGTCGAAAATGTCATTATCATGAGCAGTGGGCATACAAAGTCCATGCAAAACGTGGACTACTGCTGAATACAAAAAATGAAAAGAAACGAGGAGTCAAGGAAGTAGGAAGAAAGTCAATAAAATCATAAATTATGCTAAATGCTTTGCTCGCCATCATTTTTTAACTCGAAAAATGAATAAATACCCTTGAAAATATATTTGAAGGACAATAAATTACTTCTGCGTAACACTGGAGAAGGGAAACGCGCAACGTTTACTATCCATTCGTACAGAAATTATGATATTGTTTCCTGTCGATAATTGGAAGCGATAAGGATTTTCAATGATGTGTTGCGTAAGAATTTGTTCAATGGGCGATTTAAAAATAACCAGAATAATTAGTTGATAGTTTTGATGAAGAAACTTTAAATTCTGGCATTCTCCAACATTAGCATGCAATTGTTCTACATTTTGTTCACATTTGCTAATGAACAATGAATGTCTGCAATGTCTTTGCACTTTTGTTGTACTTGAAGTTGTACGAAAGTTTGCAATCAGCCCCGAATCATCTTGTCGACGCATGTTCGAACATTTTAAAGTCCCAGTTCAAGATCAAAATCTGAAGAAAAGTTCACTATCAAATATTCGTGGTGAATATAGGCATGGTCTGAAAATGGTAATTATGCCCAGGATTTACATATTAAGACCAACTTAATCAAGATTCAGTCGTTTCAATCAGACGTGGCAAAGTGTGGGCATGCATTTTCAGAGTCCGCTTACTAAAATGGCAATGATTTTAATCACAAAGCAACCAACTTTGACATTTCAATTACCTAATAATGTCCTTTATCTAAACGGATCTCTCTTTTAATCAGTATTTTTGGAGGAAAAATAAAATGATCATTTGTACCTTTTTGATGAGAGTTTTCGAAAATTACAATGTTTCATACGAAACTTTCAGAACGACAATCGATATTTTGAGAAAAGCAAAGCTCACAGCTGCATTCGAATGTTGATATTCACGCTCAGTCCCTAGCCGTGGGTTTATTATAAGCATAAATGCTGAATGATAAATGATTAAATATTTAGTATTGGCAACTTCTACCTCAAATAGACGATCAAAATAGCAAAAGCAAACTAATTAGATTGAAAACTGATCAGACTGTAAATAGGTCAGTTTTCCATTAGAGTTCTCGGTTGACCTTTTCAAATGCTCGATTGTGATGTTGTGAAATTTTCCGAGGCAAACCCAATTCCAAATGTCTATCTTCGTACATTGTTGTATAGATGTTGTTATAATGAATGTTTCATTCGCGAAAAGCGAAGAAAAATGCCAACCATTTTGATAATCTATTTTTATCAACCCGTACCGGTGTGGTTGCTTTGTTCCACTGAGAAGTTGATTGAAACAAAATTGGTATGAGGCATGTAAAAACTGATAGACGAAGAACTGCACGTGTATTGCAGCACAAGAAATATTCTAGCCCGCAATGTGTGCATGTTCGTTATTGGAACTCGTATGTCTTGCCTTAGCGTTACACTATCGATATCGTCGTTTTATTCCGTACAAATTTTACAAATATCACGAATAGTTTTAATATTGATCTTTGAACGTCAATAAATACAGCGCAAACACTTCCAACAACATTCAAAGAATAACCAGCGTGCGATGGTGTACGGGAAATTTTGGGGTTTCAGATAAATTTGTGAATTGTGTTGTATCTTCCGTGTGTCGATTAATTTGCCACCGCAGAAAGTTTGAATCCCAATACGGGAAATTCAATTTGCATATGTAAAAGTCATTAGTGATATGTATGTCTAGAGCTTTCAGTCCTAAATGACTAATGGTAAATTTTATTCTATTGAATTGAGAGAGAAGGATAAAATAGATGGTAAAATACACATGAGCACATTGATTAGGAATCGGATTTTCTTTGGCACTGGATTTGCAAGGCAAATCCATTGCGAAAGCTGAAAATATTGAATCCAAGCTGAGTGAGCAGTAGTTAAATTTTAAGGGTGGAACGTTATGCAAATGGACCCTGATTGTTTGCGCTCCATATTCATTGAATAATCTTTTATCTCGGAATATGACATGTATTGTATATATGGATGGATGCAACGTAATATAAGAGTATTTTCATTTGGAGATATTTTTCTAATTAAAGAGAGTTTCGTTTTGATTTATGAATAAATGAATGAAATTGGAATTGTATATTTCGGCCATTGTCTGAAGTTTCTTGATGTATTTGATCTTGCACTTTGTTTTAAATTTGCAATTAGATTGCTGTTGCATCTTATTAAATTCACGAAAATGCGAAGTGGAATGTATAAACAGTTGGTCGTTCGGTGATGGGCGACCAGACCATCGGTATCTTTATGCAAACTTCGTGTCATCTCAAGCAACAACGAAATTAAGCTTCATTTGGTGCTTGTCTTATTAAATTTGCTTTAATTTGACTAATCAATTTCATTGCCGAATCACAGAGAAAAATCTCGGAATTTTGCCAGAAAATAACCAATTAAAAAGTTTAACTGGAAGCAACCGGGCGCTTAGCTCAAATTGAATGAATGGAAGTGTTAGTTTGTGCAAAGACATAATGAGTACTTGACTCGCAACACGCTCGCACAAAAGCTCTTGTTTAAAGTCAAAGCAAACAAATTGATTGAACTATGATAGACAATTTGTTCAAAAGACTTTTCTCTGTGCGCCATTTGCTGGAAATGATTGGCCTGAAGTGAAAATGAAAATGTTAGAGAAAGAGCTGCACGAAAAGTAAAACCCATACGATAACTTTTTCTTCCTTGATTTCTTATGACCGCTGAATCAGCGCAGCAGCGGCGTTGAATTTCGCACAAATTAGCTGGTTTTTTGTCAGTTTTTCTCTGTTCCTTTTTATTCTCTTCTTCTCTCTACCAAATTTTCCCACTTTAATCGTCCTTTTTTGATCAACTCTTTAACCAACTGAGGCAGCACCACAAATCATCAATGCTAGTGAATAAAGTCTAATGTGCGTGTGTGTGTATGATCGAAAGTTAGTCGATGAAAAAGAAGATATGCGTTAAACTTAATCGACCAAAAGTGGAAATATCCAAATGCGAGGTCGTCATATTTGCAATAATAAAGAAAAATATTTCGAGTATTTGGTAATATAAGTTGAGAAACACTTCTCCCTTCAGTCAATTATTCACTTTCAGTTTGTCTACTTTCACCTTTCCAAATGCTCTCATTATGCTTTCTCTCATTCTTTCTCTCCATTTTTGCTTGCCGTCATCACATTCATTTCTCGACCCAAGCAATTTTTGCGGTAATTTTCTCGACCATTTCCAATTTGGTTTTTGTTCGCCGTCGATTTTTGTGTGCTTTCTTTTGTTAATAATGTATATTTTTCTCTCTGATGCCATTCGTGTTTTTTGTGTGTGTTGAAGCGAGCACTTCAACGCAAAAGGTCGTCCTCTATGAATCGAATTAGCAGTGGAATGTGAATAGATTGATATGATTCGTAACGGGTGCTGCTGCTACTTCTTTACGCTACTACGAAGTTTGTGCCACTGATGTAGCCATTATTATTTGAAGACCATTTGTGATTCAGCAAAGGTGATTGTGCCACAATGGTTTTTCATCAGTTGTCATATAAGTTATGATTTGTTTTGTCTACTTCGTGCATGATTGCTATTTATTGCTCAAGTTGCTCTATTTTATGCTTTCACATCTGTCGAATGCGGACCGACAAACTTTTCTCAGTGTGTGTATGTGTGTGTGTGTGCGTTCAAAGCATTCATGTGACATGTCTGCTCATGTTTAAATAATACAAACTATGCGCCCTGTTGCAGCGAGAAAAAACAAGACAGCTTCTATATATTTGTTTAAATGTCATCTCAAAGGTATTTCCATAGCTTTGCGTATGTAGAATCACAGCCATATTGGGGATGAAAAATAAAGTGAATATTACATATGTGCGTGTGTGTTGCAGGCGCATATGAATCCGGTTTTCTGTTTATAATTCACTCTCGATGAAGCTTTCCCATTCACCTTTTGTTAACATGTCTCAAACATAAGTGTTTGTATTTTATTCAATTTGCACGCTGCATGTTCACATGCAATATATGGAAGGATTCGCAAAAAAATGCTTGATGCGGATGTTTTTTTGTTTCTGAAATTTTCGCTATGGATCGATATTGCGCAAAATTGTGTTGACATTTTTGTTTTTTGCACATTGTCGATGCAAATGAAAACATGTTGAGCCATTGCCATCCATTGGATTCGCATGAGACCCTGTAGACATATTTCAATGTTTCTCATGAATGGCAAATGTACATAGAGAGCGCATTCGAAAATGGCCCTTTACCAATTTGTCGGTCAATAGTTGGAAAATGGACATGTACCTAAATGAAACCATCAACAAAATTACATAAAAAAACATACACAACAGATATCCGCTTCATCGTTATCAAATAGATAAAACCAAATCGTGTAGGTCGTTGATCCAATTCATCTTTTTGTTTGGGAATATGCTCACATTCTGAAATATATTGCTATTGCATTCCATTCTCGACAATCTATCAAGTCATCAGCATCATCATCGGCATGTTAACGCACAATCAATTCTTACACTCGAACCAAGCCGAAACAAATCGAATTTTTTGGAAAAAAGCCACAAAGAAACGTGATTCAAAATGAAGTATATGAAAAAAAAAAACCAATGAACCAAGTGAAAGTCACTCATTTGATAGTGAATTCCCAATTCAATCCCACTTTGGTTTTCAAGGCACACACGTGTACGACAAACCATTTTTTTTTTTTTGAGTACGACTCGTGTATTTTTTTTTTGGCTTGCTTCAGTGAAACGATGGACCGAGAACGAGAATATCATAAAACATTATTCGCCAAATATTTTTCGCCTTTGTGCGAAACATTTTTGAATCTACAACCTTATATATTAAGTGACTCATGTAATAGCTGGTCGATTGGTATGTTCATGTGAAGGAAACGTTTTTATTCATTATAAATTTCAGATTTGGTTAACGGCGCGTTCGAGCCAAAGAACGGGAGGGACACTGTTATGGAATCTTTTAAGAGAAAGGCCCAAGAATGCGGAGCATAAATTTTTCATATGAAGCAATCAGTTGATTGCCATGGTCAAAACAGCATGAAAAGCACCAAATATTAATCGAACTAACATCAATAACGATGTCAATATTTGTGCACACCAATAGTACATATCTCGAATTCAATGAATTTGTGTTGTACAAATAAATTAAATGATTGGACTTGAGAATAAAAACCGTTTGATTGCGATTGTGTTGAATTAACAAAATTCTCAAGTGATGAAAAAGCAAATCGAGCAAAAAAAAAACCTGCACACGTCGACAAATTGCCACGGATGTCACGTGAATGAATGCGCACTTATATGAACACACATAGTAAAACAGCTGACGCTTTGTTTCTGATTTATACTTTCGACATTTTAATGGCCTGTTGATGCCACAATGAATCAAAACCAACGCTTGTTTATCCATAATTGTGTACATTTCAGATTACATATGTCGAAAGCGAGTGAATGCTGTAATCATACGTATGGTTATTATACGATAGCCTAGTATATGCATCCAGATAAGAATGGAGAGAGAGAGAGAGAGTGAGAGAGGCGGCTGAGTCTATCGAAAACAGTAACTAAATGAATTATTACAATATAATATGGTGATGATGTATTTGCCAACAGCAAAAGCAAAAGTGCTGTCACATAAACTTAGCCAATAAGCTTCCCATGTGAAAATAAAGCGACTGGCTAATTTGGGACATAGTTGGCTGACTATGATTGACTTTTTTCAGTGCAAAAAGTACTTGTTAATCGATTATAGTTGACTTCAGTTAACATGTAAGCAGTTAACTGCAATCGTCTTTAGTTGCCTAATTTGGAACCGTCGGCTTTGATTGGTTTTCATACAAAATCAACATAGTCAGTCAGTCAGTCAGTCACTTAATTTTCACACGGGTTTGTTAATAATGAACTAAATCAATAATTGAGTCCCCAACCGACATTGTGCGGTAGCTTTTTAAAAGCTTCAAGCCTCGGGCTATTTGGATGTCGGTAATATTCCTTGTTTCAGCAAATAAATATCACCCATTTGCCGTTTTCACACTAAAAATGCAAGTTTTGGCTATTTGATATTTACTATTCGCTTTTGTTGTGGTTTTATTTAGCTTTGCTTGACGCGCGAATGTGTTGAATGAATCAAATGCACTCAATGACAAAAAGTTCAGTAAACAACATCATCCTGACTATTTAAGTGTGTTGGCGTGTTAAAATCATACAACAGGACACGCAAATTTATGAGTGTCTTGTACAGAGTGTCTGATTGATAACAACATCCACTGTCCGTGTGCATCATAGACATTTCCAACGTTAATGATAGAAATGCTTTGATGTGCTTGGCATAAGAATACGGTGTCTTAAGTGCACAACAATTCATGGATACTATGTACGAGCTAAGCGAATTTGCAAATCACTCGGGCGGATGTGCAAATGCATGGTTACACATTCATATATGAATCATCTGCTGGCTGCCACAATTATGCAAACACATTAAAATATGAATTCCAAATGAAACTCTAAAAGCATTTTCTTTTTGATGTACGTCATCATCCAACATATGCACGCTTGTGGGAGACAAGCGGAAGACCCAATTAGTATGGCATACTTGCGCTCGAAGAAGTATGTCGTGCACTCAAATTCATTATTTGCATATCATCATCCGACAAATTCGCACAATTTACGATGTAATTAAATGTTGACGGTGCCATCGTCTCTTTCTGTCCTTGCCCATCTTTCTCTCGCTCTGGCATTGCAACGTATCTGCCTGTTTGTCTACCTGCTTTCCCTATGATAAATGCTAATTTACGATATTGATGCAAAAGTTATTGCCATTTTATCTTAAGATCTTTAAAAAGTCGAAAATTTTAAACGTTGATGTAATGAATGACAATAATTGCCGTAAGAGTTTGCTATTGACTTTTAAGTCACAAAAGCAGAGGACTGGTCGTTAAATACCAGAATTGAAACCAATATAAATGTATACATAATCAATAGGATTTTAAAAATAATTTCTGGGTCACTAGCTCTTATGCTGTATCTGACAATAATTATTCGACTTTGTCACATTCAAAAGCCTTTTTATGTTTCAACAACCAAGCGTCCTTTTTGAACAATTACAACAAATACGTAATTTTTTTCAGAATGTAGAAGAAATTACACAAAAATCTCTGCAAAATTCCTAAATTTAATTGGTTTACTAGAAAATGAACTAAATTTTATTTGGTTAAAAATTATAGTATGTGTATACACATTGTGTATAAAGCTATATGCACTTTGCGATAGTACCTTGGTATTTTATCATATGAATCCCATGAAGTAAGACAATTGTACGACGAGTATTTACTTGAACTCGCCATATTACACAGTAAATTTTCCATTTGATATTTGTTTGCGTCTCACTTTATTTTGCCAATTCAAATATGCGCTCGCATTCAATGCAGAAGTAAACGCTTCGAATTTAGCCGTTAGCACCATTTCCAGCATAATTTCAACACCGGGCACCAGCAGACGCTTTTCGGCATACCTCCTACCAAGTTTGATCTATCTCACTCCCAATCTTTTTTTGCTTACTGTTTCTTTTTTTACGTTCTCTATTTATCTATCCACACTTCTGTCTGTGCGTCTTTCGTTTCAAATTATTCACTTTCGCATTGCGATCACTTTTATTTGTTCTTTTTGAACACTTCCTCCTAATTTACATTTTTCCACATAATTTTATTCATTATTTATTTCGTTTTGTGTTTGTTATTGAATTAATATTGTCTCGTTATTATAAATTGTACAATATTCTCCATATGATATATACATTATACATTTATTTTTTTTTTCTTTGTATCACCGTTTATTGCACTTATTCTTTATTCTATTATCATTTCTAACTTTTCAATAAATTTTTTTTATTAAATTTGCACCGTCAATGTAAATATGGGGGAAAAAAGAACGGTAAACTTAGCGTTTCGAAAAATGAAATGCACAACGATGTCGGCCATAACACACCCAACTTCAGAAACTGTGCGATGCGAACAATTTGATGAAGACGTTTCGAATGTGTACAAATGTACACTCAACAAAAAGGCAAAAATTTTTTGGGGAAACTTCATAGACGCAGAGCATGTCGGAAACGTAACGCAAATATTTAGCGACATTCAATTTTGGTTGTTCTATTCTCCAAATCCAAGATCCTCTTCTCCGATAAAGTTTTGGCATCTTCTATTTCCTCCCCAAGATTGTGTGTATTCTTATTGATATCTTCCCAACTTTGGTAGCAGTTTTGGTATTTGTTCGGATAGAGAAGCGACGATCGACATCGAATTGGTATATTGTACGTTGAAACCGATACAATTCGCCAGTTGAATTAATTGAGTGAGTGTCGCGGTAGCGACGCATCATATATTTATTCAAATATGCAAACAACTTGTGCACAAAAGTGCTACAAATAAATGCAAAGCTATTCATTATATGTGAAGTTTGGATCTTTCATGACGAAGCCGCCAACAAACATGCATTCACCGGAAACAACAAAACAAATATTTGAAAATCATACTATCGAGGAGCTGATTTCAATCGAAATGCATTCAAACTAAATGGTTTTGAAAAAATGTCAACAAAAACCATGCCATTTGCACGTTTTAATGGATCGATCACTATTTTCAGAATTTCCCTCATTAAATAGAGGAGGCATAGTGAAGGGAACGACAGCGATAAGCACTCCTATTCTCTTCATACGAAGCTGTGCTTTCTATCCACTTCGTTCTGTTCCACTCGTCTCCTCGAGAGATTTGTTTTTGATCACATCTGCATGCGGAAATTGACATATAATGTTGGTTTCGCGGCGCATCACGCGTCAAATAAGCGAAAAGAAGAAAGAAAAAAATTGTTCGGCACAATTAATATAACAACAACAACATTCATATAAATATGTGTAGTATAACTGCCACAAAAAGGCTCAATACGAGCACAAAAAATGACCAATTATACAGTCGAAAATGAACATTGAAACTTGTGCAATTTGCATTTGAACGTCTCTCGCTATTGACTTCAACGCTTTGTGCAAAATATCCGAGCACAAAGTGAGAATTTTGTTGAGTGCGAACAATTGAACCGGTTAAATAAAGAGGAAGCGAACAAAAATTATAGAAGTTATAGTAAATTATTCATGGCTCAATTAAATTAAACGACGGAAATGTAATGGTTTTTGTTGAAAATGGAGGAATGGAATTTCCAACATTTTTTGCTGTTTTTTGTTCTGAGAGTGAAACGCTTCCGATATTCCCAATGCACGGTGCTCGCCTACTATATTTTCAAATGAGATGCAAATACTTCGATACCCAAATGGATCTGTTGCTGGGGGCTGCTAAAATTCATTTATAATAGCTGTCACCCTCAAATGCGAATGACTCATATTTGCGGTGGGTATTTAGAAATGAATAAATATGTTTGTTGAAAAAACAACGAAAAACAATATTCTACTAAGTAATTTAATGGAATTCACGTAAAAAATTTACAGTTAACTCTATGACAATCGGTGGTTTTGACACGCCCGGTCCCATAAGGGGCAAAGCTTGTCAAATCCCTTGTTGAAGAGTCACAACCTCGAAAAGATTCGAAAGATCCTCAAATTCCCGTTGGTCACGCCAACGAATGCGAAATTTTGGTGCCGGCTTCGAATCACCAAAAAGTAATTGTCATATAATGTAGAGAAGCCATCAATTTCTCCTGCTGAATGTTTTTAATGAACAGAATTCATTTTATTAAATGGACCATTCTGTAAACAATGTAAATCATCTGGTTCCAGGTGTACAGTTTCGGATCACGACATATGCACATAAAATTCCATTTGATGCAACGACGACAAATAAGTCAATTTCTGCAAACGAATATGAGCATTTCTGGTTGCGTACAACAACTTGGTTTGTGAATGATTTCTTGAATCGAGAAGGGACAATAATTGCTCGCATATTTTGAATAAACTTTCTCGCTAAATTTTATGAATCGTGAGATTGTGTTTGTGTAACAACCTAGAGTACATTAACGGCGAGAGCATCATTTATCGAAATACTGAAGGAAAAATAACAAATTGTATTTTTAATAAGTCAATTTGAATAAAATTTGCGTGCCATATGCCGAAGTGTAAGCATCCGTGCTCCTCAGCTCTCACGCTCCGCTCAAATTCTCCATGGTTTGCACGTAATTCTTTTTAATTTTTCTTATATTTTACATATTACCCATTTCATTTTCTTGCAAATGTATTAGTCTTCAATGGCTTTTATGTTCTCATATAAACGTTATTCAATTAAATGTTAGAATAAATGGATTTTCCGCGCTCATTTCTCGCCCATATCTTTGACATACGCAAACGTCTACGTGCCAAATCCAAAGCCACCATCAATTTCGTTGCTCAAATAAAGCTCAAATCTCAAAAGTTTCAAACATGTTTGGCGGCTGTAAGGAAGAATCGCACACATTTTCTATGAGTCAAACAACGGATTTTCGTCTATGCGTAATCAGAATTTTCATACAATATTCATGCGGTGAAATAATCCAGAGGCAATGAAAATTTCATCAGAGTTTTTCGGATGAAACACAAAATCTCGCACAATGATTGAATGCCAAATAAAAGCAGCAAATGGTCGAAGATCAAGAAAAGAGAAAAGAGACAAAATGTGTTGTCCTATGTTTATGTCATCATTCGTTTCATATTTTGTCATCAATTGAATATTGCCCAAACACAAAAAAGAAAAAAAGCTTTTGACGCGCCTGACAACACATATTGTGAGATGGATGGACTATTTCATCACAGCAGGCTCAATCTATTGAATGGCATGAAATTCGAATCACTAATATGTTATTATTCAGTGGAAATAAGTTAAAAAAAGAAACAAGAAGCAATCAATGGCATGATTTCTGGTTATTTTTTGTTCCAAAATCGAGTTTGGCGCGTGTGTTTTTTTTTCTGTATGGAATTTTCTTACGTTTATTCTTGAGGCTCTTTCCTTTGCATTTATGTGTTTAGAAAATTCCGTTTGAATGGCCCCATTATATAGTTGGCATCAGAAGAGTCAATGGTGAAGAAATTTTTTGCGTGTTGAGCTTATGTCACTTACGCTTGAGTGATGTGCTCCCGCGATCTTTGGCTAACATTATCATTGCACTGGCATTTGGACTTATTCAAACATTCGTTAACTTATTATTTTCGATATTGTCAACGAAAACAGCATATTTCATCATTTCGATGCGTGTGAGTGCGGCGGTATGCATCATATATAAAAGCGAGACTATGTGTCGTTTTGCCACCATTTTTCTGTTTTATGTTTTGCAACTCATTATTGTATGCCCTACAGTTCGCTTGATCCACAAGCTAAAATAATCACATTAATATCGTTACATTCTGTGCGCGCGTATTTACTTTGATATTTCGCACACCATGCTACGCTGGGCCCAAACCATTAGCTCACTAGAATCCAGATCCAAGCTTCGAATACACGGACGTAGTGGTGTCAACGAACACCGAACAATGGCGTGTTGCTTCGTTAGAATATTGCATTTTTGTTCGTTCGTTCGTTCGTTCGTTCGTTCGATCGATCGAACAAAAATAATGTTCAATCGCAAATTCTAGGATACTCATTGTATCTTTGCTTATTGCTAATTATGAATCGCAAAAATGGACAAAAGAACGAAAAAGAATAATTGTTGTTCGACCGAGAGAGCGAACGTTTACTTTCTAAATAGGCATAAGCGGACGGAGAAATATCTAATTATAAATTTCTACGGGCAAGCGAACGAACGAACGTTCGTTGACACCACTGCACGTACATAGGGAAGACGCTTTTGTTGTATTTATTGTCTGTTCTTCAGACAAAATACATTAAGCCAGCAGTAATCATGGGAAATGATTTTACAAGCATGCACGAAACCAGACACAATAACTAAATGGAATGGGTCGCTCAAAACGAAAGCTACAATAAGTTAGATAATAATATTTTTCTATTGGACAGGATTGAGGCGATAAGTGAGAAATAATTCGATTCTTGATAAATATATTCAACAGCAATATTTCGTCCCAAAAAATGCTCTTTTACTCGATTTTTGGCTCTCGTTCTTCTCTGTGCGCTCTTTTAAGAGATCGATGGCACATAAAAATCAAACTACCAAATAGTTGATTTAATTGAAAGCTCAACTGTTTGCCGATACTTGTTGTTCGTATAAGCATCAATGGGCAAATAATATCTGGACACGCGACTGGTTAGATTTCGATACGTGGTACTGAAGGTGATACATTGTACTGGTTCAAAAGCTGTACCTAAAATTCCATAGAAGGACTGGTACTTATACTAGTTTTTCCAAATCAAAAAAGCCAGTACGTTTTGCTTGATAATTTGTACCGGAACGATTTTTGATACGGACCCATAGTCTTAATTTTACGTACCGAAATTAATAACTTTTAATTTCGTTTACTTTTTTTTGTAAATTATTGAAAAAATATCAATTTTTATTGTTTAAAAAAAAATGAGGAATATTGATGAATTAACGATAAAAACTGTGCCGCACAGTTTAGGTCCGGTACGCGGTATAAATACCGTCGTTAAAAAGTTACTGGTTCCAATGCTCTAGATGAAATTGGTACAAATTTTATACCCGATGACCCATCATTTGCACTGGTACCTGATTTTGTTCTAGTGCATCACAATTTGGTGTACCGTGCCGGAAAATTCCGGTGCAGCTTTACCGGTCGCTCGCCCTAGATTATATGTGTTTGCGCTGCAACAATGGAGGATGGAAATCCGCCGAGAAACGAATCCAATTCCCAATAAAATGGATAAGTTGCTGTTAATTATCATCAACGGAACAGAATAAGTGGCTCTCAACTCGCATACGAGTTCAAGAGCGACGCCAAACAATATACATCAGATTTATTGAAATTCAATCAGACTCCATTGTTGGATAACAGGATCAGACAATTTTCTAGATCTTCTCTGTGTTCGCAATGCATACATTTTCCTCTTTAATTTGGCGCATTGGTTCGAAACAAGTCAATCTCTTAAAAGTATCAGTCCATTTTTAATCAATTTTTATAAATCTTTTGTTATTGTGGGTGAATGTTGTTTGTACTCTTTTAGCACAAGTGTCAATATGGATTCTCCTTTTTACCGGAACGGTTGTGTTCCGCTTCGGTTTATCAGATCCTCAAAGGTGCTCTTCCGTGTCAACATTTCCGTAATGTATGTGTCAAAATTATCGGTTTATTTGGTAAGCGAATCATGTCGGTTTATATGGAAAATATCACATTAAAAAAAACCCAAATAATTCCAAAGAATGGGCATTTATTATGTGTTCAAATAAAAGCAATAACAATCTTATAGCATAATCTGCTGAATATTTGCTGGTTGATGGTTGTTCGAATAATGTTACTCTCAAATATATCATTAAGAGTAATGAGCATTGACGCAGCAATCGTTTTATGGCGTTGATGTGCACCTTCTCCGTGGGCATTTTTATATTTATATATATTCGTGTGTGTATGTTTCGCATTTCACATTTGGTGTGCGGCGAGTGAAGCGCTCTTTGTTGCTAGAGAGGTGTTTGCAATGAGTTCATGCATTCACGAACATGCAGAGAACACACCGCATACATATATTGAAATCATTATTTCATCGCATAATAATTGAGCTTGGGTAGTGCTTACCATCAAGCTAAAGCATTTACACGCTTTTCCAATTGAACAGACACAGACACATACATACACACACACACACACACACCCTCTTAGTCGGGTAAAATTCAAAAAGACCACGGCCAAATGATATGAAAAGCGATACACATAAATTATGCAATAGGTTGAAGCATTGGGAACTTTAATTCCATCCGTTCGTCAAATATTTAAGATTTCGTAATTCGAAAATGCTCGAAACATTCAACGAATGTGCGCGGTTGGGTTCAGAAGAAAAGGGATAGTGATCAATATGTTTGTGTGAAAAATTGCAAATCCGAAGAATTATTCGATGCCATCAAATCAATTATATTTTCGAGTTTTTGGGATTTTTTTCGGACAATCAGCCCGAGAGTTGCTAATGACTGAGTTTTAAATGACATTTCAATTATGGTCTTTCAGTTAAATTCAATTTACCGACAAACCACCTTTTTTATCGTTCGATTTCACGCTCGAAAAATCAACGCTAGCCTTTGTCATGTCGATTTTTTATTTGAGTTTATTTTTTAATTCTCTCGCTTATATGCGCTCAATCAAATCTGCTTGAATATTTGCGATTCAATTATAAAAATTGGTGAGAGATAAATAAACATCGTGAAAATAACAAAATGTCGATTGCATAACGACTATTTATTATTATTGTTGCATCATTGAGCCGCATTGCGAATGATGGTCGTCAGCCCCGAACTAATGAATGAAAAACATTCGAAATTGACCGCACCATTTCCATTTGAAGAAATTAAAATCAACTCAACATGTAATTCACAGAAATGTCATTGTAGCATCAATATCGGGTGTTTAGTAGCCGAATTTTATTACATTCAATAAATGCAAATGTCGAACCATAAAATGTTCAATGCAAACAATGCCCTTTCGCTTCTTCAAATGCAAGGAATTTGATTTTTCCATCTTTTTCAGTATAGTCAATGTTTCAGTTTGAAAACATAACAATAAAAACACTTTAAAGTTCATTCATTATTTGTGGAAATGTTTCATCATCAAATTCGATAAGAAGACAAAAAGAAAATCATTTGGAAAAGAAAAAAAATGAAGAGCTTTGACTACACATTTTTTGTCGGAAGCGTTTTCAATACAGCACACTTTACAGTACAATGGCAACGATGAGTTGATTCATTACTCTGACATTTCGCACTCAGGGGAATAATTGATTATAGCGGTTCGTCAGCACAGACCGTGGCTCAGACGAAGAATTAATGGAGGTCTTTTCATTTTCTCTGAATTCAAGTACAAGATGAACCATTCAAAGGTTGATTTAATGTAGGCACCGAATTAAATCAACTCGCTAGATATCTGTCATGGAAAAAAAATTGTGTATAGTTCATTAAGATATTATTGAATGACCCTTCGTGTATCAAAATCGATTTGAAATTAATATCGAATAGCAAATTAGTTGCATAAACAGACATTGATAAGTGCGCTTTTCGAATAGTTTGCTGAAAAGAGTGCGTTTACCTAGCGATCTTGAAGATACGCAACGCCATCCACTTGTTCTTGAAGTGCAATTGTTGGGAAGAACTTCGTCGCAACACACAATTCGATGGAGAAGCGCAGTTCATTTATATCATTTTTGGTTTGGTTTGTGTTCGTTGTCGGTGTTTTGATGTCGATTGGAAGGAGATTCAGTGCGCGGCCGAATAACTCTCGAGTAATTTGGAGCAATTCTAAAATGTATAAGCGTGTATAATTCGATTTGAACAAAATGGAATGAAGTTGATATCATTTTGGTCCGCATAGCTGGCGATTCCATTTGCATTTATTTTGCAGCCATTATTCAAATTTGGCTTGTCTGCATTGTGTTAGCACTTGGGAGTAACCATTCCTTCTCACATTGCAAATGGCTTAGATTCATAGACTTCAATTATTCGCAACACCAATTTATTTTATTGTTATTCTGACAAATTTTTCGACATTGCATCATCATGTACGGTTTATAATTTCAATACATTCACAAGATATTCGTGTGCTCGCCCATTTATTTTACATTCAATGTCGAAAGCTCCGACTCCTAACCCATATCTCTCTCTCTCTCTCTCTCTCTCTCTCTCTCTCTCTCTCTCTCTCTCTCTCTTTTTTTCTCTCTCTCTCTCTCTCTCTCTCTCTCTCTCTCTCTCTTTTTTTTTCTCTCTCTCTCTCTCTCTCTCTCTCTCTCTTTTTTTTCTCTCTCTCTCTCTCTCTTTCTCTCTCTCTCTCTCTCTCTCTCTGTCTGTCTATGAACCCTTGAAATTTTCAAACTCAATAACAAATGGCAAATTGGCAGAAACAATTAACTGGGTACAATTATTATCAATTTAAATTATAAATTAGGTGAAATTAATGGAAATTCAAATGATTGCGCGACGGTCGAGAGTAGTTTTTTACACTGCTGCAAATTTACTAATTGCTGCTCTTTTTGACAGCGATTTCAATGTACAAAAATGGCACACAGAAGGAATTTTAAATGCCTTTTATCGAGAAAATACCGTTGTTCTCTGCTATACTCACAGTAAATCCATCTTAATCCACATATCAAAACGGTTGTCTGAGTTATTGAACATGTTCGTATGCGAATGCCATTATTTTCTGTATATTCGTAATCCGCAATTGATATGATTGAGTATTTCTCATCAATTTTTTTGTTGCGTGTCAACATTAGTAAATCAATAGTTCAAGTGATTACGGGATACATTTGGAAATGCCACTGACCATAGAGAAGTTAAGATCGTTGTAAAATTCAATTAAATGAAACACACAACGCCATATTACGAATTTAATCTGCTACCCAGATGTATTTGTTCAATGAGTTACGTGCACATTCTATAGAATTTGATATTACAAATAAATTTCTAAAGTACAAAAATTTCAACCATTTCGAGTGGTTTTCCCCTCCTCTTTATTTGATATCGCTGCCATAGCTATGCGTATCTTTTTATTAATATTTAATACCGACTGAAGATTCGGACTTGAACCTTTTACCTGAATCTCATTCATGTGCTATCAAACATTTTCTCTCAAAATATATCGCAATGTATGAAATTGATACGAATCGTATCAAATTGAATTCGGATCGAAATACGATGGAAATACTGTGCCATACAAAGTATATCCAGATCAATCGATCAGAATGAACCGGTGATTTCATCATTCTGCCTGTTGAATCGAGTGAATCATTTCAAATACTATTCATTTGAAGTTGAAATGTGGCTTTTAATCTTTTATTTATGAAGAATAAATAATCTTCTAGATTTTGAAATATTCACATGGCCTTCCCGAAACAACGGAAGCGAAATCGGACGGGGAAAGAAAAGGGAGTTCGACGGTTGATATGTTTTTTCATATCAAAATTCCTTGGAAATAAATACGAGGGGCACTGGAATATGCCTACAAAAATGAGTAAGGTAAGGGTAAAGTGGCCATATTTAGACCTACAACTTTTTATGCACCAAATTCGGACCCAAGCCTTTATTTATATGTGCAATAAGGCTCATTTAGCAGTTGGATGGTAATTAGAGACTAGGTCCAAATTAGGCCACTTTACCAGTATGCCATTTTGGTTGTCAAACCTCAACTCAACATCTTGGATAAATCATTTCCATTCAAAAACAAATGCTCTTTACTAAAAGAACACCTTTTCCGCCGATTTCAAATTGTTGCGTTTTATTTAATATATGAATGGCTAAGAACAAGAATGATCTCAAATTTTGCTGCAAATAATGAGCAACATGAAGATTCTTTTCATACAGTTTCATGAAACTAGTTGCATGCTGGTTCTCATATTGTATTTTATACTATTTAATATCACCAGCTTAATGTGTCCACTAAAGCACACCGCAGTTTTTAAAACAAAGCAGCCTGAAATAATTTTTAAGTAAAATACTTCCCACTACCCAAGAAATCGAGCTCACATAGCCATAAACAATTACAATAATCAGCGTAGTAAGCTAAGCCATTGAATAGGTTGGTCTACCATGGCTTATTACTAGTCCATTATGATGTACCATAACTCACATTTGAACCAAATAGGTCGAACCGTTCCCGAAAACTGCTTCTAAACTCAGTACTCAGTGAATTTGAGCCAAATTTGTCAGACCGTTCGCGAGTTATCGAGCTGAAAAAAAAGTAACGACAGGTCATAAAATCACCTTTTCTACCGCTTTGTGGGCAAAAAAGCGCAACGCAAACCATTTTTTTGTGATTTCAAGTGATATGACAAATCTTATAATACTTTGTATTGATAAAAATAAAATTTACGTGGACAACAATGATGCTATACAATTGATACTAAATGTTTCAAATTTTCAGGTTAAGCCATTACTTTTCCCTTCAAACTACGTGTGTACGGAAAAGTTAGAAAAATTATCATCCATTTTCGCATATCATAATATTTCTGAACACAAACAACAAGCCTCACAAAAACGCAGGTAAATTTTTTGTCAATTTTTGCATAAATTAAAAAAGTTTGGCGAACATCGTGTGGCGCTCAGCGCGGTAATGATTTGTGAAGCACCGCACATTTGGATGTTTGCTCCATTAATTTTCGAACTTAAAAAAGGCTTCAAATGTGTGTAAAAACGAATATTTTCTAGTGTTTTCCGTTCACTTGGCCTCAATCACTAGAAGTGTTTCGATGTCAATGTCTACGCTAAAATATTTCGCATTCCGTTCCAATATTTTTGATCCAATAAACGATTCAAAAAAAAAAAAAAAACAATTGGAACATTAACACAAGAAAAACATACGAAACGAACAGAAAAACGGAATAAGGGTAGAATGGTCATATTTAGACCTAGAATCTTAATGAAAATCGAGCACTTTCACACATATAAGAAAATATAGAATTGTTTCTGAATTGGATACAAAAAAAATAAGTTATAGTTCCTAATTCGGAAAGTTACACATATATTTGGATTAAAGTCGCGCACTAGTGCTGCAATGCACTAGTGTTCCGTACTAAAAGTTTCTACGTGGTTAAATTAAAAGTGCTTTGGAAGTTCAGTTGGGATAAGAAAGTGGAAAACAGTCGATAAATGACTTACGAGAAAAAGGACAAAACAAATTGAAACTGTTGAGACGCAACCGCTTTGAAGGCACTGTCAAAAAACAGATTCGAGTTTATCAACTTCGGAAGCAACAACGCAAGTTGAAACTCCCTGAAAATCGATTTGTAATATATGTAGTATCTTATCAATTATTTCCATATATCAATTTCACATTAGGCGAAGCACATCAGCGAGGAAGATGATGAAAACGGGATGCAGAAGGGACAAATTTTACTATTCATCATTTTCGTCGGGGAAACATGAAGTAAGCGATTATGACGGAACGGAAGCAAACGAGCACGGAAAGCACGTTAGTAAAGGAAAATAAAACGGTCCTCATTATAAACATTTCAAATAGATTTTCGATTCTTTTTCGAGTGTAAACACGAGAGAGCACAAGACAATCGTGACACAATTAGAATATTATAAGTAGCATTATATATTTCATGCGCTTCATAAGCTGAGCGTGTCAGTCGGTACACCATCAAGGGGATGATGACATAAACAGGGCTGAATAAATCACTCGCGCACACACACAGCAATCCCGTTCGCAACACCTCTCTCCTAAAGCTATTTAAATTGGATTGATTTATTTACATTTCATCTGTGTGGCCGCTTATTTTATTGGATCTCGTTCAACATTTTATGTTAAATAAAATACGTCGAATGATCTGTTTGCATTAGGCCAATCGATTAAATGCCAATGGACCGACAAATCTTGTCGTTGCTGCATGGCAAATAGAATGATTGAAGCTCAACGAGCCTTAAATATTCACGGTAATTGAAAATTAATCATATTTCGTCGGAGAGCAATCGACCAGCAGATCATATCCATGGAAAAATATACGCCCACATTAAATTGTCAAAAAAAGAATATTTCTGAAAATGTTCATTGAAAAAAAAGAAAGAAAATTAATCGGATCGAAATGAATTAACGAAAGAATATGCATTTTTGAATCTCTGCAAGGATCGGAAATGGTTCAATTCAAATGGAATGGGATTTTTAATATATAAACACTATTTTATAACATGAAGATGAGATAAGAGACAATATAAAGCTGTTCTCATTCCAAACCTAACGAATTCGTAACAAATCATCAGAACGGCTGGAATTTAGGCTCCTCTTTTATATCCTGATTAAGTTTCCGCTTGAAATGTATTCGATTTAAGCTTTTTTTATGCTTCTCGTATTTATTCGTATCCCATTCTTTTCCGTTATTTTCGAACACGGTGTTTTTTCTCTTGCTTAATCAATTCAGCGTAATACGCCATTTCGCTCTCACTTTCAGGCTGTCAATTGTTATTTACATTGGATGGACTCGCGATAAAATCAAAATCAAAATGCAAAGTGGAGCAATAAGAAAATCAAATATAGATAAGGCACATCGCATGATAATTCTTCTATATTCACATCGATGTTTCTTATGTTTCGCCAAATCATTGTAAAGTGGAATACCAATTTCAATTATCGGAATATTATTATTATTTTGATTTATCATTATAAATTCGATGCTGTTTAGTTGATATTCTCCTAGCAATTCAAATTTCATATTGAAACTTTATGTTTTCGTCGATGCTTTTGATCTTTCATCAAAGTTAGACGCTTGCAAACAAAACAACCTACAGCGCTAAAGTTCCGTTGAATTCCAAATACATGCAGTGCATAAGTACATTTTTGAAGTTGTTTGTTTTCTGAACATTTCCTTTTTTAATCAGCAATTGAATATGCAAAACTCAACTAGAAATGTAATGTGAAAAGCGATCGTACAAGTTGATTGCTATTTCATTGAAAGTCTGTATTTATCGCATTTGCATAAAAAATAAATTCGCCAAATATGCGGTATTCAGTGATTTCAAGTGCTAAAAATTACATTTTATTGTTGGGTCATACATATTCGAATGAAGATTCCCTCAAACCAAATTAAATATGTAAATCCTCTCAAATCCAACGAGTTGAAAAATAAACACTTGCCGAAGTTTTAACTGAAAATCAAACAAGTCTGAAATGAGAGTGAAAGTGAGGCAATTATTGAGAATGAAGCTGGGCTGCTACAGAAGTCGCGGTCGCCAATTCTCATATTATCATCCACGCATGAAAGCCTCATTGAAGCATCTTATGTTTCCGGTTCCCCCTTCCCCCCATCAAATTCGTTTCCAATTCAATTGCCGCAATATAAACAAAAAAGAACGGCATCATCAAATAATCAACATAATAGTTTACGATTTTTGTGTGATTTCAGTTCACTTCGTGTTCAAAATTCCCGCTCCTTTTTTCACCATAAATCATCGTTTTCAATATTGAATTATTACTTTAATAACAATAATTTTAGTCGTTTTAATACTTAATGAGTTTTGAAATTAGAGGACAGTTGAATATAGGTCAGCCATACAATTGTTTATTTTCTGAAACCATTTCGTCCATGTGTGTATATGTTTTCAATTATCCAGTTCATATGGCGATCAATCGATCTGTGTCTAGTATCCACCGCAGGTGTTTCAATTAATCCACGCGTTCTTATTACTTTGATTCCATTTGATATTTTTAAATGTAATTTTAATATATAATTCAAACACAAATGATTGTGACGATTTTAAATTTCACCGTACAATTGTCAATTTCCAATCAAACTGAGTCCAATTTAAAATAACACGAATTTAATTTTAAGATTACGCTGTTATATTATGTTCGTGATTTTGATGATTTTCCGGGAAAAAAAACCTTGACAATTTCATGACATTTTATTAAAATAGTTGGTTTATGATAAGTTCACATGCGATGTCAAACATTGAATTTGCTTTAGAAATTTTATTGAAATCACATTAAATTGCCGTATATCAATTCGTTCCGTCATTTAAATTAGAAAGCAACAGTTTTTATTAGTCTCATTAGTAGTCATAATCACTGAATCATTGATTTCATATAAACGAATTTCAAATCCAAAACTTATTTCCAAATCAATAATCGAAAAAAAAAACCAAACTTTGCACCGGTCAAATGAAAAATGAAGAAAAAAAATTCAAAAAATTTCGCAGTTGATGCGGTTTTATCAACGGTATTGTTTTAAATTCTTCGTAATTCTCTCTATTTCTTTTTTGAATATGTGTGTTTCATTTGACTAACGTATAAAAAATATATATTTGTATAAAAACAACTTCGCGCCACGACGTCCTAATACAGACTAAAAAGTTTTATTTTCATTTAGCAAAAACATTCTTATCACGGCGGCAGCATGTTTCAACCGAGAGACATGAACAGCAAGAAATAAGGTATCCAACGGAACGTTTCGACGTGAAACAAACGCCATAACAATGCTCGCAAGCGCAACAGACACGCGAGAGTGATATTGGCATAGAGCAGAGTGAGCGGTTGCACGTCGCTCCATCAGAAAGCTACACTCCATATCACTGGCAACATGCATACGATTGTATTTGTGTGCCTAAGAGTGCTGCTGGCAGAGAGCTGACGTAAACGACATGGAACAATTCACCGCCATGTGAGTGAGAGCCGCTTGTCCCTGATAGATAAACGGAAAAGGATCTTTAGAATCGCAAACTTTTTAATTCAACGCTGCAAATGCGAATCCCCGATGCTACATCCGAAATATCCATTGTGCTTAAGCATCGTGCTTGAGAAACTGGCCGTTTAATTTCTCGTAGCTTCTCTTTGCAAATCGATAATTAAAGGATATAATGCATAAAAAGCAATGATTTCTTTATTCGATTGAGAGCTTCAACTTTAATCTACACTATGTTGCCGTTACAGTAGGAATTATTCTTAAAAGCACTCACAATTTGGATCAAATTGATCAGCTTAATGGTGTATTTAGCATTCCGATAAATGGGCACCCATTTGAATGGAACATTTTTTTTTTTCGAATATGCATGCGCGAATTTTCATTTCAATATGGATTTGCGATGATATAATTAATACATTTCAATTGATGCGAAGATTAAATTCTGTCAACCATGGTTTGGTTGCAATCAAATATATGCCAACAATCGATTGCATACGGTGAACGTTTGCTGAAATAATTCATATTGGATAATGAATAGATCGAAAGCATCATTTTTCTGTTCCAAATTGATCATTCTAATCGGAAATAATATGATCGACGAACAAAGATTTCAATCGGAAATAATATGACCAAAGATTCAATGGATTCTAGAAATCGACAAACAATAACAATGCTTCTTCAAACACACATCCGCACCTCACTCTCTCTCTTCTCTTCTCTCTCTCTCTCTCTCTCTCTCTCTCTCCCTATCTTCCTCTCTGCTCTCTTCTCGAAATAGACCCTTTGTCTGTCAAACATTTCGTGTGATTGTTTTATTGCTCGAAACTCGAGAATGCATTGATTTATTATCTAATTCTGAGATAAAGTGCTCAACAACTCCGTTTGATGGGTCATCGATGTCAAAAATGAAATGAAGAAAAAAGCAGCAAGAGCTTTTAGAAATATCGAATAAACTCATCCGTCGTTAATTCACTCGCTTGGGTTTTTGTTTTTGTTGGTGTTGTCGATTCTGTTTCATTATTCTCACATTTCGGGAATCTAGAACTGGTCCAAGTCTTTCCATTAGGATAAATTTATGTTGTATTCTTACGCTCGCTAAACATGCTCTTGCAAGAAAAGCAGAGCAGCAAAAAATGAAACCAATCACCCTATTCCTCCTTTCAACTATATTCCGAATAAATACACAACTTTCAATAGGAAAAAAAGAAGCAGCGGCAGCAACAGCCGAACCATCGAAGAATCAAACATCGTGAAATAGCAGTTTTAACGAAAAGTGACGTACAAAAATAAATATGTAGTCAAGTATGTGTGTGTGTGTGTGTGTGTGTGTGTGTATGCTTGAGTCGCGCTGTGTGCACCACTTACAACGAGATGATACAATTCTTCATCACATCTTCAGCTGTGCTGAAGCGTTGTTTGGTTGTTTTGGTTTTTGTTTTCGTTGCATGCTGGCATTAGCTTTGCGTGCTGCCTTGCTCCTTAAATATGGAACCATCGCAAGTGCTCGATGAACATTCGTTTGATATTGCTTCATCATAGATCACACCGCTTCACATTCATTTAACAACATAATTTTTCACATCATTTATTGTATATATGTTTGGATTGCCGTTTGTTGCCCTGTAATTGCATTAGTTCATTCATCTCGTGCTCGTTCGCTGTTTCATCCATTTTTGTTCGGGCTCTTCGCTCTTTTTATGCCAATGGCGCACAGCAAAATGTCCAAGCCACTTTATTATTATTAAAGTCCTTTCGATTATATGCTCTCTTTTTTCATCATCTTGACCACTTCTGATATGTTTCGTGTATCAAAACTCTATTTCTGTGTTCATTTCATTGTGGCAGTGCACGATATGTGGGTTTAAACTACTGTTGCTCCGTGCAGCAGCAGCTCAGAAAGTGCAAACGGCCATGTTTGATTCATTTGTTCGTTCGTTTTGTTCGTTCGGTGTTTATCGTATGTTTAATAACAATAAATGCACATTCAACACGACCAACATTCGGGTTAAGGCAATGTGCAATCATAAAATGTGAAAATGTGAAACGATAAAATCTTTATTTTCGTATATACATGTATGATATCTAGATTATACGATATTTCCCGAAAGAGCTGTACGCCACACACATTTTTTTTTGTACGAACCTTGAATTTTGTAATCATTATTATTGAAAATACGTGCAGCGGCAATGAATAATGATGGCCATCAATTTGAATTGAAGGTAAATCAAACTATAATTTTTATGCTCGCCAAAATTACCCGCAAAAAGATTTGGATGAGTCAAATCACGGCGTGGATGTCAATCAATGGATGAAATGACAGCCCCAGAATAAAAGAACATCTTTATTTAGCTACACGTATTAGCAAAACTCAGACGCGTTTCTTCTAGAAGCGGAACAAAATTTTGTTACTCGCTAAAAAATCTGTGTGCAATTTCCATATTTTTCACTTTGAAAAAGAATTGAAATTGTGTGCCGCTTCGATGAAATTTCTTTTTGAGCTTCGCTTTGACTAGCAGCAGAATGGAGATGTACTTTTATTCTAAGGGATTCAAATTACATCCGAATTTCGCGCAACATTAAAACCATTGCACAAAAAATGCAAATCAAGAATTCGATTTACAATTGATCTATGCCGCGATCGGTCACATATTCGTTTTCGATATAATCCTTCACCATTATCATTTCAATAGCAGTGAAGAATTGAAATTCATCGAATCGAATAAAAAATAACAATGCTTTAGATCATGCATGCATACGACAAATTTTAATCTAAATGCTAAAAATGAATCCAATTTTTTTGGAGAGGGTATGTCATTTTATTCGACGAACACGTTTCCATTTGGTCATCAATGATGCCATCAAACACAATATCTACACAATATGCACTATTTGAAAGGGCAACTGTAACCGTTCATCATTCTCTGTTTGCGATTTGCATAAGTGTTGAATTGTCATTCTCTAAATAAACAATTTTTTCAAAATGCAAACGTTAGATAGCCCACCCTGTAGATTTGTATAAGTATATTTTACGTTCATTGCTTTTCATTCTTTCACTTGAGTTGCCTGAAAATTTGATCAGCATTATTTCTGCTACAGTTATTTTCCATACTTCTATCACATTCATACGGATTATTTTTCATTTATTTATTTTTCTGGAGGGTTTTTCGTTGGTGGAAATCAATATTTTGCATGTAAAGGGTGATTTTTTTGAGAGCTTGGTTTTTGAAAATTCAAAACAACACAGAAAATTTACAAAATTGAATGAAATTTTTATTTTGATCGATAAATCAATTCCTGCCATTTACTTTTTTAAGATAATTTCACTTAAATGTTGCCCGCGGCTACGCTTCAAGTGGTCCATTCTGAAGGTCCAATTTTGGCACACTTTTTCACACATTTCGGCCGGAATCTCACCAATGACGCGTTCAATGTCGACTTCCAAAGCAGCAATCGTGGTTGGCTTGTGTCTATAGACAAGAGACTTAACATAGCCCCACAAAAAAATAGTCTAATGGGGTCAAATCACACGATCTTGGTAGCCAATTGACTGGACCAAAATGTGAGATTAACTGCTCTCATATAAACTTCAAAAACCAAGTAGCAAAAAAATCACTCATTTTCTTCGTTTCGTCATAGATGTTGTTTGGTTTGTTGAAACACACTTTTGCAGCACACGGCTTTCTCGATTCTTGCTCGCTCTAAGTGAGCCGAAGAAATGTTAACAAAGAAAGACACATTGAATCGCATGTACCGACAAAAAAGTGGCATTCCAAATTTGTTTATAATCCACATACAGAAGATTTGCGATAGAAAAAAAAACATGCGACTGATATATTCAGCAGATGTTCGTCTTTTCCATCGATGAGACAGCATCTCTGTCTTTCGTGTTATATTTGCATTTGTTTCAGTTTTTCCATTTCTCTTTCTCTTTTTCGAAACAGAGACATTCTGTCTCGAGCCACACTTTTTGCTTACAAAAGCGGAGAATGGCCATACGACATTTCGAATTCCCTATTTAGTACGTCTGTCATTTTATGCATACAATTTTTGGTATATATATAATATATATATATATATATATATATATATATATTTAACACACAAGAGGATTAATTCTCATTATTTTATTTTCGTCACGTTCATATCCATCGTTGCGCAGTTGAACACTTAATTTAAATACATACAAATTTCGACTTCGGCAAAATCGTCAATTGTGGCCATAGTTTTGTAGATTTTAATCGAGCTGTAGTAATCCGTTTGGTAGCGCCATAAGCAATGAAATGATGCGAAAGAGAAAAATCGAAAGAGTTGTTGATGGACGAAAAGGACGAAAATATATGGTAGCGCTTTTATCTGCCGGTAGAAAAGGAGGGCAGGGGCTATTCTGGGAATGCATATTTTTGATATGGTTTTAATTAAATGTTTTCGTTCCGTTGGGTACCTCCAATTCATACCATTGCAATGGCATCGATTTGAATTAATTGCATACAGAATGCTTTCTTTCGTCTGGAATAACCAGGCGTTGGAAATATTTTTCACTTTCATAGATTCGTAACTATATTCGCCCCTTTTATGTGATGCCATCACATTTGGAATAACTGAGTTGGAAATAAATTTCAGTTTTTATCGACCCACTCTTGGCTCGCTCTCCTATTTTTCATTTATTCAAACGAAATTGTTCATTTTAGGAGCGTTTAAACAGTATATAAATTGGGCACTAAATGTACCGCATTAGCCTTTACCTGCTTTCTGGTGCAGTAAAAATGTCGGCGATGCGTCGCAGGTCGCGCACATAATAAGTAAATACGAATTAAGTGCTTAGCATGTGTGCCATAAAAATGCGGAAACATTGATAAAAAGTAGCGGAAATACCGTTGAATAGACACAAAAGAGAATGAGCAAAAAAGGCCACGATTCATGGAAGTGCCATTGTAAGAGAGAGAATCAGCGTTCACCTCAAACGTTTGTCGCCATCAGCTAAAGTGCGATTATTTCGACTAAATGCTTACAATTTCATTAGCGACATTTACACGCGTATATAATTTCATTTTTATATAAAAGGATTCCAATAAAAATGCTTGCTATACTAACTACCCGCTTGCGCGTTCACAATATGGTGCTCGATTCAGCGTACAATTTACTTTGAATGCAAGCTTTTCAGCTGCTCTTCTATCGACATTATTCTGTGAACAAAATGTATATTTTGTAGACGATTCAAAGTCAACAATGCTTGGTATATAAAAAAACTGAATAATAACAACAAACCGCACTAATGTCATCGCACAAAACAGCATATTTATCCGTAACAAACATAAAATTATGCTTGTAAATAATTTAATTATACCGCAAATGAATAGAAGCGATGCAAGTCATAACTGGTACGCCATAGACTATTTCAATGAACGAATTCGCGTTAACACGACGAAAGCATACGCACACTAATAGTAGTGACACTATGGGGCACGCTTGAAATTTATGCTTGCATACGTTTGTTTGCAATGCCTTTTTATTACAATTGCCGGATGACACGTGAAATGTGCTCGAGTTTTGTTTGTTCACATGTTTCGAATATGGGAACGCAGCCACGAGTCGATCTAGATACTTAATTGAGGTAGACGACATAGAATAGCATAGTTCAGTGGTTCGTCGTTTTTCAAATGGTTGGCCGATGTAAATTTCGTGCGCCACCAGAACCAAAATCGAAATTTGTTATGCAATGTCATAACCTAGGGGTAGACACGACTTCTAAATTTCGAATCTTTTTAAATCTTCTACAATGCCTACAATTGCTAAATCCGAAAAAAAACTCAAGTCGATTCAAATCAATTCAAATCTTTTATTGAACCATTCAAGTATTTTAAATTCACTTGAAATCTCTATGAATTTGAACGATTCTTGAGTATTATAAACAAATCAATTGCATATTTTAAGATCTCATCGAGTCTTGAGTCTCGTGTCTACCCCTAGATCATCACCTTGCCGAAACGCATCGTACACAACTAGCAAATGGCAGAGATGCGCGCATTTTGTGCAGATCGCTTTATTATCGGGCTATTCAAATATGATTCACTATTTAATTTCATCGTCTGTGCTGTCTCTCCCTCTCTCTCTCTTTCTCTCTCTCTCTCTCTCTCTCTCTCTCTTCCTCACTTTCGTTGCATTTTTCTCTTTGTCATTTATTCACGCTCACTCATCGTGCCTGTTTTCATGATAGCTTTTGGCATTTTGTGGTGTAGCAATATGCGAATGTGAAAGACATGTTGTTAGTGGTGTGTTGTTTTTTGTCAGTGTTTGGGAAACTGCTTCCGAATAACGCGGTAGGGCAAGCTGTGTTAGCTGATTCAGCTGACTGAGTATCGTTGTGGTGCACACATCGCCAGCAAAAAAAAAAAACAATGGTCAATCAACAACACGTGATGTACGAACACAACAATGTTCAGCTAGCTGAATCAGCTAACTCAGCTCGGTTCAGCACTATTCGGCAGTCGAATTTCAAGCACTGATTTTCATTTTTCACGGAGGCAACCGTTTTCTGCACAATTGCACGTCTATTTTTCACTTTGCATTGTTCAGTGGTTAAATTTTTTGCTTTTTTTGTTGTTCGTTTTCGATCGGATTCATGTCTTTCATCGTAATTCTTAGTTCACTGCATGTCATTGTCATCGCGTAGTTATGATTTATAGTCAGATTATTCAAAAATACGTATTTTTCAGGGGCACCATTCTAATTTAACATATTTCAACGTGGATTCGCCGGTCGATCCCTACATTTATTTATTGCAGGCAAATGAGCGAAGCATCAGCAAAAGATGAGAATAAGACAAAACAAACGCCTTCATTCGATAATAAAAAATCAATCTTTTTAAATTCCAGCTTTCATCAAAATGTGCACACACACACACACACACACATATATATAATATATATATATATATTACTTCTGTCATTTCGATCCAGTTTTGTCCGGTGCACGGAGCTTCAACATTATTCGCTTGCTTGAGTCAAAAGTTTGCGCGGGAATTTGTTTAGTTTTATTGTTGTGAGCAAATATCAAATTAAATATGCGTCTGCCCAGATTAACGCGGATTGACGGCGTGAATGGAACAATAAACATTTTCATGAAATGCGAACGGGGAAAAAAAAGAAGAGAACGCATATTATTTATGCGTGAATAAAGCGACGACAAGAACATATGTTGAATATCCAGACGCCTTCCAAATGCAAACATAATTTTCGATGGATAATAATATTGCAAACGAGAAAAAGTGAGGGCAACAGATAAAAGAAGAGAAAGAGAGGAAGAGAAAGAGAGGAAGATCAAACATAGTCATTGCGTGTGTGAGTCTCAGGTTGAAAATGAAACAAAGCATTTATAAATATGACAATATTCGACCGTTATCTTTTCGCGTTTAGAATGGCATTCATACGTTATACCTAATATGTGCTGTACATATGTTTCTTCATCGTATTTTTATTTTTACTAAATATGAGCGGGAGAGAGAAACAAATGAGAATGAATGTTTTGGCTCAACCAAATAACGAAATTGCCGTGCGAATGAATGAGAATGGCAATGCGTTTTTGATTTGTATGTATTTTTGGAATTAGAGGCGAACATTAGACAGGCGCAAAGAAAGGAACGGACAATATTAATTCAGTTATACATACAATTTGACACACGCTTGATTGCGCGTAAAATTCGCTCTCGACGTGAGAGCAACCTTAGACAAATGCACAACCTACACGCATATTGTAACAATCAATAAAGGAAGAAAAAAATGGAATACACGTGCAATCAAATAAACAATATTAGTTAAATATCATAATGTAATGATGATATTTATGAAACCAGCACCTTTTGGAACTCACCGTATGCATACAGTAGATGTTATTTCGAGGAGTAGCCACGTACTCAATAAAATATTTATACTTTTGCAAATCTTCTTCGAACGAAACTTTCATAGAAATGAGAAAAATTGCATGGACGCACAAAACAACAGTATGTTCGAGCGATTTTTCTCAAATTCTACGTTCGTTCACTCTCTTCGTCCCTTTCTTTGTCTGTCCAAAATTAGAATTTCCTCTTATTTCACAGATGAGTGCACTCCAACAATTTATTCGGTAGATAAAATCCGAATGTGCACACTTATCGTCGCAAAAATAAAAATTTCTCGCATGCTGGATGATTTTTAAAAGAAGTAAATCGAATTGCCTCTCCTTTTCTGTATGTTTGTTCAATTGTTTCGCACGCAGTTTCTATCTCTTTTTTTATTCAAAATTGCTTGTTTATTGCGCTGGAAATTTCTATTTTTGTCTATATTTTTCTTTTTCTGTTCAGTTTTTTGTGTCGGTTTTCGTCGAAGCGATAAAATTCGGTGAATGGTCGCTGACCCTTTGGTCTGTTCATTATTTATTTAATAAGCAAATGAAAAGCCTTTGTTCTGTGCGCATTTTTCGTTAATCACTGATGAACACAGCAACTGCATTAAAAATATCAAGTTATAAGCATTTCCCGAATTTAAAATTGTCCAAGTGTTTTGTTTTTTGCATGTGATTCCCCATTTTCCCATTTGAATATCAAATGAAAAAGCTTTCCGCATTCACATTTGAGGAGGCACAAAAAATATCGATCTATGCGGTGAAATAGTTGCAGCTGCTTTTCTATGTTCATTGAATTGGATAGTGTGTGGTGGCCGTTGGTGTGGTTTTTGAGGCAAACAAAATAAACATATCTTCTTTGAATTGAATTAACTTTATAAATTGGTTGATTGAATGCATTTACGTTAATTAGATGAAAAACTAGAATACAATAATCTCGTCTACATTCGATCGATGTTTATTCAGGGGGCATCCGGTATTCATTCGGGCAATAATCGAGCAATTGATTTATTTGATATAAAACGTTTGTGCTGTTGGGTTCAGCAATTGTGTTGCTGCCCACCATTAAACTCAATATCGACATATTGATTAAATCAGATACACACATTTAGATAACCACATGCTGTGCCATATATTCAGTGTATTTTCCATTATAAATATTTATGTTGACAGCCTCACAACGAAATGATACCTTATTAAAGTGCTAAACAAAATACGAATATGACAAATTGGCGACGAAAAAAAGCGTAAAAACCAAAAGTTTTTGATTTGTTAATGGGCTTATCCTCTGCATTCTTTCATGTTCAGCACTTAGTTTGTTGTTTTTAGCATCACATTTTGTCCAGTTTCTGAAAAGTATCTATTTCTTGTGAGGCTGTCATTTCTCGTCCGAATCGCGATCGAAAGAATGTCGCAATAAAACATAACCGGTAAAAACGTAATAAAATGATTGATTTTCTTTGTCGATTTGTGTGCAGTTCATTGATTGGACTTTTCACTTTGCCTTTGTGCTGCAGATACCCGTGTACCTCAAACATACTTCCTTCAGTTCGATGCGGAGGAGGAGCTCTCTCGAAAGAGAGAGGAAGAGCGATTTTGCTTTTTTACTTCGGTTTCATTGACAATGACAAACGTAATCATTCTTTTGATTCGTTGACTACATTGACGCTCGTTTAGACATGTACATATACTAGGACTATATAGCACTTTAGTGAACCAGAAAATCTGATTGAACTTTTTTATATTGGCTTTTAATAAACATGTTTCGATCGATATCGACCGTGTATTTTATACGTCATCCGATTCTAAATGAAGATATTTAGTTTTCGTCGAATGAGATGTGAAAATGAGTTGAAACAGCAAATTTGAGTTCAATGATTTCATTTTTATTGATTTAGTTTATAAATATGTGTGATATGGAAATGATGGTTTATAAATACCTTGGAATTTGCAAAGCAATTTCGTCTAAACTATCAGATGGTTGAACGGGTGGCCGTTCAAATAGCCGCGACGGGGCTAATGTCAAATGACCGGCTGTATCGCTATCACTACGAAATACTCTGGCACCACGACGCTGCCTCTGTCGTTGCTGCTGTACCGATTTTTTTCGCTTATTCTCCTGTTCTCGTTGTAAATTATGCAATCGAAAAAAAAACATCGACATTCTTTTTAGTGTGTCGGTGGTGGTGGTGGATTGATTTGAGGGTGTCCCATCCGAATCAAATTCCGTATCCGGTTCCATTGGTGGTGATATTGTTTTTGAGTGTGTTGTCATCGATGTTTGTTGTTGTCGTGTGCGTACGCCAGTCGATCGATTTACGTACAATGAATTTCGTTTCGTTCCCACATTTCCATTGTTCAGATCATTTGAATTTACGTGTATTTGTGGTACATTCATTATATGTGAATTGTGGTGATAGTTGGATTTTTTGTTTTAGAAAAATAGGTTTTGGTTTTATTCAGTTTATCGTTTCGGTTTACATGGCGCCAAAAGAAACATGAGTGTAAAAAAATATTTGTCATTTAATGATAAATTAGTACTTGGGTTTGGCTTGAACAGCTTTGAAATTCGGTTTCTTGTTTTTTTAAGCCAAATCGTTAAACTAGAAGATCAAGAGGGTTTCTTTTCTTTTGAAAGTGGTTCAAAGTAGGGGAAAACATAAACAAATAAATAAGAAAGAAGACAAAAGCGAGAAAGAAAAACGTATTAATAAAAATGTAAATACACAAAACAAATGATTTGATGGAGAAGACAGAGAGAAAGTGAGCAACGAATACAGAAAAAACGAAAGAGATCGAGACTGAAATGCAAATTAAAATAAATCACATACGTTTTATCATTAGAATCGTGTCGTTCATGGATCTCATTAGATTTGATAAGCCTCCATAATAATTCAAGCTCAATTCTATCAAAATCCCAGGCAAACAAATTTCAACTTTTTTTTCTCTTTCAAGTGCATGCTTTTCAAAGAGAACTGAACATTTTTTGATTAAAATACTTGAAAAAAAATCCTTCGCTGTGATTAATAGCATTTGTGTGAATATTAATCAAAATTAATGTCACATAAAATGGCATTAGGAGAAAAAGCGTTTGAAAGTGGCTCGGTTTATTTTTCGCAAATGTTTTGAATTACTCATTTAAAAAGTGTCTCGAAGCCACTTCCTGTGCTATTTAAATGATTTCCTGTTTGAATCATATCGGATAAATTGCCAGCAAATGGTTGTGAAAACTTTTCAACAATTCTTGTAAATGAAGGAAAATAACTTTGTTGGATGATTCGGAACAAACTTGCTTGTGTTTTTAGTTTGAATGGTGAAAGCTTTTGGAAGATTGAGACAGTAGGACGCGCCATCTGTATAAGAATGGAGCGAATACTTTAGCTTTCGGATGGTGGTGATATTCGCTTTGCATTCTTCTCCACGGTTAACGGTTTCAAACTTTCGTGTCCGTTTCTGACAGTTCAATAGCTGTTTTCTTCTTCACAAAACTGTTACAAAAACCATTTCCTCTCGCTTAAGAAAGCAATACTGCGACAATTCAATTCTTCCGTTCGCCTATTTCTTGTTTGCTCAACAAATTATCACTGAATTGATATTCCATTTTGTAATATTCCATAAATTGGCATCATTCGATCTCTGGTTTATTTGACTGACAAGTTTAATGAATGAAATCAACAAATGATGTTCATATTTCGCGCTTCTAACTAATTTTATTCGAAACCATTCAATAAACGTATCAATCAATTTGAGTTTGGATGCAAAGTGGAAATGTTTGTACACATCAATTATGGTTTTTTCTTCGATTAAATCCAAATCAATGAATGAGATTTTGGAATAGACGAAATATCGACGTTTTATGTATAGATCTAGCCTCCATTTAGTGTTTTTGAACGAAGTTGTGCTTGAGCACGAAATAAATTGGTATTTCAAATATTCGGAACCTTTGATCTATAATTATTAATGGAATTTTACTGTTGTTCTTCATTTTAATGTGGCACTTAGCCCGTTTGCCAGACTCGGGTGAATGTGTTCTTTTCAATCTCGTCGGAAATCACTTTAAATTTTCTCCCATTCCAATGTAAATACTTCAGTCGCTTAGCTCGTTACAGGTCGGCACAATCGGCACAAGTGTAACCACAATCTCCTCCTTATCGCATGTCACGTATCGCTTTTATTGAACAATTCTCGCCGTCGACTTGGGCAAAACGAAATGTTCGAAAGCATTTTGCAGTTTTCGACTTCGTTTAAACACATTCCCACACTCAATCCGTTTATGATATTCGGATGCAAACTGACAACAGGTAACTACCATGAAAAATGCCACTATTAAATATGGAAAATTGTAGCTGAGCAAAGAGTAACACGGCACTCAGCACATTACCATATTTTATTACAAATAATATAAACGCGCATGCATAATTCAATTTGCAGTTCATTCTTATCAAAGATATGCATTTTCCATGTGTCGCAATGATTCCAGCGCACGTATCATTTCGTCGTGTGAAAATGCGGTGCATGCAAGGCGAATGACGGAATTCAGTCTTGCGAAAAGCGCTTTTCTGGAAATCAAATAACCGCATATGTTGCAGCCAGCTGTGAATTAAGTTCCTGTATAATATGACTAACACACCGCACATTCGCCAAAAAATGGAGCGAAGAAGATATGTGAAACATACAGTTAAATAGAATCCATTATTTCCGTATTTGCTCGGCATCAGCGAGTTTATTTTTTTTGGGGGGAGGGGGGGGGTGTGGGTCGGAAAGTCCCGAATTAAATATTCGAGTGTTCCATTTCGACTCTGAAATTAGCAATTTGTTGTTGTGGTTTCCAAGCATGCAATGACATTCAATTTAAAGTGAAGCACACGCCAAACCAAACCAAAAGGTAAATGCATAGCTCTAGCTTGAGTGAGAGACAGAGAGCATTAAATCGGGAGTCGATTTAATAAAACAACATTTTCTACTTTCAACTCCGATATTTGCGGATTTCATTTTTCAACTCCGACTGCAGTACATTTTGTGCTAAAAGTAACCGGTGTAATGTCAATGTAATGAAATTACCCAAACACGCACACCCTCATAGATCTGCTAAAAAAGCATCTTTCTCGCTATCACAAATCACTCACAAAGTGAGTTTAATGCGAAATGAAATCAAATTGGATTATCTTCAGACAAAATCTTTTTTATTGTTGTGCAATACAACAATTTGTGCTATATGATTCGGCCAGCCGAAATGGAGGAAATCAATTTTTGTCTCGAGAAACTTTATGCAAGGCTATAAATCATAAACGCGTTATATTCCCTCTCTCTCTCTCTCTCTCTCTCTCTCTCTCTCTCCTGTCGCATAGCGGCGAAAATGTTTTTAGAATTTGATCACACACGCTTTTTATTTCAACATAGTTCTCCCTTGTCGAAAGTTGTGCGAATCCCAAGTATGTTGACCGAATCGAATCCGATTCAACTATTGAAAAATGAATCCTCGTCGAATTTGTCGAAAACAAGAAACCGATTTTATGTTTTATGTGTTTTGTGCGGCAAAAAAAGGGCAGCACGATACAAGACAAGCATGAGATGCCAAATTATCATTTGGGGACCTTTCCTCACAACACGTATAATAAATAAAAAAATCGAAGTGAAACCTCTCTCGCAATTTTTTTAAAGTGAAACATTAAAATGTGTTCCTTCAAAATGATGTTTTAATGTTTCAGTGATTTTTTTCTATGTTGCTGTGACTTCGAAAAAATAATTTTACTAAAAAAAAAAATCGAGACGATTTTATATTCCTGTTTGATACCTTTTCTATGTTGAGGGAAAAGGTCTCATAATTATTCTCACTCATTCATATGCTATATTCAAGAGAAATGAATCATCATTTTTTTCTCTTATAGTCCTTCTTTTTCGTTTCATTCGAACGACATTCGCATGTTTTGTCATTTTATAAATTTGCTGAGATGTCAGCGATGTGATGAAGAATTCGGATTGGAGAGAAAGGGTTGTGTCGTGCATTTCAACGGATCGTTGGTTTGAGTGTCCGTTAAGTACAAAGGCTAGAATGCAAAATATAATCATCCGATAATATCGCATTAGCGATCGTGAACTATTTCAACAACATAGGGAGCCACCAGAATTTCCTTCTGGAAATGACATTTCACATTTATCTTTCGATGTTTTGAAAAGCATTGCTCAAACGTGTAGATGATTTCTGCACATCTTGAAAATTGTCAGTGTGTCTGGGATCATTTTGTTGAAATAAAAGTTCACGTTTGCCTTGCGGCAAATGTCGGATAAATGCAATGAATGAATGTCACTCATCCAATATCATTACACCATTCGCAACTTTCGCTTAAAGTTCATTCTTGTTAGTTAAACATACAATTATAACCGGATTTGGCCGCAAGCTTAGAATGTTTGTCGACAATGTACGTGAATTACAATGGAATTTAAAACACATCTCGACACACAATATCACCAGCGAGCCAGGGAGCATCCAAATCGTGAGTCCTATGTGTAAATCCAATTGGTGCATTTCACTGAATCGAATTGTTAATTTAGCATAAAATTAAGTTGTGTACAATCCTGACAAATAAATTGAGTTAAAGTTTAACTTTCCAGTTATTTGAGCAACAAGTAACAACAAATACACATTTTTGACCAAATCTCGAGATAGAAGTGAGCAACAGTAAAGTATCCATACGAGTTTGTAATAATTGTCTCATCGATATAAACCAATCACGGTATATCCATCCAAAAAATGAGCCATATTGGATTAACTGGGCAACTCTTCTTTTTACTCTAGTAATATCGCGTCGAAATGACTTGCATCGGAAATTGTCATTCCAAATTCGTAGTAAACTGGATTCGTAATAAAGAATAGTTTCAATTTTAAGAGATTGTTTTAAAGGCAAGAGGCAAAATGCTTATCTTTCCAGGCAAATGTTATGGATCTGTGTATGTCTAAATTTTACTTTTTCCATTTCATTCAATTCATTGTATCAATGGGGCTTTGTTTTCGAAATAATTTTTATTTTCCTCATGCCATCATTCCGCAGGTCTCAACAAGGTTAATGGAAAGGAGTTTTTTTTATACGAAAAAGCTCAAAGCGACACCAATGAGTTGACTTTGCAGAGCAAAACTTATTAGTTTTTTACCTCAAGCACATGCTCGCATTTCCAGACAGCATTCATGACATTTCAGGCTCGGAAGAATATTCGAATCGTTGTCATCACAATTTGGAAGCTCAAAGAAAAAGCGCCAAAGCAGAGTATTAAAAGGATAAATATAAAACAGTAGAGAGTCATTTTTTTTCTCCATTTTTCATCATATAATTTTGTGCTGCTCCCTTTTACTTTGGGATGGAAAATACGGTGCATTTGATGTGAGTGCAAAGCAGAGGCTCAGCAAAAAATTCTATCGAGTCGATTCAAGTGGAGTCTTTAGCCAATTCATACGATTGCATAATGACAAAGATAAAAAACATCGGCAAACAATATGAAACGCATAATTATGGGCGCGTTGTGGAAATGCAATGAATCGAGAAAATAGCGAAATAAATAATAGTATACTTTATGTGCAATAAGTTAAGCGGATCGAGCCGAAGATTAAAACAATGAAATGTGATGGAAAACACAGTAAGCGAACAAACTTTGTGTGTACGATGGAAAATTGAATTCCATTTATTCGTTTGGTATCTGAGCACGCGAGAGAGCGCGAGCGAAAGAAACAGAAAGAATGGGATAGAAAGAGTGACTGAGATAGAGAAGAGTTGGGGTGAGAATAAAAGAATGCAAGTGAGTGGCACGAATGCTTGGGTGCATCAGGGAAACGTATCATCTGGAGCAACAGCATATAGGCCCTGTGCAAATATAATCATTTATGAACAAACGTGTATGATAAAATGGCGTTACTTTTATCAACAATATTAATGCGATAATATATATAATGCTGGGCCTTTGGTAGTTTGTTCGGCAAAAATTGCTCTCTTCGGCTCAACAAAAGCGATGGATTCTTTGTCGATTTTAAACTCTTCAGCTGTGTTGAATGCTAGCTCAATTTTCGTAGTTAGCCTTTATTTTCTGAAATTGTCAATTTTTCACTCATCATCATGACTAACAATGACTACAACAAGAGCCTTTCATGCTTATTAAAGTTTAAAACTCTATTTTCTATAGCTGTGCAAAACTTCAACATCGTTAAAAATGTATGCGCTTTTTGCTCACAAGAGATGCTCGCTATTTCTCTTTTGAATGATTGCATTATGCATTCGGTTTGTGAACTAAAAAGTAAAATGACGCCTGGGAATGTGTTTTTACCGAAAATTTCAGGTGATTAAATTCTCACCGGCGATTGAGCTGTTGACATTCAAGATTAACTGTAAGGTGCAAAATGTTCATGGGTTGACATCGACAGAAAAATTGGAGCACATTGCAAGTGAGAGAGAGAGAGATAGAGAGAGAGAGAGAGAGAGAGAGAGAGAGAGTGAGTGGGAAACGAACGGGTAATTTGAAATGAAGAGAAATCGTCTGAAATGAGGTATTGTACACAGGATATTGCTGGCAAAAATAATTACCGACACTAGGAGATTGACGTTAAATTGAAGCTGTAATCGTTGAACAGAGTGGAACAGCGAAGAGGAACCAGTGTGGAGGGAGAAAATGAAGAAGGGCATAAATTATATTATTGTGTTATAATTTTTCAAGCGTCTATTTAATCAGCACCTCCTTTTGAACCATATTCTAATAATATAAACAAAATTAGAATATCATGATTCTTTTGATGGGCTTTCAAAGCCTTTAGGCATTTTCGAAACATGCCAAAAATTAACGTTTGTGCTGCTGAATTTCGATCATTAACCTTTTTTCTTTGCACCAATGAAATTCACATAAACCGTGTCTATAGTTTTTCCACGATTTTCATTTGCCTTCAGGCGCGCACTTGCCGACTCTTGTGGTTTTGGCCATTCAATGAAGAAAAAAAATCATTCATTAAAAATCGTCTTATTTCGCCTTTTTGGTGTGGAGCATTCGAATATTTCAGTTCATTGCATATTGACAACGCAACGTTTCACATAGAAAATGCTTATTCGTATAGAAAAATACAGCCAGCGATTAGCGTTTTTCTCCCTTATTGATTCGCGCCTCGCATTTTAATTAATTTAATTTCCTCTGCATTCTTTCGAAATCTATGGAATGTTTACATGTAGCCATACCTTATCTGACTCCAAATAAATACACACAAAATGCGTGTTGCCTTCAAGGAAAACCATACAAAATGGAATCATTGAAAATCTGTTTGATTGGCAACATCGCCGACTGTTCACGTCAACAAAAAGCAGCAAATCGCAGCAATCACACGATCGAAGTAATTTGAACTACCTATGGTGTATAATACGATAGTAACTACTTTGGATGTGTACGTACACGTACACAAATCAGCCATTTTCTATAACTTAATCAACAGCAAATAAAACACTTATCACACGACAGGAAGAGCGTCTTAATCAATTTTCGCTCGATTAAATTTTGAACGTTCTGTCAGACACAGAGAACGAGTGAGTAAGATTGAAAAAGAGAGAAATAGGGCTGATGTTTGCATAAGAGCACAGCAGGTAATAAAGCAATACTTTACATTGTGCTTTGGGCTAGCCGAGCGCCTCATCAGATCTACGCACTTTACAATTCACCTAATAATTCGATTTTAAGCTATATGAATGAATCGCCCTTGTTCCATTTTCCTCTTCATCTCATCTTTTCTCTCTCCATCTGCGTTAATTGCTATTTTCAGTTGTGATGAATGAATCGCTCGAATTGCAGATATTTCCTCACAATTTTTGAATAAACATAAGGAACGTCATCGGTAATTATACACATGTCTCATTGATCTAGAAAAACGACATCGTATCTGAATGTGTGTTGGCAATGCATCGATCGACAAAGACTTGGTTATTTTCATCAAACACAGTTAGACCTTTAATGACGTTTTCGATGCGAAGATAAATGGAGTGAATGGACTTTGACGTGAAAATGTTTTTTTTTTTTTTTGTAATATTCACTTCGCTTTTTATTGGATACGTATGCGATGTCTTGTTGTGATTTCTAGATCGCAAACAAAAATCCATGCAAAACCAATAATGTCAATTGAATTAATGCTTTCTCTGTAATGTGATTGAATGTCGCGGAAGCTGGATCATGTTTCCCTGCAAAAGGTTATCAAAATTATCAATTCATTTCGGATTTCTTCGTCAATTCAATTCATTTGGATAACCTTTTCGCTCTGCATGCGATTGAATATGGAATGAATTTCTGAGCGACGGTCTCAATAATGATTTAGTTGGCCTTCGAATGGAATATGGCATCAAAATTGTCATTTTGTTGTGCAATAATTGCGGTAAATTATTTGATGAACTTTATGGTGACCTGGAAATGTAACAGATATTATGTCGACGGCTTAATACGCAGCAATTTTGTTAATAGTGTGCAATCGGGCCTCACTTACATCGAATAACATCAAACGTATCCATTTACGCCCACTGTACAAATCAAATGGCAAAAGATGTACAATGTTGTACACAATGTTTTTTTTTTCATGATGCTAGGGAGGTGTGTATGAAGTGGATAAAACTCACAACGAATAACTTCACGTTTAAGCTTGAAAACTTTCCAGTGAAATGCGGTGCCATGTTTCGTCCGTTAAATGTTTGTGTCTGAACAGCTCTCATGTAACAAACTATCATCGATACATAGTTTTGCAAGTTGTTCATCATGTTTGTGTAGAAAATCGCAACCATATCTTAAATTCGATTTATTGAAAGTCAATTGAAGAATCTCATCAATTACAATTATGTGTACACTTATTTGAAGAGACAAGAGTTCATTGAATTGGTGTGTTGATCATGCTGCTTCGAAATCGATTTCTATTTTGATTCATGTTTATTTCAAACGATTCGAACATTAATCAAACTTCAAAAAAATCGCAAAAAGCTGTCAGAATTTCCGAGAAAAATAGATCCTGTCTTCAATATACTTGGTTAAACATTCAAACGGTTTGCGCAATTTTCTCTTGTATCGGAAGGTAGTTGCACGGTCAAAAATAGGAAAAGCTCAAGATGCATCGCATTACATCGATGAAAATTGATTCAAAATGACCATGACTAAAGCAATAACAATCGAGGGGAATATCACTTAAAAGTAATAGCAAAAAACAGAGTAATAGTTGGAATTTCAAAAGTAATAGCAAGCCGTTTTTCATTACTTTTTGAAAATCAATTAGTTTTGCTATTATTCCAGAAATTCTGCAATTAGTTCTTTATTACTTTATTTTCGCTATTGGTTTGCTATCAGTTTGCTGGGTTGCTATTACTTTTAGTGAAAGACTCAAATATGAAAAGTAATAGCAAACTAATTGCAATAGTTAACCAGTAGCACCAATAAGGCAATAGAAAACTAATAGCACTGATTCATACCAATATCAATAAATGAAAAAGTAATTGCTGAAGTGATTTTCCCCTTGATAACAATAGAATGGTATCATCGTCGATTATGAAGGCCAATTAAGTACACACTCGCATAAACAAAATAAAAACAATTACAGAGAGCTGTTCGAAAAATGAGACATTCTCACGACTTTTGCCTTTCCCCCAAAGCGTATCGAGCGCATATGTGGGGGTCGGTCGTTAACCAAAAATGCACGCAGTGACAAAAAAACGATATCACATGCAAACGACAAGTTTTGCGTTCATGTGAATTCAATTCTCTGTTGTAATTTTATTTTAGACATATAAAAGAGATGAATATCCGTACCGTCGCTGCTCTGAGACTTCATCACCAATAATCGATTTTCAATCAAAAAACGACGAAAAACACGTGAAAAATAAAAATGGCATTTTGCAATCTCGAGGAAACTCTTTTCCTAATATGATTTCGCAACTGATCGGGAAAAAAACGAAACGAATTCGTATGAAAATGTTAGTGTTTCGAATTGTCTTAAAGCTATTGTAAGGTAGTGAATTTTGTGCGAGTTGAATGTTGTCATGCGAGAATGGTTCAGCGCACGATCAATCGAAACTTGAATCCGAAAGGAATTCCAAAAAGCCAATGAGCTCGTAATTGCTGCCATGTGAATTGAAACATTTGAAACATTTCACAAAACGGAACGACCATTCGACCACCGCATCGTGAGCGAAATGAAATTGGAGTGAGTGCTGAAATTTTATGTCATCATTTCATTCGTGTGGAGTTTTGAATTTTTTTTTATGGCTCCCACTTCACCGGTGTAATTGCATTGTCTTTGTGCGTTAGTTTTTTGGTTTGATGTGTGTCAATGTCATATCCATATGTATATTTTTGGGGACAAACCTGATCTTGTTGTCGCTCATATTTGATTTTCTTTTGAGGTCTTGAAATTTTTTGATATGTTCACTATTTCCATGCAAGTTTTTCCATTTTGTTAACCACATTTGAATCTTTCACCACACTCTGACGTAAAAAAAAATAGTCTCAGCTTGTGAACTTATCTCATGTGCTTTTTGGTGTATTTAAATTATGCTAATCTTCTTTTCTATTGAACTCTCTCTCTCTCTCTCTCTCTCTCTCTCTCTCTCTCTCTCTCTCTATCTCTTTAAAAAAGACTCGAAGGGGTATTGGTCTCGTTCTTGGGATCAAATGGGCTTAAAACTCTTGAATCACGTATCAGTCACCACATTAAAAACTTTACGGTGGAGAACGAGTGATGATTGAACAAAGTACATTAGACAATTAATTGATTTACTTTTTATTTCCAGTCAAATATAAAATATATATCAAACTTTACCTCTCAACTTTAGCTCGTGCGACTGTCTCGATATATGTTCCTTCGCCTGTTACCAAATGGGAATATGTATGGACGACGTGTTTCTTCCATTATTTACAGATCAATTTATCACTCTAATATTGTTAATGCATCGATATGTGATGCAATGACATGAACGAAGCACCTGAATGTTTATTATCAAACTTGAATCATCCCACAGTATTTACGATGCATATCATATAGCTTCTTCTTCTTCTTCATTCGGCGCTGTCATATTGGATGTATACATTGTTTTATTGTTGTTTAATGAGTGAGTTACACTGTCCCACTAAATAGCCAACCCGTTTACTGAACGAGAATGAGTAAGTCACTAATTTAACATTAGCAAAACAATACAAAAAATAATATAGCCATATTGGAAATATACGATATAGCAGCCCTATTGAATGAAGTAGAAGAAGCAGATTTGTGTATTTAAATAGTGAAAATGCCAGGGTATGACTTGAATGGAACGCCCGATATATGAATGGGTGAGAATGAAAACCGACCTCTTACTATTGTGAGAATTAAAATGAGACCAGAAAAAATTTAAAACAGAAATGAGACCAGCAAATTTTGAGAGCAAAATTTAGCCCGGAAAATTTGAAGATAAAAGTGAGACAACCGGTAAAAAAATTCTGTGTTAAATTTTTATGCTAAACTTTTTTCTGGCCTCATTTTAATTCTCACAATAGTTAGAGGTCGGATTTCATTCTCACCCATTCATATATATGTTTAGAAGAATGGGAAGCGATTTAAGTCCTTAATGAAATAAAAATGGTTTGGGCGATTTGGTGCATGATATCGGCTCATCCGATCTATATTATGTCATGTTTCTGTCAACTTTATGAAATTCATACACTGCCGAAGCTATTATTCAATGCGCAACGTTGCAATACGTTACATGTCCGGAATGCTTTTTCTGGTCCATGATCATGTAAAATCCAGAGCATTCATTCCAATATCTGTTATAATCGATAGTACGTTTTCAAGGGACTCGATGTACTTCTACTTAACACATATAAATTATGTGCGCTCTAATTCCCAAAATGTTCGTTTGACTGAACCAAATCAAAAGCAATTTCAATATCTCAAAGGTATTTCACTTGCCAGAGATGCCAAATAAAGGTTAATAATCTTTTATTTATCATATTTTAAGTTGATTTCAGTAATAACGAACTCTTCATTATTCATGTTCGGATGGTATTTGAATAGAGCACATCGACCAACAATAGACACATTTTATTCTCAGTGTATTTTGCTGATGCTACGTAAAATAGCTTGATTAATTCCTCAAATTGGATTATGTATTCACGTGGTGTGAATGTTCTTGTATCCTAGCTAGAAGGCACACACGCACACCACATTGCACCACCACACGAACAGCAGAAAAAGAATGCAACATCGCATGAGAAGCTTATGCAAGGTCTATTAATCTGGACATAGGCACGACTAACATTGCTTCAATTTGATGACTACACCGAACAATAGCACTTTAGATATTGCAATAAGTACACACATAGAAAATCGAATACAGCTCTATGCTCAAAATGAGACTGTACGCACAAATAAAACAAATTTGGGGATTTCTAGTCATGTTTTGGTAAATTTTGCTTTAATAACCACATGGGCTTAGACGGAAATTTTGGTTCTAACATAAATTCACCAGCAGTTTGGCTTAAATTCACCAAACCTGGTTTCTGCGCTCATAGCTCAAATCGGTAGTTCAATGGTGGTGAATTTATGTTACAACCAACATTTAAGTCAAACTGCGTTAGGTAATTGAAGCAAAATTTACCAACAATCTTTTGTTTACTCGGAATCACCATTTGTTTTCTTTCTTTGCGTTGACGATTAAAGTCACGAATACATGCGATTTTGTCATTGTTTAAATGAAATGTCACAAATGACCGTCATAAGCTCGCAATATACTAACAATGCTAAAAATTGCATGTAACACGTCCATACTCATTGGTATGGTGGAAATTGGGTGCGTTTTTTCGAACTATCGATTAACTTTTAATCAAAAAGTGGTCTATTTTAATCGAGAATCGATGACAGTTATTTCGAAACCTCAGTACCACTGACACGTCAACATACAATTAGATTCTCAGCACAGTTGATTAGGTCCTAGAGTTTTACTGTGTGTAGTGAACCATTAACTAGCATTAACCTTCCATCATTCTCCAGAGAGTTAGTCCAGGTATTTCAACCAAGGAAACTTTCCATAGAATATTTTAACAAAATGCTTTTGTTGTATGCTGCAACCATATATGGTATGAATTTGTGCATGTTACTCAGTCAATCTAGTGAATTCCATTGTCGATAACAACTTGAAATCGATCGATCGTATTCGATTAATAAAGTTATATCCAAGTTAAAATATATTTGGTTTGATTGGAAAATTTATTGTCTATCATAAAAATTTGTAGCGAGATGGGTAGACTTTTTATCGGAAATTGCTACGAGAATTTCGTGTGATAAAGACGCGTACAAAAACTCACGTGATGAAATTCATGTGCTTCGGACAAGTTTGATTTTCCACAAGGATTTCATGTTTGTAATCGAACTTTTTCGATCTAATTGACATTAAATTCTGTGAATGTGTTCATATACTTATCGGTATTCGTCAATATAACATCCAAATCAAAGGCGTATGACGTAATTAAGACAATTCAAATGGCCAAGTGTTTATAATATATATGCGTGCGGCAGACAATTTATTTAGTCTTTGCAATCTGAATCAGCTATTTCTATTTTCGAGCCAATTCAATGGCTGGGCTCATATGATTTTTGGGGAATTTCATGTGTCGAACGGCACAGCCGCACACAGATTATACGAAAAACCGAAATTGGGCTTACGAATTTTCAGTAAGTCCCAAGCAAATGAAAATGTTCTGGTATGTGCTGTTATTGTGTACCAATTTTGATCGACGGTCTGTGTATTTTCGATTTGGACATGATTTTTGCTTGTCTGCGAAACGTTCGTGTTCAGAAACCTTCCTCTGTGCTTTTTTTATCGTGCCGTCCAAGAAACATTGATTTCGACTGAATTCGTTATTTTCCGTTCATGGCACAGTCACAATTAATTCTCAGCATTTACTTGGATGTGTTTGGTGCACCATTTCGGGGGCAAATATCATCGGACGTGGGAATGTTGTAACAACACATATAAAACCAATACCCGAAATAGGCTTTAGTATTTATATTGGGGAGCAGCGCAAGCAATGTCATTCACCATAAATAAGCCATAGAAGTTAATTGAACTGTGTAAAGTAAACAATTTTATTACCAAATGCAACCATAAGAACTGTGTGTCAGAAATGTTGACAGCATCTTGCCTACAAGTGACATAATGTTGAGAAACCAAGCAAATCAACAGTTAAACAGTTCACACGGACACATCGGCCAATGCAACGTGCGCACACATACAAACCATATAAACATACCATTCTATATTAGAGAGACGAAATATTGCTAGTGAAAATGCGATGTATTTGTTTTTCGATGGTGCGCACAGTAACAATAACGTCTCTAGCAAATACCATATACCATTTATCGCATTCACTTAATGTTCACTTTCGAATTGGATTGATGGAGGCGTTTTTCGAAGGCCAAATGGATCATGAATTGAGCGAGAGCTTGAGAATAAGCGACGAGCAATAGTGACATTGCATTTAATTACAAACGTACACATTCAGGTATGTGCCAGTTTGTGTTATATAGTGAAAAGCTAATACAACATGGGCTCAAGTTGGAACAGCAATAAGGAGTGATGTGCCTGTGAGACAGATGCTAGCAACTGGGTGAACAATGAGCAATGCATATTTCCGGCCAAAAATTGTTGAAGAGCCTTATGTACGAATCATGACCAACATTCACACAAATTTTTGGCGTAAAAATCCGTCAATAATCAACCAACTAGCTATTAGATAATTAACCCGATCAAAGCTCCAATCCATTCGAATTTCATCTTTAATTTGGGTATATGATAAAATAGAAAAGCCTCAACTATTCCATTGAAATTGTTAATTTTGTTATCAAAATCGTTAATGCTGCACAGCCAATATTTACCGAATTTCTGAGAATTGGCTTCATTACAATTTCCAAATTCGCTGCTCCATCGCCGCGATGGCAACGCGAATATATTTCAGTTTTTCCAATTAAACAAAATGGTTCATTAAAAGTTGAAGTTGATAAAATTTATTTTTCTTTTCTGAAATCCTTCATTTAGCGTTATTCTCCGTGAATCACTTGAAAGTGTATGAAAAAATAAGCACGAGGTCAAATTAAGCGATTTTCCTAAACTTCTTCTCGTTTGACGAGTATTATTCACAATTTACGATCTCATACTGTGCTCTTATTTGTAAGATACTGTTGAGAAGCTAGCACGAAGCTCATGTTGCCAAGATGCAGTATTTCTTGCAATTTTGTTAAAAAACAGGGAAATTGAATGTGATGTTGCATTAATTTGAAATATAAAAGGAAGCTCAATGAATATTAATGAACATTCGCATACACTTTTCACAGCAGGGTGTTGACTAAAGTATTTACGTATGCAAATGAGCTTGTTGTTTTCATTGTTATGCACACGAAACTGGGCTTGTTGCACACCAAATGTATACGTCATGAATTGTTAACACCAATGGTTTTAAAACCACACACACACGTGCAACGTTTGATGTGAGCAATGCTGATTGTTGAGCATTACAAAAATTTTGGATGCATTTTGAAAAAATATAACTGCCAGTTCGAATGGTTGTGCATCTCTCTCGTATCCCAGCAATAACCGTATTTTCCACGTTAAAATCGCAAATAGATGTACGCTTGCGGTGTTTGAGGACAGCCGGTGTGCGCTGGATCGATTCGAAGCAATCAACTTGAATCAAAATCAAAATCAAATTTCCAAGAGTCTATGTATTATGCATGAGGATTTTTGAGTGAACAACGAATACTGCACTGCGAAAATGGGAAATTGCATGAGTCATAAATCAACAAAATAGATTTCAATTACTCGCAACAAGTACCTTTGGAAAAAGCAAACAGCATACATTTTCTGCACTTTTTTATGTTTTATTATGGTTGCTGTAACGACGAATTATGTACACACAGACGAATCAAGTGTGATTTTTAGTGGAGTTTTGGTTCAGTACGTCAATTTCGATTAATGTTTACCAAAAGTTCTGTATTACTTCTTACTGGAGAGTAAGAAATATTGCACGGAATAATAGACGATCCCAGCTGCGGTGGTGCTTACTTCATTATCGAGTGAGCACTATTCCCAAACTGTACCGAAACTTATCATTTATTCATTATTCGCGCTGAACTTATCATTCATAGTTCAACCGAATCGAATCGGAAGCTTTGAATAAATGCAAACTGAATTGGTTTAACAACACACAGAGAAAACCACATCAGTACTTTTGGCGCCATTTGTTAGTAAAATTTCAAATTACTGACAGTTTTGCAAAATAGCATTAGTATTTTATCAATATTCCGCACATTGACAGTGTCTCATTTTACCATCTAACACGACTGCGAAGCACAAATGACACTTGCAATAAATAAGAATTTAGTACTAAATTACTAACGCATTTTTGCACAACTGTCAGTAATTTGCAATTCTACTAACAGATGGCGCCAAAAGTACTAATGTGGTTTTCTCTGTGCAGCCAACTCGTTCCTCGGATGAACGGATTTCAGGTCAATTCTATCCGACATTTACATGGGTGCAATATATTTATACACAAATATTCACTTTGAAACTCTCGATTGAGAAGCCAGCATTAACATACATATACAAAAGAAGAAGAATCAAAGCTTTTTAATGACCCATTCGTTCTTCAATGTGTGTGAATAAATTATTTAGTTTTTTTTTTTTTTCGGATGAAAGTTTATGCATTTTATGTATTGAATTATTACCCGTTGATTACAAAAAGGTTGGACAGATTTTCTGGGGAATTTAACCCTTTTTTGTGCTCCAGCAGGAGTGAAAATGGATAAACTTTGATTGTTTTTCAAATGATAAATAATGTCGAACAATGGCTTACTCTGCCATTCACGCAAACACATGGCGTTTGATGCAAAAGTTTCTCATTTAATCTGTCCAGACTTGGGGCTCCTCATCAGCTGCGAGTTCAGCTGTTCAAGGCGGCTCAGTCAATACAAACATGCATAGTCCAACACGAATCATGCGTCATTCAGTCAAAGTAACTTTCCCATTTGATTCTCGTTGTGTCATTTATGTTTGTGTTCACTGAGCCAGCTCCATAGCGGCTGAGCCCTCAGCTTAAGAGGAGCCGTCTCTCAAGTGGAGTCATGAGTTATGGTCGCCATTTATTGTCATATATGGCAGCAACATCGAATGAGCAGTGAAAAAAACAATAGAAAACTTTGTTTGCCTCACTCACATGTAGATAAATTCTCATTGAATATGTGATTTGATGAAAACATTTGCAGGCGGGCACACGCACGAACTAAAGCGATTTCGAACACATTTAAATTCTGCACACATTTTCTAAGCATCAACATTCGTGTGTCATATGACGCTTTCGTTTCGATGTCAACTACATGATACAAAATAACACAAGTGTGCATCTCGTGTGATGTTGCGAGTGATTTACGGGCGTTTAGCTGCCGGCAGTAAGGCATATGCACATTTATACACGCTCAGATTTAATCGAATTTAAATCTTCACACATTTTTCATATTGAACTCCAAATGGAGTTCTTTTGAAACCACATTAAAACCAAATTTATTAATAATCAGTGCTTTAAAACATGGTTTTAACATGATGGGAAAGCAGGACGAGGCGATAAAAACCTTCGAGCGGTTTTACTTGATTTTTTGCCTTTAAGGTGGGCTTTTGAGATGCTGTTCATCAATATATGGAGAAAAAACGACAATCAGTGTGTTAAAGAGTCGACAAATTTTGAAGCGGCTACGAAAAAAAATCACAGTATTGAAAAGTCGGGCTGAAAATGAACGGAATGAACTTGATTAGCCTCCTGTGGCATTGGGGTGCATACAAATTATCAAATCAGATCGAAGTGGATTGTTGCCTTTCAACAAATTGTGTAAACGCGCATCTATTAACACAATCGTCAACGGCGCCGCCGTCGTCCTTGTTGTTTACACATCCTAATGTTGCGCACCTCATCCGTTTAACACACAATTTGAATCTTCACCATAGTTGCGAGTTCCCCAAAATCTCTCGTTGAATTTGATTTTCTAAGAGAGCTTGTTGATATATTGCCACGAACAATATCCTTCATATTTATTATGTGCTCTATCTTTCTGTCAGATATGCATAACGCGTCTTCAAAATAAAATGTTACGCAGCAACAAAACCAACATGAATGCTATAACAAACAGCCGCACGGCATTGACAATGCCGCTTCCCTATACCGCACAATTCATTTTTCGTACCTTTTTGTTGCTCGAGCTTCACACATATTGTATTGCCGCGATAAATTAGCTACAATATTTTCGATGCATTTTCATTCCTAATAAACTTCGGGGAAAATATTCTCTCTATAAAGATGGTATTCTATAAATAAATGATTGCGATTGTAGATGCTTCAGCACCAATTAAATGGGGTAGTTTCTAGTTAGATAATTCATAAAAATTGTGTGAGTGCTTTTTTCCCTCTAAATCTCGTAATTGGCCTGTCATTCGAAATAAGAGCTAGCCGATTTGACTGAGCCTTATTAAGTCAAATTTGTATGATAGAGATGTGAGCGATTGCAATCAACACGTGATTGCTCTATCATCACCGACTTCGTTCAACGCACACATATGCGAGCTCATGCGTGATAATGACTAAATATTCAGATTCGCCTTCATCACAGACGATCACTTTCTACGGTTCCGTGCCATTATATTTACTATTAGGGCAAGCATCTTTGCAGTTATTCCCTTGTTTGTGTGTGCCTGTGTCGGTACACGTTCCTTTTCATCAAATTTCCAAGGTTCAAGAACGAAAGAGATTGGAAAAATAAATGAAATAATAAAAAGCTTTTGTACTCTGGAATGTATTACATTAGTTTTTATAAACTTGTTTAATATATTGAACGGAAAAAATGACATCTTTGTGTGTGCTGGATACCGCTTTTTCTTCAATGCCGCACTCTTTACCCAACCGCTTTATCAATATATATTATCGACTGACATTTATTTTATGTCACATATTTTTAGCTTTGTAGAGAAAAAACGAAACAATCGAAACTGTAACATACAGAACATATGTTTCATTACTCCGTTTTGATATAAAGCCAATCCAATCGAAGCATCATACACACACACACACACACACACAAGAAAAGATGAGAATATATTTCTTTTTCGAACAGATCGAAAGCTTAAAACTGAATCAAAACACTTGAAACATTCAAATAGATCGGAACAAAGAAAAGAAAGTGAAATTTATTTTCTTATGTCGCTTTGTGAGCTTCATTCACGTTCTCAATCGCTCATTTCCGATAGCATTGCGATGGCAATTCCAGTAGCATCTGCAAACATTTATTCATTGACACATTCTCTCTCTCTCTCCCTCCCTCTCTCTCTTTCTCTCTCTCTCTCTAAATGTATCGCTTTGGTTTTTTCTCGGCCAAAAGAAATGGCAAAAACGCTCCGTATGACATTCGAAAAACTTATATATGAGCAATTTTGTTAAAATATCCCTATTGCGTTATCTCCTGTACAGTGGACGATATCGTTGTGGTTGGTCGCTGTCTTTGCTTGCAAGCCATCGAGGTTAATATTGAAGTCAAAAAACGATGATTGTGTGTGTACAACCGAAACTTGAGTTCCATTCTCAAAGTTTTGTGTAGTTTTAAACCATGGTCAAATCGTCAAACCCAGAACTCTTCAAAACATCACACAGATAAACGTAAAAACTCCACTCTCAAATTGGTTGCACGATTGAAAGTCATTTTGCAGCTCTTTTGTTATATCTCTTTTTTAACGTTACTCCTTTTCCGCTCTCTCGCTTTCTCGCTCTCTCCCTATTTTTCTTTCTTTCTCATAGAACTTTTTAGATTGATTCCATTTTCCCTGCCCCGAATCTTGAAAAGGTTGGCGCTCTTTTCAGTCTTTTTGCCATGTAATGAAAATTTATGAGCAAATACACACACTGCTTATCGATTCTGAAAGATCTCACTTTTTTGCCATTTATTCATCGCATCTGATGAAACTGCACAATGTGCAACAACATTTTATTTAGTTACTTTCATCAGGAGCTTTCTCGTTCCTTTTTTTATGTATTATTTTCAGAATCACTTGCATTGTGTAGGTTTTTTTCTCTACATCTTCATCAGTATTCCCTGCTGAAGGAAGGGAATCGAATTAAAAGAGAATTAAAAATTACTCTACACAGCATTAATGCCTGACATTTTGGATTGCACTACGTGCTTGTGACACTTGAATTTAACAGGAAAAGTGAAATCACGCGAAAACAATGAAGTGAATAAACAAAAAATGCACAGAGAGTGAGGGGGAGACAGAAAATGAAAGGACAGTTAACAACGTCCAACGATTGTAATAAAAATTATAAGCAGCTCATAGAGTTCTCCGAATGATTCAGCTCATACTGCAGTGACCAAAATCTATTTATCTTATTAATTAGTGTCTCACAACGTCACGAACTGTTGAGAGCTACTCAAAGTGAACCACATTTTTCATGTTTATGTTTCTCACAGAAAAGCAATTGCTAATATCTTGATTTTAAAGAACAATGACATAGCGTGCATTTGCTGTGAGCCGTAGTTTTTTTCAACGTTCTCGCTCACTTTCCACCATTATTTCTTATTCATTTTTTTCCACATTGACTTTTACAGTACCACACTCAAGTTGCCTCTTCCGCACGCTTCAAGTCACATTTTTAGCTATACGACGAATCTCAATTTTGAAAACTACAGAATACATACGGAAATAATTGTATGAGCATTGACACAGATATTATACACACAATGCGAAATATAAAGTTTACGAATACAGCATAATTCTATGAATTATATGTAAGTTTGATGATTTTTAACTTTTGAATTGTATGTAATAGTGAACCAATTCGACACACAAAAAATGCGACAAGAGAAGTTTATTATGCGAGTTGTGAAAAGTTTCGTTTTTCAAGTCTTTTGAAAGAAAAATCGGCATATTGCACTGAATGAACCGGTCAGTCTGTGTTTCCTTTCAAAATGTTAAATGGAAACGGAAAATAATTTAAAGTTTGAATGTGATTTAAACAAGCGGCAGGGAATGTAAACAAAAAGAAAGATTGCAATAGAAATCTTTTGTAATCTGAGCATGTTTCGAAAACACTATGGTAACGTATTTTGTTTGACTGAGTACGTAGATTTCCAAAAAGAGTTTACTTATCAAATAAATAGCCCGTCGTTCTTTTGAGTCAATTGATTAAGTTCCATGTCGTGATTCACAAATGAAATATCCACCGAAAAGGGAGTTTGAATAAAATTCAAAAGTTGGAAAAAATTCTTCGAAAGCGACTGAAAGCTTATCGCTGAGTGAATTGTCCATTCAAATGAATAAGTGAAGAATTGAAGTTACAAGTCTACGAATTGTACCAATAAATCCAGTGGGCAAAGCGAAATAGCTTTGAGAGATAATAAACATGGAGCTCATTTCCATAATAACATTCATATCATCAACCGTACGATTCACATCAATATTCATATCGATCTATGGCATTGAATGATAAATGCACAACTTGTGAATAATGACCAGCGACAGGAGGCAGCCATTATCCATGTGAATTGCTTATTTTGCACTACACACTGAACAGTTTTATTGTTGTCCAAAAATATTACGATAAAAAAATGCAATTATGTAATAATCTGTTTTATTTTCGATATATCTCAATATTAATCAACATGCATATAAAATAATCCAGTAATGGACAGACATGTCACACTGGATTTGCATGGAAGCCATGACACGATGACGGCGGCGCCAAGAACGACCTCGACGGAACCGGATATGACTGAGCGAAATCCAGTAGATGAAGTAACACAATTAAACAAAAGTTTGTGCGGCGAATAATGAGTAATATGAGTAATTGGGCGACCAATATACGCTGAAAAAAATATATAGATATAGAATGCAGTTACGGCCAGCGTCTTAGAGACGATATCTTAATTGAATTTCGGCATTGAATATAATTGAATTTTTGGATTATTCACACTCATTTATTTTGTGGACCCACATAATGGCTGCACTACATTCGAAATCAAGTGACCGCTTGTGCTTTGTTAGATTGGAGTTTTAGGTTAAACACGGACGTAGAAGACGATTATGGTTGCAACCATCATTGTCAAAGCCAAAGAAAACTTATCCAGTAAAATTGCATTGCGGAAATCGGGGCAACTTCAAAAAAGGATATTGAAAGAAAAATACGCCACATTAATTGACTTAACGAAGTAAATAATTTTATTTGTCGAAGTTTTTGTTATTTTATTGAAGTTTCATGGCGTATACCAAAGCGTTATAGCTAATGTGAATCAGGAGGAGAGACAGGACAAAGTGCTAAAAGTTTGAGACGTGGCCCACATTCTATTCGTTTGTGAAATGATGAGAATTCTTAAAATAATTAAGAAACCACTTATCAGACCTTAAGATGCGATTAACCAATCCATCATTCATGATTCTGGGATATCGTCTTCATTCAGCATTCAATCACAGGTTTTCGTCATATGACACCCGAAAATGTATCACTAAGAACGCTAGCATTCTCTCCCTTTTTTCAAATAATTGCCAGAATCCTTGGACCAAAATTCGTGCACTATTTCGTTTTTATTTAGCGAGTTCAACTTCTTGAAGTTGTACACAAAAAGAAGCTAGAAAAAATATAATCACCCAAACACTAATCACTTCGATTGAACTGATCAACATTAACAATATACAGTATAACCTCCCAATAGCGGAACCTCTCAATAGCGGAAACCTCCAAATAGCGGAATTTTTTTTCGGCCATTGAAGTTTTCGTCCAAAACCACTTCCCAATAGCGGAAATTTTACCTCCAAATAGCGGAAAATCGCCCGATTTGGCCAATTCTTTCATATCATAAATGATGAAAAAAAAATGAAATTTTCGTTTTTTTTTCACCAAATTTTGTCTTTCAAAATCAAAATGCGAATAGACGTTCAATGTTTTCGTTATTTATTTTCTTTCTAAGCGAAACATTGTGAGACACAGTGTAATTCCGATAAACTCATTTTTCCTTAAAAAAACCTCCAAATAGCGGAAAACATTGAAAAATTTGAATTCTGAACCTCTCAATAACAAAAACTCCCAATAGCGGAAACCTCCAAATAGCGGAAAAATTGTTTTCACCGAGCGATTCCGCTATTGGGAGGTTATACTGTATAAGCATAGTATGCGTTCGCTTTTATCTGCGCTTTACGTTTCGAAAACTTTATTTATTACGAAAGAATATGGAACGTAACTTCTCGTCGATATACAATAGCACGTAAAATACAGAGAGAGTTTTGTGCACGATCAAAGATAATAAAATTAAATGAGTCAAATTCAATTTATGGCATAGAAATTACGAAACTAGATGAACTTGTCGCAGTCGCATCACTCTGTTATGATTATGATAATTATCAGCACACGCAAGCAGAAACTTTGGCAAACACTTTGAATTTTAGTAACACACACAGAGACTGCTTTTGAGTCTGAGCCCAAAATGACGAGAAAAAACGTCAGCATCATTCAGAGAATGAAACGCGAAAGCGATCCCATTGGAAAATCGAACAAAATCACGCGGAAGTGACATGAAACTTGGTTTTAGATGTCTATGAAACTACTATTTTGCAATGAAAATCAACTTGATTTACGTAGAATCTATAGAAATCAACTTCAAGGCGCCATTACTAATTTCGATTTTGCTATCACTATAATGGAATCATGTTTATTATGGTGTTTTGATGTAGCAAATTGCATTTTAATTTCATTACACGCGCACAACATTGGGTTTATACATCGGGCGGAAATATCAAACTAATACCGACGCGAACCGACGTCAGCGCCCTCAATTCAATGGATAAATCAATCCAATTTACCTGCTCATTTCTGAACTATGATGGCATTATGGCTCCAAGATTTATGGTGCATTCTCCGTGCCAAACACACAAACACATTCCATTCACCGAGCCAACGACAAAAGCGCTCAAATTTCAATGTTTGATGACAAAAACCCAACTTTCATTCGTTTTCATTTGATATTGTAATTGGATTTCGGTTACTTTAACAAAACAACGTTTTTCAAACGCTACCATCAATGTCAATCTACAATGTGTACAATCACATTGAGGCAATATAAAAATACAAAAAATACGCATTACTGAATAAAAGTGAATGGGTTATTTTTTGCTGTTCGATGAGTATATGAAATATTGTTGCGAATATGCATCAATTCAATATTTTTGCCACAATTCATCGTTTTATGGCGGATCTATCAAGTTTTTTTTGTAATGCACTTACTACAAATCATGTCCGCCAGTCAGGCCGCTATGATGGATGTGTAATTGTACGTCAATGAAGTCTATGCGTGTGAAATACAAATTATGGTCGAGTGCGAATTATATTATTCAGTGCAATGCGCAAATTAACATGCAGCGACAAAGCTACAACTCTTTAATTTGTGTGCGCGCATGTTTTTCGTTGCCGCGTTTGCTGCTCACGAGCCATGCATTAAGATCATGATAGATTACAAACTTTACCATCATTGCAATAAAAATGAAAATAATGTTCATAACATGGAACAAGTTTTGTTGACTGCGAAAAATGTGCTAAAATTGATTATATTACGTGGCGCAAATTTTTTGAACAAAGAACGAGCGAGAATGAAAATTTAAAAGCCGTTTCGCTCTTTCATATATACAAAATATCGAAAGCATCGTGCAATGGTCAGTACAATTGGTGTTTTCCCAATGGAACGGTCGGCCATTTTGCGCTTAACAATTTGCCAACTTGCCAATGCCCGAAGCCATTGTCAATGCATGATGCAGACTATTTTGCTACATGTTCCAAGTTATTCATCGGTACTTGGGGAACAATGAGAAAATGCGTATCGGATATATAGAATAAATATTTTTAACCACAAACTGTCCAGCCAAATTGTATTTTTCGAATGAAACATAACAATCGAATGAATAAAAAGGGTAAAAAGCGAGAGAAATTGAAACCAAGTCAAAATTAATATTAGTTGAGACATGTAATGCCAGATATTTAGATTCATCAATTGTTAGCCGATTCACTGAAATTTGTATACATGATACCTCCAATACATTTTTGTGTTGATTTCTATGTGTTCTTTCCCCTTCGATTATGCTTTCAATCATTTATAATGCGGATGCAGTATTGAGGCATTCATACATTCGGATCATGTTCAGTTCTCTTGAAGCTTGAACTTCGATTTAGTTTGGACAAATCATTCATTGAGAATATAAAAAAAATATATATTGCTTGAATGCGATTCATGAACGAGAGTGCTGCAATCGAAATTGAAGTATATTTTTGAATAAATCGGCAAAATGAATATCATCAGACGTTACAATAACGAATAATCATATAGTCGGGTCAGTTTGTAATATTTATTACAAATTTTATTACTTTTGGATCTGTAATAAAATGCGATCTTATTATTTACTACATCTTATTAAAATAATAAGATTGTAATAAGTAATATTTATTCTTATTAAATAATAAGATCCGAAAACTTATTAGATATTTCGTATCAAGATATTATTTCATCTTATTACTTCTTGAATTTTTCAAAATTCATAGAGAATTTGCTTTTCATAGCTCTACTTGAATTTAAACAATAAAGAAGGTTATTTTTAAACGTTTTTTTTTTCATCACACTGAATAATTTCCAATTTCAACTCAAAAATATCAAAGTAATAAGATTGGCGATGTTATTACAACTGCTTTCATAGTATAGCTGCATTGACGCAAAATTCAGAAGAAATAAGATGAAATAATAATTTGATCCGAAATATCTAATAAGTTTTCGGATCTTATTATTTAATAAGATTGTAATAAATATTACTTATTACAATCTTATTATTTTAATAAGATGTAATATGTAATAATTATTACATCGAACATTGTAAAAAGTAATAAGATATCTTATTATTTGATTTAATTAATCCCGGCTATAAATAATCATGGTATTCATTTTGCTTTTTGCATTTTGTTGAAATTCAATTGCATAATTTAGCCTCTTTCTATCGGCCAGGAATGTTCGACAAATCAATAGAAAATGGAAAATCGGTGGTTTTGATCATTCGAAATCACGGGTAAGCAGCGGGATACATGCGTAATGAAGATCGACAAGGAGATGTATATATTATCGATCTAAATGATCCTTTGTCAATGTATGGACGAATGTATGCGAGGTAAGTCAGCAATTGAAGTGATCTATGTTTTTTTGAACGAGTAATTTTTCCGATATTCTTCAACGCATTGATTGCGTATGAAACTTCTTTGAGTCAACGCAATGTGATTGTGCTCATTTGAATTCTATTTTTGAATTTACTTGACCTCAGGTTTCTTTTCTTCGTCTTTCGTGATGTTGGTCGGAAGTATAGGGTGGGCCATATAAAATTTGCATTTTGACATTTAAATTTTGACATTTAAATTTTGACATTTGAGCTGTCATTCTCTAAATAAACAATTTTGTCAAAATGCAAACGTTAGATGGCCCCTGTGTAAGCATTCTACTTCGCCCGTTGCACCTAATTCGAACGAAAAATTGCGTGCTGTGGCTATATGCCATCGTGTGTGTGTGTGATAGCAAACCAAATCAAATCAAAAAACTTTATCAGACGCGTTCGAATCGATTCGATGGCTGCTGATTAACTCACATTTTCTATTGATTCGACGAAATACGATTCTATTTCTGTCATATCAGCTCTTAGTACATAGAATGAAACTAGGAATTCAACGAACACAAGAGAGAAATTATGATATTAATAACTGACAAGGAAATGAAATTTAATGTAGTTGAAAATATATAAGCGCATGTACTACGAAATTGGATGTTAGCAGCCGAAAAATACATACCTGGAAGTTGATGTGGTGGTGTGATTTCGATTTAATTAAATGTGTGTGTTGTTTGTTGTTGTTTTTTTTATTGTGGTCGAAAATAAGCGTGACACACAGCTAACGGATATTTTTGTCGATCCTTTTCTTTGAACACAACAATCTCAATTTCCCTGCGTTGAAAAGTCGATTGGCATGCGATTTTTTTGTCCGCTAAGTTAAAGTTTTGGCTTATTTTCTTTGCGGGTTATTTTGGCGCGTCATAAATTACTTCAATTGAATAAATTATTTAAACTTTCACTGATTTTCCTAATTATTTTCTGATTTGGCTTCAGTTTACTTCTTCATTTTTAATGTAAGAACCGATCGCAATGTTGTATTTACAATTTTCCATCGCATTTTGGTTTGATTAATTTTTTTTTTAATTTTATTTTTATTGTTGTTACTTAATTGACATATTTCTCTATGTTTTTCTTTAATTCATCTTTGTATTATTTTATAAGCTCTTTTTTGGTCTTACAGTTCTATTAAATGTTTCCGTTTCGTTATGGTTAGTTTGGTTTTCCTCGATAAAAGTTTACAAAAATATTTTTTTTTTTTAATATATTTCGATTAATCTAAATTGTGGTAAGGATTTAGATTGATTTTTATTGAGATATAGTACCGGATGAATCCATAAAATGTCATATATGAATCGGGCAAAATCGATTGGAATTAGTTGGTGTGTTTGTGTTTGAAAATACATCTAAATTACATAATATGTTGTGGGAGTGTTTCTATGTGATTGTATATTTGTCTCATTTTCAGTTTGATGGATTTCGTTTATGGAATTTTGGTGTTGCTTTTCCCAAACCCCTTTATTAAACCATCAATTTGTATAATTGTTTGCCTCTATTTGGTCCGCTCGACTGGTTCTCTTGGAATGGCTAATATCGGATTCATTGAAGGATTTTTATCAAAAGTCTCATAAGAATAGCTGAAACAAAAAGTGTCGCTGATGAATAAAAGTGATACAAGAAGGCAGAGAGAAAAAAAACGTCAACGGAAAATTAACAAACAATGCCAACACACGAATGGTCCGAGAATTAGTTTGATGAGTTCCGGTTTTCGTAATAAAGCCACACAAAGTGCCAATTCTTGCTTTTTCTAATCACTCACAACAAACCTCACATTGAATCAGACACACACAATAAAATTGCAACGAGGAATTGAAATATTATCGAAATCATGGAAAAAATGTCAAGGTCAGCCACACAGCGACCATTCCAATAATTGTTATTCTGTTTTGTTTTCATGGAGCTTTTTTAAATGAATGGGTGAGAATGAAAACCGACTAACTGTTGTGAAAATTAAAATGAGACTAGAAAAAAATGTAGGTACCGATCGCAAAAAAATGATTCCAGAAAAAAATGAGCATAAAAATAAGACCCAGCATTTGTTCAACGGTCACAAAATTTTCTGGTCTCATTCCTACATTCATATTTTAAAAGTTTCTCGATCTCATTTTTATCCTTCAAAAATTCCAGGTCACATTCTTGTTTTCAAATTTTTCTAGCCTAATTTCAATTTTCACATTAGTTGGAGGTCGGTTTTCATTCTCACCCATTCAATTTTCTAGCTTCAAACAGTGTTTGTTTACGAATTGACATCCTTTTAGCACCATATAATCATATATTTATTGGTGCTTGAATTGAGCACAATTCGATTTATTTATTGCTCGCCATTGTCATGTCATTTATCACTGAAACCTACAGTACCATCACAATGAGCAAGTGTCGGATGGCTTTGAATTAAAGTTCCTGCAACTGAATGACCGGACACCTGTAGATAATTTTATGCACAAAGCATTTAATTGTTTAGTGTGCATCGGATTATGACAACTATAATAACACATTTGCATTTCATTTGAATAGCAAATTTTTCAGAAGAATTTCTTAAGTGTGAATGAATCAATCCGCATCATATAATCCGCACACGTTCACATCGAAAACACAATGCCCATCATTGGAACGTGCAGTTAAGCACCGATGCATCGTATCATTCAAAGGAAAATTTTGTTCTTGAGAATGAGTTTCGCTCACGCAGAAGTGTCATATGAACCGGCTTTCATATCGAAAACATCGAATAACGCACGGATTATTTGGATGCAAATTTATGTTGAATTTCGTACAATTTTGTTCCATGCACAGTGTTAACATTCCGCGAACGAACAACGACGTTTAATCACACCAACACAATTATTTATCATAGAATATTTACACTGAAATGCTAATTAGATTGGATGGATTCAATTAGATTGACTGAAAATGCAAATATAAAAAAGAAAATTCGACTGAATCAGAGATAAACTAAACAATCACATTTCGCTAAAATCAATAAACACTTTATTAGCAACGGTTGGGTGGAATCGTGATGCAATGCAGTCAAATGGAAACCATTCGATTCATATTATGAAAGTTGTATTCGTGCTGAAATGTTATGCAAATGGTTCAATACACATTCGATAGCGATACAATTTGCTATGCGTTATTTTGTACCAGAATCAATATCGCTGCAATAAGTGAAAAACATGAAATAATATTATTTTAGTGTGATATGCAATTTAATACACTTCAAATTTGAGGTAGTTATTCAATTTTCAATTGAAGTGTTGTATTATTTGAATTTGAATACCGCTCCGTTGGCAACCGTGGTTTCCATCTTGCTTCATTTTCTTCACCATTTGCATTAATTAAGAAAGATTTTGGAGCTTTTTTATTAGATTTTGAGGCACTTATTGCATTTTCTACTTTTTACACAAAAATCCCTGGGAAATTTCAAGCATTTCAATGGACAGATTCGCCTTTATTGATTATATTTTCTCTGCTCCAGAAAAATATGCGACAAATCACGTTCACCAGTGTTTGGCTGAACAAATTCATGCGACAGCCCGGATTGTCTGAAAATCAAAACTTTAGAGGGGTACTCAGCACACACACACACACACACACACACACACACACACACACACACACACACACACACACACACATCAAAATAAAGCCGCAAAATTGTGTGAGTATGTTTTATCGCATAAGAGGATGATGGGTCAGTTAATTAGAAGAGGTCATGTTTTTGACTCGATTAATTTCGAAGCGGAACCGATGACGGCAACCAACAAAATAATGTTCACCAAGAAGATTGATTATTTGATGAAGTATTTGGTTAGAGCAGAAAGTTTCGAGATAATCCTAATTAGTCTTGACCCTTAACCTCGCTTCAAATCAAAATATCCGGTTTCAAATTGAATATTTCGATTGGTCAACGAACAAATAGTTCCTTTCCACATGCACGAACAAATTGTTTGATGTTTTGTCTGTAACGAATCGCAACGAATGAAACACACGAGCAATTTCAATGTTTGTAATCAGCAAGCGTACATTCGTCGAAATATGTCAATAATTCTAAAAAGCCGCAAATGACCGATCAAATTTCTTAGATTGATAGGCTTCAAAATGGTTGGGTCCTTTTCATTGCTGCTGAATTAATCGATAGATATTGTTAACAAAAACCACAAACATGGTGACCTATTCAACCTCATTAAATAAGAGGTTTTCTAATTCTCTCTCACTGAGCCAAGGGCCAGGGTTAAATGGCATAAGACACCTATAAATGTGAATGTGTTGATCAAATCATTTGAATGGTGTCAGTGTGTGATGGGCATCGTCCGCATATTCAGTTGAATCAAATGGCATTGACAATATTCTTCCTATTAAGCCTAAAAACTTTGATATGAGCAAAGTTACGCAAAATACAGCTTTATCTCTTTCTCTCTCTCTCGCGCACCAAACACATATTCTTTAAACCTCATTCAAATAGCTATTTATTCTGCATAATAAATGGCATAATCATTAGCTTAAACAACATTGTTGCACTGCACACCGAAGCTCGCAAACATTCACTTATGCTTCTTCGCATATACACATTTGCACGCACGATGAATAAAAATCGACTCCATGCGGGTTGGAACGAGAGAGCGCGCGTAAGTATCCAGCTGTTCAGCATTGCATAAACCACATACTCATCATAAAATTACAAAACTTTGCGGATGATTTTCACCCTTGTATTCATAAAATATTAAAAACTCGAAGCAAAGAGTCGCTCTGAAATTTGCTAGCGATAATGCTAGTTATATTTGTATTGCGATTGAGGGCTACAATAAGCTCTGTTCGTCTAATTTATCCCAGGTTGTTTTGATTACAGTTTATTTTTCTTGGACATATTTTATTTACCAGTTGGCACCGATAATGATGTCGATGAGCACCGAGTGATGGATTGAATAATGCAATTTGCTCCTTTGTTTCGGGGTTTCCGCGTTGCCGTCCTTGTGATGCGGTTAATAGTTATGTACACAACTGATAACCGACAACCGACAACCGACTAACATTATCATAATCGGACAGATGCTGTAATCCTGCGTCTGATGAAGCTATAAACATCAACGCAATGAAACCTTAATCGCATTTCCACATGCCGAAATAAGTAATGAAATAGAAAATCTAAGCGCTCCAACTGATGAGCAACACAATCTCACTGTGTATTTTCACACTAAGAGGCAAAGAAACAAAGCAGCATTGGATTTAATATCGTGCCGAATTCAACTATTGTGGATAATATTGACAATAAGATGGCATTTACTCGGATCTAATTGAGGTAATTACCAACTCTTTTATATAGAGCTTTTATAATCAACTAAATCTTAATTCACCATAAAATTGGTCACATTTAAATCCAATGTGAAAATAAACAAAATGTATATTATCCATGGCAATTGAACAATGCATGCATAATTATTACGAGTGTTTATGAATGTGCCAGACTCAAATTGTGATATTCAATTCGCTGTAAGAGCTTATTTTGAATTTATAAATAAAGCCTCAATTCAATCACGCAAGTGCTTTACATCTTCTGCTTTTGTGTACGATATATACATTTGCTATTGTATTCAAAAGTGCATCGAAAGACTTCCAATGAAACAATATTTCGCATCATTAAAAACATATTTTTGTCCAGGCAAATTGAATATTTGATTATGATGCGAATCAACAAAGCCAAATCCATGTGAGGATGGTGCGCGTAATTGGAATTGTGAAGCCAAACTCTTGGAAAAAGCTCAACAGCATCGGCGAAAAATTCCACAATAATTTCTATTCATTTGGATTAAAATCAAATCAACAAAACCATATTTTCAAGAATGCTAAACAAAGATTTTGCAATTCAATTTGTGAAACGCAGCGTAATGTCGTTTGGGGTTTGTCGTCACCATGTGCTGTTGCCATCCCGTATATTATAATTGAGATTGAGACTTCTTTTCCATTCATTCATTCACTTACTCACTCACTCACTCACTCACTCGTTCATTCGTTCATTCGTTCATTTGCTAATGCACATGAGTAAGGATGTGTGCGTGCATGTCTTAGCTTCCATTTGAATCAATTTATAACATTCTCAATGTTGTGTCTGATTTGTCCTTTCTAATTTCCCCGTACATACGCACATACACATACTGTGCGACTTCTTAAGCACTGAGCGAGAGCGTGCTCTCGATGCGACAATTACATTTCGCAAAATTGTCATGTTGCTTTTCACCGTTTTCGCGCCACATTGACATCCCGTATTTATACGGACGTAAGTGTGTTTGCAGCAACGGAAGATCGAGAGGCATAGACACAAAGTCAAGCGCACATTATTCTGATTATATGCCATTTTTCCTGTTAATTATTCAGAAACCTACATATTTAATCCCATTTGATGGATACGAATGTGTTTATTTTTGTATTTACGTTATCATTATCTACATCATTGGATTTTCCCACGCCTATTTATATCTTCAGAAATGGTGCAAATTGCTCTCTCTCTCTCGACTCGTGTTCGTATTGTACGTACATGCTGTGCACTTCGATCTCATAATTTATTCAGACTACATTGGGAAAAAACGGGCGTGCGCTTATTCGCACAAAACGAAAAAAATGTGATGGGAAAACGAGCAACCGAAGCCACACACATTCACACACAGTGTGGCAAGCCAAAAAATAGCGGAACACTGATTTAAGCTGCAGCATGTTAGTCATTCAGCCGATAAGTGAAAATCCGAAAAATGGTCTGATTTTATGGAATAGTGCCTTTGTTATTTCCAATTTGTCGCTTCTCAACAGTGAATTTTTCATTTTATGTTCGATGTGCATGCACACTGAGCGCAAGCAATTCCATTCAAAATGCGGCACAAAAAAAAGTTCGAAACGGTCCACAAATAGTTGAGGAATGACAAAAAGACAGATAGAAAGTGCAGTGAGGTGAAAGCCACGGTTCCGACAATGTTGTCACATTCCAAACGATACTGACTGGTATTCATGGAATTTTAACGAACCGAATTGTGTGGCACAAGCGACAAATCACGACAAAAGGTTCTGATGATATTTTCATGAAAGATTTGTTCGTTGAACGATGCAATATCGGCCATTCTCACTGCGTCTCTTTATCTAATGCAGTGACTCGTAATCATTGTCTTCTCTATTGTGTGCTCGGTTCACACCGTTCTTCCATTCATTCGAAACTTATTCACAATCAACAATGGAATGTTTATAAATTTTTTATGTTACACAAAATCGTGGAGCGTCCACATATAAGAACATTTAGGGCGCTGAGCGTACATTTATGCTTCAGCATTTGATCGGCCGATGATTGAACCGATAGAATGAGTGTGTCTGTGATGTTTTAAACGCTACTGCACATCTGCAGCTCACAGACTCAATTATATCGCTGTTATTTAATTGTTTAATTACGGTTGATGTAAAAAGTGTTTAACTTTGGTTGCGACCTGCATATGTAGCAAAACGGATGAGAGCTTGTTGAGAAAACCTCTATCAAAACCGTTATCGAAATTTCTTTTATTGACAGTTTCAAATGAGTCAGGAGCCAATAACTGATCTAAGCTGGTATCAATTGTACCTCGTTCATCTTTACTTGTCACACTCCATTTAACCGCAAGATTTTTTACAATTTTACTTTCTTCCCGAAAGTTTGTCCAATAATTTTCAATGCAAAGTCTTCATCTAGCTTGGAATCAATGCAATACGAATCGCATTTGGAAAGGTTCATTCATGGAAAGTGGAAACACATGAAATAATCGCTTGACAACAAAATGGCGCGAATAAAATGAAAAAAACAATTGGCAAATGGGCGGCTGTTTGATGAATGCGAACACAATCAGAAAAACACAAAAAAAGACAGAAAAAACTGAAAAGTGTGGAAATAAATCGAGAGGATCTTGTTCGCTTACGAGTCAAACACATTTTTCTCTTCTGCCATCTATTTTTTTTTTCTAATCTGTCGCACCAAAGCAGAACATTTTTATTTGCCCGAAGTCAATAACAAATTGCTTTTAAATGGATCATTCAATGTTGTTCAACCGTATATGCGAAAACGTTTTGTCACAGAGTTGATATTTGAAATATATATAAAAAAAGAGCACTGCGTTCATTCCGGCTTTTTTCAGATAAAAGCAGTTTTTGGTAAGATAATTCAATCACAGAGGCCTGCCATGAGACAGCGTCGATCGGGATAACAACGCTAATTTACTGTTCCTTTTACAAAAAGCAGTTGAAAAAAAAAATCTAAATTGATTGCAATTGGGCCAATTTAATTGACGAAGTAAAAAATACACAAAAGAACATTTCACCGAATCGATAAAAGTCTCACGCACAAAAAACGAATATGCATTGTTAGCTAAATATTCCAATTAACCCGCATGATTCGACAACAAATATGACGCAAACAACTATTTTAATTAATTCAGTGTTTATCGCTCGCTTGATTTCAATGTCGTACAAAAATGACGGGAAAAAATATTGAATCAAGTGCGAAAAATGAATGGAAAAAGTGGTTTTGGACGTGATACAGCGGCTGAGACTGGAATACAAGAGGACCGGCCCTCCAAAGAGAGAAAACACGAGTTGATATGCGTGTGTGTGTATCACTCAATTTACTTTATCATCGCCATTTTCTTTCCTCCAGCCAAGATTATCATTGTAATTGTAACGAAATATTCGATCGCAGCTCGAATTATATCGCTAGCGTGTAGCTCGAATAAAAATATCGACTTGATCGACGGAAAATCGGAAGGAATGAAAAGCTTAAGGTTGAAAATAGGCTTCGGTTGGTAAATTTATTAAATTATTTGGTGAATAAAAATAAAATGAAAATCAAGCTGTCATATAGAATACAAACACACACACACACGCACCAGAAGCAGACGCAGTGCACCGATTACCGAATTTATCGGCACACCGACAACTCGAGCTGCTGTGTGAACATGTGAATAAGACACGGTAACAACACGATTACTATTGATTTCATCGCGAATTCTTTGGGGATTCGATTGGTTTCCTTATCCAATTTATGTGCCATGCTCTGGCGTTCATCCGTCTCATTGAATTCAATTGTTTGGTTTTTTTCGTAAGCTATCTAACTTTATCGGCTCGTTTACCAATAAAAACAAAACACAAAACGTGAGTGGGATGACTGAAAGAAGTAATATTTTTGAACGAAATCACAGAAGGGATCTGTTTAAAGTGAAAAGTTTTTTCGACGCAACTTTTTTTTAGCGATGATCCTTATAACAGTGGAACACCAATATTCCCCCATAAAAAGGTATAAACAGAGAACAATCAACTTCTGAATATTTTGTGCTAGATGATTGAAGTCTTATAATGAAATTATTGAACCAAACCAATATGCACTGTTAGTCAATAAGAAGCCGATTATTGATTTCCATGGCCTTCATTTCGAATTGGGTAACTTTTATGCAGACCGTCTTAGTGTGATTGTTGCGCATACACTTCGAATATTTATCTTAAAAAATTTCAAATCGATGATGTGCCGGAGGTTTTTCAAATCTGCTGCCGATTGATGTGTTTTTCATGATTAATGGGGAATTTAAGAGAACCATATCACCGGTATTCACACCGGTTATGTCTACTTGCAGCACAAACTGACGGTAACTTCATCATGCACAGTTTCATGTCCAAAATGATAGCACCGAATGAAACGTAGTCTCGGTGGGGTCTGATAACAATGTTCCCACTCCATTTTTAGCGTGCATTCACCTTTTGCACATTCATTTTATTCAAATGGAATGTGTTCCAACTTGCTTTATTGCTGTTATTTCGTTTGCAAATGATTCAAGAAATTGAAATACTTGAAATGAATGCGAGGCAAAAAATAATTAAAGTCATTAGGTTCAATGACTGACTGTCAAACCTGATGATCTTGATGCCAATGCTATCTCTGACGATGCAGTGCAATGACTGACGATGCAGTACAAACCGTGTGCAAAAATGTTGAAATCACTCAAAATGCCAATAAGAATAATTGAAAACGCAATATCAGGCAAACGCATACATTTTTCAATTCAACTAATGCATTCGAACAAACGACCACAAATCCACTTCTATTTTATTGCATTCGAGTGTACGCATTTGAAAAAACGAGCCTTCCCGTCAAACGGAGACTTTTATTGAAATCGACAGAAGCTTAATACGCAATCATTTCGATGGACATTGAGCCGATTCCATCTCGCTTAAAAAAATATCGGATCGATATTTCGTTTAAATTGTGATTGTCGTGACCAAATTCATTTATACCGATTTTCGGCTGGTCAATCAAAATTTCTGCACACACTGATTACGAGCTTTCATTCGAAAAAAAAGTATTGAATTTTCTTCCGCCATAGAATGTCCATCTCCGTCCGCGTGAATTGTTGAAAACGAGGAATTTTTAATTATTTTGGACATGAAACATAAATTAGTGAAATAGTATGTGAAATATATTGAACAATCGCCGGAAATTACTGGAAAAATGCATCTTTAATTTAAATGAATGAAATGAAAATAGTGATCGACATTTCGAATGACGATGGAAAGTAGTTCATTAATAGTTAAACTCTGAAATATATATTATTTTTCGTTTCTTATGGCTAAAATTGCCAATAGAGTTACATTTCGTATTTGTAAGCGTTATCATTGTGCTCAAACAGCAACGAAACCATTTTGCACAATGTTATAACAAATTCATGATCATCGCTTTCGTAGTCACACACTTGTACCCCCTTTATTTTGGCAAGGTTAAATTACAAATGGCACGGAGCGTGCGAAATCAATGACTCCAAGGGAGAGACAAATGTGTATGTGTATGTCTCACTCTTGTCTTACATGAGCTTTCCATATATCAATTATCAAGAGAGACACCGAAATGATTCAAAACAATGAAACATGATAGCACGGCGATTGCCATCTCATTTCGTTTAATCAGTTGAACAATGCGAATTACATTCAAATGATTAATGAACTATTATCATTAATAATTTCCAGGGCGAACGCAATTCGAAACACCGAGACAATGTAGAGAGATTACGCACAGAAACACAATTTCAAAACATAGAAGTTTGCGAAAAACGATGAAAAAACGCAAATAAAAGAGAGTGAGAAAAGTCAAAGGAAAAACGTGATAAGAAGCAATGTAAATCTCTTGTAGATTTCGCATCTTTCATCAATTCCGAAATGTTCTTCGAGTAGAATAGTAATCATTCCAGGCGAAAATAATATTTTATGCTGGCGTCGACAATACTTCAGTTGGACAAGGCAATGTATATATAAATGTTGTCGAATCAAAACCTTTGTTATAATGTAGTGGAATTTGTTTTTCGATTAGGCTATGCATATCGGATCATCTGCCGTGCCAATACTATTCAATGAATGTCAAATTCAACAAAGCCCACGATTTTTGTTTGAAAGATATTTTAGTTGACATTTTTTCCGAAGTTACGATAAGAGCTTCGGTTACAGATCTCCAACATTTCCATAGAATGACATTTTTTTTCTTTCGCGTTCATTCGCATGGTTTTTTGGCGATAAGCAATTTATCGAATTAATAAGAGCCAGATCCCATTATCCCCCTAAAAATGACAATGATAAACTTGATATATATATCATTTGGTGTTTCTTTAGTAATATGATTAGATAGGCATTATGGTATACTTGACTACCAACATTTCAGCATGGTTTTTTTCTTTCGGATGAATAGAAAGAGCTTCCAAGCGCGAAAACAATGTAGACGAATCAATCAAGTGTTGCCTTATGACAACATAATAAACGAATCCAATTTATGCCAATTTCTCATAATTCCTTTATGCGATAGTTGCCATTTCGATGCAAACAGAGCGAGTCACATTTCCGTTTCTTATTCATTAGCCCAGCTGCTTAGATTGAAGCGCATAATCTCGATATTTCATCTCACATAATTCATTCACACACACACATGAGCGCACACAAGCGAGCAGCCAGAATGTATAGCCACAAATATTGTGATAGGGACACATCAGGTGAAATTGAATCTTCTAAAGTGTTACAAAAGCATCGAATTGAATAATAATCCATGGAAATTATTATCGCTTTGTGAATTCTACTTTGTTGTCATCGTCCTTTTGTTCATTGTCATTCAAATGATGGATAAGTTGATCAACTCACTATTTCATACGAGACGTCACATCTCAAGGATACACTGAAAACGGTATGTATTTTTTTGGCAAAGGTGTGTAAATGGGCCGGATGTAAACAATGACCAACGGTCAACATCACACAATTTCACAAGCCGGCTCGAACACCCTCAAAGAACACGACGAGACAAAAAATTTGACCACCCAAAATCAAGAGCCACTCAATTTTTCAACAATTTTCGTATGCCGACAAAATGTCTTTCTTCTGTTAAGATTTTATTGTATTCTCGTCCGATGTGTGAGCCTTTATTGAATATTCAACCCATATATTGAATAAACATATTTACATGTTTTTCTTTCTACCTTCGGTGCACCCTTTTGTAGTTTTTTCAAAAGCTGCCTGATCATGGTTTGTCTCACGGCATCAGAACACACATCTCAACTCATGCAAGCAAATTAATTTTAAACGAAAACACATTTTGACAACACAACACTTTTCCGCTTTCATTCATCACAAAAGCATCATAAACGTTTGCTCAGCCTGTCGTCGTCGATATAAGATAACAGCATACATTTTAAAGAGAAATGTTTAATTTGAATTCCTTGCAAACTTATAAATTAAGCAGCTGTTATCGAATTATTATATTCCATGTTGGCTGTATAATGTTTGTTCGTGTGCCGACACACACCGAACCCATTTCTACACACGCCTAATAAACGCCTGAGCTCACGCATTATTTATTTTCCGGTTTGCATGGCAAAAAAGAACATGATATTCATATCCCGAGTATGGCACTTCACTTTGACATAAACATAAATATTTTGATAATAATCGGCTGTGTAAATTGCTCATTCAGCGGTGTGTGATTGTTTTGGCTGACGCAAAAACAAACTCTTTAACCCATTAAAGAACGTGCTAACAACATATTTTGAATACAATCTAAAGTGTTTATTATATTTGTTAATCAATGTTGGGCGCGTATTGGAACGAACAAGATCAGCGGACGAAGAATTATAGGGAGTGAAAACGTAAGAAGCGGTATAACAAGAAGGTGAAAATGAACGTTACTTAGGTATTAGATGCGTCATATCGTGCGAATTTTACATGAAATTGATAGAGAGAAAGGCCGTACAAGGTACGCGCGACGAAAAAACGCACCTAAATCTTAATAAATATGAAAAAAGCACAACGAATCGAAAAACGAGAAAACACGAAAAACGACAATATCAAAAGCCTCACATAAAATTTGTGCTTAAAACACAACAGCAAAACAAGGATCATAATTACGAACACAAACATACAAATAATCCCCTAATGGCATATTTAATAAATTTCATTAGAAAATTTAATAACAATAAAACACCCATTAATGCTTTATTTGGCGCACGAATTAATGAATTGCTACATTTTACATTGCATCTCTCTGTCTCGCTCTCTCTCTCTCTCTCTGTGTGTGTTTTTTTTTTTTGGCGGACAACCGAAAGCTCTTTTCGAATTGGCATTTATGTTTACCGTTTTGTTGCAAATTTCTTTCGCCACCACTTCATTTAATTAAATGGTATTCATGAACATGCAACACAATATATTGATTCGCATTTATAAATGTTCAGTAAATATTATATTGTTTCAGTGGGAAATTCCAACATTATGTAGTTGGTTTGACTACACACTCAAAACATGGACACTTAAAACAAGATTGTATGCCATTCAAAATTAATATTCAGATGGACATGTTATTTAATTCATTTGTTTAGTTAAAAATTCGTGCATTTATAAACGTTAAGGCAAATGAGACGTCAAACTACAAACATCAAGATTTACGTCCCATCTGACTTATTATTTATATGAATGCACACATTTTTGCGGCACTATGAACGTAGTCCTACGGAATTAAGTCCTACGCTAGTACCGAACTAACTCCGATTGGAATAAGAACTATCTCATATGAATAAATTCGTTATTTTCCGAATGTGGTGGTATGAGAACGTAACGAATTTACTCATATGAGTAATTTTGTTAATTAATCTTATGATCATATGTTTTGTACACATATTTTTGTTTATTTTGTTTTTGTATTGGACCGCCTACAACAAATGTGTTTTGATCTATGAAGGTTCAATACTGGTAAATATAAAAAGAAATGTGTGAGTAAGTTCCGTAGGACTAAGTTCGGTTTGCCCATTTGTGCAAAGATACACTTCGAACTGAATGTTTGTAGACAAAATAATTTCTTCAATTGATATACAATTACTGTCATTTCGATTTTAAATCGTTTTCTAGAATTAAAACAATGTTGATGAACTTACGAAAATGAAGCGATGCTGTTGAGCACTGAGTAGTTCAATAAAATGAAAATCCAATTCCTAGCAACCGAAATGGGGGAGAAAAAATATTTCTAAACCACAACAAATCAAAAACTTTAATCATCCCTCTAATTTTGATTCAACCTAAATGAATATACATTTATCACATAAATAATCAGAGCAATTAATTTTCGACACTCCAATTTCTTTGCCGCTCCAGCATTTATATTGTTCAAACCAGAGAGATAACATCTGTATCTTCTGTATCTTCAAATCTGTATTGATACGACGGCTTTTTGCATTTATAAAAAGCAGCATGTGCTTCGCATGATAGGTCTTTCAACTGTGCGAATCGATTGAAATTTCTATGTATGTCTAGTACATGTTCGCAATCAGCGAAAGTTACAAATTGCTCATGGGAATGTGAACGGCCAATGGGAATGTCTTTTTAACATGTAATGTGCAACTGCATCCAGCTCTCGAGTCCAAATGCAATATAGGGAAGCTTTTCTATTTCCATGAATTATTATAATAATGAATTTTAATTGAAGAAAGCTAATTGAAATGTCGATAGTTGACACAAAAAGGCATTGAACTTCGGTGTGAAACCTCTTGTTAAAAACTTTGTATCAATGAACGGCTGCTTTTTATATTGAAGAAGTTTCAATAAATAGGAAATTTTGTAGTTCAACGGCAACGGTTGAACATATCGATAAATCTTAAACACTACCCAAGCAATATGTGTTTCGAATCGCTGAACTATACTTATTTTATTGCTCTGTTCCATTGCGGTTTCGAATACCGCGTCATTTGTGTCGTGTCAACGGCACAAATGTTTGTTTTGGATTGCGTCGCAGTTAACTTTCATCCTAAATTCAACCACTTCTATTGTTAGAACCATAATTCTATAAATATTTATTTCGATTTCAATTTAGTGGAATATTTTGTGTGTTTCATTCGATATTTATGGCTTTTGCATACATGCAAAATCTATTTTCACCTTTAATTACGCTTTCATTCAATAGATTTTTTCAGATTTTAGGTAATGCTAATTTTACTTTGATTTTGCATGGTTTTCCGCACACAAGCTATACACTCGATGAATGTGAACGCATGGATCAAAACCGAACCGAACCGAACCAAGCGGTAATAAATGGCCTATCGTTGTCTACCGGATGATTGTATGTATTTCAGTAATACGGTTAAATGGAACGCACAATGACATCTTTAGGGTAATCATGGCACAATTCCATGAACGTGTAAAATTTTCTCTTCATTATTTAACAGATGCAGAGACAACCGCTTATTCAATTCCAATGGAGAGAGCAAATAAATAGAGTATAAAATTGTCGGATTTCTCCCATCAGGCGAGAGATGGAGATTCAACGTGACTAAAGCACCATGCCAATTTGTTCATTTAATCACTCCTAAATGAATGCAACGAATATCATGTCATATTTACAGTGATCGGAGAACCGAATAGCGCTGAGCCGAGTTGAGTGAGCTGATTCAGCTAGCTTAGATTCATCGTTGAGTGGATGCATCTTTTATACTAGATGCATCTCGAAAATAGATGAAATTGTTATCAAAGCGATATCTCAAACATGCACACGGCTCATAAAATGTAAATCAAGCACATTCGATTTGACATTTCGGATTATCGTATTAAACCGAAAACTGCACATATCAATTCAAACATTGCAATGCTGAGGGGCAAAACTCCTATCAAGTTGCGCAATCATAAAATGAATTTAATTATTCTTTATGCAAATAAGAGAAAATCATTGAATTTCTATGAAAAGCACTTGATTCTCTCGACGGATTGTCGCTGAAAATTATTGCTGGCTCTTCTTCCTTGAATTGCGATTCCAATTCGAAGCATATTATAACCAATTAACAATTCCGAAACTCCATCATGAATTCAGAAAACGCAAAAAATGGATGAGCTGCAAATCTATTTGTAGTTGGACTGAAAATTTGTGTTTGAAAGGGGATTAGCGATACATTTTTAAGGTTCACCAAAATGCAGTTCACAAGCTAATTATTTTCGGTCACAATTTTTGTTGTTCTCTTTCCTTTCCTTCCCTTCGCATTGCGTGCTATCCAAACAAATGTGGAATAGGCACATTCGGTTCATTTGAATTTATTGGTTTCATCCTTCGTATGTATTTATTTTCTCTTCTTGGCGTATCATTCCTTGCTTCTTCGTCGCGGATTGTGTTTGTATTTTCAATATCAATCGATTGTGGCCTTTCCAATCACAATTACTCGTATCTTTTGCCATTTGCAAGCATATGACCGAAGCGTGAGAAGGATCGGTCCATTTAAAATATATATATGTACACAGTTGTTTAGATTTCACACACCATTACAACTTTATTACGCCTCAATACAAAGTCGCCGACCATCAACTCGACAATGCCGATCATTGCAACTGAAAAAGAGGCAAAAAAACAAATTCCCCGTTGGAAATATTTAAGTTGCTCGATAAAAAGAGAGCTGCTAAAATTTCAGATAATCTTTAGCGCGTTTTGGTTTTTTGCAAGCAGTAAGTTGCCAGCAACATGTAATAAAACTCGTTCGAGAAATTTGTTCAAAAATGGCATTTCAATGTGATTAGTATCAAGATTGTGATATGCGGAGCGAAGCGATCAGTCAGTGCCAAAAAAGGAAATTTCAGATTCAATGGAAAAATGCAACCGCTGTCAAAGAACCAGAGAGAGAGAGAGAGAGAGAGAGAGAGAGAGAGAGAGAGAGAGAGAGAGAGAGAGAGAGAGAGAGAGAGAGAGAGAGAGAGAGAGAGAGAGAGAGAGAGAGAGAGAGAGAGAGAGAGAGAGAGAGAGAGAGAGGAGAGAGAGAGAGTGAGAGAGAGAGAGAGAGAGAGAGAGAGAGAGGAGAGAGAGAGAGAGAGAGAGAGAGAGAGAGAGAGAGAGAGAGAGAGAGAGAGAGAGAGAGAGAGAGAGAGAGAGAGAGAGAGAGAGAGAGAGAGAGTGAGAGAGAGAAATGGACGAATGGCAAAATAGAAGAAGAAAAATAACTATATATACACGAACAGATCTATTTTTCACGCACTTCACCAGCAAAAGTGCCATAAAGTGGCGCAACGGTTGAAGACAAGCTACGTCTCTCACATTTTGCTTTCACACCGATTTTCGACGTCTTTGTTTTTACGTTTTTACGATGCTCTACGAAATGGTTGCACATCACATCGTTTCGATTGTGTTTTTTCGGTTGGCCACACGATTCCGAGCAGCGTCAAAAGATTTCACCAGGCCGAACACACAGACCGCTATCGAAAAAACGCATAATTCACCATCGACGACTATAAAGCAGGATATGCTCTTAAAACGAGGATATTGAAATATTCAGTGCTATCCACTTCAAACCATTTTGTGCTCGTCGAATGTGTAGCTCAGTGTTGTGGTTTTCATATTATTATTTTTTCATTCTACTTTCCTCTTCTTAGCTTATTTATTCCGTGCTTTACCTAGTTTTTGGCAAATTTCGCGAGAAAGAAATTTTCTGATAAACGCGCGAGCAACAACACTTGGCTACATTTAATGCCATGATAAATAATTGTCGAAACCTTCAGATATTTTGATTGAAGCGCAATGCTTTTCATAACAATGATAATACCGCTCCCGCTTTCTCTCTCTGTCTTAATATCCTTTACGTATTACTGCACAAGAAAATTTATCGCGAAATGTGGAGATTTGCACGCGTGCCAAGAGGATATTTATTGTGCGCTCTTAATGCTAACATCTCAGACAGATGGAGACGATAAAACATACACTTACATTGCATTCATTTTTTTTTGTATACATAAAATGAGGTACAAGCGCGCCATTTTTGCCACGCGCTATGTGTAAACGTCTTACAAATAAACAACAGCAACGATTAACTATTATCGCCTTTGGTTCATTGAATATTTTCGCATTTTTTTTCCTTTTCTTCTGTAAACTCCTATGTCGCTAAGAAAAATCGCTGTTTGACACAGCCGTTGATTGATGGATGGATGGAAGTCTTCTATTAGAATGAAATCATTTATGTTTTTGGATTCAACAGAATGCGAAGTGTGTTGTTCATTAAGAGGATGTATTTTTTACTAACACTGGCCAATAGCACAAATATTACACCCTTTTTGAGCCATTATTTGCCCCATAAAACATATACATTACATTGAATTAGTCTCATTTTTCGAGTAGAATATCTTTAAACACGCGCGAATATCAACACAGCAAATCATCATTGCCAATATCTGTACTTTTCCATCATTCCAAGAATGGCACTTATTTCATTCTTTCAAATGTCTACTGTCTTAATTTCTCATTTTTGATGTGCAACATTTGTGATTTTCCCAAGTCAACTATGCTTCATTCCAGATCATATTCAACGGTCGCTCTCAAAGCGCTTTCTAGCACAAGCCGCTTTGTAAGAGCGACTTGTACTAAAAGCAGGTTGTTCGCATTAAATTCAATGTGAGTGAAAGTACATTGGAAGTGCACATCCACACAGATTTTTCTTTCACTTTTACAGACTTCAATGCGAAAAAGCCGCATTTTCGTATTCCAAGCGGCTTGATCTAAAAAGCGCTTTGAGAGCGAGCGTTTAATATACACTATTCTGTTTCCATCGCTAATGTCGAATATAGAAATATTTCATACGTCTACTTGTGTTATTTCCGAAGGAAAATCATTGCGAAAAGTTGATTGTTTGAGCACTTTTCGGCTTATTGGATCGGTTCGAGTGTATTTTCGAATTAAATCTATTCAAGCGACAATTATGAGAGAGATGGGGGAGAGGGAGAGACGAAGGAAGTGTGTGTGTGTGTGTGTGTGTGTGTGGCATAGAAGTCAAACTATTGGACCAAATTCAATTTAGCACAAAATTTTGAAGCATGGTAATATTTTTTATCATTCATGCTTACGAGTTGTCCGGAAATGGGTCGGACAGTACTGAGATATCGAGCATTCTTTTGTTGATGATGAAGAGAATGGGCTCCTGTGCAATCAAAAAGCGATACTATTTTGTTTTTGTTCATTTTCATTTCGACACCTTTGCTCCAACAGGTATTTGTTGTTCAAATTCATACTTCAAATCAAATCGAAAACGAACGTGTGTCGACAAAGGCACGCTTCAGCTTTGTACATTTCATCGAGTTTTCCATCTCTTTCTCTCTCACTTCCGTCATAAAATAAATGGCCCATTTGTTTGCTAATGCATATTCGCATAGATTCGAGAATTTCCGATTTTCCATGCTTTCGCATGCAAAAAAATATATCGACAAGGACAGCAATATACATATGGATAAAAAAATCTATATAAAAAAGAGAACAAAAAAATTGTCGACATGTAACCCTTTGATGCAAGAATACACATATTTGAGAATATTGCTGATATCGGGAGTATGTTTAGGATGGAATCGAAAGCACACATCCCAAATATAAATATTGCCTAACGAATGTTCGACACATCGTCAAACGGTATACATATGTGGCCAAACATTGATTACCATACCGTCATATTGCCATACATAGTTCTGCTCTTCTATGTAATATCGCCACTATGAGTGTTTGCAACACTTTCCATTTGAACGGGCTTTTGTTGCTTCTTGTTTGGATATTACACAACGATAACTTTTTTTTCTTATCCGGATTGCAAATTTGATCCAGTTTTTGTTGCACGCTGCGCAAAACACATTTTATAAGATCAGAAGTGGAAATGGCAGAATCCTTGAAGCAACGATGAACACGAATCGAAAATTTACTTTTCATTCTTTCTGTTTATTTATCCATGATTTGTTTGCATATTTTTTTAAGTGTGTGCAATTGAAGGGGCAATTATTCGATTTTTTCCCTTCATCATTCCGATTGACGCTTTGTAACTGAGTGGGAATATTTTTGGCATGAATCGTAAAATTTTTTATGCTTATTTCGCTGTAATCGCCTGTCATGAGAGCAAAAAAATGCCAATTTGCATAACGATTCCGTTGCTATGTATCCCAATGAATCGTCTCTGACAATTCAAATCTTCATGGTTTGTATCATGTAAGTCGACAGTTATGTGACGGATACGAGTTGATTTGAATTGAAAATCACATGGAGTGTGTATGGATTATTGATTCTGGTAAACAATGTCATTGATGGATCTTTCTTCATCCATGTCCAATGATAATTTTTTAAAATATATGAGACAACACCAATCGTTCAATATTATCTCCACATGCAACCTAATTCGTGAAACGATAAATAAAGTCAGAGTGAGCCCCAAAACTCGTTCAGTTGATTCGTTATCAAATTGAGTTCACGTGCACATAATTATATCCCAGAGTGATGACTTATTAATCCCATCCAGGGTGAGATGATGTTGGAAAATAATCTGCAATCATAATCGCCGGAATGCTGAAGTCGAAAAGTTTTGAACAAGTTTCCAATTTTCCGAGAGAGAGAGAGAGAGAGAGAGAGAGAGAGAGAGAGAGAGAGAGAGGGAGGGATAAAAAGAATGGGACAATTAAGAGAAGAGCCAAAAAAGGAGAAAAGAATGAGAGTGGAAGAAAATCGAAACGCAAAAAAAAGAAGGCGATCAAATTGCATCACATTCATACACTAGGCACCAAAATATTCCACCATTTAAACTGATGGTAATTAACCAATCGAAAAAATTCCAAACAGATTCAAAATCAGTATTTTGATTGACGTTTCTCTTTTCCCACTTCATTCGTTGTAATTACTTAAATTGATGTAAACGAACTTGTTTTTACTGAAATTTTCCATCCCCCGAGTTCCGGAAAAGACTAAAATGAAGCGAGAGGGAGAGAGGGCAAGTGACATTGAAAGCAAATGTGAGATAGAAAAATAGACAAAATGGGAGAAAAAAATGCTATGATTTCAATTTAAGCCCAAATTTACATGGAAAAAAATTAATTGAATAAAATGATTGGCTGTGAAACATGTTGCGCACAGTGAAGCTAGCAGTTAGAGAATGCCAGATTACATTGGGCCATTCGTTCGATCGATTCGATCTGAATAAATTCCAAATCAAAAAATTATGTAAACTGCCGAAATGAACATTGAGTATCGTACTTTTTCTATAATTTTTTAATCACAGTTAAAAATGCAAATTTTGTAGGAATAAAAATATGTCTTTTTGATATATATTGAACCTCAAGGGTTTTGTGTGGCGAACCTTATTTTCTTGAAAAAAAAGCCGACAAAAAGCCGCACACTTTGCGCATTTTCTCTCAATTCTCGGGGAAAATAATTATATTGTCGATTGTATTTCGTGTTTGTCTATCTCTCTATCTCACTATTCCGTGTTCTTCTGGTACGGCATTTTATTGAGGTGGATGAAGATGGACAATTATGCACAATTTTATCAAGTTTTGTGGTGGAATGTTGATATGCAAACGTTGTCTATACTCGTATTTTACAGAATGAAGAATAACGTACGCGAGGCTGTCATATTTCGGTATTAATATGTGCAATGTGCAAAACTGTACGTGCCAACCAAAATGGGCTCGCCGTCCAATTATTGCAATTATGTGAAAAATTCACGATGTTCGTTTCTATTTCCTTATTTTCAAATGCTTGATTTTTGGTGTTGATGGTTGTATTTGCCCTGGTCTGATTATTTTTGGCATGAATGCGCCTGCTGTGGAGTTTTCGTGCTCGCCGTGGATTTTTGATTAAAATTGTATGAAAATCCGTCATAAAATGATAAAACTCATTCACTGTTACATTTTGGCATTCCTTTCATTCACTTTGGCGCACTTTTTGTTTATTGTGTGTAAGCATTGCGTGGTTTCAACTAAATACTTGGACTGGTCAATTTACACGCGCTCTCTCTATCGCTCTCTCTATCGCTCTCTCTCTCTCTCTCTCTCTCTCTCTCTCTTTCGTGTTCGATGCATTAATAACATGGTGGAATTAGCCCGAAACCAAAACCAATTGTTTCACTAATGCGGAGGGAAATTGAAATGCTTTGCATTCGAGTATAGATAGTGTGTACCCTGTACCCGCATTTTGAAATCGAGCAATACAAAATAATGGCGAGCATTTTCTCATGTAGGTCTGCCGGCTTTTGTGTGGATGTGCCATTTTTTCGTGCACAAAACACAAAGCAATTACATGCGTATTTTTTTCGTTCTCGTTCTTCGTATTTCCACAATTGGTTAGCAATATATAATCCATAGAACAAATTGCAAATAATTACACTTGAACCGTGTGATAGTGCAAGGTCATACATGTATGTCGTCCAACATTAATTTGAATGGTCATTAAGCTGTCAAATGATAGAATCATATACCGTCAAATAAATTGAACTTCATCAACATCAAAGCAAAAATTGCTCTTTCATGCCATTCTTTTTACATAGACTTATTTTTGTGCGTCTTGAATCAGGCCTAATGAAAAGGCAAATTCTGTAGGCAGGTAGACATCCATGAAGTTTTCATCAACATTCAAAATAGCCATTGTCAATCATTTCTCTTTCTATTCTTCATTCAATTTCTCTCACCTATGAAAAGATGATTTTTTTTCAGCTAGCGACTAGACGCACGTTTCGTAATGATAAATAATAAATCAAAGCGTTAATATGCATCGACAAAGGTTTATAAGTAGCAAAGGAGCGCCATCACCAGCGCACACACACAATCAACAGCACCACAAACAACCAATCGCATTTGCCTGAGATTGATAATTCTTCATCGAATGTATTTGCTGAGCAAAGCATTGACCATAACCGTAGCCATCAACTTTTCAAGTAATACGATACCATATGCATGTATACCATACGCACAAGCTTTCTCTCTCTCTCTCACCCATAACCCACATTTATATCAAATGATAATGTCACACAATGCCAACAGTTGTTTTTAATGAAATTAAGGTTGACAAATAAATAAGGGACTTTCCTTTAAGTTGAGGCGAATCATCATTTAATATCAAGCCTTGTGTTTATCTAGGTGCGTAGACCCAATTCGCTGTCAAAATCGACCATCGATAAAAATGTTGATTTGAAAAAAAAAAATAAAATGAAACAAATGAAAAAATGAGTGTCATTGAATAAGTGCGTGATAGTCTATCACTGATAGAAGGCTCAGGGCTAAGGCTTTGTGTTTGAATGTTTTTCGTTAAGCACACGGATTCATACGCATATCATTCGGACATATTGGTTTATTAGTGAGCACTCGACATATTGACAAAATTACCGTTCTATTGACACAATGAATCCATTCAATCTTTTTATTCTTCATTCGAGTGTTCAATTTATCGATCTCAATCGCTTAACACGAATCGAAAGCGAAGATGAGCTATTGTAGAGGCTATTTTATGTATTTTCAATCAAGCATAGACTAATTATTATTAATACTTAATAGCTACGTTTATGTGTTTGTCGTCTTGTTTCCAGTACAAGAAAAATGAATAGTTTTTTGTGGATATTGTCGCTGATTTTAGCTTTGGATTCGACTATGTGACATTCTTTTCATTTTTGTGTGCCGTCATCTTATCTCAAGACGAAAATTCGAACCATTCAATCACTTTGAAATCGAAAGAACTCGAACTCATTCCATTGTCAATCAGCTGATTCATCAATTTAATCCAATTAAAAACGAAATCACTCATTCAATTTCATATTCAAATTTCCGTTCACAAAAAGTTTCATACTAATACATTCATACACGCGCACGTTAAATACAATTTGAGGTTATGTCAATTCATCTATATGTATAATTATTATGAATTTTTAAAACCAAAACTAAAGATTCCAGATTGATGTGGTTTTTACACAGATTACAGTAACGTCTATTGAATATAGCTGAGTTAGTGTAACTATTATTCATAAATCGAACAAAAAAGCCACACATTTATTAGTTTAATTTGTGGCTCAAGTTTCAATCATACCTTTTCGCCAATTCTTCAGCATTATCGAAAATAAATAATGATGTTATAATAATAAATAATAATATTTGACTCTCCCAATTTTTTTTCGTTGTAACCTTTTTTGGAATGATCTAATTATCAGAGAATCGTCTTTCCAATTTGTCTGTTCCGTGGGATAGATGTTACAAAATTCAATGGATATTTTCTGGCAGACACTCGTTTTTATTCACTGTTACCACGTAATTATCACGAAACACTCTAAAACCGTTGAAGTAATTTCGACTCATTGCACGTATTACAGAATCAATCGATATCGGAGTGAGTCGAGTTAAACGCAAGATCACGTTTTTTTTCGATAATGAAAAAAAAAAAAAAAAAAAAAAAAAATATGATGGGAAGAATAAAGCTTTTACGTAAATAAATAATCGACAATTTGAGATTTCAAGCTATGAATATCGGATGTCGCACAGCCAAGCTATCAATATTACAATTCGAAAATCATGTATGTACTCAAAGGATGTTCGATCATTTCAGCCAGATACTTGTTCGAATTATCGGATGAACGTTGACAATATTTACTTGGTTCCAATGGTTCCGGATTAATAATTTCATTTCAGACGATGGATACAATGAATCGAAAATAAAATCCACCACAAGCACAAAATGGAACAAATTCTGTTTGATCAAACCATTTAATTCATACACCACAATGCCCGATAAATTGGAATCCAGCAAATACATACGCCGCACCAAAACCGTTAAACAACAAAAATATTCTCTCTCTCCCTCTCTCGTGACTCTCATTCGTGGATTCACGAAGTCATTGTTCATTAAAATTGCGTTAGCAACAAACAATTTCTCTTTATTTTGTTGTTTGTTTATTTTTGGCAAAATATTTGGCAAAAGTTTCATTACCGGCACCAACAAGACAATGAATTGTTGTTCGTGATGAAGTTACTAATGAAAGAACTATCCAATGAGAAACCGAAGCTTATTATTCTGCACGCTTGTTTAAGTTATACTTCGCAAGTGTTTTAGACTGGACTATTGTTGAATTGTTCGCCAAAGATCTTTTCTATTATTTTTTACTTTTTTTTTTAAATTTTAATGTATGTTGCTTTTATTTACAATTAATTCTTTATTTTTCTGATTTTCATTAGATTAACATAGTATGAATTTAGGGTTTTAAATCATGTTCGACCGAAATAATTTAATTCCATTCGAAAGATTTGGCTGTTTTTGCTGGTGTACATTTTTGTTGAACCGTTATTGTTTATTCCTCATTGGCGGTCATCTCAAACATTTAATTCTGTATTTTAGTAAATGCTATTAATTTTTTTTTTTTTACATCATTCTGAATTTGATTTCTTTGTTTTGGAAATATGTATAAACGCCGTGTATGTATAAGATTAAAAGTGTATTTGTATAAAAATATAGAGAAAACGTAAAAAAGTATATATAATTATCGAAATATGTTTTCGACGCGACGCTTTGAAGACAACTACCGAATTCGGATGTAAAAAACTTGTGAAACACTGTACACAATTCGAAATGAGAGAGAGTGAAGACGGCCAAGGCACAATATTCATCCGAAATTGACATATATATGTGTGTACGGTGTGTTGCATATTGTGTGTTGCGGATGGACTGGCATGACTACGGAATGGATTTGGTGAGGAAAAGCGCGAGCCATACATCGCATGCATAGTTTGTAAAACATCGGCATAAGTTTGTGCTTCGATGGTTCTGATTTGGAGCTGCTTTTTTACCCCAGCCTGAACCTCAACATCGAGCAATTGTTGCGATGGTGTGCATTTTTGGTGAATGGCTTGAAATCGGGAAAATTGTGACGTGATCTCACCACGCGGTGAAAACGGGGGAATCATTTCCCTAATATAAACTTTCAAAAGAACGAATGGAAGAAGTGACTGTTGGATTGAACGTGTGTGTTGTTTTGAATTCTTTCTCCAGGCCAAAGTACTGCGTAAGCGATTGCGCAGATTTTCACATATCGCAGGAGAACAATGTTTAATTTCTCCATTAACATCGATCTCGAAAAAAATCGAGCCAATTGAATTTCGGAAATTAAGTTATTTCAGCAGAAATCCATAAATTAAAAAAAAATCATGTTTAAATTAACTTTCATTTGAATAGAAATCAAATAATCCTCGAAATATTTGTGTACTTCACACTCGAACCAAACTTTTTGTAGATTTTTTGCCGTAGTCAAACACAAACCAAATAATCGAAATTTTCACGAATTATTAAAGAAGTTTTTGAGCGACTATTGGCAAGAAGGATAGAGAAGGAGAGTGGGCTTTTAGGAACTCTTCCACTGAGCTTAATCATGTTACTTTATTGAGATATACTTTATTTAACATCGGAGCGTCAAATCAAATTGTTACATTTTGCTTGAGCTGAAGTGGGATCATTAGATAAAATAAAAGATGATCAATTCACTGAAAAGGTCCCCATCCATATTGGCTCATAATGAAGAAAAGCAATTTCAAAATAAATAATACAGGTTATTATTTATTTAATGAACGAGAAACTGTATCAAAATTACAATTCATGTGATAAGTTGTGACTTGCGACATCATAATTATGAAAGTGGCTCATATTTAAACAAAAAACTTGACTCAAACCCAAACCTTGTCAATGTGCAACGCTTGAGCGAAAATAATATCCAAATGGGTTTCATTTCAATTGAATTCTCTTATTCTATGCGAATATTGCTCGTCCGTCATACGATCGACTCAAAATTCTAGCAGATGCAGTGGCTCGTAGCTCTTATTCATATACAATTCATCCACATTTAATCGAAAGTTTGCTTTGCAAACGTTCTTTTGGCAAACCACATTCTCGTCACATTGGCATATTCAGTGTTTATCAGTGAGACGTGGGGCTTGGCTAAAACACGCATGATGTCCACAAACTCCAGTGGAAATAAAATACACAAAATATTTCCGAAACCATAACCACATCTTCCATTTTCTATCTAAATCCAAATGAAATTCCACAACATTTGCACACATGCGACAAAGAGACGTAGCCACAGATTTGGTATGCAGATTCCGGAAGTGATATTCATTTGGTAATGCTTTTGGGTATGCTAAACTCAGTCATGAGATTAAGTTCGCAGATGAAAAAATATCGTTCAATGCAATTTTTAAAGAATTAATTCTAATATTATTATTCAACGGTTGTTTTGGAATTAGCACACTCTCAATTTAGTGCAATTCGCAGTGATTGCACATGTCGAAATTGTACTGAGTCGCATTTGCGACTGCGAAACATTTTGCAGCAGTAAAGTTATCAAACATTATTCCGAGTCGGTTCCAATTTGCATTCATTGACTGGAAAAATGGTTTTGCAGCATGCCAATCCAACGATATACAAACTGATATTTCAATATTGAATTCATTTGTCTTTCTGTCTGTTGGGTTTTAGCAATTGTTGGGTCAGAGCTATTTAATTGGTTTGGGTGATGTTGTGATGCTGGGCTACGGAAACGGAAACCGACATCTATAAAATTCACATTTCTATTTCTCCACTACAAATATTGAAACTAAAATGCTACAAAAGAACAATGCGATGTAATGAACTCACACACAAACTATAATTACATACTTGAATTAATACTTTTTGTTCGCCTGTCCATATACTAAGACATTTATTTATTGTCGAAACAATATCACGGAGTCAATTGCGGCAGTTCAAAATATAAATGTTAGATGTTCGAAACAAACTTCGAGACAAATTAAATAAATTATACACTCAATAACAACTTTCAGACACATCTAGCCATGTCATGTCCCCAACAGCATCGACGCAATATGTGGCTTGGCACTCACATACGTAAAGTTCAATTCACACGCGACACAAAATTGTGTCCCTTTGGAATATTTCGAGAGACTTTATTCATAAAATACTCGGCGGGTTCTCACAATTTTCGATAATAATTTCCCATTGAATGTTTAATGTTTGCAATGGGCGAATAAACGATTTTCACCATAGCCGTGCAAAATGATTAAGAGGGAAGTTAAAAAGAAGTCATAATATCGAGTAGGAAAACCTAAGGATGTAGCAGCCATATTATGATCTGCTGTCTAATTATGACCCAACTGCGAATATGAACCTTATTGCTCATATAAATAAGGCATTGGCTTATAATTAGACACGTAAAAAGTTGTGGGTCATCATTGCAGTATTTGTTCTTACTTTAGTTTTTCTATCATAATGGAAATGATGACCTTTTTTGTGTATCCCATCTAATGTAAGCACTTCAAGTGTGAAATCCGTCTTGATTCTATCCAGTGTACTGTTGACAAAAGGAGGTTTCCCTCCCTATGGTTTCCACTGTCGGTATTTATATTGTGTTTGACCAATTTTCCACAAATTCAGGCACATATTGCTTATGAAAGCAAATGGAGCCTATTTGAGTGCCACTAGAATAACTTACGAACGTTGTGCAAAAGCTTGCGCCTCAGGCAAAATACCAGCAAATAAAGATCTTAAAGAATTTTATGCACACACAGCAAAACTCGAGCACTCCCTTGCGCCGAAAATCCCATTGTAAATTGACATATCAGAGGCACCGATAAAAGTTGCTTATACATGCCATTTTAGGCATTTTTTGTATGTATTTTGAAGTTATGTAGCCAAATATGACATTTTGTATGAACAATGCGGAAAAACCGCATGTATAAGTGACTTTTATTGGCGCCACTGATATGGCAATTTACAATGAGATCTTCAGCACAGTGTAGTACAAAAAAAATTCTGTGTGCACTTTCGTTACGCTACAGCTTCCATTGACACTATGATGGAGTGGCATTCAGCCACTGAAACAAATACAACCTCCGTCCATTAATTTCTTGTGTTTTTTCAGCAGCAGAAATGAATTTATCGAATGAATCCAGCACGAGTCCTTTTAAATGTAAACTGAAAAAAAAAAAATGGTTCCACTGTTGGGATTGTTTTTAATTTCGAAAAAGTTCATTTGATGCGATGATTTCACTCTCATGGATGGGCCTTGACATCAATCTATGCGATGAATTCCTTTCTTCGGAAAAATTCGTATATTTTTGTAGCATCTTATGCCACGAGAAATAGAAATCTCTGGATTGCACCCTCAATCTCATACTCGGCACATGCTGGCTCACTAATATCTATATTTTAACTTTATTTTTACATTTTTACTTTGCTTTTATTATGTTTCATTCAGTTGGAATTACGTTGCATCTGTATAAGCTACAAATTTCTTTTGTACTACACAAATATTGTAATGCTCCATGGACTTTTTAGTTCCAATCTAAAACTTTTATGGTGATTACTTCATATAGCATCAATTTTTCGGTGTGAATCGTGAACATATAAAGAACATTGCAACACTCGTGCAGTGAATAGAAAATTCAATAAGGCGAATAATTGAGAAAACGTGCTATTTCTCATGTAACAGCATTGAAAGCAAGTGGTTTATATGCACAAAATAAAGAAAAAGTATCGAAAAAACCTTGCACTCTCAATGATCAAACAAATAATATATTCGTATTTGATTATGATTATTCGTTTTGGACGTTATTTGATGGGTCAATTTGTATGCACACATACAAAGCCGCTTGCAATATAAATATGTTGCTTCGAAAATAGAATTTACATTTACAATGTGCACTGTGCAGTGCATAATATTCATTTTGTCGAGTATTTAAATTGTTGCTTTGCATTTTTGGAATTATAAATCTAATGCAATGTTCAAAAAATTCGTAGTTTGATCGAGATCTCATTTTCCATTTTTTATTTGTGTTGAATTTGGAGGTGCAAAAATATGAAACCCAATGGAAAATAAAGTGGAGAGATTATGTGAGGTTGATAAGAAGCCACATTTTTTAAATGTGTTAACACCGGTCATAGCATAAATATTTCTGTATGTTTGTGTTAAGAAATATGTGAGCGATGTTTTGATGTTCAACAGTAAATGAGCATCATATGATAGCTTAACTTCTCATTTCGAGATGATCGTCGATACTCACACACACTAAAACGAGCGCGTGCGCATGCATAGATATAAAAAAAACTTAAGGTACCCGTCTTGGGCCACTAATTGGCATCATCTCGAATGTTTCTAATGTAGACGCTTTTCGGCTTACATATCTTCAACATGAGCATATTTCAATGCTCTCACGGACTGAAGCAATCAAAAGAATTGGCCGTGTGAGCGAATTCCATTGAATTTCGAATAAAGATATGTGTTGAACAAATGAGTTTCATGTAATCTATTCCAAAATTTTAGGCTTTTGTGCACCTAACGCTAGCAGTCACATTCAAAAATGTGCTCCATAAATTTTCCCAATAGACGGCGACCAATTTTAATTAACCATTTCATTTACGACTTTTAGTTTAAGATAAGCGTCAATTACATGGCTATTGCTAATTCCACTTCATTGCGCATTTCGCTCAAAATGATTGGAATTGGGGGTTGTAACAAGATTCTCGTCCTTAACTTCAATTTTGAGAGTCTCTTTGAGTGCGACGGTGAAATTAAAATTGACATTGACATTTAATAGAATTATTAGAATGGATTCAATTGTGCCGAATATTAGACAGCAAATAAAATGGCATGATACAAAATGCTCTTGAATACAAAGAAATAAATGTTAATGTATATAATCAATTTGGATAATTTTCCACTCGACAACACAAAATGGGCCGTATCATATTATATTACGACATTTCATTTTGCCGAGAAAGAAAAAATTACCCGACTAGCACAAATACGGCTCCAAAATGGTCTAATAAATATGGAAAATGCAGAAAAGGTAGACAAAACTCGGCTTATCGGTTGGACCATTATTTCAAATGAAAATTACACATTCTCTTCCATCCTCCGAGTAAAAGTCAAGCTGTGATGCTAATTGGGCAACTTTCTGCTCAATGTTCACATAATACTTCCTTTTTGTGTTTGCTGACTTAGTTGAATCTTATAACTATTCTTTTTATAAAAAGAAAAATGTGGATTATACAAACAAAAGTTTACTTGGATGGAAATTTTCATAGATATTTGTTGGAACTCTATTTGTTCTGAACTCTCATTTCATTTCTGTTGAGTATACATGATTCTTGTATCAATGCATTTTGAATTGGTTAATAATGAATACGGACTTGTGCGTAGATGATATGAAAAATCAATACGAATATTCAGTCAATTCAGTAGAATATTCAGTTCTAATGGTTTAGACTCCTTTTTGCAGAGATGCTTATGACAAAGAGGCTATTCACCACGATTGTGAAGCTTTTAAGCGGATCAATTTTTCCCTTCTTTGAAAGAAATAAGCAGATTAACTGATTCTTCCTGTATATGAAAACTGCGGCTAAATGACGAGTTAAATGCGTAATTTAAATTGAATGTTTAATAACGCCCGATGATTTAGTGCCACGATGGGATTTGATTTTATACAAGCCAAAATCGAGTGGTGGGAACGTCAGCCAACGCTTCTCAAAAATGTGTTTAGATAAATGAAATTGATATGAGAAACAGAATTGTGTCATTAATTTGAGTTTAAATTGTATTGAATGTCTGATTCGTGAATCTGAAATCTCGAAAACCATTTGTCAAGTTTCTAAAAGATTTATGCTATGATTATCTGAGACAGATAATTTCCCAAATGAGAGAAATGCATGTTATCCATGTCAATCACTTAATAAAATAATTATAGATAACATCGCTCGCACAGTTACTTTCCATTCCGAGTGAATGATCAACCAAACTTAAAGATTAATGGAATGGTTGAGAATGATAATGCGACAAAGTTTCAATTAAATTGCAAGAAAATAAGACTCTTAAAAGTGTATTTCGTTCGAAAGTTGTTGAATTATTTAATAGAAAAAAATGGCTTTAACTATGTGGCACAAATAAAAGAAATAGATGCTGGAACGCTTTTTCTCGGTATTTTTTATGAACCACTTTATCGCATCGCATAAGCATGCGCAACACAGCGATTGTTCATGGCAGTTTTAAAGGCTATCAATCAGTATATTTGCACATGAATCTAACAATCAGGCAATACAATATGATATCGATTACGGTAACAAATATTTTCAAAATAGCGGCTTTTTTGAACTGAAATTCATGAAAGCGAAAGAGAAATCCATGTATGTCTCATGCATTTGGATGCTAAGAAGCCGCTATTTCGGAAATATGGTTAACATTATCGGTATCCTAATGTATGGCCTATCTACTATAGCTCTTCACACAATTGGATCTCCTTTTCTCGTCCTCGTTCAGCATTTGTGAAGCTCTCACTTGACATGAAATCAATTGCAATGCAACACTCCATCAATACAGCAATGGTCTGGATTATTTATGGCCATAACATTTATGTTCGATTTCACAAACGTGATACTTTATAGGAAGGCTATTACATTTGCTGCTTCTTCTAAAACCTCTAGAAATTATTTTCTCACATTGCATCTGACTCTTTTATCTCATAACAACAAACAACATAAATAACATTCCTCAACATATGATAGTGTTGCAAATAATTGATTTATGTTGAAACTTATTAAATAGTGCACCAACAAATCTAATTTATTTTCGTCAATATGCAGATTGTTATGAAACACATGAGTTTTGGACGCAAAATTCGACGAAAGCTTATATTTTGAGGGAATAAATAGATTAAAATGTACATTTTGAAAGTCATCACTAACAAACGTTGTTTCTTGTCGGCAAAAAGCGGCACATCGTACGCTCAAGAAAAAGACATCGCCTTTCAAGCAGAAACAAAGAGATCTAGTTCATTTCCAGCATGTAGTTTCATATCGCTTCATAAAAACATATAGATCCTTAACGGCTGTATCAGGTTAAGTCTCAACCTTAAAAAGATGTATTCAACCGCAAGAAATAAGAGATCTTTTTTGTTGAGATTGAAAATCTAAGAGTCGTCCATAAAAAGTCAATCAAAGGAATCAGACACGTGTATGAATGTGGTTTATCAAATTATCGTACGGTTGTTGTCTATTTCCAGGTCAATTTTGATTTTTGCCCGTTTGAGTTTTATATATGAAACGATGATTTCGAATGATGAAACCGTCGTTTTGAGTCATCAATCAACTCTCAGGTATCGAAAGAAATGAAATATAAAACTGCGACTGAAATTTACGAAAGTAAATGTTACGAATCACAACTCAAAATTAATAGAGTTCATAATGGCTAGATAGACAACAGAAAGATGAACTGAGATCAGCTTTATGTCGATTATAAAAGTCCAAATTCGTTTCTTCAATAATCAATTTCATATTGATTACAAGAAAGTTTGCCATAATATATGACTGTAATATTAAAATTTACGATGTAATTCAGCAGAGATGTCGTGAATAACGTAAAAAAACACTTTATGGTGAAAATAATTGGTTCTTGAGACATGGAAAAAATTATCTTGAATTTTAGTCTGAATCCACCCCATTTCTGGATTTTAACACAATTCTATCTGAAATTTCTCAATTATATTTTTCTTAAAGTGGAAATTTTGTTACAAATTCAAAAATTTGATACCTTTTGTGTTTCATTCCCGGAAACAGTCAAATACGAAATGCCTTCGCCCAATTGCTTAACAATGTACATATAAACGCAAGGGTAAACAGTTTTATCGAATCATTTTTTGTGAAATTAATTTGTTCCGAATGGTCTTTTATTTCAAGCCAGCGTTGCCAAGTAAACGGTTGAAAGCTTTTTCCAATAAAATACGCGTGCAAAAACTGTGCACAAAGTTTTCCGAACATCTTTCACTGGTTTGAGAAAAGCCACCACGAAACTCAGGGCGAGATGATGATGATGATGGGGCGAGAAAAGTCAATAGTGAAAGTTTTGTCGGAACGGAAATTGTCCACGTCTCCATTTTGTATGCATAAGCAATGAATTTGATTGGTTTATAGTGGTGAAATATAGACGATGGCATTATGCAATCAAAATAATGATGGTAGTAGAAGAACAAGTGAAGGGTCGGTGAATTGCAAAAAAAGAAAATCAAAGACCTGCGGGGCTTGTTTTTTGCGCAGGTTGCCTAAATGCAATACGGCCCGACGTACAATACATACTAAAAATTATGCCGAAGCTTTGTAATGGATTTCCATTTGTATTCAATCGGCCGTTTCCCTGCACATTATTATCGGAAAATTTGAGCTGTCAACATTGCTCGTTATTGTGGTCCAACATAACGAAGATAGGCCAAATGACAATAATCATTTCAGTATGGACGAGTGCCTTTGCAACTTAAATGTAAACGGAGATGTACTACGTGAATGGAAACACACTGATTTCCATCCGCATGTAACTGATATATGCTCATGGCCCTTGAATTGATCAATATTATTAGCCATATTCATGTTGATACACAGAGAAAGCGAGAGAGAGAGAGAGAGAGAGATAAATTGAAGATATTTGCTGAGCAAGTGCACTCCCGTCACCAAAGCACATCCAAAAATACGCGGTGACTGAGTAAGCGTGTTGGATAAACATTCCCGTGCACTTTTTTATGTGCATTTTAAAAGTTGTTATTATAAGTGAAAAAAAATATTGACTGGGGGGAAATGAAGATAAATAAATGTTGCGCGCATCGAATGCCGAAGTCAAATTGAATTATGTTTGCTAATAAAATATGTATATGAATGAAGTCAAGTTTTTACATAAATATTCCATTTTATTGTTATTTCTTCTAGGTCGGCTCCCTCTGTCTCTCCCTTGGTGAGTGTGTGCAGCCAGCCACGATGTTTGATTTTTGAAGTGAAGAATCATAAAGCTCGTATTAGTTTATGGTTCGTTAATTTTCCTTCTTTCCACCTGAATGGAGCAGCCGTCATTTCGATGGACGAACTGATTCTTCGGTTGAATTGCTTGTGTCATGCCACCACTTTATTTATTTGACTTTGTTGTGCCATACATAAATATAACAAAATTAGCCACATTTATTACCTGCTTTGGACGCACTTGATGTGTGTAGAGAGCGATTTGAATATAAAGGAATTCGAATGAATCGCATTCTATGGGCGAATAGAATCGTCAACCATCAAAGAAAGCAACCAATCCACATCGATCTGACATCTGTTTGAGTTTGCCTAACTAAATTTCCAAAGCGCACGGCGCGCTTTCAAAGCTAACACGAAAATGGGTAAACTTTTGGAAAATATTCTACTGCTGAACGGACATTTGTAGCACAGGCGGTTTGTTTGTATTGGCCCCACACAATGCTGGATATAAAATTATCGGAACGACGTTAGCAAAGACAGAAAACCGTTATATATTGTTCATATTGAATATTTCCGTCGATGATGTTTTCCCCAAAAAAGTGTGCGTTATTATTGTGACATAACTTGCTGTGTATACACTAAATATAGTTGAATTGAAGCGGTTTGAATGAATAATGCTTATCCAAGCACAAATCAATATATATTTGATCAAAGTAATGAAAGAGATATTTGTGGAACTATGAATTGTAACATGACATAAACATTTAAATTATTATGCCTTTGGCAATACCGTCAATTCATTAGGCACAATTGCACATCATATAGATTAAGTGGCCAGAAATAAGCATCAATTGGGATCCTATCAACCTTTTTCATCGGAGAGAGGAAAAGTTTTGATGGAGGAAACCAATTCTCAGCTAAAGTGATTTTGTTCACGTCAAACATTCTAACTGATTTGATCCCTCTATTACATGACTATATTTTCAAACTGCTGGACAATGCAGTAATAATGGATTTCTCTACCGTTACACCAACCGATATCTCATCGTTTCGGGCATTTCCGGGAAACTCTAGTTTTTTGCATAAGATTTTCATTATGCTGGCGAATTCATTGACTGAGTTTCCACAAATTAGATGAAAAAATGGGAGGGTAAATTATACCTTTTTTTGGTCGCTCATCGTACGCTTGCGAGTGACTGACAGCTATGAAAGCTTGTGGCCTCAATTTGAGAATTATAGTACCTGAAGTGTTTATGAAAAAACGCCTAATCAAATCAAAAAGGTCGTAAGTGTGTGTGAAACACAAGGATAGGTCTTCTTTTGGAAGCTACAATTTTGCAATATCTCCTGTTGTCTCAAAGTAAGAAGAATGTGTAATTTGATTGTATCCGAAAATATTAAATTCATGCATTTGAGCACTGCTTTCGGGTATAAAGTGACGGAATCCGTCAGCTGCCGACAGCAGGTTATACTTCCCCACACATCTTATCAAATATGTATGAATATAGCCGGTGAAACGAATAAATTACAACATTTGGTGATGATATTCGAAATAATGAAATGTTGAAATGTTGCCGACGCGTTCCACAATCATCAATCGAATCAATAAGTGTTCAACTGTTGTTTGGAAATGAAAAGTTTGATTAGCAATAAGCCAAGAAAAAAAAGGATTCAGAAATTCGTGCCGATACTAGCTATTTTTGAGGTTTGACTTGATTGCGTCGTGTTTAATTTGGTGGAGGGGATTGTTGAAATTGTACACGCTTGAAATGAAAATTGAAAACGAAATCTCAATCAAAAATATCGAATCTTATTTGAAAGTGAGATGGAAAAAAGGTAAATAAAATTATATTTGATTATCACATGTGTATCGGAAATGAAAAAGAAACAACATCTCGATTCCAGCATTTGTGAAACTCGGTGCAATTTTGAAGTTGATGTATGGATAGTGATGAGTACAATACGCGTGGTGTATTAAAGTACGAAACCAATTTGAGGGCTATTGGCAGTAAATGTGTTCGTCGTTTCGGCAATCGATTCATTTTTTCGGCAATATCATGATGCGGAATCGCCTATACCAATATGTATTCCATTCATTCATTCGCATTCTGTATTGATGGTCTAATATTTTTTGGAATGCATGATATGTTTTTTGCATACTCGAGAGAAAAAATACATCGATTTGTAATCACAAAGGGACTGAAATGCGAGAAATGAAATCGAACGCTGGCATTCAGAACATTTTTTTCTTCTCTATAGCATGTGTCGTATAAGAATTATTCAATAGAATCAATGGTTTAACCTAGAAACCATCGAATTTGTAATTTTATTTACCATCTCAAGGTGGCTCCGAATTGATTCTCATTGTGGAATACTGAGCCGCAATGAAATGTGCAGAGGAATAACGAGCGCGTGTATTTTCCACTTTCACCTCTATAGATTGCGTTACAAAAATATACAATACGAACAAAGGCTAGGTTTAATTTGTTCCCATGAACAATGACGTAAATGACGTTAAATGTTAGAGAAAAATAGCTTATTTTTCTAGATATGATATTTCAATATCTATTATGCCTATTTGCGCCCTTTTGAACTTTGAATTTCGTCACAGCAATCATTCGACGTCACAAGGACTATTTTGGTGCATAACTTACGCATTTTATCCGAATACAATATCGATTATAGCGACAATCAAACAAATACATCCCAAACTATTGTACTTACGTGCATTGTGACGTCGGAATTTTCATTTCATTCTTACAAATCTAGCGCAAACGAACTTACTACATGTCATTGGGTCAGTCCAATTATGTGTCTCACATCATCAAGTCAACTCCATCAACACTTACCTGAAATTAAACAGAAAAGTAAACAATCGATTAACTTGTAGGAAGAGCCAATTCAAAATTTGTGTGCTTTTTATTCAATAATTGAAATTGATAAGAAGATTGCAGATTGAGTGCTCTCTTGCAGCACAAATAACGTCATTCATTGGCAATAAAATCGGTATGCTGGAATCGCACGAAATGATGCTGCCGGCAGCGTTGCACACAGTGTTTCCACCTTCATTCGGCTGTATCTGTTCAGCGACAATAATGTGTGACAGCACTAATGACAAATTGTTTGCATAACGAAGGGCAAATGAATACGTTGAATAATAGAGATTTTCTGCTGTTCCATTTAAGAAGCTGACGACTCTGACGATGTGTTGTCGTGCGTTCACGTGTTTGCTTGAAATTAGTAGTAGTTTGTCATTTGATTTGATTGGATTTTTTCTCCGTCTTTTGCAATTGATCTTTGGCGCCATCCTCTATCTATTTTCTACCGCATTCCTTCTTGCGAGATACACGCCACCACATGCGGTGCGTAATACAATGTTAATTTAAAAAATACATGCTGTGTTAAGCACATTGCGAACATTAAACACACATGTATTGCTCATTATAGCATCTAGCTGCTATAAAGTCTAGCAAAATTGCTACGAATAAATAAATGAAAATGTTTTTATACACGGCTCCGTGCGAAATACGGCATTGGTTTTATGCTCAGCGCGCTCATTCGCAAGAGATGAACGTTGATTCCAAATAATTTTGCACATATTAGACGGATTGACATAAAAATGCCTCCTCTGCCTCTTAGAATTGTTCCATTGAATTTCATAATTACAATTCCAAGTTTGGCTGCGAAACAGTTTGGCAGCGTTTTTCTATTCTCGTCGCAAATTCATTTGTTGCGCCCATAAACAACTCCACGAAAACTGAGTGGCATTAAAGTGAAATTGGAAAATTGTTATGCCACGCGACCAAAAAACAGTTCGAATAATTGATTGCGGTTTCAAATAACTAAAGACGCAGCTGCATGCCAACCATTCTTCTGATCTGTCGGTCTAGATATTCCGAGTCATAAAAGTACAATTAACATTTTATTCAAAATATATGCGTTAGATCGCAGTGTAATCTCAATCCATGTTTGGCATTGTACATACCCTTCGTGCGGGAAAGGTGGCAGTCTTATAAAAAGGTCGACCGAATTTATGTGCATTTTATACGTAAACGCAAAATTCACCATAATTTACATGAGCTGTAAGCGAATTTGTGTTTTTGTTTTACTTTATCTTATCAGAAATAATAAACGCGTACTTTTAGAGTCGCGAGCAGGTCACATAAAAAGTTCATGTGCATATAAAGGAGTTGTAATAAAACCGGGCAACTGATGTATACTGTGTGAATGTTGGGCGCTAGCTGGCGACACAATCAAAGCCTTGTCACTTCAAATTTCAGTTTTTCTTACTTTTTTACGACTCTCAGACATTTCACCGGAATAAAATTGAATGTGACTTTGCGAATATTACTGAGGTGAATTTATTTTGCATCTCGCACACTTCAACCGAGACAATTTCAATCGCATGTTTACAATGTGGAACAAACAAGTTAATTTTATGATTTGACGGAGTGTGTTTCGCGCAGTAATTGGTTGAACGGGCATCAATCTCAGAAGGTGACCAAGCGTTTATCGGTTCCTTGGTCATGATTCAACTTCGCGACTCGATAGAAAGCAAAATCTTGAGCTTGAACTTGAACACACCGTTAATTGCATTAGATAAACTAAGTGTTGGTGACCCGTGTCATGTTTACACAGATTCAAGGCTAATAAGCTTGAGACGGCTGAAGCGATTGGAAGCGAGGAGAAAATGAAATACGCTCAATGACAATGAAATTATAGTCATTTATAACTTACGAACATGTACATTAAAACCAAATGAACAATTCATAAAGTACATTATAATCCAAAAGACACACGATTACTGAATTTTAATGGAAATGGATTTGATTTCATTGAGCTCTTAGCAAAACACGGAGAATTACCGGCGAAATACAAAAAAACGTCTCGTGGAGCGATGGGACAGAGAGAGAGAGAGAGAGAGAGAGAGAGAGAGAGAGAGAGGAAGCGAGGGGAAACATACACATTTATTTTTGATAAGCAACGGCTTCATCAAAAGGACATACACCAAAACAAAGTGAAGAAAATTGTTGTCAGACACGCCCAATTCAAGAACAAAAGCTCCTCTATTGGCCCAGCTACACGCAACCATCAACCAGACATTGGAATATTTCCGCTTGTTTTTCTATACGAAATGGTATATCAACTACACACAACAATTAAAATGGTGTAAATTTTGGTTTGTTCAAGCTTTTTTTCCATTTTCGAATGCCCACTTGCTCACCATTCATTTGCCATATATTTGACGTTAGCATCCGTTGTGAATCTTTTCAACAGATTCATGTTTATCCAAAAAGTTTGCGAACTCTTCGCCCATATCCATTATCATTAATTAATCACAGAATACATGAATTTGATGATTTTAACATCAACACTTCACAAATGCAATGATGATTGAACGTGATCGCTCAAGATACAATGTGCTTGATGCGCTTGCATTTAAAGGCTTGAAAAGCTGAAACGCATTGAAACGGAATATGAGATGGAATGAGTGAAAGAGCGAGAGAGTTTGCGAGAGATGGCGTTGAAAGAGAGAAGATAGAAGACATGAAAAGAGTCAATGTGATATAAATGCAGTGAACGCGACGATAAATAGAGCGATTCAAAGCGCTTTTCATAGCTTTATATTTATTGGTTGATGAGGGTCACTTAATATAAAGCAGCAGCGGCAACAGAAACATGGCAAACAATGTGATGAGTACTAAATGCCATTTATTACTTTCGACGACTTTGCTATCGCATTCCATTTAAGACCAAAAAATACGACTTTAAATCAACGGTTCGTATTAAAATAAAATAGAATAATAAAATGAGATGCGCGCGTAAATAAATAGAAGGAAAAATAGAGCACTTGATATCACCACCATAATTGTAGTTGAGTGCAAAAAAGAGCGAGAGAAATTGTGGAATGAACATTTTCGAGTAGATGGTCGTTTTCAGAGCGTAGTTCAGTTTGTACCATACAATGTTCAAAGTATCTATTATTTTTGTGCATACCTTGTACAATGCACATTAATGCAATGTATTTATTTCATAAATGTGTTATGTTCGTTTTTCACAGCGAATTTGCTGTGTTGAATATTCTACCATTTTGGCCTTCAGCTGTGAAATTTATGAAATAGGGAATGATTGCCCAAACGTACCATAAATATTCATAAGGTATAGAAAATTGAGCGTATTTTCGGATTTTAATCGGACACTTTCATTACATTCTACAAAATAAACGCTTCTGAAAATGTGCTATTATTTTTATTAGTTTCATTATTATTGCTATTTCCTCCGTCATATTTCCATTTGAAAAGAATTTACGATATACACAGAGATAATATATAAATCAAATTCCTATTGTTCGAGCCGTTTTATCTGACAATGTCCATAAAATGTGAAATGAGTGGAGGCAGCTAGCAACTGCCGAACGCACATGAGTGCTCGCCTCCAACTGGATTCTATCTTGTGGTGACACAAGACATGCTTTCAACATTCTTCGATAGGAAAACAATGGGCGAATTCACATGGAAACACATCGAATTTAAGACAAATAATCGTAAGCTATATGCGAATCTTTTGATGTTGAATGGATTGTGTGGCTTCCATAAGCTGGCTCATTACTTGTTCTTCTTCAAACATTTCAGTGTTCGCTTTAAATACGTTCCATTCGAAAATGGCAACTAACAAAAACTCGTCTGACTTAGGTTCATTCGGTGGAAAACGGCGTCCTTGAAGAAATTCTAAAGATCAGCATCGCGATATGACTCAGGCGACGCACAAAAAGCTTGTTGAAACTCATTCCGGCAGTGCGCTTTGCACAGCAACTAAACGGCATTGGAATTTTGTGATGAAGGTCTTCGTCTTTTTAAGCTGCATTCGATTAAACTTCAACATTCTGGAATCATATTTGATATTGTTGTCAACTCTTAGCAGCATATTCAATGGCAAGATGAAGAAATGAGAAGTAAAAGTGCTAAAAATTAAGAAACATACAGACATATTTTACTCGCATGTCTGCTTCGCCTGCTCGTTACATTTTCAAGTGAAGTCGGTGCAGATTAGGAAACATTCCTTGATGACCACATTACATTTTACGATCATGTTTATTAGAAAAAAATGAACAAAAATGGATTTTAGAGACAAAGCATGATCGCCACAGCTCAAGTGCTTGATGACATTATATCTTAATCCAACTAGCGCTTGCTCTTTTTCCACTCGTTTTCGCTCATTTACACTTCCATTAATGTCATTATAATTTCGAAATTTCAAGTTATTTCCTCTCTGACCCAGGTCAAATTCATTCTCATTCCTGATACTAAATAAGCCATATTGAGGATTTGGGCTTAAATCAACAAATCCGAAATAAGTGAACCGTGACGGAAGGAAGTAAACAAATACACTATTGCGACACATTTACCGGTACCACATGCGCAGTAAACCGCGTGGTCTTGCTTTCGTTCAGCTTGTTTTCAACTTTTATTCAAGCGATACTATGCGATTGATCCATCAACGCATTTGAATCCATCGCTTTAATTTATCTACTTAATGCGATGCGATTGACGTATTCATGCTTGTCTGCTACAGCGTAAGCAGTGTTACAGTGAACGCGTGTTCGTGTTCGCTGCGACGCTGTCCGTGTTACACATACAATAATGACTGAGAGTTGCACTAACGCGTCCACTGTATCACTGCTTACGCTGTAGCAGACAAGCATGAATACGTCAGTCGCATCGCATTTAGTAGATAAATTTAAGCGATGGATTCAAATACGTTGATGGATCCATCGCATAGTAACGCCTGCTTTCATTTGGCGGTTTTCAACGTTTCACACGCAATGCTAAGTGAGGGAAAAAGGCAATTTCCATGGAAAAAAGTTGTATTGATATTGTTTTGTCGCCCGAAAAAGTTGTACCGATTTTATTTTGCTAATTAAATCCAAATAAAAAAAAAAAAACGAAATGTTTGTCGCACAGCTACATTTTTCTAAAAAGTTTTCATTTACCATTTTCAATCCACACAAATTTTCATGCATTTATTAAATTTCAAGTCAGCTTGTCGCCTTTTTACGTATCAACAGCGCACAGACACTTGCGAGACACATTTTTTTTTTGTCTAGCCTCGTCGTACAAGCGAAATGAGGCGCGTGCTTTCAAAACCGCATGATTCTTTGAATAGATTAAAAATCGGTTGTTTGACACGTTCCGAACAATTTCCATTCATTTCGTCATTTATTATTGCAAAATGGATATTTCGATATGGAAATATGTTCGACAAAGTTCCATTCTTTATTGTTGCGTTTTGAAGAATTGGGGGACTTTTAGAAACATGTGAATCATCATCGAACACAAATAATGATACAAAATAATGGCTGTGAAAGAAATCATGCGTAAAGTGAAAATAAGCTTCAATCGGAATATTGGAGCTTTTGAATGGAACACAAGTGAAATGAACGTTTGAAAACCTCTACTCGTGTTTGATGAATGATGCATTGCTGCTAACAAACACAAACAACGACATTTTTTCCGAAATATTTCCTGAGGTAGTATAAAGTACATATTTCGAGAATGGCTGAATAATGAACATGCAAATTGTTTCCCGTCAATACAAAAAGAAGATAAGAGTGAACATTTTAGAGAGAGAGAGAGCGAGGAGAGGAAAGCCGATTAAACTGAGGTGAAGTATTTATGTTTGATTGTAACAATTTTGTTTCTGAATGAGCTCTAATTCAGCAAGCTTCGTTTTATAAAAGATTGGAATTTTCAATGTTGCACTGAAGGTTAGTTCGTCGAAATGTTCAGGATACCGCATAGATCGGCAGCACAGTAGTCCCCGACAAAACCTCATCCGTTTATTTGATGTTTTAATAATATTCTTGATTGTGTTATGTTTAATAAATAAAATACAATATTGCTGTAACACGCTCGCGCACACACATAATGCATTCTATTCGTTTATTTGGAACGTGGCAATATATGAGCCATATTATGGCATCGTCTAAGCGTGCTTATTTCGTATATTTTCTTTCCTCACATTTCATGGATCTATACCAAACCGCTTATGGTGCCAAGGGTATAGAGCATAAGAAGGCAGAAAAAAATATTGGCAAATGTTTGGTTCGGCATTGACTCAAAAAGGGGGAAAATTGTGAGATCTGTTACGGTAATAGCGGAGATGAACAAGCATTTGTTGTTCCACAATATAACACTTACAAATTTTCTTGAGCTTGTTTGAGCCATGCCAATGAATGTATGCATCGCATTCAACATACGCTAGCACTTATAAATATGGAACGAACCATCGAATGGCTAATGCAGTGTGATGGCGAACGAGGTAATGGGAAATAAACTCAAGCAATCCTATAACGATTCGAAAGCCAGCACAAGACAACTGTTGATAAGGGTATGCAATGCTTCGAGACAAACGTCAACTAGTAATATTGTTGGAAGATAAGCACTCAGCAGAAATTGAGAAAAGTATTTTATCATAGAAATTCAAACATACTATTCGTTTGAAAGTAACATTACTATTGCAGCCGTCACACAGTTTGATAATGTAGTTAGTTCCAACGCTTGAGGATCTTTGCCGTCTGTCAATTTCAAGCCTAATAATCTCGAAAGCTTACCATCGCCATGTATCAACCTTTACATCACGCTTACGTTATCATGCACAATGTGAATCATGTCTTTCCATGTATATTATGCGCGTTGAGTTATTTATTTGGCAGCATTTTGTTTCTATCTCATTTTACGCCGCTTATGAACAATGTTTCGACTGAAAAAACAATGGGCACAGCCGAAAGGTGCATCGATTAAGCAACGTTCTACAAAAACTGAATGACAACAACAACAAAAAATATTCTCAAAAAGCGACATATACTGATGAAACAAATACACATGACATTCCAGAAGAACCCGGCCACACTGATGATCCACAAAACAAACAGAAAGGAAAACGCACATCAGAGACCCAACTGCGAATAGCTGCAGAAAAGAATACACATACAAATACACATTGAAAGCCTAAGCAAAACAAGATATTATGATAAATATGAATCAGCTGGATAAAGAATGATATTCATGCACGAACGAACAAACGGAATCGAACAGAACAAAGGCTAAATCGGTCGATCCCTCGTGACTATGCACATTCTCAGCGATATGTTTCTAATATCAGACCAATTGGTTATAAATGTTGCGAATACGTTCCCTTATTTATTGTGTGAATGAAATCATCGATCAATTCGACTGCGAAAAGAGCATTTTGATCGATGATTCTTTCGATTCAAAAGCAATAAATTCGAATCGTATGGCAACATTCCAACTATGCCAATCTATTACATGTCAAGTGTAGCCACTTGTCAATTGAAGCGTTCATCCGAATGAGAATGTTGACTAATAAGACGGAAAAAGTTCTCCGCATTGCTTTCATCAATTCCCTGAATGTATTTATTACTTCAAGCTGATATTGTTCCTTCGAAAAACCCGCCTCCCCATTTTGTTCATGCACTTTTGTTGTTCTTTTTTTTCGCTGCTACCAAAATTCAACAGAAAATATATATTTTTTTAACTTTGAGCAGCCCACATGGATTAGTCAAAAACATGTTCCCATACAAAATAAATATTGAACCTTTGATACAAACATGCTCTGGCAGCAATCCGAACAGATAATTTAATATTCAAAGAGTCAACATTGTTTGAAAAATAGCTTTACACTTTCGATCATCGTTTTCACCTTGCATGTGACTGTGAGGCTCCCCGAGTACAACTTTTTTGACTCAGTAGTTAGTCGACTATTTTGGGACTAGTAGTTCAAGTCAAAAACATCCCAAATTAATCAACTGACTGACTAGAGGGTAAAAGTGATTATTTTCATACAAATTTGAAATTCAATCATGGATAGCCAGTTACAGACAGACAGTCACTGTTTTGCACACGGGAACAAACAATGAATGTATGAATAAAAAAATGGCTCGATGAAAATTGGAAACGGTGTGGCTGTTTAAAGGAACATTGCATTAATGTAGAATAAAGATTGGTGATGAACTCATTCGCATGATAAAGTTCTTCTTTGGTAAACAGACAAAAAAGGTTAAAACACACAAAAAAGATTATTGCAAAATGCTAAAGTAGATTTTGCATCAGACGTAAAAAAGGTGGTGGATTCAATAATATCTGAAGGAATAATTTTATCACAAGTTCGTTTCGATATTCGACAAGCCGCTATCCATTTTTATCAGCCCACAAATGATTCAATTCGCAATATCAACATCAACAACAGATTAACAAGACAACTAATCGATTCAATATCGCCTCGGATTACAAATACTCCCAAACTTTTTCGGATATTGGTGTATTTTTCTTTTGCATGGAAATTTCTGACATCGAACACCGATGATAAATACCTTTCTGACATGATACCGAGAATGAAAGAAACAAGCAAAGAGCACATTGTGGGAGGTGGATGAGTGTACGACGCGCCACCAAACTGGATACTATAATGATGAACCAGTCGCATAACTAATGGCAAAAGCGCAAGGCAGAAACAATTAAATATGCTGAAAACAATATGATTATGGCAAAGGTCGAAAGGTTAAATACGCTAGCAAAAATGCCACCAAAACGTAATTCATGTTGATTCCATCTATAAGAATAGCTAAAATGCATCTACAAATTGTTCTCCCTTTCTATTTGGCTATCGGGAGAGTAATGTTTAACCTTCTACTGACATGCTGTCTTCTTGTTATAGGGGCAACCCTTTTGAATGATTTACACCAACTGATCATTAAGAGATTTGATAGATTTTGTTAAATATTCCAAGTAAATATTCGTTTTAATTGAATCGATTTTTATAATATATACAAAAATGGTACATCCAGATTAAACCACAGAGAATTGAAAAATGTGAGTCGAACATACATACCGTTCATCGAGTCTCATGCTGCTGCGACTGATATCACTCCAAATTGAGAGAGAGCGTGGTCGTTGAAAGAATCGTGAGCCACGTCTGGAACCACCGCTGCCGCCATTGCTCGATGCGGTGGCATTGGTCATGTTGATCGTTTCCATATTACCTCCAACCGAAACCACTTCATCAAGTGTGGTTGTTTGAAAGTTAACATTACGTGTCGTCGGTTTCGCCGACGTTGTTGACGACGTATCATCGCCAGACATTAGTGCACTGTAACTGACGCGAAATTTATAACTCATAATTTTGGTGGAATGTAAGTATCCACCCGTGCCAAGCCATTTGAATGAAGAAACGAAATGTGAAATTGTTTAAAATCGTTCATCATTTTTGTCTTTCGTTGCATTCGCATCCGCATTCGCATTCGTATTCAGCTAGCATATTTTCATTGTAAATATAGATCCATAATTGCCTATAAACAACACCTGTTGCTGCAACATGCATTTTCATTGTGTTTGCAAACATAGTTTATTTTGATTTGTTTACTAGCTGCTCTGTTTATGGGGCCTATTTCGAAAAGACGGTGAACATCTGAATGAATAAAACATTATTTTATTATTTTCAATGTCATTGGGTTTCATAAAGTACGCATCGATCAGCTCATGCCATTTTTCATTTGCATGAAACACACAGAACAAGAAGAGATAAAGAGCCAGAAGATGTCATGCCAGTGAACCATCATTAGACATTCCAATCAACAACTTCATAATGCTACAAACTTTTTTTTCCATTTTATACGTTCCATCGAAATGGAAAGGCAAAAGAGTGACTGCACTCTTGTAGTCTGTTTACAAATATATCTCGAGCACCGAAGTTATGCTTAAACTTATTTTATTTTACCAAATACTTTCAAGTAGATACGCACTGCTTGGTTTATTCAAAACTACACGGTTTTTAAATGGCAGAACATAGAGAGAATGAGATGAGATTTTCGGGGTTTCTAAAAAAAAATCTTCTTTGATTATATAAAATTGCAAAGAATGTGCCTATTTGCAGTAGTACATCCACACTCAGAAATATTCTTATTCATTTTGAAATTGTTCGGATGCAGCACCAGATGCAGATCGTTGCTTCGATCGTTCATCCGAAACGGTGTGAATTCCTTCGGATGCGAACAGTGAAAACAAGCTTCATGAGCACATTGAAAATAGCACAGATATACTCGCCTATCCATCTCAATCATAGTTATGTTTTTCTATCCTATTTCAGAACGCATAAGTGTCTCAGACTTGCCAGCGGAATCACATGTACTTTTCTCGCATTTCAGCTGATTATTTATTTATCCAGCTAGTTGCGCGTGGAACGAGAGAGGTGAACAGTTCACGTGACCAAATCACAAAACGCAAATTGAAATCCAACCCTTAGATCTCAATGAGTATTTCAATCTGCAAATATACAGTTTGCATGAACTTTGCAAAATGGAAAACTTTAACTTTATTATAACTTATAAGTTTTAAATAATTTCCATTCGCCGTGCATGCACGCACGAATGTTGTATACACGCGCCGCATCCACGTGCATCCCACACATACATGAGTAAGGGAAGAGAGTTCGGTTTCTACCCCTCCTCTGTTAATTCTCAGGGAACACTCCAGGTCTTCTTCAAAATCAAATCAAAAATGAATTTTCCACGTTCACACAATCAGTTTCAGAGGTTTATAAAACTTTATGTTCTTTTCAAAGTAAATTTAATGATATATGATAAAAAATTGAAGTGTTGATCTTTTTTTTGCTCCTTGATTTCGATTTTAAGCTGAGAAGCATGGACATCCTTCATATCTCCCCTCATTGCCCCATCAAGGCGTTTCAAAACACCACCCCTGGAAATTTTGACCTTGCCCACGCATGATCCCACACGCGCTACTTACACATTCTGTATGATTGTAATATAATCACCAACACATCGCAAACACAGTGAATATGGAAAAAAGTAGCGAAAAACTTTTTCCATTACGATTGATCAAGAGCGGCGCACATGTGTAGTGGCTTTTTATTGTGTTCCAATTATTTTTTTGCACATTGCAAATCTTGTTCGCCATATTAAATTCGCATCGGAAATTGTCCGTAACGAGAATTTTCTCGAATTTTGCAAATCACAACAGTTCGCATTTCCTTTACAAATTGAAAATGGGATGAAAGCGATCTGATGTGAGGAAAAACTGAACCACTGATGACAAACAGTATTTCTGGAAAAACCGTGTAAAATGAGTACGCACAAGAAAAACAGCTCGCATATATGTTAATCACCTGGCATTGCTTCGAAAGCAATGACTTTCTTCTTCTCAACCAAATGAAAAAAAGCACAAAGCGCAATAAGAGGCACAATTTCTATGTATAATCGAAGGGCATGACAGGAAAAGTGGTTTATTATCTTCAAAGTTCCCGATTTCACAACAATGAATGACATAGATTTAAATAGAACAAGAGAATTGTGTATTGTGGTAGATTAAAAATGGGATCGGTTGACATGTTCAAAAGGTTTCGACATGTGATGAACCTGTAAATATTGTGAAAATTTTATGCAAGTCGTCGAACAATAGCTTAATAAAATGAAATGCGGCACTTCTTCAATTGCTATTGTTTCTCTTTCTATTTCTCTTTCTCTTTCTGTACGTTCATACAAAAATTCTACTAGTGCACTTGAATTTGAATGAATCTGTTTTCGTCTTGAATCTTAAGTTCTGTGAAGCACTTTGAAAGATAAACTATGCACATGTGAGCAAATATTTGCAATAGCTGTGCCATTTGTGACGTGCTTTAGGAAAAGCTTCTAGGAAAATGAAGAGATTTGATTTTCGAAGTTGTTGTTGTGCGTATTCAAAGAAATTAATTGGATTGGTATGTGGACCCGCTGATGCAATATATGAAAGACTGACACACCGCGCATGGGATCGCTCCATGCACTCGAGCCATCGTCAACAGCTAAAAGTGAAAACAATACTACATGACGGCAATGTTCATATGGGAGAGAGTCTGACTGATTTCAGCACGTATTGGTACAGCAATAAATTTTCGATTCTCTCACAAAATCGCTGAGAAATGTATGGGCTCCGATGATATGCAGGTCGATGATGTGGCCCGCGTGGTCTCCATATTTTGACACAAACAAATGCACCCAAATATGCGCCACAATGCTAACAAGGAGCCACCCCTAAGTGTGTAGAATCACAACAACCAACCGAGAAAAACATGCTTCAAATAATGCGGATTGTAAGCATAAATGATCACTAAGCCCAAGTCTATATAAGCGCTATGTCATGTTCCAATCTGACAGCACGATGTCAGTATATGTGTGCGCACACAATAAACAATTCGAAATTAGTGTTTTACGAAAGCGAGAATATGTTGAATATGCACTTTATTTCAGTATATATTTTCTTGGTCTCTCGATTGATATACATTTCGTTTGCCATTTGATGCTCTCATCTCGACATTTATTTTCATATATATCAAGCATGAGCTCCTTCGTTAGGAGCCCAATACAAAATCCATCGATGGAGAGGCAACAGAAAATAAGCCATAATGTGTGTTAGAAGACAAACAAACATTGACAAAAATGTGCCGCAAAAATAGATATATTCACAGATTCGTTTCGGAAAACGCAAAATACCTTAGCACCATCAAAGCAGGCACAATCAGTTACGCGTTACACACACTCTCCCTCTCTCTCTCTCTCTCTCTCTGTTTCTCTCTCTCTCTCTCTTTCTCTTTCTCCATGTCTCTGTTTGTTTGTCACAAAAAAGGGCATCCGGCATGGATCGTAAAACGAAGCGTTAAAAAATGGTTGTTACTATTCAAAATGTATGTGCCATTCACAGATTTAATCTTTAACATGCCCAGTGCGTATACACACTAAAAGTATACTCTCATTGAATTTTATTGAGGCAACACATTTATTCATTGTTTTGGTAAGATGGTGAGTAAAATTTAGGTCAAAAAACCTTGCCAAAAAAACAGCTACATTTAACCTCAAGGAGCAATATTTTACCGTCAAATTGAAATTTTAAAATGGCACGCAGCCGAAAATGCACGCCAATTGATGCTTGAAACGATTGATATCGTATTTTTTCACTTTGCAAACTCCTATCAGGGCGGTTTTATCGATGTGACTCAACGCATAAATTTGGTAAAAACAAAATACGCCGAAAAAAAGATGAGGATATGACTAAATTTATTCCATCTAGAAGCTGGAATAAAAGTGTCTTCAGAGAGAAAGGAGAGAAAGTAGAGAGAGACACGCATTTAAATGTAAGAATTCCATGGATTGAATATCATGAAAGTCCCGGGTGTGTCATAAAACGTAGCAAAAAATGGAAAATATATTTTCAATATGCCGTGGCAAAATTGCTATCCATCAATACAATCCACGTTTGTTATACTCAAATCGTGATTGAAATTCCGTTTCATATCATTCATTGTGCGAATTTTTCTATAGGCCAAGATATTTCTTTTTTTTCCAAGCATCTGATATGTTTCGACGTCTGAAAGTACTCCAGCTTTCTTTATTCATCGATTGTAAAGTGCCTTTTTTCAGGCGGATCTTTTTGCTTTTGAATTGTGTTTTATTAAAATTTCGTGACGAAGGCGTTAACAGATTTATGATAGCTGCAGCTTTTGATTGGTCTCGTATGAAACGCATCTTATCGCTCTGACCAGACATGCACAGGTACATATTCCGTCGCATTCACACTCAACCGAACAATTTCAACAATGTCTTATCACAAACTCTATGACTCACACTTCGTACACTCACTAGAAAAAAGGCACTGGCAGATGAAAAGACTTCTTAAGATGTGTTGAAAGTTCCAACTTGGAACAAGTATTTATTTGAAAATCCTCCACAAACATCTATATGGGACAAAAAAGCTTTTGGTATGATGGTAGAAAATAGTATCAGCACTTACATCATTAAAAACCGTCTTAACTCATGAAGATTTCGCGTGTCATAATGTTATTTGTTTATATGCACCACTTGACATACAGTCGAAAAGATGTTGCCACGTCTTCTTCCTCATGCAGTAAAACCTTTACGATTGATCCCATTGAAACACCACGAAATCATGTTTTATATCTTAATCAACATGAAACATTTATATGATCTACCAATGAATACTAGAGTCTTATTTCTAAACATTCAATCTATCGAAAAATGTTCAATGGATGACAAACAAAATTTAATGAGCATCCCAACATTCCAAGCATTCAAATGGGCTTTGACGGATAATATGTGCTCTTTTCAATTACAGCATCATCTTTGGTGTGATCTAATACGAGAAACCAGTTTTTAAATAGATTTTTTTGATCATTTAACAAAACTGAGCAATTATTCTATCATTCCAGTGGCTGAAGAGACGAAATGCTCCATATAAAGGTCAACGACAATATGTAAGCCATAACTGTGCATGTGCCTCAATGCAAAAATGCCAAAAATGTCAGTTGTGTACATTCTGATAACTGATCAGCTGAACTGAGATACTGCTATATAATTAACGCAGCAAACTATGCGTTTATTCCCCACTTAAATGAAGAATATGTGAATACTGAAGCGCACACGTTCTAACGTGTCATGCCAGTTTTAAGACAGCATTGAATCGTAAAAATTTGAATGCATTTATTCTCCGCTAAAACATGGAGCCACATATATTTTTGAATGTGGCTTTCCATTGAGTTTCAATGATGTTCTAAAACAAACATGACCCGTAAGAACGTTTGCACTTCTGTACTCACATATTCTTCATTTAAGTAGGGAATAAACGCACAGATTGCTGCGGTAATTACCGGATAACACCAGCTCAGTTCAGCTGATCAGCTATCAGAATTTATTCGCTGCTTGTGTATGTTGCAACGGGTTTTCATTTATGTTCTAACTATTACCGCGGCTGGATAATGCGAGAGTGTTAGTGGTAATGCGACCGGCAATGCAGTGATTGTGCCAGAAAGACTAACTGGGTGAAGTGAAAATGATGACAAACAGTAGAAGTCTCATGTATTCGATAAATAATTAAAATGTTCTGAAGTGTTTTGGTAACACTTTGCTGCTGTAAACAATGGATTTGTTGTCATTGCTTTTTTATCGGCGGATAAGATAACTAAAACGTCAGTATTGCCACTTGCACTAAGCAGATGCATCCTTTTGACATTTTGCATGAAAAAATTACGATGAAGAAGGAAAAATAAGAATGAAAATGGCATCGATTGGACATTCTGTGTCAGCGTCATGGAAGCTTCCTCATTGTGTGCCATTGTTAAGAATATCAAGTAAATTTGTGGCATATTTTCAAACACACAGCAATGGTGCATGCAAATTGTTAACATGAATATTTCATTTTTGTGTTCGTATCTCTACTTGTTTTGCTTTCTGCATCAATTTCCTCGAATATGCATGGTATGAGAACGAAATCAAAGGAAGTGTATCGCAACTCATCTTTGTCCGAATATGATATCTTCACATTGACTGAAACCTGGTTAACTGATGGAATTGCTTCATCTGAATTTTGTTACATCATTTAACGTTTTTCGTAAAGATAGGGATCAAACTGATTCAATTTTTGAACGTGGAGGAGGAGTTCTGATAGCCGTCCGATCTCATTTCATCTGTTCAGAAATATCTATTTTCAACGCATCATCGAATGAATACATTTGTGTTAAATTAACGTTGAATAAGCATACAAATGTATTATTTTTAATTCGCATATTCCACCAATGTCGTCAAACGATACTTATCAATCTCATCTTAATGCCATAAAATCAATACATTCATCATGCCGTCCATCGGATATTTTTATATTGACCGGTGATTTCAATATGCCAAATGTGATCGCGGATGATGATTTTAATATTCTCCTGCCAGAACAAATAGAACCATCACATGCAGCTGAATTTATTGGTACAATAAGTGAGCTTGGATTGTTTCAAGTCAATAATATTCGTAATTCAATGGGTAGACTATTGGATCTTGTATTTATGAACGACCACGAAAATCTAACAATTTTTAGATTTTACACATTTAACTATAAAAGAGGAGACTATTTTGGCTTGAATCAGTATTTGTCATCTTTATGCTTGGAAAATCAACTAATTAGTCGTCATCTATCTCTGGACGATAAGGTTACAGTTGTTGTTAATTCATTAACGACAGCAATAGAGCGGTTTATACCAAAGAATACCATTAAACGTAATGTAAAGTGTCCATGGAGCAATGCTCAACTACGTAACCTAAAAAACAAGAGAAATATGGAATGGAAGTATTTCAAAATCTCGGGTGATAGACGTTCGTTTGATGCAGCATTCGCTGCGTTTGATTCATGGAATACAAAACTCTACGATGACTACATCAATAATATGGCTTCCACTGTTCGATCAGACTCAAAATCATTCTGGCGTATTATAAATTCCAGGAGGAAAACTGATAATATACCGAAAATTCTTCATTATGGTGATACATCAACGACTAGTATTCAAGTCCAAGCTGATCTTTTTGCAAAATTTTTCAACAAAAATTTTGAATTTAATAGGAATGGCTTACAACCCAATCGAATTATTTCTATTGGAGGAACTAATGATTCATTCCTGTTGGAAGAAGCATTTGTATTCGACGAGCTTATGAAAATTGATATATCGAAGGGAACGGGACCTGATGGTTTTCATCCATTATTGCTGAAAAACTGTGCAGCCTTTTTGTGCATACCACTTCACATCATATTCAACGAATCACTAACTCTCGGATTGTTTTCTTCTCAGTGGAAGAGTTATAGCGTGAATCCAATCTTTAAAAAGGGATCTAGATCGAATGTTGAAAACTATCGCTGTATAGCTAAACTACCAACTATAGCTAAGTTCTTTGAGAAACTCGTGAATATTAAACTAACTGATATGGTTGCAAATCGAATATCACCGAAACAACATGGATTCTATAAAAGGCGTTCAACAGTGACCAATCTCATGGATTTTACTCACTTTGTGTTTAAAAATCGATGACAAGTAGATGTGCTGTACACAGATTTTGCAAAGGCCTTTGATAAAGTCAATCATGATATATTGATTTCAAAGTTAAACAGATATAATATACCTAGTAGCCTAATCTATTGGATCAAATCATATCTTCGCGATCGTCGTCAATTTGTAAACTACAATGGTAGATGTTCCAGGGAATTCATAGTGAACCCGGGTGTGCCTCAAGGAAGTCACTTGGGCCCTACACTATTTTTACTATTTATCAACGACATAGTTGAGGAATTGGGTATTGATGTGTTTATATCTTTGTTTGCTGATGATCTTAAAATTGCAGCTGCAATCAATTCCGCTATGGACACATTGAAGCTTCAACGTGCTATCGATAAATTGAGGCAATGGTGTATCGCAAACGATTTACACCTTAACTTAAACAAGTGTTCAGTGATGTCAATTGTCAACAAACAACAATCGAACATCATTATTGGAAATTACCATTATGGGGATCACGTGCTTGAAAGAGTTAGAGAGCAAAAGGACCTTGGTGTGACTGTGGATTCGAAACTGAACTTTAATAACCACCTAAATATGATAGTGTCTAAAGCAAAATCTACACTTGGATTTATCAAACGCTTTTGGAATCGGTGCAAAAGCAATTTACAATATTTGCATTGAGAGAATATCCATCTGCCAAAAACAATTATCGTATTTCTTCATATGAATGTAGACTGGAAAATTTGCAAATGATGAAACTTGAAAGGAGGCGTATCAATGCAGCTTTGCTGTTTTTCTATGACGTATTGAACGACATTATCCCATGTTCACAGATAAAAAACGATATTGCGCTTCATTCAAATCCATTCAATCTTCGTGAATCGTCGGTGGAGACTTTTAGAATAAAAAATCTATCACTTATTAATGAACATACGGCACCAATAAATCAGATGTGTAAACTTCCAAACTTCATTGATGAACTGTTTAAAGAATCTGCTCCTCGTGCAAATTTTAAATCTCAATGAGTTGCCTGTGATAAATTGAATCTTAGGTTGAAACAACAAATCCAGTGATTGTAATTAAACCATTTCTTTTCAAATTTCATCAGCATTGTTAATATTGTGATACTGTGATTATGTGATATTTTTAGCATAGTTATCGAATGTAATATTTATACATATGACGGAAAATATGCAAAAACCAAAGATTAGTGTCGAAGTGAAGAAGAAACGGCAAAATGCAGGGTGTGATTGCAAGCAGCAATGTAAACAGTACGTATCGTTTTACACAATTAGGATTTAAATCACATGATTTCATGTTTATTCCGTTCAACAGAAAATTAGAGCGCCACACCGCTTCCGTTTGCTTCGGAATTCTTTCCGTATGAATGAAACAATTTTACATTTATGCGAACATTGTTGTGCTGTTCATTTGTGTGTTGGTGGTAATGAAATGCAGCATGGTAAAAGGTATTTGACGAGCAAGGCTTGTCGGTGGTATAATAAAAATATGGATTTTTTTCTCTTGATATTTTGCGGTCAGATTACATCGTTGAAAACTGCCCAAATGAAATTTCTTTGCAAAAATTTCAATTCAAAATGAAGATGAATTAATTGAGGTTTTTCGACCAACGCATCGTATCTTAAAGCGATTCTCATCAATGACGACAAATTTTCTCGTTAGCCAAAGAACGTTCCAATAAAAATTCCTTTTCATTGAAGTGAAACGGCTGTTCTTTAAATTGGCTCTTTTTTGCATTATATATTTTTTTTTTTTTTTTTTGAAAGTTTCAATATGGACCAAATCGACTGACAATCGGCCTCGGTGTAGTGAGCGTTTCCCCTCATATTTCGATGAATGTGGCGCATATTTATAGTCTTTATATCTATTTCGCGTTGTCTTACCATCATTTATGTTTGGACTGGGTCTTGAGGATACTTAAATACGTTTTTGGCTGATGAATTATTACTTTGCAAACGATTCTGGTGAAAACCTTTTTGCAAAAGTAGTATTTGTGTTAAAATCACAAAGTAAGTGGAAACAATTCCCGGCAGTCAACCGAAAAAATGAGATTTCCATATCGAGTGGTTGGTGAATGCAAAGACAACCGATTTGCACATCAACACAGTCAGAAATACACACACAACACGCAAATAAGTGTTCATTCCCCATTCTTTCAACTTTTTCGGTCCACACACAGCCATTTGTCAAAAATCAAGCAGAAGGTTTTCCGTTCATCATTCCTTTTTCCAATCCGGAGCGCATTACGGGCCACCCAAATCTGGGAAGCTTTCTCTCTACCTGAGAACTACAAATCGTCCACTTAATATTCGAAGAAGTTTTTCGACGTTGAACTGAATTTCATATTCAATTGTCATGCGCCCGCATTAAATAAATATTTTTTTTTATGAGAATATAAATTTTTTGTGCGGCCATTTCATATGAGGTAGAAAGGTGGCGCGAGTGACATCAGCCGCATTAATTTTGATTGCTGCTTGAGTACGTGTCTCTCTCTCTCCCTGTAATCAGCTCTCAAAAACTATAGTAGCGGTCAATCCACGATAACAATATGCTATTGTCAGTCTGAAGAGTGTGTTTCCATCTAATTTTCTACACAATCGTATAAAACGAATGAAATATGGACAAAAAGATGACTGCTGTCGAGTATAAACGAGCCTATAAAAACACACGCATACACACACTCTATCATAAAAGTATCGCATTTGTACGCTCTTTTGTCGGACAGATATTAGAAGCGTCACCATAAAATATGAATGTGATATGCACACAGGATACCCGCCAATGTGCTTAGTTAGAGGAAGTGATAATAAAACTGCACGGCAGTAGGCTGCTCATGAACACGTTTTTGTTCCATCATAAGCCACGGCGCATCACCCTAAATATTTTATTTGTTGATATTTTTTCTTTCGGCGCTGTATATTTTGCTTTGCTTTTTCTCTTGGGTAAGATCTTCGATGCCGTACATAATGGATACCGAATTGGCCCATTATTATCAGAATAACTTACAACAGTTACCTTTGAAGCTATTTTCACTAGAAAATGTGATTTAGCGAACGGCGCGTGCGGTTTTTAACCTTCAATCAGTCCTCTGGTTTTGTTAAAGGCTCCTGAAAGTAGTTTCTGTTCAGCTATGGTTTGCCAGCCGCCGATAATGTTTTTCTCATGGAACACATGACGGCTTTGAGTAGCCACTACCGGCTCAGCAATACCAGAGGTCTGCCTTCAACATTTTTTTGGATCTAAATAATAATGGAAAGAAGCCACGCACATGGCAGGAAGAATACCTATGTAAACTTTATTCAAAATTGTGAGATCGCTTTGCTGTCAATATGAACTATACCATTTCGCTTTGAAATCGCACTTTTCCGCAGAAACTGCGTGTTGGATTGCGTGCGAAACAACAAGAAGGCCCAGAAAAAATCATAAAAATATTCTTGCGAGCACAAACGTGCTCTAAATCTCCGTGTTAATGCCGCCGACCTGATAACTTTTTAAATGAAAATAGAATGAGTGTAAATACTGTTCGAGATAGAGAGAAGAGGGTTCTCACAAAAAAAAAAAAACAAAGAGAACGTTATGCATACTTCGAACATTACTTAGAGATAACGCCGAAATTGTTGTGAAAATTTCAACATTTCCAACAGAAAACCACCCTTAATTTTTTAAAAGTAAATACAAAATGGTAGAATATAACAACAAAAACAACTCAAACAAAACGAATGAATGGCATCTTCTTTTCGAACAGCGAATAACTGAAGTTCATTTATTTAAGTTGATGAACCACGGGCTCTCGCATTTCTTCCTTGCATTACCAAATGTTTGTTCGCCCAGTTTCGAATTTATTGTGGAAAGAAAATAAATACCAAAATGTATGTTCAAAACTGAATGAAAGTGCGCCGTTTTTCATTTGGAAAACTCATTTTTGCTAAAGTATTTGATTGCATTTCGTAAACATCTTGTTAACATTCAATTAATTAAGAGCTTCATTTCGCTTACTTTCCGCGTTAGCGGAGAAATCGCGTCCACTGCGAGCCATTGGGGGCTACGGTGTGTGCGTGCGTTTGTCATACTCAATGTTCAACGTTCATTTTCATTTTTGCGAAATAATATTATCGGATCGATACGCATTTCGGTGAGTTTTCAACTTCTTTCTTTAAATGTGCCTACATATTATTTATACGAATTACGGTCATTTCTTGATTCAATACGAAACAATGGTCTTAATTTGGCGAACGATCAGATAATTTATTTGAGCCGAAGCGAATGCTCGACTAAATTTCTCAACCACATCACACATAGAGTAAGTAAACAAAAGGATTGTGTAACAACCGGTGGGTTCTTTTTCATATCAACATACGTTCTAATGAATGTTCACAGTGACGAACCGGTCGGTCCGAGTTATTTGATTTTGACCGGGAACATTCCCAAAAATAATGCGCCTTAAGGCAACAACACACTCAACCATAATGAGGCCAATTAAAATGTGTTCAGTTAAATTACCGATGTCGACCAAAATGTCGGGTGCGCAGTCAAATGCGGAGGTGCAAAATTGGAATGGCTCATATTTCATGGTGAATTGAGCGACCACATTTATACACATGCATTACGTTGAATTTGTCGAGATATTGCACGTATATATTTGCTGTCCGTGTAAACTGACACGGTAAAACTGATTCAAACTGAATCCAAAATTATAAGCAGCATCATTTGACCCATCCACACATAAAATATGCCTCATTTGTTTGACAATTGGCATAACGACGGTTTATACAAATTCTGAACGTATTTCGTATGACTGCTCCAATAAATTTGCACTGAAACATTGAATTTTCGATCTTTATACGGCATTCGAATGCAATTTGTATAATTGTAAGAATGAATAACATACAAATGTATTGGAGCAGCTTCTACGATAACTGTCTGTTATCAAAAGATTGCGGTTTGGTGTATTTGGTGTGTACTGAGGATCGTTTCGTTTCGAAGGTGATTAATCAGATTTGAATGTCTATTTAACTTCATTGATTCGCTCATACATCTGAATTTGCTTAGATCCAGAATGATTCAAGTTATTTTGAAACGCTTTGGAATAAATTGAATGGATTCAAAAATATTTCACACGATTTTATTTCGAAATGATTCATAATTTTACCATAATTTTCTTTTTATTCGCCATAGTTATGCATCTGAAATTCGAAGTGTGGCCATATTTGGAGCCCTAAATACGATTGCAAATCTTTGTGGTAAATTAGCAACATTTGCTGGGCTATATTCGGGTTTGTATATCCAGACGGTATGCGTTTTCAATCCAATCGAAGATCCAATAGAAAATCCATTGCAATAACAATAAAGACTACTTAATGCCACGCTAATAAATCTGGTTAAATGAAATGTGTTAATTGTGTTAAGTGTTTCACTTCATCTTGTTCAGATGTCATTCGTACCACAAAAGAAACTCTCGACAACAATTGTGCTGAATGTGCGAAATTGTTGAGAAACTTTTTATTTCAACCGACATGCGAATGAATGCGAACGAATTTTTGGAGTAATTTTCCATTGAATTCACCTAGGGGCGATTCACAAATGCTGATCAAGCTTATTTCACAATTTTTCAGCCAATAACCACTTTCAATTTAGAAATATTATGTGTCATTACGTCTGTCAAGCTAACAGCATTATCAACTCATAGGAGCAAACATTGCAATACCGGTAGATGATATCCGCTGGATAGCATCAATATCTCGATATTTTAACGCATCGGGTCGTACGCCGATGCGCGCTATGTTCACTCACGAATGTGTGAGTGAAGTCGACAGCGGTTGCGCTATATTCAATGAACAAGGCAAATGTGCGAATGAACATGAACATAGCGCGCATCGGCGTACGACCCGATGCGTGGAAATATTGAGATATTGATGCTATCCAGCGGATAGCATCTATCGCTATTGCAATGTTTGCATAGGAGCAGGCCAAGAAGTTAGTTTCTGAAACTACTTCAGAAAACATGATTTCAATATGAGAATATTTAATTTATCCATATTTGAAGTGTTTTTCATGAAAAAAAAAACACATCGCGTTATTTAAATGTTGATCGACGGTTGTTTCTATGCTGAGGTGTTGAAAATTTAGTTAAAACAAAGAGTTTACCAAGTATTTGATATGTGACTAATCTTTGCTAGTTTTTGCTTATCTTGCTTATCTTTATATGGAACAGCGTAAATCTTCTGATCCCATATTCTTGGTGAATCGCCCCTTGAAATTCATCGACTGAATTGATCTCAATGGATAAGATAATCGGCATGGGATTGAGCAGATTTAGTTTCCATTGAATGAATTCCCTTTCGTTCTTGTTGGATTCTTATGTAAGACCGACAATACATTCAAATGAAGGAATAGAAACGATGCTCGGGATGCGTTTTATTCAAGTCGATTCGAACGATTCATAGAAAATCTCGTGATGTTAATTTAATTCTGGCAGCTTTTCCAAACACGCCACTTTTTTTCGTTTGTATTCTATTAATACGATTAAGCCGGTGTCTGTCCGCATTCGTAAAGTGAATATGACATATTCGGATAAACCCATTTGCATATATTTTTATAGAAAAAAAGGGGATGCACGCTCAGTTTCATTCAATTTCATTCATTTATATTTAGTTTGCGAGCGAGAGAAAGAGTAATAGAATAAAAACAGATTACTTTAATGCTAAACGAATTATGGAATTCTTACCAAACTCTCTATATAATCAAAATGAAATAAAGATTCGAGTGTTCACAATGTGATCGAAAATGTTAATCTTATTAAAAACGAGTTTAAGCGAAGCATCGCTTTCATTCTCTCCAATAAATTTCTTCTAAAAGTGCAAACATTTCACTTCTTGACACTGTCACAGATTGCTTTGACCTTTCCTTTTTGTCCTTTGCTCTTGCACACAACTTGCAACGCACCCACAGAAAAAGCAAACGAGTCATTTTGTATAAGTAGTTTTGTCCTGCACTTTTTTCTACTGCAAAACACAATCTTAGACCGTCCGTTTTTTTCTTCAGTTCTTTTGTTAAATATTTATGAAAATGGAACATTAAATTACAATGGAACGTTGAACTGTTGAATCTAACGATTTCTTTCGAATTGCAAATGTGAATGAAATTGAGAGAAACGTTTAAATATGCATAGATTTTGCAGGCGAAAAAAAAATAATTGCTTTCGCTACACTTCAAAAAAACAAAAGCAGAAAAAAACACAGCGCAAAATAGCAACGTGTGCTTTTTTCCATAAATTGCGCGCCGCACATTCGCGCGACACATATTTCTAAAGTGCTGGAATAAACGAATGAACACGAATATGAACCGTGCCAACAATGAAAGCATGCTTCCGAAGAAATATTGTGGTGCACATATTGTGTATTCACGGTCATGAAATTTATATACCACTATTATGAGCAACCATCGTTCCTGATCCACTGTCGGATGAATATGGAAATTATGAAACTAAACTAACTACATCCTGTGTTTTTCTTTTCTTGTGCTCTCATTTATTTTCTCATTTCGGTGTGAGTGTGTGAGTGTGTGAATGCAAATGTCTTTTTGTTGCATACTGGAAACGGGAATGCATTTACAATTTAATGATAATGCGAATCGGAACGGAACATTCGCCATAACTTTAGAAATCTTTATCCGTCGTAGAATATGAATGCAATGTCATTCTATTTTAATGCAAAATACACAACGATTTGATTGAACACTTTCCTGAATCCCAATAAATATTTCTTGTTAAATGCCAAGTTATTTTTTTCCTTTTAAACTTCAGTAATTTCACTCATTTTTGGCGGAATTTAAGAATTTATCATTTTCTGGATAATAAATAGCGATTACAGCTTTGAAAAGGATAATTGGGATTCCAGTGCGTTTGTTGACAACCAAAGAATCTAGGGCCCGCATTACTCTCCAACCAACACCACTCAAAACCATCCTCCTTCTCCCCCAATCCATGACAGAACAAATAGAGCCAAATCCATGACAGAACAAAGAGAATGTTGAATATGCATTGATTTGTTGCAACTTTCGAAGAAGCATACTTTTTTCGTTGTATATTTTTCAAAGTTTGTGTCGGAGATGTGATATTCTCAACCAGCTAGAAATCTCAATGTCCCCTTTAAACTTCTCTCTCTCTCTCTCTCTCTCTCTCTCTCTTCTCGTGTCACTACATATAAATGTAGTTTATGCAGTATTGAGTTTCCAAATAGCTCTCCAACGCTTCATGATCTGCATGACAGTCGAGTAACGATCCGGCGTTGGATGAATCGGAAAATCGGAAAGCAGAGTGTTAAACTATGTCAAACTGCCGGAAGAAATAGAAGTTCACAATTTATAATATGTGATTTGCTCGATGTTAAATCAAATTGATTCTTTTCACCACATTCAATGCGCGGGTTGTGAAAACTAATGCTGGCGTTTGCAAACAATTCAAACATAATAGAAAATTTGAGCATTAATTCTATATTCTGCCGATTATCGATTTCAAAACATTCGGTTTATATGTTATACTATACAAACACGATATGCATACGAATTATTTGTTCAATTGGTTTTCTGGTAAACAATTTATGAATCAAATGCATACGAATTTGAGACGCCGCATATACATTTTTGATGAAGAATTCAATAGTATTTAACAAATCGCATCGTGAGCACACACTTCTCAGCTCGAATATTCGATGTTGAATTTACAAATTGAATCAAAAATTTGAGCTCGCGTTTTGCAGTTTCAAATGAAAAACACATAAAAGAAATTAAATGCAGATTTTCCTCCGCCCTCCGGCACTTTTAGCATCAAAAATGTGCATGCTTCCCAGAATATTCAAGCTTTGTCAACGAATAAATCCGTTTTACTTTATAAACATACTTTGTCACCATTGTATTTCAATTGAATTTAAATGTCGTGCTCAACGTGTTTGTTGAATTATTGAAAAAACATCCAACGTTCAATTCTAATACGTCAATTTGAAGCGGTTCTACGTCAATTCCCAGCGGTTTTATGTGCTTTTTGACACAATTATGATGCATTTGTAAAAATCGTTTAAAAGTGAGCCGTATCGTTCACGGTATAAATGCACGATTCATTAATATTTATTAGCATTGAATTATTAAAAGACTGTTCCGTATTTATTCGAACACTATTCCAGCCGCCATGAAAATATTTTTTCCATACCGTGTATTCCCACGAGTCAGTCTAAGAATATTCAAAAATATTTTTGCATTCCCCGCGCGAATGCAAATATTGTAATACGTGTAGCTTCTTCGGTGAACACTAGATGCACCGCATTCGAATCGTATTTGTTTGCATTTGTGTGCATTTGGTTGAAATTGTCATGTGCTTGGAATCTCATTCACATTCACTTTTCCAATAATTGACGTTACCGAATTCTTTGCCTTATGATAATACTCAGACAGTGAGCACATGACACAGCCGACTGCATAAGACACCCACTGCGATGCATCCAACTCTCATCGCAACACCGCACTTACACACGATCAATTCGGGCGGTGCAATGGTATAGGTGACTGAAAGCGAGACTATGTATCGTACAAAATTGACTCTATGTATTGCACCATGTGGAATCATGTCGAACAGTTCGCACTTTGTAGGTCATGTGCTTTACTCTACTAGCGAATCGCATCGTCTGATGTTTTCAATGCTTAAATGTTCAAAATAAATTGAACTTTACGAATATTATTATTTTACCATCCATTTACGCATACGCAATGGAATCGATTAAAATATTAGCAAATATTCAATATTTCCAACAATTTCCATGCATTTCAATATTTTTGCTGATTATTTTAATGTGACGATATATCTTCTTAAATTGGACATAGAATTTTTTGGACAAAAAAAGAATTTGTAATGCGAAATAACACATTCTCATTCAAACAGTGTAGAGGCTAGTTTAGTTAAATAAACTTATATGTTTCGTCTTCATTCATATACGCACAGACACAGACAATTTGCTCGCGTCATCTTTTCAACGACATTTATTGTTCTAAAAAGTTTTCGTTGCCTGGTGCCGAGTGAATAAATCGATGTTGGCAAGCAAAACGACTGAACTAATGATGTGGCATGTTTTTCTTTAATCGAAAAATTGCAATTGCTCTCCATTGTTTTTCAAAATTCAATGCCTTCAAATACTGAATTGAATGCATTTTTGTTGAAAATATATTACGTCATTCAACCCATTTCCATCGTCATCATAATTCCTTCACTCCATCATCACTTCACCACAAAGCGAAACTGTATCCTCCCCAATGGCATTGAAATTATTTTATATTTGAGAAGCCAGCATTTTTCGCATCGAAATGGAACTCTCTTCCCCGTTGCCACCACTCTCGAAAAAGTGTCCGTAAGATGGGTTCCCGTCCCCTTTTCTCATCAGCAATATGCAATTATTTTATTTCCACTCCGGTTCACACCGCAAAGTTTTCTTCACACTGTTCCAAATGTATCCGCATTATATTTTACACGGTTTTATTCTAATTAATGTTTAGCGTACTCTCGCCTGCTTCAGATAAGTTTTACAACCATTCTAAATGTCCATGTGGAATAGCACGACAAACCAATTCGTTATTACATGTGCGGCATATTCATGTCTCTCTGATATTATGTCTCTAATGCAAAATTCAAAATGCCCACGAAATGTTTTATGTTTGGCTTGTAAAATAGAAAACTAACACAATCTGGAACTTCATCATTCATTGGAATTGTTTATTCGCAGTCCTTTCATTTTTAATAAAATAGTATTTGCATCTATTTCGCTGAATTTTCGTCTATTTTCAAACTCTTCTTGATGATTTCTTTGAATCTCCGATTAGACATATTCAAATCGCACTTTCATCACACTCGGCCAACTCTAGTTGATAACACCACTAATAATTTCCAAAAGCCAAATCAAAATCAATTCAAAATGTTTATCACTTCCGGCGATGACAATTCAAAACAAATATATTGCTTTAACGAACGAATGTCTATGTCATTTGCACAGAATTTTTCTCCGATTTCAATAAAACCATACGATTTACACAGAATAGCACATGAAACCCATTTTTAACCAAACTATTACACCACGGTGTTCGAGCACGGAGAGTTGATGTCAAGGGTCGGAAATGCAATACATTTGTGTGGTTCAATGTGATTTGCCGTTGTTCGGTTTTCTTTAAAATTAATTTTTAATCAGAGTATTTTCGGTTGACGTTTGCACTCACATGTGGCGATTACGAGTTTTGTGAGTGCTTTCAATCTCGTAAATGAAATATTCGTACTCTCTTTCTCTCTCTCTCCCTCTCGCTTGCTTTCGATGTGTGTGCGTTTTGTCATCCAAACTTCAAACGAATTCATCCATGTAACGTCTAGCATCTCTGTATCATTTTTGTGAGCACACACAAGCAAAATCACGATATATACAATAGATATTCGCGGGGAACTAGTTACTGGTGAATTTGGTAGTACAATGAATGGGTCTAGGTCATGCTTGGTTGTTGTTATTATTATTATACGTGGCGCGTTCCGTTAAACGGAGAAAGAGTGCCGAATATTTGAAACTTTGCAATTTGCATTGGCTGTGTCCGTTATTTCGTTGCCATGAAATTGCCACAGATCTCAACGTTAGTGTGTTTTTTACCAGCTGAACAATAGAACTGACAAAATGTACCAACGAAGATATTCTGTAAACTCTCAGCCGCTTCGCTTTTGGCTCAAACGACTTCTTCCTCTTCTTTTTCTTCTGCTTGCTGTTCTGCAATTCGTTTTTCGTGCGAGGAGTTCTGTACTGTTTTTTATGTGTTCCGTTGGTTTATGTATTGCTTTAGTGCTTGTTTTTGCACTCTCTAATGGGGTTGTGTGCTTGTGCTTGTGCTGTTGCTGCTCCACGCAACTATAGTTGCCGAAAAAACGTCGTGAATCGTAGCGGAGTGCGATATTTTTGTGTATATGTGCTTGTGTTACATCGTATGCTTTATCCACATGAACAGAGCGATGGCGCTCTCCAACCACCCTCATATTGAACCTGCCTCACAGGCACACTCATTATTTGCCTATTTCCTATTTGGTCATTATCTCATCGAGAATTGTATTTGATATTTCTTCAGAGTTTGGCCAATTTCATGTGATTTATTTTGAAAAAAGCACATTCTGGAAATGGTGTGTTTTTTGGACGAATGCGGCGATTTGAAAATGGCTACTTCAAATTGGGGGGTAGATAAACATTCATCCGCACCCGAAAATCAACATTCAATGTGTGTCCTATACACACAATTATTGCCACTCTCGATGACACTGCTGTAGTGCTCACATCGTAGCCAGTAGTACATATTTTTAATGTATATCTGTGTGTTTGTGCTCTGTACTGCTGCATCGCGCCAGAGCTTTCGTACGCTTCCTCGTTGCGATGTGCTTTTGCGAGCATGTGCTCGATGGTATAGAGAACTCGATGGGCTATAATACGGTTTCATGCTGAATGCATAACAAAACGCGCGTTTTTCGTACGATATCTAAAGACATTACGTATATTCGCCGTTGGTTTTTTCTCTCTTCCTTCGTGTGTTTCTCTTACGTTACGCTCATTTGGATTTGTTGCATTGCGTTTATTACAGCCAATTGATTTCAACAACAACAAAAATTATCAAAAACCCATCGCTTAGTACTCGAACACTTCTATTACCGTCTCAACAAAAAGTTCAAGCCATAACTCAAAACCGCTTGGCAATGCTCACCGTATTTGAAATACGTTTTTACAGCTTATTTATTCACCGACTCACAGACATACTTCGGTGCACCTAACTTTTCACCACAAAATAAATGAAGGGGAACGCTTTTAAACATCTCATAAAAAATGATCAGTTGCCAAACAAACAGGTAATTCAAACAAAATGTGTCTGTCCTTGTTAGGATAAATAATAACAAATGTAAACACTACAATCTGTTCAAGAATAATATCAATTTAAATCATTTTCAAGCACTTTTGAATTATAGCTCAAAGAATCTATATAAGAGTTCATTCGTCAATCCTTTAGCCACAGTAATGGCCAAATGAATTTGTGATGGAGCACTATAACGATGATATACACTGTGTTGTACAGACTGCCTGTAAACATCACGGTGATTAAATGAGACTCCTGTGATCATAAATGAATTTAAAAAACAAAAGTCTCTTCTCTTCTTCATAGTTGAGTTTTGAATTTTATGGTTATTTAATGCATACTCATAACATGGAACGTAAAATATTCCTCAAGTTGAATTAACATTTTAAAATCGAGTTGAATGCTATGTGCCGGTGCATTATCGTATTATCGTTGCTAATAAAAGATGATATATTTTCGTTGTATGTTAAGATAGTTCTTTAAGTTCGGACAGATTCCTTACAAGAGCGTAAAATGCCTCCAAATTAATAAATTCATTTGGTGACAAGAAATCATTGTGACTTTCATGTGAAAAGCGTCAAACCAGCTTGTTTATTTTTTTTTAGGAAATTCAATTCTAATAATAATTTAATTAACATGCTTCTCTATTATTAATATAAGCTAATTGAAGTGCACTGATCGCATTGTAATGAGTGCTGCATATAATAAACTCATTTGAAGAAAGTTTCGGTTGAATTGTGGTTGATTTGCATGTGGTCACCGGCACGTGAAAACTGTCCATTTCAAGAGTTCAAAAATTGCGAGAGCTTTTTTGCGAATTGGACGCTTTTATGCTACGTTATCTATTGCGCACCATCGTGCGAAGCAGCAAAAAAAAAACACAAAGAGACTATCAGTATGTGATAACTTTAATGCTCTCTGGTTACGGATAGATGAACTGAAACAGCCCTACATTGCATGCAAAACTATGGGAACAAACAAACAAATTCAAATTCTTTGTCAGCAGTGAATAGAAATGTGTATATTTTTTAGTATGAGGTGCATTGTTATCGTTTAAGGTCGTCTGCAATCATTATGAAGTGTGATCAAGTCTAATTGAACACGTTTATGGCTGTGAATACAAAATTCTGGCATGGCACATGCAATTTATAAAACGACATTCTTAAAATACGAAATACCCCTTAAGTCGCACGTCAACAAGGTGATTTCGGTAAAATTGACGATGAAACATGTAGAACTATCAAGAAAGCCATGAATATCATTATCATTCTCAGCGCATCAAATGAATTTCAAAGATAATAAATTATGAAAGCAAAAATAGCCGCTTGAGTAGAAAATACACGCCAAAACAAATCAAAGCGAAATTTTCGTGTCGATAAGTTGGATTCATTGTATTGATTCACGCTGAAAAAGTGGTAAAGCGAACTATTCATATTGATATTATCCTTAAAATAGCTTCAATTTTGCTTTTTCGGAACACACACGCCTAATAGTACAGCGACTGTATCAGATTTAAGTTGAAAAATGAGATCGAACTAGTTATAATTTCAATCCGGCATTATACAGGGTTTACTAATAAGATGTTTGTTTTTCAATAGGGACATATTCGGATATTTTGACAGTTTTGACATTTGTGAAAATGTATCTTATTGGTAAACCCTGTATAAGAGAAGTTTCATTGCAGCATTTGTTGCAACGCTCTATCGATTTGTTTTGAGATTGACATTCTTTTCAAATTCAATTTCAGTAAATTTGATGAATATTCCGAATTGAATTGTTTTTCTTGCTAGTTTCCATTCTATCCATTCCAAGCAGGCGTGATGAAGGCAAATTCATAGAGAAAATTTCGATCAATCACACACAAAATGTCATTTCATTTCATATTATTTAAAAGCACAGCATTTTTTCCATTCTTTTTTTTCATGATGCAATTGACCCAATTCGATCGTTGAAAAGTTAGTAATTTTAACGAAGTTTTCCATTCAACATTCATTATCGTTCAATGTAATTGGTCACAAACTATGGTCAAACACTGTTTTTCGTTTTGTTTAAATGGATACTTCTGATGTTTGCCAATTCGTTTTGACTGTCGACTAAATTTCGTCATCAGTCAACGTGATAATTGAAAATTTGGAAATCGGATTGAATCGCTATTCGTTTCTTTTGCGTGTACTTTTTATCAAGAGCACTAACCATGACGGCGCGAAGCACTTAGAAGCGGCTCGATAAAATATGCGCATTTCAAATCCAATTTTAGCCGTACTGAATTCGGCAAGTTGAATTATAGGGCAACGGAGGAATCAAGCAGTTCTCTTGTTCGGTTGTTGAAGACCGTTTGACACGAATGGAACCTATCATGTTCACAGTGAAACGAAATGCCTCACCAACTCTACGTTACGAACTTGGGCTGGAAATCACGGACAGAAACAAATAAACAAATTTGAAACGGATACAAAATGAACACGGGCAAAAATAGCCGTGCAAAAACATGCGGTGGCGCAAAAGAAAAATATCTGAAAATAAATTCGCATTTTAACATTGCAAATTTCCATATTATTCCATGGGATTTATCGGTATTCGTCGCTATTTTGTATTTCAATTTGCGTTATTTCAATGCTAATGCTGTTATAATAATGATAATTTACGTTAGATGTAATAAAATGTTTCCAAAATATAAATATATATTGAATTTTTTACGCTGTTGTTCTACCGATTTCTCACCAATTTTCCACGGTATGAGTGACTGTGACAAAAGCAAAAAGGAAAACAGAAGAAATGAAATCTTGCAGACGCAACGGCATTGTATTCTTTTACATCGATTTTTTCGACGAATGTCGTCAAGAGCCAACATTTTAGTTTTATATACGAGCTCACAAGATACATACAGTTTGTTACGTCACGAGTAAATTGTGCTTCAAAAATCAGCACCTGTAATTTATAAATACACATCTGCATATTTGGCTCTCAACTCTCTGTGTGTTTCTCTCCCAATGCAACGTCTTTGGGAGTGTGAGTGCGAGTGCTCAACTGCTGATGGCATTCCCTCATCTGTGATGTTTTTATCTATTTTTCATTTTCAATTTAATGAAAAATATATGGTGCAAACACCAGACATCGAATCGTTGCTGTGGCACCGCTGCGCGCACAAAGTGAAGATGACATCGGGATAAAGAAGAAGACTACGAGAATGTCATCAGAGGACGTTAAGAGGCGTGCGTGAGTGTCCCGGGCACGATCCTCAACGCGATATCCGTGTTGTAGTTCTTGACTTTGTGAAATATCAACAATAGCTTGGGAGATTTTGTGTGTATTTGCCTTGATTCGCTCACAGCAATGCTCAAAACTGGCATTTTACATTTCTCATTCTATGCATATTAATGCTGCAAAAACAAACAACAATATCTCTGAATGACTCGTTCTCACTGTCCCTCTTTCTTACGCAATCTCTCGCCTTACTGCTGTTGCCGCCCATAAAAGGAATTTTTAAGTCACAGCATTCATTTCATATTCAAGCATTTCGCAAAAATTACCTCGCATCTGATGATAAATGCAAAAGATTTGCACACTTCATATTACAGGTATTTTTTTTTTTTCACGAATGTAATATTTACGATTATCATAACAAACTTGCACATACATAAATAATGTAGTTGATGCGATAGACATAGAGATAGAATATTAAACCGAGCTTGGTTTCGTGCCATCACAAACCGATGATTCTGTATATGATTATTTTGCACGAAACGCGTCGCGACAATTCCTCTGTGTGTGTTGTTATTTAGCGCGCCGAATGAACAGTTGAATTAAATGGGTCCACAAATTGTTATGCATTCGTAATTCAAGAATGAAATTTATTTGCACAGCATATGAGCTTCCGACATTTTTATTTCACTGATATTGATATCATTGTCTTTATCGCATTCAAAGTATTTCAATTTTGTTTTGGTGCGAAATCATTAGTTTAAATTATTAGTAACACTTGAACTGAAAAGAATTCTTATTTCCTATTATTTCATCTTGTTTCCTTTTTCTTCTCGCCAATAACACATGCAATCATTTTGGTAGTGAGCTTTTATTCAACTCCACCAGAAAAATGCCAATGTTTATGACAATTAAAAAAAAAACGGCTAATTCGAATAAAATATATCATTCACTGAAAAAGGATCTGGAAATTGATATATAACTCATCAACTGATGCTCGGTTGAATCAATATCAATTTGTATCATTGGGTGGAAAATAAGAAAAACCCATTTTTAATATCAATTCAAATGAACGGATTAAATGAGCAATGCAGCATTCATTGCATAGATTTTCATTTAAAATTCCAGATAAACTTCGACACCGATGGTTCAATGTGAACCCGAACATCAGGTTGACTGAGCAACGATGGAATTTGCGCAATGTGTATTGAATACTCCAGTTCAGAATCTATTAAATTGATTAAATTTTAAAATAAACCCAATTGAGTAATTTACAATCAGAATGATTTTGTGGCACGATTTAAAGAAACACACACGTCAATAATACGTGGAATCAGCATCTGATTGGTTAATTCAAGTTGTCAATAAAATGTTGACCAATACTGAATAATCGATGCGGTAAATTACTAGATAATATGATCTCATATGTTATGTGGCCATCAAAATATTATTGGTTATTATAATTAACAATACACCGCCAAAGACTGGCTGTTTTTATTCATTTTTAAGTAAAAATATCTGACAGGGAAAAGGTTATCAGCGAATACTCAATTAATTCGTGTGTGTTATGAACAAAAACATTCCGTTAATTTGCGCATTAAACCGGCACCGTGTGTTGTCTCAATCTACTTCAACGGGCACGCATTGAGCTATAACCACACTAAATTTTCTTAAGATGCCAATTTAGTTTTTGAAATTCCAGCAAATGTTAAAAATACCAATTCAAAAGGACTGCCATTTTTACTTTTCCGCACACACCACTGTGTGTGGTAAAAGCATTGCGATCGGTCCAAAAAATTCAAAACGTTCGGAATAAGTTTTCTATGCGTTTTGAACCTAGAAAAAACGATTGCAACCATTCCCGGAGCAGTTTTTTGTCCGTGTGTGGTACGTTGTACGTTGTACACAAAAATTCGTTAACACGATAACTCAAAAAATTGATTTTAAAATTGATCAAAAATTTACACACACATTGTTCTTCAATGGGAATAGAAACCTATTAATTTTCAGCCTAATCGGATAATTTTTTCGGGTAGCTCTAGTGGAGTCGAATCAAAAAATGGGCTGTTTTTCAATATAATTACGAAAAATTTGTATGGGGACTATGACTATTTCGCATTGTATCATTATGGAACTTCCAGAATATTATTTTTTTATGAAAAAAATGAGGCATGCAAAATTTCAAGTCATTTCAATGGGATTTAGGACTACCTTCCCTGTAAAATTTTCGTTTGTTGGGACCTTTTCGAGGTCAAAACTGAACATTTGTATGCCGACTTTCTCAAGTTCACTTTGTTTCGAATTGAAACTTTGAATATATAATTTTTTTATGAATAAAATGAGTCATGCAAAATTTCAAGTCATTCCGACTAGATTTAGGACTACCTCCCCTGCAAAATTTCGGATTTTTGGAGTCTTTTCGAGGTCAAAACTGAAAAATTGTATGGCGGCTATCTCAAGTTCACATTGTTTCCTATTGGAACTGTCAGAATATTATATTCTATGTTTTTCAAGTCATTCTGATGAGATTTAAGACCAGCTCCCTCACAAAATTTCCAATTTTCGGGGTCAATATTCAAATCAATAAATTGGATGAAGTATATATTTGTGATTTTCTAATCTGTGTTTTTTCATCAGTTTGAATGCTCATGCTGTTATACATAACATAAATGTAAAACCATATCTATCGTAGGCATGAATTGAAAGTTCACATCAGAGTGAACTAATTCGTAATTGTTATTACCAATTCAAAAATAGAGAACGTTGAAGTAAGAATTAGGAACTGAGATGTTTATTTGTTTTTATATTAAAATTTAAATTTAAATCACATGATGTGTAATGACTTGAAATTCGATCTCATCGTAATGACTTCAAATTTTCTGTGATTTATTCTCAAAGTTGCATGATGATTCGATAAGAAATAAACATAAATTCAATACAAATGAGTAGCAATCAATGAAAAATGCGTAAGTCCGAACAATTTCGGGAAATGTGCGGAAAAGTTAGTTTTACGTACGTAAGACCATTTATTTTGAATTAAATTGAATTGAACTATTTTACCGTCGCAGCTTATTGGCCGACAAGAGAAAGTAATTGTTTCGCCATAAAAAAACCATTTTCCCATGTACCACTGAATTACAAATGAGTTTTCAACAATTCACAAAGTTTGATTTTAGCTAACGGTCTATGGTGTAAAACATGGCAACAAAATGATAGCGTGTACCGACCGGTTACGATTCAGGAGAGATCGGAAAATTTCATGAACGAATAACTGATATAATAACAATAGCAAAAGAGAAAAGGTGCTGAAATTGTGCCATTTATTAGATGGCATTGTTGACTCTTTCGTTCCCACGTTTTCTGTTACACTCTCTCGCATTATTGCTGAGTGCAAAGTCGTTTCACGTATGCCAAATTCATTGATTCACGACAAAAGAAAGTTGAAATAACAAAAGACCAACGTTCACAAATGAAATCAATCGGGTGTTCGGATCGGATGCCACGCAGGCCCTAAGTTTAGTTATGAAACGAAAATTGTGTTAAATTCTACAGAATATAAAGTTTTTTCTATAAAAAAAGAACTGAACATTGATGGAAATATTTGATAGTGTATTTGAATTTTGCATGGTCTCTACGCGCATTGCAGAAATGGCAATTTTCGAAACATGATAAATGATCTGAATGGGCAGAGACATATCTTAATTTATATATTGCATATAATCTCGATTTCGTTTATATACACTGGATATTTGCGCATTCTTATCACACAGACTTCGATCAAAAACACGCACCAAAGTGCGTGTTTCTATTTATAAATAGTCTAGTACCCAAAGGCTAGCTTAAATACTACAATACAAGTGCACTGTTGATCAGATTATATCGGATTTATGTTAACTTCCATCCAGAGAGCTGCTTTTTGCAAAACTGTTGCCACTTTACAAAAATTTCATTGTATCCAATTAAATAAATCCGGATAAAAGACGAAATAATTGTGTATCATAAATTTCATAGAATACATATTATTGACGAAATCTTTTCGAAGAAAAATGTGGAATTTTCAAATTCGAAATGAAAACAAACGACTGTTTGATGAGAGTACTTAAGATATCGGATAGTAGAATAAAAGAGGAAGTTGACTTATATCGAAACTGCCATCACATTTCCTATAGTCTACATGTAAACGGATCCAAAGCGGAAATTAACACCACACAAAAAATAGGCCAAGCAATATTTCGCATGCATGAATTGAACCGCTGAGAATAAATTCACAGCCCCATCACACTTCTAGCAAAAGTGAGTGCGCAGAAAAGGCACTTTGAAATGCATATACGACTTTTTATTCTATTGCTCTTTGATTTTTTTTTTTTGCTGTGATTACAACAACAAATCAACTCATTTTTGCGTTCTAACTTTCAAAAGTGCCTTTTTTGCGTGCAATGGATTCAAGTTTCAACCTATTTTTGCTAGTAATATGATAATGATGTGAATTCATTATCAGCGCTTCAATTGGGTTAGTTAAGTGAAGTTCGTGATGTAAACGAAAAGTTGTTTCGAAAATTAAATTTTCCGTCCCATTTTTTTGCAAGAGAAAATGACGAGCTAATAAGCTATCAACGCTGATTTACTTTCCGAGGAAAATCTGAGTTATCTGATTATCATTGAAATTTCGGTGTTGGTTTAGAGATGAAATGCCCAGGTGCAGATCATAACTGCTACTTTGTTATCCGAACAAGATTTGGCACTGTTAAGGCGTATGCCAACTAATTTAATCAAAATAGCACTCAATGCATCAAACCATCGAGTTACACTTTGTGGATATATAATTCAATGACGGTCATTTCAGAAATTGACATCGGATAGTGACATGTATTTTACTTTTATCGTTCACATGATTCACTATCGATTCATGTGGTTTTTCGTATGGTTTTTTATCATTTACAATGCACAATGTTCAAAATGTAGCTCATGTACTTTGTATTCAGGTTTTGGTTTCTCATAAATCAAAACATCATCCAACGTATGACCATAATTTGTTTCTCTCTCTCTCTTTCCCTCTATTGATGCGTTTTTCATTGGAAAACTGAAAGATTTTAATGAGTGTATCAGAGCTTTTGAAGCCCATACATTTTCCATTGTTGTTCAAAAGATACAAAAGGAAAGCATTTCTATTTAAATCACAAAATCTCATTTATTTTTATCAAAATATATTTTTGAATGCGCAACCATCATCATGCAAGCGTTCGGTTATATCGATTGCATACCTACGTCATGGAATCTGTACAGACGGAAACATTCCCGTATGAAAAATATTTTCACTAAAATTCAATCATTTGAGACGTTTTAGCTATGTTTTGACTAGCTGCCTAAAATTATCTCGAACAAAACAGACATCTTCAATCAAATAAAGCTATAGTCAATTTTCAGTCAAAATGTCCCAAATTAATCGATTGACTTAAACACAACAGAACTGCAAATTTTCATAAGAAATAAAAAAACCCAGTAGTTGGCTGACTGTTATTCACATTTTTTCACTCGGATTGCATCTCTGCATACAAACGTTTCGATATTCGAATCGATTGTTAGTTTTCTAAATATATAATATGTTCAACAATCCGATGCTCATATAATTTTGAACTGTCGAAAACGTACGGGATTCCGTACAAAGACACCCGAAAACATTCAAATTTCCAACCAAGAATAAAATTGGCTACCTAAATATGATTTGTGGAAAAATCTTTGGTGCCTTGAGGCATCATTAATTTGAATATATTGCTTCGAGTGGCGCTGAATTGGAAAAAATAGTAAACTGAACACACTTGCATTTGGAAAACGTTTGAAAATTAAGCATTCAAATATATTGTCCATTATATCATCCGTATCTATATCATCGGCACGAATTCAATATAATATGTTTGTATCGTATATCAATCAAATCACATGTATCAATCAGTCTCTACTAGATCCAGCAACACGAAGCCAATCGATTTTGGTCGGGTTATTGTCCCCAAACTATTGATGATTATATCATTTGTTGACATTTCTAGTGTACCGTTCCGCCGCATTTCTCTGGAACGAATATGAGACCAATAAAATCCGAAAAATTAAACGGATCGCTTCATTAAATGGGTCTGTATGAACTCTTAGCTAGCCTGTAATCTGGATAGATAATAATTAAAAATTTCCGATAAAATGACCAGTCTTGGCAATCCGTTGTCTATTATAGTTCGTGCTGGCTTACGCTTAGTAAATGCATACACCAGTGAATATATCGTTCTCAGTTATGCACACATGCATCAAATGATAAACGGACAAAAAATCAGAACTGGACAATATCGTCTGGCCTAGGCCAGCATACTCCTTCAACGACAATTACGCAGCCTTTCTTTCTAGATATGGAATAACAGTTCAGAAGGAAATTCTCTGGAATTCGGAGTTAAGTTTAACGAAATAATCGCTCTGTATATCATTAAAACGATTGTTTTCCGCAGAGACGACGCAATGGTCCACGTTTGTTGGCCGGTTTGCTTAGCCGGCTAATAGCCTATCCATTAGCCGTAGATGTGCACAAGTGTTACACTTACTCATAAAGAGTAACGCGGGTGCCGCAAGCACAAAGACGCATGCGCGCTCTCTCTCTCTCTCAATCTTTGCGACTTTTTCTAATTTTGTGTACCTAAATTTGTAAATGTTTCTACATATCATAGAAAGGTTTGAAATCGAATAAATAGGCGTTATAATTTTAACAGCGTTAAAAATAATTATTTATGATCAGCAAATGGAATTATGAATGTATTTTTGGATTGTTTGACTTGCAAAAATCAACAATATTTTAATGTCACAAATCACAAGGAGAAGAATGATAAAAAATATAAGTACAAAGCTATTTTGCATAATGCGGTTTTAAAATATGAGTTGACTGAGTTTAATGGCATGCGGTACATGCATAAGATGAAGTGACGGAGTTTGCGTCGGTTGCGAAAGTGCAACGTATGATGCGGCACATGCCCACTTGTGTGCAGTTGGCCGGCTAATTAGCATGCCTATGGGCTTTGCGGCCCATGCGATCGGGTCTCTGGTTTTCCGCTTCAATGATAAGCAATATTGGACAAATTACAGTTACAATCATCCAGCTCCAATTAGTTTTGTACAAATATACTAAAGGTTCATTACATTTGAAGTACCTTGTTATTCGTGAGTACTATAATTAAATCGATGTCATGTCGTTTTGTGAATTTACGCATATGTGCGTTTATTGGCCGTCGTTGGATCACCAACTCGAGTTGGTGAAATTAGTTTACCTTGACAACAATTTCTTTTGACAATTTCTGTTATGTTCATTGAAAATTTGAAATTAATCAAAATGTGCCCATTTCATAGCAGAGAAAACAATTATAATTGGGTCGTTGTTCGGATTAATTTGTTTTTTGTGCTATGGGACTGGGCAAAACTGATATCGGTCCCAAATGAACACTTTTCGCTCCTTTTTGGATCATCAAATTCGACAGTCAACCATTTTGCAATCATAAAGTTACAGCTGATCTGTGAGACACTCTATTGAAACCAGTCCAACAAAAGAGTTCATTTGTTTGTTAAATCGGGTAAATACAAGTCAAATGTGACCCAACTGGGGATTAATAAATTTATGAGTAAAAATTGCGTTTTTTTTTATATTTTCATTCTCAGAATGAATAAATTTAATTCCGTTCACAAAGATTGGTTGTGCAGTAACAGGCTCTATTAATTATGTAAACATGAATGAAGATACAATATGACATTCAATGGGTAAATTGTCATCGAAGGCACTTGAATAGCAAAAAGGATGAAACAAAAAATACAATTGGCTTGGGTCCGGTGACTTGTATTGTCTACTACACCAGAATGTTTCACCATACATTCAATACAATATATAAGAAGACTTATACAGCCTTTGCTCTTCAAAGCCTCAAAGGCAACGCTGAAAGACCAATTTTTTTTGTACAGAAACATGAAATATTCATTCTTTTACTTCACCCATATGAATGCCGATCGATAATCACATTATGGTGTAATCATAGATTATATTTTCGCTCGACAAGACTTTTTAATACAAACTTGTTCGGCTTTTCATGTTTATGCCACACAATGTTTCAATATCAAGAGACATGTAACTTTATGTTGCATGCATAAGTACCACCAACAACAAAAATACCAAACTAAAAAATATGTTTAACGGAATTGATATCAAAGTTAGACGCTTTATGAAATGTTAAGATTGTTTGATAAATCAGTGCCAATTGTAGTAGAAGATTGCTGCAATATCAAATCAAAAAATCGTTATACCATTGGCTGAATATTAAATCGCTGTAGAGCCAAATTACAAAAATTCGGTTTAACGGCATCAATAAACACAATCGAGAACTTCCTACGAGAAAGTTCGTGCACAAATAATTTGCAATAAATAATTTAATTCATAATGATCAAAGTTCTTGCATGCTGCGAAAATTAGATGAAATGTTAAATTTAAAATATATTTTTCGATCTTAATTTTATTAATTTTGGTCAAATTCATCCGAATGCAAAGCAACTTTGCCAACGAAATTGCGATTGAGATCATTTCTCGTCATTTCCATCTCATTCAATTTGTGATGTAATCTAATGAGCGCCCATAGCAATCGCTGAAAAAGCAATAATCTGAACATAATAAACTAATTGGATGTAGAATTAGGAAAATAACGGAAATTATGTAGGCTGAAATACTCAAAAAGAAATTGAAACAAAACTGAAAGCGCATGTTTCCAACAGGTTTTTTCTCAGCCTTGTTATTTTGATGTCCCAAGTGAAGGACAAACTCCAATTGGGCCATATTCTTTACAATGTCATTTTTAGTCTTCACCTAGCCTTATAAATTATGCGTAACGCATCATAGCCGGAATTGAATACACATATAGAACTTAACAGCTACAAGCTGTTCGCCGCCATAATATAAAGCATAATGAATCCTAGTCAGTAGAGTCAATTAAAAGGATCTTATATCTAGAAAATGTATGTGTATTTTAGCATTCTGGTATGGAAAAAGCCGAGTTGTTTGCTTCCGCGCCACTCCTCGCTCTCTTGGCGTATGTATGTGTGCCTTGTTCGAGCTCCGCACCACCATGAATTTATTCTGTTTCCATATTGGTTAATTTAGTTTGTCGTAAATGAATACGCTTGACTTGAAGCAGTTTTTTCGCATGGCCATTAGCTTTCTCATCGTCATTCGCGCACAGTTTTTCGCATTTCAGCATTCAACGTTGGTTTATAAGACCGGCAAATGTGGTGAGTGAGCGGTGCATGTTATTCGGTTTAGTTCCACATCAAAAAGATCATGTTCATTAGGTATATTAACTCCAAATCAAAACCACCCGCCTCATCGACGGTCGACTTATTATTGCTGCGAATAATATAAATATTCTAAATATATCCCTGATGAACGGAGAATACACAATCACTCTCAATGTAGATAAATGCAAATAAATGAATTGTGCCTGTACATTCTACACTGTAATTATTTCATAGATGGGAGTCCCAACTTGGGACCGCCCAAGGTAAAATGTGATATTCAAATTTTCGGCATGTTTATTTTACAGAATTTATATATTTCATTCGGTACAAATTCTACGAATAATTCGTGTGTAATGACTATAAACATGTGTATTATTTCTTCGGGTAGTTTGTTCCATAGATTCGGTCCACTTACAACAAGTGATGTTTTATGGAATTTATTGTTTGCTTTATCAGAAAAGTGTACCGTATTTTTGGCTTTTTAATGAGATCTATCAAACAATTCATCAATTTCAATTGTATGAATCGTCTTTCGGCGATTATAAATTAGATAAAAATTTGGATGAAACTCATACATCTCGTCACCATTATATGTATCGTATACCTTGTTAGCAATTTTTTAACTTTATACCATACAATGGCCTAGTGGTTAGCGTACTGCGCTGATTATTGTCATTATTTATGGGAATGCGGATTCGATTTCTTAGTAGCGCGAAATGTTTTTTTTCATATATTTCGGTCTACTTTGTTTTCAAAACTGCAGCGTGCTTCGGAGAACACGTTAAGCATTCGGTGCCACACTTGCACTCATGAGTGTGGTGATGTTGAGTGATATTTAAATGTTAACCTCTCGCCAATAAAAACAAGCTATTCATACTACATTGGATTCATCGCCGGCATGCATCTTGTTTCATGTAACTAGTTGCACATATTAGTATGAATGTACAAGTTACGATAGTCCGAAACAAAAAAAGAAACAAAAAAAAAACTGATAAACAACAGTTCTACTTTAATTGTGATAGCAAGGGACAGTTAAGTTCTAAATCTAAGTGGTCATTGCCTATTTTCCTCACCCTATAAGCAAGCCATAAAATGAAACAGTTAAAATTATTCTGGAGCTCTCTTTTTTTGCATTGCACGTGTGCAGCACGATATACAATTCAATTCTTTTGCAATGTGAAATCAATAGAGTTCACCAGTGGTTCGTCAGCTGATGTACATTCATTTAATATTCAGGCTTGTGGATATACTGGAACCGACCGGAAGATATGAACTGAGTTTTGATATTCAACTTGAACACCATCTGAACAGTCTGTGTATGCCATACTGACAATTTGTTCGGAAAATATTTTGGTAAACATCCGGAAAAAAGGTTGGAAAAAACATTTTTTCTTTAAAAAGTTGGCGTTTTTGCATGATAAATAAAAGTTTGCAATCTATTAGGAGTAGACACTGTTTACTTTTATTTCCGACACCGTCCAATCGGTATAAATGACTTTTTCGAGGATTATTGCACAAAAACACAATTCGAGTGGCAAAAAAACTTATATCAAATGATACCAAATGTAAAACTCCTTGTTATAATGTTCAGAATCGGAAATCCCTCATGGTTTGGCTATTGTTTCTATATTTCTCGTTCTACATTGTTACTTTATTTAAGCCAAATTACATTGATTGGCCTTGTTTTTATGACTTAGTTTTCACAATTATTACACCAATTATTTTTTGTTGCTTCATTCGATTGCCTTTTTGTGTTGTAAGGTGCATAATTTGCTGATACTGTGGTGGTTTTATGTCATTCACACAGTTCATAAATCAAATTACGCTTGTAAATGTGGATCGACGGTTTTTGTTAATACAAATTCGCCCTAAACATATACATAATTTTTATTTGATGACCAGTGCTTCCAATGCAGGTCATTCGATGCTTTATTGTATACAAATTTTGTTTTTGTTGTTGTTGTTCGCTCTTTTCTCTACATAGTTCAAAGTAATGTTGGTTTTTTTGTTCGAATTTCATTATATTCATTCGATTATATTTAAAAGCGCGTAAGCGAGAGAGATGGGTTGAAGAAAAGGGTAACGAGTAGCGAAAGACAAACAGGAGCCACAATGGAACGCAGTAAACCATGTAATTAAGTATTTTCATATTTCTCCCCAAATATCAATGTTTGAGATCGATGGAAAAGATAATGTTTTCACTTCGATAAAATGATATATATAAAAAAGCAGACACTTGATTGTTGTGAATATTGCAAAGTACACCCATACAATGGCCTCGTCGCACGATTGAAATATGTGTATTTGAGCTGAATGGCAAGCGCCCGGCAATGCTTCATTTTCGAAGACAACGGAGAGAAATGAAAATTTCCTTCTTGGTATTGGCTTTGTTCTCTACAGACACACAAAGCTTGACAGAGCAGTCAATGTTTCAGTTGCATTTTTACACCGTTCGTTCGTATACGGAATCCGCCATAAAAATAGAGCACGAACTGAACTTTCTTCGCTTTTGATGGTCAATTTTACCAAAACTAATGGCCGCGCATACATATTTCTTTCAAATCTTTCCTTCATTCCAAGCAATTAGAAGCTATGGAATTACGATAAGTTGCGATTAATAACATTGGAAAAAGATGGGTGTGGGTTGGCTTGCATGCTTTCAACACCGACTTTAAATTATATTCCATTGTACTAAATGACCCCAGCCACGTAGAAATTTCATTTCGCCCATTTTGTGGCCATATGAATTAGCACTTAATTATATTTGAAATTCAAGCTGGATAAATGCCTGCGCTTCAAAGCATGGACAAATAGGCATGGATTTAAAGTCGATTTGTGCGTCCGACGCAGCAATGCGTCAGTCAGATTTCATTTGCCCAACAAAAATAAATGCACATAAATATTTGAGAATATATATTGTCTATTTTGCTTTGGCTTTCGTTCTGTCTGGCTGGCAACAAACAATGTTCTATTTCGGTTCAGTTCGAATTGTTTTTTCAAGGTCCAAGTCGTTCTCACTGAATTGAAATTTCGATAACGAAGATCCACACGTGCAAAAAGCTGAATGAATTCCAATAATGAACCAATCAAAAGCTCATTTGCTCAAGGGGAAATAATGGATTAAAAATTAACGAATAATACCAATTTATTGATGCCATTGATCAAGAGCTAAGCTCGGAGTGTGTGGAAATGCGGGTGATGTGGGTTCGGAGAGGCGCTTACACACTTCATATTCTTCGTTTAATTGCAAGCAGATTTAAAATTCACCGCAAAATCGGTGTAAAATTCTTTAAATCGATATTGTGTGCTGATATTTTTCTTGTTCACTCAATGCTTTTAATCAATAAAAACCACTGACCTATATTCTTTTACTGTTATTTTGAATTTCACACATCTGTATCACAAGTAATCAAAAGCGAGTCCGTTTTTTATTGATTTATGTCTGATAGTGGGAGTATCTGAACGGCAGTCAATTCGACAGTCGAGCGTGGGGAAACATGATGAGTTTTCAATGGTTTTGTTGATGAGCTTCGTCCTAACATTGGGATGTGAGGAGTTTAAATCATACAAAATCAGCATTTTTCAAGCATTTCTGTTTGAAGTCTTTGCAGGTGCGTTCAGCCAAGGGAATAGACACGAATCTTAACAATAACGAACCCTAATGAATTTTAGAAAATCTGAATGAATCTCAAATTCGTGTCTATCCCATAATGTTCAGCCAAATCGGCACTCTCTTGGATTAATTGAAATGTTTTTAAGGTGATTATATTGAAGAATACTATGCAACCGATAATTTTGAAATATCGAAAACGCGATGGATGAAAGTTTCAGAAGTCAGGAAAATACCCTAGAACCACCCGAACAATGTGTGTGTATGCGTGCATGTGCATATTTTTTGAAGAAAGTTAATCAAAATATTATATGTATAAGCCTATTTTAATGGCAAGCAATGAATATGGCAAGAGAATTGGGAGGAATAATGTACTGTTGTGTACATGTATTGTTGTGTCATAAATAAATATTCGTCGATTGAAGCCGTAGCCGTACGTATATTCGATCAATTTTTGTTGGTTAATTCATTGAAACATAAAACACGCATACTTACGTCAATTCATAAGTCAGCTGAATACGAAACGGGTCTGTGTCTGCATGCATAGGATATATCTAGGACTAAACATGCAAACGAAAATGTCTTTTCCATTAATTTTTGTATATGCGTGTGTTTTACGTGTATGCGCCCAAAAACATTGCAACACGCAAACATAAATACAATCCACACACAACAACCGAACAAATTCAATAAATTGTGTGACAAACCAAAATGGAAAATATCAAAAGCAAATACAATAGCAATTTTAGGGAGGACTATAAAGACAAATACGTTCGTTCGTCATATCGAAAGTTACTTTTTATGGATATTTTTCATTGCTATTTGATTTTCGTGAGTTTTAGGCAAAATTCAAGTACACATACGGTTTAATTTTAATTATTAAAATACAAAAACCATAACATATTTTTATTGATCACAATGAATGGATCAAACAGATAAACAAAGACTTTTTTTAAAAATATAAAAGCAGTAGACAGTGAAAAATTGCTTTTGTTTCGAAATTGTGAATATATGTTTGGATCGATTCTCGCATGATGAATAAAAAACATTGCATTAGTTTGATTGCGAAATTGGGAGGAGCTGAGTTTGGATTAAGACATGTAATTTTATTATCAGATATCTTTTTTTTACGTTTTCATTGTCATTTTCGGATTTCATATATGAACAATGTAGACGTACAATTTTCTCGTTGGCATGTTATAGTACATATATCCAAATCCTCTGAGCAATATCTGTATATGATCTTCGGCGCGTTACATCGAAAAAAATTGCCACAACAATGGATCAGGATAGAATTTGGTATTTATTACATTTGCTGTTCAAAATTATAACCGCCTCGCAGCCTTCTGCCAAAAATACTAGTATAATATTTGCTGTTGCGGCGGATTGTCATAAACTGAGATCCGATCTGACAAACGCAATACAGCAATTCCATAACGGTAAATTGTATTGATGAGAACTCATCATAAAGTACAATTCAGAACTACGCATTTCAAAATGCAAAATGGAATGTATTGTCAAACAAATGCACTTACTAAAAATAAAAAAAGCCGCACAAGATGTTGTAAGATGTGCCGGTGCAAAAAAAAAATGTAGCCCGGAATGTGGCAAAAACTCTTTCATATTAAGTGACGTTGATTAAGATTTATCGATTTCACTTGACAATAAAAACGAAAATGACAAAAGAAACAGTTGTAAGCAAATAGAGGCGAAAAAGGTGGAAAATGCGATATATTTAACGTTAAAATATAGACTCATAAGAGTCTTAGAGAGGGAGAGCCAAAAAGAAATCGAAGTACCGGAAAAACATGAAAAGTAAGTGCAAAGTATACACAGAATCGAGTGGCAAAGGAACGAGATCAGCACAAGAGGAAGAAGAGAAAGCGATAAAGAGAACCATAGATGCATGTGGCAAAAGTAGCTAAAATAACAGAGGCGCTCTAATAGCATACTTGGAACAAATTCTACAGGACATAAATATAATCGTGAATAGGTTGCTTTTATTTTGTCGCTCCCTCTTGTCGCTGTTGTTGCTCGCTTCAACCAGGAGTACTTTATCTCTACCAAAGATTCCCTCTCACTTCTCATATCGATGGAGTATATGGCATTCTTCTATTTTGTTTTGAAAATAGCTTGAGCTGTGTACTGCACACATGGTACACACATAAACAAGCATGACAAACGTCAAAACGTCGACCATGCATCCAGTGTGTTCATAGATATTACTTCAACCTGAATGCACTGTTTCTATGTGTCTTTCTTTCGTCACTGTTTCCCGCTCTCTCTCTCTCTCTCTCTCTCTTTCTTTCTTTCTCTGGAGAACAGAGACTGTACCTTTTTGCAATGCATTCCAGTACACAATTCAGGTGGTTTGTATACAGTACAGAGCACTGTGAGCTCATTTTTCTTCCCCATCTAAAATTGCATTAAAAATATAATCTAACACGAATGCAACACACGATCAAGACACATACTTAATGCATTAATATACATTACTACAGCTTATAATCATTTTATATGCCATTTCAAGGGAATACAGTGTTTTCATTGCGGTGCATTGCGTATTAACTTTGCATCAAATGCATGATTATTGATGCAATTCTTTCAAGTTCATTTGATGTTATTCGATCCACAAAAACCCAATCATATTCCTTTGTTCGAAGCGCATTCCAAAAGTTTGCAATAATTCGAGTGAGATGGTTTATTTGTCAAGGGACTCATTTATTCGTTCCACATAGCTAAATATGTTTACGATAGAGTCAAACAAATTGTCTTTCGATTTCGACGAATAGTTGGGTGGACAGGAAGCGATTCTTTTATATTAATAAAACATTTATGTGCTACCAATTTATAGAGTTTTCCATCGTGGTGTATTGAAGGCTTTCGATGGACGAGAAATTACCCATGTGGCGCATCAATAGTAATGTCGAGCTTTGGGACGAAATGGGGCCTTTTCCCGAACTGACAAAAAATAAAGTCGAATTTCGGACACCAATGAAAGACAAAGAAAATCAACAAATCGAGAAAATTGGAAATACAATACTCACCGTTCGCCATCATCGTTGAACGAAAAGTCACCTAAAAGTAGGTCTCGGAATCGGTAACGAGTCGTCATTTTCGGGAGATTCGTAAAACTGCTGCTGCTATTGATCGTGTTAAGTTTGTTAGATGGACTGTCTGGTAGTGGTGGTGGTGCTGGTTCTGGTGCCGGTGCCGGTGCATTTTTGATCTGTTGTTGTTGCTGTTGTAAATATGATTTTTTTGATACTGAATCGAATGATGTTGTTGATAATGCAACATGTTGATCGCCATTGTTAGATTCCTCGCTGGAGCTGGTGCCGGCCACGGAACGACTGTCCTGATCATATAGCGTTTGACGTGGCGTTGGTCGGCGATCGATGTAAATGCTCTCGAGGTCATCATCGGAATCATGAGTCTCGATAGAATCGCTTTCACGTCCGACACGACCTCGAATGTAGCCTTTTCCCGGGGCCGCTTTCGCCCGCGGGAACTTAAGTATTCGATTCAATACTGCGACGTTTTAATAACTTTTGGCGTCAACAGCTTTTCAATAACACTCGATTAAAATGTCAAATGCACTCTTTCTCTCTTTGTCGTTTCAATTTATTCGCTGGTATTGTTTTTCACCGTTGTATAAATTGTGTAAATTGTGTTTTTGGTGTGATTTTTTTTCTTTCTTAATTTGGAATTTTATTTATGTGCTCTTTCATTCCAATGAAAGATTCCTGCCGTAGTTTATTATCACCACCAATTGTTATGGAATTTTCTATTGACTCGCTTTATTTAGTATACAAAGTCTACTGTTTATTATTTTATTGTCAATCACGGGCAATTTTTCAAGCAAATCATTTACTTTATGCCATTGAGGGCCAGTAAAAGAGATTTGTTAAAAAACAATATCATTGCTTTTTGCAATATCATGTCGCAGCCGGACACACACACACGTTTGAACAGGACACAGTCATTGAAAAGAATTGCGCCTGATGAATCAAACTTACAATCTCTCATCAAAATTCAATAACCAACACGATGGCATTTAAACAGAATCGTACTTTTTTGAGTCATACGAAAAATATGATATCACTTGCGAGCATTTGGTTTGATTTACGGAAATACACATTGACGTGAAAAATCGTGTTCATCCACAATTCGGAGCACTCATATTCAGACATATTCAAACGCACACCATATTGAGTGAAAAAAGACCGCAGCCAATCATCGATTCTACTGTCACTGATTTAATGTGTTGATAAATCGACAATGAGTCCATGTCATGTCAACATAAAACTGAACTTAGTTTGTAGGTGTAAGTGTGTCGTCAAACATCGAAACGAAATTAGCTTGAAAGAATGAAAATACAATAATGTATCACTTTGAATTCCTTAAATCAGCTTATTTCTCCGTGCAAATACCTACGCAAGCAATCGTTCGTTCGTCCGTTGGGAAAACCTCGAACCAAACACTGACATGAAAAGGATGGAACACGACGATCACTCCGTTTCAGACTTTGGATTATGTAACAATTTCGGTTGATTCACACACAGACAGATTCATAGTAGTCCAGCGTAGTGCGAATGTCAAAAGCTCGTCGCATCAAAACTCAATGCAATCCCACTCAATTTGACGCGCACGGCCAATGTGCTTCTATTTCGTATTCATATCACATACTCGAAATCCATCGCAATGTATCGATTTTTATGGGCAGCCGTTATTCGATTCACAATTAGCAATGATCAAATTGAAGGATTTCATAAAAATATTTTGCTCATATTTGTTATTTGTTCAATTAATGTATTCGTTTCAATGAAAATCACAAGTAAAGATCCAAGGAATTTGAATTTTTAGAGCTGAACACATTTTTTCTCTCTTATTCAGCGCAATAAAAACGGTTATTGCAGTCATTTGTTGTTCAATTGGAATTGTAAAGAAAATTGTCGAAAAGTTAGCTCGTTGTTTTTTCGGTTGTTGTGCTTTTGCAACACACGAACGAAACACATGAAAATACGAACCAGCTGAACGCTGCTACTCGCCACGAATACATCACTCGCTGTGTTTAACCACCGCTTGAACTGAAATAAACAATAGACATTTTTCGACAATTTGGTTTGATTTCCGCGCGAGGCCACATTGCAAGAAGAACTGTTTGAAATTTCCCTTTCATTTGATGGCAAACGGTACACAGTGGCGTGTAAATCGGGCGAACCACTCACAATTGGAAAACTTCGATTGTATACATAACATGTGCGGATGCATGTGTATGAGTGCGAGAGAACGTGCCGAGCGATACTCTATTAAGAATTGTGATACTTATTTTCGATTTAAATATGCTGCTGTGCATCGAACACAAGATGCTATTGCACGCGGCTGTTGGGGAATGGTACTCCTAATCGAATGCGCAGATTGGCACAATCAAGCCATCCAGCCTGGAGAATGTCGCATTTATTTTTCACCAACTCATGAACTTTGAACATTGCCCTCTTTTGAACAATAGACAGAAAATTCATTTCAGCAAATTGTAAAACCATCAAATAAGACCGAATAGCTTGGATTTCAAACGAACTGTATTTTAATTTTTCTATTCAAGGAATCATTAAAAGCTTTTCGCTGTAGAGTGTCGTTATTATCGAGTCTGTAATTAGCTGCGGCAAAGAAGATGTCAAGAAAATTAAAGAAAAAAGTATAATTAAGAGAAATAGAAATGAAAGGAAACTATTAAACAATCAAATTGTTTTCGAAATTGCTTCCGCTGAAAAGAAAATTTTAAATTTAACATTGAGAATGATGATGAAGTGACCAATTTTCCGTGAAGCGGCAACATATACTTCTTACCAAAAGGAGAATGTACACACTTCTCCAGCGCCTCCAGCAGGAGAAGTGAATACATTACTATGTTTCGAGTTGCGATTGCTCACCTCAATCGGAGAAATTCCAACACAAATAAAACGTCTGGGGAAAACTATTTTGCTTGAGAACATTGAAAGATTTTGTGTTTTCATATGATTAATTTCATTGAATGAAGGTTCCATTTCTCATGCACTTTTCGAAGAAAATCAGAATCAATGCAGAAAAAAGTGTGAAAATGTTTTACATTTAATAGCATCCCGCAATAAAAATTGAATTTTCTGTTCAAAACGGCTGCGTTTTTTCCAACTAGATCTGACGATCATGAACATGCATACCTGCACACCTGATACCAACATGCAGATTTTCATTCAATTTGTTACTTTTCTCCGGCTGTTTGTAACATTTTTCAATTTGTTAACAATTTGAAGCTAGCGCATAAAAATATTCAATTATATTTGAACTATAAAAAAATCTTTTCAATTATAATTCAAGCGGAAAGTTGCTTGTGAAGCATGCGAATTCGTAAGTTTTCCCGTTTGGAGTTTGTGACATTGATTTTCCACTTCATTTAGGTTGTCACGTTGGAATATCTGGAATGCAGCCAAACTTGCAACGACAAGCCAAATTGTTGATTTGCATTTATAAATATCGCACATAATCGGGAAATGGTAAAATAGTTCTACATGGTTGTGGTGATAATTTTAATTTTGCCATTTAACCACTATTTCATGAGCATGATGGAAAAAAGCGACATTTCTAAAATACCTTGACATGAGCCATCCAAATCTCAGCCATTCCATTAAAACTCAGAGAAAAAAATACATGCATTGCTAGAAGATACATCTCTTATTATATTTATCTTATTAAACGCAAGCATTTTTGCGATCTGAATATTGCGATGATATATAAAACTTACTTTAGATAATGTTTATATGTTTAGTAGACGTGATGTTAAACTATATTTGAAACTAGAAAAAATATTTAACTTACAATCTCAAATGATTTAAGATGCAAAAATTTTCATTTCTTTCCTCAATGGATTGAAGCATATTCAATCAGTTTAAACGCTGTAATCCCAAGCACATGCATATTGTTCAATTCATTTAAGTTGATAATATCAATTTTGTTAATCAAAAATTGGCTCAAATTCAAGTGCTCACAATTGGATAGGTCAAGGCATCGTTAAGATGAACAAATATTGAGTTGCTTCGAAACACGAATAGATTTATGTTCTGTAATTTTCATGACATCTCCGGATTTTCGGCTACATTAATTGGTATTAAATCGTTGATTATGCGTAAATCTGAAAATGACTGTACAATGGCTTCAATAGCGGCAAAGCTTCATTAGCTACCGAATCAATATCTGTAACTATTGGGAGAACAAATTGAAAACCGCGCATTCGTTACTCACTTCATATCTATCATAGATGTCATTATTTTGACTTTGACAGCTATTGTATCTTAAAGAGGATAAAAAAAGACATTGAAAACGATCTGTCAAACTTATCATTCAGTTGAATACACAAGTTTATTATTGCGTTGAAAATGTCGAGCTACGTGCCTACAAAACAGCATTTGCGGGAAGTTTTACTTTATTGGTTTAATCTGAAGAAAAATGCTTCCGAAAGTCATCGTTTGTTATGCGAAGCATATCCAGAATATGCTCCGTCGATTAGAACGTGCCAGGAGTGGTTTGCGCGGTTCAAAAGTGGTGATTTTGATGTGGAAGACAAAGAGCGTCCAGGCCAAGTGAAAAAGTTTGAAGACGAGGAGTTGGAAGCATTACTCGATGAAGACTCGTGTCAAACGCAAGAAAAACTTGCAAAATCATTGGGAGTGACACAACAATCCATCTCCTATCGTTTAAAAGGCATGGGAATGGTTCAAAAGCAAGGAAATTGGGTGCCATACGAATTGAAGCCGTGAGACATCGAACGCCGTTTTTTCACTTGTGAACAGCTGCTTCAAAGGCAAAAACGGAAGGGTTTTTTGCATCGTATTGTGACTGGTGATGAAAAGTGGATTCATTACGATAATCCGAAGCGAAAAAAATCGTATGGTTACCCCGGCCACGCATCAACATCGACGCCAAAGCCGAACATTCATGGCTCGAAGCTAATGCTGTGTATTTGGTGTGATCAGCTCGGCGTGATCTATTATGAGTTGTTGAAACCAAACGAAACCATCACAGGAGCATTGTACCGAACTCAATTGATGCGTTTGAGCCGAGCACTGAAGGAAAAACGGTCGGAAACGGTCGCAAGACACGATAAAGTTATTTTGCAACATGACAACGCTCGGCCACATGTTGCTCAGGTCGTTAAAACCTACTTGGAAACGCTTCGATGGGAAGTCCTACCCCACCCGCCGTATAGCCCAGACATTGCCCCTTCCGATTACCACCTCTTCCGATCAATGACACATGGCCTGGCTGAACAGCATTTCCATTTTTACGAGGAATGCAAAAAATGGGTCGATTCATGGATAGCCGAAAAAAGCACAGATTTCTTTCGACGCGGAATCCGTAATTTGCCAGAAAGATGGGAAAAAGTTGTGGCTAGCGATTGACAATACTTTGAATAATCAATTTGTAACCATTTTTCCATAATAAAGATCGAAATTTTGAAAAAAATGCGCGGTTTTCAATTTGTTCTCCCAATACAAAACTTACAAACAATCAAAAGTAAATTTTCATTAAGTTTTTTCTTGCGTTCGTCGTTGTTGTTTTGCCGAGAACTAAGACTGGAAATTTTACGACGATTTTCTAGTATATTTATGGCATACGAATTACATAGAAAAACGAATTCAATTTGGAACGAGCCGCATCAGTAACTAACGAAACGGAACAACAACGAAGAAAAAAGGAAAATTTAAGAGCATGGAATGAGCGAGAAGGTAGCACACAATCTCGGCACTTCGATCGCAGCTCAATTTATCTGGTATCTTTTTCACTGTTCTGATTCTATAAGGTAAGACTAACTCGATTGATATGTTTGCAATAAAACGCTGCTTTCCTTTGTTCGACTTTAAAGCAGTGTAAAATATAGTAAAATGGCATGTTCGTTTCGGTTGGTAGTATTTCGTAACACGATCTGGGTGATTGAGTACATTTATCGACATCAACATTCAAAACAAATTCATTGGGCCCACAAACCCACCGACCGACCTAAAAACTCACCAACGCTTGCTGTCTTATCACGCAAGGACGCTCAGCTCACGATGGGGGGCTCATGGATTATACTTTTAGACACAAGCTGAACGGCGGATGTGCATTTTGCATGTGAAAATGTTGGGAGAAGCACAGATCCAGTTCATCGTTTTGAAGTTTGAATTTTGCTCGGTGACAGGCCATGAATACTAAACACGAATATTTCTTTTCCTCTCCTTCATTCTTGCTGGCATGTTTATGGCTTGGTTTTGATACTGCATTTATACAATAGTCGCAATTTTGAAGCGAGAAGCACATCGCCGGTTAACGTGATTTTCCAACCATTAAATGTCTGAATCTCACGAGAGGTAATGTTTTTCGGACCTTATCAATATCGGCATAATGCTCTCAACATTTGCCGAATTGAATCACTTTTTGGCTTGTGATCCGTGCATTTGCCATGGGCGATTTAAAATTCGGTCACTAATTAGCATATGGCGATTTGTGTTTGTTTTGTAATTTTGAAGTGAAAGCAAATGAAATTCAAAACCGTTCAAGCTAACATGTCGAGTACGACTAACTTTATTTATAATTTGCAATGGTTTTTATAGTTGATTACACACTTTTTCCAATATTCCCTGAGTTATTAATTCAATTAAAAAAAAAATCTTAATTTCCAATCCAAAGAATTAAATAAACAGTTCACAATTTTTGGGATGAGATGCATGGATTAAAAATAAACGACTTATATACGATGTATCTGCATAATTTTTGTTTGATATCTCAAGAAAAAATTCGATTGCAATGGTTATGTTCACCCAAGCGGACGATGCTTTGTATCTTCTCCTATGTAAAGGGGTAGTGAATATCGTTTAACCGCGCCATCTCTACCTAAACGATTATACTAAACGCTTCAACATTTCACACCTTCCCCGCCTTCCCCTTTTTCAAACAGCGAGTTTGGCAGGCTCCGCATCTTTGCTGTCATTGTTTGAAGAAGGGGAAAAAGTGTTTATCATCCATAAACGAATGGTACAGAGGGCGCTGCTGTCAAGCTTAGTGTCAAAATTCAATTTTGCATCGTCCGCTTGTGTTCACCCTTTTATCGTAATTTTCATTCATAAAATATTGTATAAATCTCCAAAAAAACTGCATTGCTTCCATAAGTCTCACCAGGATGAGCAAATAAGTCTTTCCTTTTGGTGACATCATGCGTTGATATTTGCATTGGAGTCGATGGTGAAGAAAGACACTCTTATTGAAACGACTTCTGATTGATAATTTATGTGTGCGATACAATTTAAGGACTAGGTGTAGAATGTTAATTGCTTAAATTGCCCAGAGGTTGACAATGATGGTTCCATTCGCTACTTCCACGATTTGGTGACAACCATTGCGATGTACATATATTGTACCGTCGGCCTTGATTGAGTTCGCGGTCGTTTTTGCCTCGCCTCCTAAAAACTAATTATAGCTACTAAAAGCGCTACTAACCACATAAACAAACGACATGAAAACCATGTCTTTTGCTTGAATTATTGACTTTGAAGGTATCGATTATTAGTTTCACATTTCTACAATTTTAGAACTCAAAAAAAAAAACTCTACGTTAGCAATAAATTTTTAAGAAGACTTTACGTTAGCAAAATGCATGTGGGGAACAAAATAAAAGGAAAATTAATTAATTAATTGTTTTTTTGAAAAAAAATCATTCGATCATACCAAAAATTTCCATGAAAGTACTGTGCTTTGCCTTCATCAGTGCTCTTGTAAGCTCATCTGCTGTATTTTTTTCGCTCCTTAAATTCGCCAGACAGATGGTTTCTCATGGATGAATTTCAAAGCAATCATTTCGCATCATCGAGACTCGAACCAATGTCCCCATGATTGTGACACAAATAAGCGCTGTGCACTTACCGCGCAGCCACCGCCTGGGTGTACTATGCTCCAAAGTAACATTTTGCTTCAATTCAATGGGAGGTGTCGCCGTATAAATTCAACCTACTTTTTTTGTACATAGTGTTTGTCTCCTCATCACTTTCTGATTGTTTTCGGGATGTTAATTCCCAAAATTTGACACGAGTTGTACAGGTATTTCACCCTGAAACATTGTTGCCATGCAACCGTTTGGTCGTCGATAGCAATTTGTTCCCAATATTATTTTTTGTTTTTATACTGTAAAAATGCACTGATCGCCGATAGATACCGACATACACTTGTATTAGTTTTAAGTCGTATTCGGATGCAAGTGCTTTTATGTTTTTGCAGCGGGTGAAAAAGTTTCGCTTTAATCTATCGTTGGGAAAAACACTTTGCTAGAGTCTTGCTTTGTATTTTATATCTAAACCAGCGATGCTTCTGCCCACTGTTTTTTATCGTCTTGTATCTCTGCGGTCAAACCACCAGAAACCATGTATTATTTCTCCACGATCCGCTCATTTCACTCTCCATTGTTTCCTACCATTTGTTGCTGATTTCGAGTGCTTGCTTTGGTGTTTTCAACATTCTCGTACAGAATGCAATGTTTGCATTGAATAAATTGAGACAGCCAAAAATACCTCTTGATCTCAATCGATCAGTTTCGGAATCATGATCAGAGTCCTCTTTTGGATCATGGCTCGTGTTCTCCCTGTGACTATCAACTGGACTTGGGATGGGATCATGATCATGGTATGCCATATTTTGTTGGACAATTGGTGTGACATTCGACAATTTTCCAGTATTTTGATGAATGATTGGCGTAGAATTCGATGAATTTGCAATAACATCCACTCCTCTTTGATCAATTTCACGATTTTCACGAGAGAAATTTCCATCATAGCTCCTCACGCTGCCCCCTGATTCATGTGTCTCGTCCATTGGATCAATTTGATGTAAATCATTCGAAGTATCGATGTAAAAGTTCTCATTTAAATCTTGATTTTTCGGCAATGTTGTGTTAAATTCGTCAAAATTTACATCGCGACTGATTATTATATTGTTTGTGGCTTTGCAGTATAATCTGTACGCCTTTGGGTCCGATGCATAACCCACAAAAATGCATTCGACGGCTTTTTCTTGCGGTTTGAGTTTTTTCTCGCCGGGCATATGAGAAAAAGCCTGACACCCAAATACTCTCAACATTGAAAGATCTGGTTTGCAATTGGTCCATAGCTCTTCTGGACAGCTTTTCTTAGCTCCTTTACAAGGCAAACGATTTATTATGTACACTGCTGTCATTGCTGCTTCAGCCCAGAAAGCGTTTTCAATATTTGCATCGAATAACATGCATCTAATTTTGTCACTGATTGTTATGTTCATTCCCTCAGCAATTCCATGTTGCTGTGGCGCATGTGAGATCGTTTTCTGATGGATAATATCATTTCTTCCGCAGAAAATTTCAAATTCTTCGTTGCAAAACTCTGTCCCATTGCTGCTTCGCAAAAACTGTATTTTTGTATCACATTGATTTTCAACAATGGTTTTAAATTTGATAAAGCTTTTGAATACTTCACATTTTTTCTTCAGCAAAAACAAAAATACTTTTCTTGAGTAGTCGTCGATAAATGTAACATAATACTGACAACCACCGATTGAGATCTGTGGCATTGGTCCATAAATATCTGTATGTATCAGTTCGAGTTTTTTTGTTGAACGCGCTTCAATGTCACTAAATGGCAATCGCGTTTGTTTTCCCTTCATGCAAACTTTGCATTTTAGTCCGTTTGGAACTTTGCACTTAATGAAATCCAAGTTTCGAAAACCTGTGTGTCCCAGTCTTCTATGCCATAAAAAAATATCATCAATTTTCGTAAATGCTATATTTTCATATTCCTTATGGCCCGTATTTAATTTGAACATTCCATCTTCGAGTCTGCCTGTGGCAATTATTTCACCGTTCTCTTTTTTAATGATACAGCCAGTTTTGTCAAAAATAACTATGTTATCGTTCAATACAATTTGACTCACTGATAGTAAATTAGCGCAAACTTTTGGTATTAATTGAACATTTTTGATGGTTAAATCTGAACCACCAAGACTTTCTTTTACATCACCCATTCCCCGTATGGACATGCCTTCCCCATTTGCGGTAATTGCATGAGTTCTAGGCGCTGGACCAAGATTTTGCACTTTGGTTTCGTCATTTGTCATGTGTGCTGTTGCTCCGCTGTCGATATACCAATCACTACTTTTTTTTACAAAGAAGGTACAAAACAGCTCCCTTTCACGGTCTCTGTTTTTTTTTGATTCCTTCTTATTCGGACAGCTTCTTCTGTAGTGTTCGCCATAACAGCCGAAGCACTCAATTTCTTGTTGTTTCTTTGGGAATGTCTGCCACTTCATTTTGGCGAGCATTGAAAATTGATCGTTGTCTTCATTCAATTGTAAATCTTGCAGAAGTAAATTTTCAACGAACTCTACGGTGATTTTTTTCCCGGAATTTTCATTTACCAGAATCATTGGTCTATATTTTGGTGATGCACCGCTGAGCATCAGCGAATTCGCCATTTCATCCTCTATTTTAAAACCCAATTTTTCTACTTTTTTCGTAATGTGAAGAATTGCGTTGCCATATGCGGCGAAATCATTTAGCTTCATAGACACAATTTTCTCTAATTTGAAAATATACTCGTTTGTTTCGCTATCCATGAAAGCATCCGTTATCTCTTTCCATGCTCCCTTCGTCGTCACAGTGGTTGATATGTACGAGTTCAACTGCGGCTCCATCAATAATATCAACTTATTTTTTGCCTTTGCGTTCACAATGACTTTTTTCGAATCTTGTGTATTCGACGCTTTCTCGGCACAAAGGCTTTCCCGATGATCTCGAATCGTTAGATTTGCTTCCACCTTCCAGAAATCAAAATTTTCCTTTCCCTTGAATTTATCATGCAGCAATTTTGTATTCATTTTATGCTGATTTCTCAATAACCTGTTAGCTAGTTATTAAAATATACACACGACGGCCTTCCAAGCTCACGCGTTGTGTACGACTAACTTTATTTATAATTTGCAATTGTTTCTATAGTCGATTACACATTGTTTTCAATAGTGTTCATTACAATCAATAATAATTAAAGAACATGTAAATGATTCTTTTTATATGAAAACTATGCACATCACTTGCTTTGATCACATACTTTGTTTAATGTTGTGTGAATAAATGAGACGCTTAGTAAAACAGTACACCATATTAAGTGTGTTCCGAAATGCTTGTATTCAAACGTAATGCGGAAAGAAGAATGCCAAAATTCGTTGAGAGTTAAAAAGAAACTCAAACAGTGTTGAACGCAAAAGTGTGAAAAGGCTACTTGTTTTATATTATCGCCAAGCGTTGTATGATTTTATTTATCAACTCAGTTACGTCGAATTCATGTTGAGCGCAACACGATTGTCTAGTCTCATGATTGCGGAACAAATGATCATAAAAGCCAGTGTGTGTGCGAAAAGAAGTATTGGAAAAACGTGGTCCGGAAAAACAAATACACCAGTATTACGCGGAAAACCAAAGTGGAAAAAACAAGTGGGCTTCTCCCATTGTTGAGCACCCACATTTGTCGTTTCATTTTACTGCGTAACAAATGTTCGACTATTTTACTTTCGGAAATTTCCTTACAATCGACTATAAATTCAGATACCGAATCAAATGCATAATGACCATAAATATTTCAGAAGAAAATCATACATTGCGCTACATCAGCTTGTGCTCTCGTTCGAATTTACCTCCGCTACAAGCCATACAAATATTGTTATTTCCGTTGGCTTGGATTGTATAGACTTATAGAAGATTAAACATTTTATGAGATTTTCTAATGGCAAAATATGTTTTAAATAAAAAAAAAAATACACAATTGGCAAGATTTCGAATCAGATATTGATATGGTGATAAAATTTTGGAAATAAATCAAGTTGCAAAACAAATAAGTGCATTCAGAAGGTACCGCAAGAATTTGATTGTATTTTCACAACATTTAATTCGGATTTTTTTTGTTTTTTTGTTTAAATAGTGTTGACAGTTTCAGTATTTTCGTATTCAATTCGCTATGTGAAAAAAAACACATCTACCGCATGCAGTCAGGGGATTTCGAATTTTAATTTAACGGTTGAACGATTTTCACTCTTCTCAATTGAATTGCATGGATGATTGGAACCCGAAAAAACGATTAAATTATTCACAATCATAATAAATTCAACCGCATCGTGTGATTTTCCACATTGTATAATTCAAATAAAATAAAAATTATTGTTCGTACTGTGCTAGATTTCGCATTCATTTTTGCCGAAATACGATTCAATCTGCATTATTTTGTTAAATCACCGATAAAATACCCTTTTCCATATTAATTTCAACTTGACTAATTTCATGTTGACATTTTCGCGTGATTTGTGCAATGCGCAAAATCTTATTGTTCTATCTTGCCGCACATTTATCAGAACAGTTATTTTGTTTTCGAAAATAGATTATGTCATCGAAAATATTTGTATATACTAGAATTCGCCCCGTCGTCCAAGATTGGACGATCCAAACAAAAAATGAAAACTCAAAGAATATAACACATTTAAATTTATTGAAAATCAAGCAAAATGCATATTTTATTCATGAAATTCAAAATTAATGATCTCATCTTATTTTTTAATTGAAAATTATTGACAAATCAAATTGGAATCAAGGTTAATGTAAAATTCTTATTTGAAGTGATGAAAAGAGTTAATTGTCTTCTTCTGGTTTTGGATAGAACCTGCACACACCGAAATACATTGCCATTTATTATTAAAATGCCCTATAGTAATCGGCTTTATAGCATTTCACTATAGTGGTTATATATCCAACAGGGAAGTTGAATAAGATATTTAAACATTTGGCTATCTCAAATTCACATTGTTTCCTATTGAAACTTTCAGGATATTATTTTTTCATGAAAAAAATGATTCATGGAAAATTTCAAGTTATTCCGATTAGATTAAGGACTACCTCCCCTGCAAAATTTTCGATTTTCGGGGTCTTTTCGAGGTCAAAACGAAAGATTTGTGTGGCGATATCTTAAGTTCACATTGTAACAGATTGAAACTTTGGGTATATAATTTTTTTAAGAAGAAAATAAGTGATACAAAATTTCAAGTCATTCCGGTAAGATTTAGGACTACCTCCCCTGCAAAATTCGGGTTCGAAACGAAAAATATGTAGGTCGGCTATCTCAAGTTCACATTGTAAAGAATTGAAACTTTCAAGATATTTTTTTCTATGAAAAGAATTAGTCATTCAAATTTTCAAGTCATTCTGATGAAGTTTAAGACTACTTTACCTCCCCTACGAAATTTTCAATTTTCGGGGTCAAAATTCCAATTTCCAAACATGATCACAAAACATTATAGTCGTATCGTTTTTTCATGCAGGCATTTCAATAGTTTAGTTGTGTGCGTACGGTTGAATGTTATCCACTGGCTTCACGGTATGACGAACTGTGTGTGATGCGACGAATGAAAGAATGTAACTGTGTGTATTAGGTTTTTTCCAATCTATATGAGAAGGTATTGCGCTCTATACGAACAGGTAACAGGCGGGTCAAAAAGTATTTGGCCTGACATACAGATGGCGACACTAATTATGATCCTTATTTTTCGATAGTACCAACCTTCAAAAGCATACTGTCAAAATTTCGTGACATTCTGTTTATAATTACTCAAGTTACAGAGCTTCAAGTGACGCTACTTTTGTGTTTTCATAAAATCATGGATTCAAAGCAATTTCGTGTGTTGATTTATCATTTTTTTTTATGGGAAAAAGTACTGTCAAAGCCCACGGATGGCTTGAAACACCAACGAAATCAAGCGTCAAATACTGGTTCGCTGAGCTTAGACGTGGTCGTACAGACACCGATGATGCTGAACGCTCTGGTTGCCCAAATGAGGCAGTTACAGCAGAAAACGTCGAGAAAGTCGAGAAAGTCGAGAAAATAACAATTTCGAACCGCAAAGTGAACTTGCAAGAGATAGCTGATGCCTTAAAGTTATCAAAAGGTAGTGTTTTCACCATAATATCACACGGACATTTTGGCATGAAAAAGCTGTTTTCAAAGTGGGTGCCGCTTTTCCTCAAACCAGAATTAAAACAACAACGAATCGACACTTCCGAGAGCTGTTTGGCGATATTTACGGCGATATTTAAAAAGTCGGAATTTTTGCGTCGGTACATCACGATGGATGAAACATGGATCCATCATTACACTCCGGAGACCAGTCGCGAGTCAGCTGAGTGGAGAGCGCCCGGTGAAAGTGCACCAAAGCGTCCGAAGACGCAACAAACAGCTGGTAAGGTCATGGCCTCTGTTTTTTGGGATGCGCATGGAATTATATTCATTGACTTCTTGGAACATGGAAAAAAAATCAACAGCGACTACTACATTGATTTGTTGGTGCGTTTAAAGACCGAAATTATCAAAAAAAGGCCACATTTGGCGAAGAAAAAAGTGTTGTTTCACCTACTCGAAAGAACCATGGAAAAAATAGTTGAATTGGGCATAAAATTGTTTTCGTATCCACAGCGATTACCACCTTTTCTCAGAACTCAAAAAGATGCTCCGAGGCAAGAGATTTCCGGTAATGAAAAGTTACAGAAGCTTTGGAATGATTTTATCTCCGCCAAATGGAACTATGTTGATGAATTAATAAGAATTACTGCAAAAAGTTGTGTTTTTCTAAGTTAGGCCACAGACTTTTTGACCCGCTTGTTATTTCCCCGTTTTTTGAATTATAACACCAGCCCACATTCAAAACACATAGTTTGTGCACATATAGTCGACATTCCCTTTCCATTGATGTATAACTCTCCTATATATATTTACGGTATAGTAGGTAAAAAGGGATCACAAACTTTTTTTTGTTGCCGTATTTATATATAGATTAGCTTTGGCAAGATCTAAAAGCTCAAAACGTTGAGATTTAATATAATTTTCAGGATTTTACTCCGATAAAAATTGAATAATTGCTCTATATTTGGTATCTTCATATCGATTTAAATTATTTCGTGATTCGACAGAAATTGAGGTCGTACAACTTGAACAAAATCAATTATAATGGTTAAATATATTGCACATGCACTACGTTGTCGCGTATGTTCCCTATAAACACAGAATCGTTTTTAGTGCAACTTTATGACAAATTGCTTTATTCAGCTAGTCTTATTGATTTGAATATCCTTGGGAATATTTTGAATTACATTCTTCTTATTCTCAAGAATGGTAACAAGAATGCAACTTTTGACGATGAAATTTCAGCTGTTATGCGTGAGACAATGTTTTATCGGTTTCAGAAAACAAACTTCTCGTAGAAAATAACTCCGATTTTGCATTTATTCTCATCCAGAAACTTAGCACATAAAGAGTTTGTTTTATTATTCTTTTCATATGTTAACTTAAAAATATTGATGAATAGTTGAATGAATGTTTACTCGGCGTCTTCAATAAAATGCGATCTTGTAAGAGAATTAGTAAAATAATAATAGTTATAAGCAATAAATAGTAACTGCAATATATTATTAGTTTCTCTATATTTGTCCGAGAACTCTTTCTTCGTCTGTTTGTAAATTGAGTTGTTTTGTGATCAGTGTTTCCGGTAATAAACAATCTAAAAAGATATAGACACATTGCTAATACCGATAGAGCAATTTGTCGGCATTGCCTACTATATCTGTCTCTTAATAAATGTATTCAATCAGTCCCAACTGTACATATAACCATCAAAAAAGGTACTTTGTTTGCCCAGAAGGCGCTGGATAGGTGATTTTTATGATCAAAAATGTTCGGACCTGTTGTTACTTTTTCTGTAAGCACGACAAATCACAAACGGTTTGTTCTATTTGATTGAAAATTGGTCAGATGTTGCTAAGTACCGAACCCATGAGTTAGTTGGATTTTGAACCTTGTCGGACCACTCCTTCTTGTTAGTTTGGTACAAAAATAAATTTCGTTCAGACAATTTAAAGAAGGGGAAGTTCATTGGCTTGATATCTCTTGAACGGCTTGATTGATTTAGTTCAAATTCAAACCTGGATGACCGACCATGATAACTCGCGGTAAACCGTGCTAAAGCACGATGCAGATGTTTAAAATAAAAAAAATACACCAATTCTAAATAGGCGCAAAAGTAAGTATCTTAGCAAGGGCACTTGTTTCAGATGGATGCTGCTTTAAATGGGAGTTTTGTCCGTAATAAATCACAACTCTTTTACATGAAAACCCTTTTTATGCGATGCTACAGAATGGACTTCAGGGGACACAAGATTTTAGCAACAAGTGTCACTCCTTAAGAGCGCCAATTTCGCTTGACTGTAATATGCCTTTGCTGTTAAATTAATTACCATATAAACTATCTCACAACAACTTCATCATCATAAATGACTGATTAGTTTCGCTATTATAATCAATAAACTGTGATGCATATTGTTTTATTCGATGCCATGAGAATATTATCATCTAATTACAACAACAAAAACGACAGTGTTCAGCTTTGGAATAATTTACCGATTTAATTCATCATTTAATTGGGATGGGAATTTGAGGAGATTATATATTTACTATGTGAGTGTATAAGTCAGTTGAAATATTTAATGTTGCCCACTGCAGCCATAATAGAATCGTACCAAATTATCGTATGCGCAGAAACTGACGTATTTGACCGGAAGCACGAGTGGGTCGAAAACACTGGCGATTGGCTCGAGCTGATCATGTTCCGAATAAATTCGAACGGTGCCACCTGCACAAAATTGACAAAAACATTTCATTGATTTTCCGTAGGCGAAAAGGGAATTGTAAACATACTGTTTGCTACTTCGATGATGAATTTTATTGGCGTTTGAGCCGAAAGAATCGGCGGCACGAATACCTGTTGCAATGGATTTGGATCACTTTTTTTTCGTCGAATTAAAACCCCTACGAAAAAAAAAAAAATTAAGTGGGTATTATTCACAATCGGAGTAAACAATTCTGTTTCAGACTGCCTACGTCGGATTTAGATTCAAATTTAGCAATAAATGGCGCAAAATGCTAATCAGACCCGATTTGAACAGTGTTTGGATTATTCTCATTTCATTTTTTTTTTATTCAATTGAACATATTTCAAGACAACCCAATGATAATGCTTACTTGAATTTACCCATCCTCCGATAACTGCTCCGCAGACGAAAATGGTTCCATGTCAAAAATTGAATAAATAAGTGTTATTTACTTTTTAATATACCTTCAAATATTGTTGAAATACCAAAATGCCATCGACAAACACCATTTGGCCACATATGATTCGGCGATGACATTGCAAAATGAGTCTGAATTGGCACAATCTCATATTTTACTATCTTGTATGTGTGCTAGTAAAATAAGATCGGTATTGAAGTCCTCCATTGGCTCATCTATTTTTAATTAAAATATTTAAATTTGTTATCTTACTGAATTCGTAGACAGCTTCCGATGTTAGATTCGGTGTTGGTGTTCGTGATAATAGAACATGAGCATTGCGAGTGCCTTGCGCATAGAATGCCAAACGAACGATGTAGCCACTTGGAACGCTTTCTTGAATGTCACTTAATTTGAAAAAGTCCTTGTATGCATAGTCAAAGTTGGAGTATTGTTTGCAACGGCTGACTAGCCCTTTAATAAGCAATTTTTGTCAATGGTTACAGCAAAGGGTGCAAATTTCGGAAGTGATATAGATTTTGATGTCGTATGCTCATATCATACTTGTTGTATCGATATAATTACAACTTACAATTTCGCTTATCAACTGGTGTTGTAAAAGCTGGATCCTCCAGCAAAAGTGGATGGCCCATGGTTTCATATTTAGTGGCAATGTGAGTGTCGATGTAAGACGGTGCCATCGAACAGTCATAGAAAAACTCCGTTTCGGTGTTATTTTGAGCTGCAAAACTAATGAATCTCAATGGAATGGCCGGTATATAACTTTTGTCGTTAACAGCAGCAAGAAGTTTATACTGGGTGTGGTCATGTTTAGAGAATATTTCAATCTTTCCCGCTAGAATTTGTGCAGAAAATTCATTAGAATTTAAATATGAATTTCAATTCATGGAAAATACTTTTCGAGACTCGAACGAGTAGGTTGAGTACTTCTTTCGGTAGAAAAATGTCTGCACGTCGATAGTTCGCCAACGTGGTTGTCGATTGATTTCCAATTTTGTGTATCGAAACTCGTCGATTCATATCATCGCCAATCACTGTAAATCATTAGCGCGTCGCCCAATTAATCCGATTGAATGCTCAAACAAAACGAAGCAAACATATTACAGTAAGCGTTCTACATACCAATTTCATATCCGCTGCGAACTGAATTAAATGATTTATCTGATGCGAGCAGAATGTGTGCATCATGCGGGGCGAATACATGCAATGGAATTTCGATGGAATATTGATCGGAGTCGGTAATGGAATTATTCGGAATACGATAAAATTGCTGGTGCTCGCCATTCGTTGTGTTTACGTATTGACAATGTGATTGAAGTTGCGATTTTGTATACACTTCATCGCCGTGACAATCGTAAAAGTAGCGCGCCAACGATTGTCCAAGCGATGAAAAGCCAAAATATTTCACTTGCAACGGATTTGAATCCTTAAACTCAATAATTGGCTTTAGCGTGTGCTCGACATATGCCCGGATGTCACCAGCTGCGTTTTATTGTTCCAACAGATTTCATGAAAATGAATGTATTGAAACGTTGAAGGGATGCGTCGATATAATTACACACTGAACCATAAATTCTATCAAAATGTTAACTTACTAACTAAACTGTCATTTTACCCGCAAGTAAAGGTCAAAAGTTCGAATATCAACCTGAATTTTCGAAATATTTCTAGTCCGGTGAAATGAAAATTTTGTATGAATCTTGTTTCTCCATAGAATTTTTGGTTTGGTGTGAACATACATTTGAAAACTAACCGGACGTAATTTCAATAAGTAATTTCAATGGACAGTTTTTCGTGAGTATTTCGTCGGTGTATGTGAATATTAGCTCCTGTTCCTGCCGCTTTCGCCGCAAAGTAGCTCTTTTATTCTCCCATCCGGCGAATACTAACAAGGATATTTGCAATATGAATACGATGAATGTAATAATGATTTTTATTGAGAAATAAAATAATTATAAAAGGCGACTTTCTTAGGACACCTAAAAACAAATATGAGAAAATTGATTTTAGTAATTTAATTAAATTTCTTCGTGACAGTAGGTTTTATTTTTGTCGGATCCCCGTTTTTTGGTAATCAAACGAATATTTGATTTAATTTTCAGCGCTTCCGTGCAAAAATAAATTCACGTCGTGGACAAACAAAAACAAGCTTGTTCGTCATATGACGTGCCATTTAGTCCTAATTTAATGTTTAGGCTCGTGTGTAATTCACTGGAATAAACAATCTCCAAATCTAATTAAAGCTGTCTAAAAATTAATTAATACACGCGAAATATGAAACATGGTTTTTCCCATAAGCGACAAAAGCGAATACACAATTTGTGAAGCTCATTGGTGAAATAGCACAAATGCAACTACATGTCGCAATTTGTAGAAGCACAAATTACACCACGCCATTTATGAATATGCCAGAATTTGAGATTCATTATAATATATTCATGTGATGGCCCAGTTGATACGGCAACAAAAAAAAAAAATTACCAAATTCGTAAACATCATCGGCAAACCAGTCGGGATTTTTGGACTGAGTGAAAATTATGTGAGCATCGCGTTCCGCCAGTACATAGAACGGAAAACGCACCAAATAGCCATCTGGCTGTGATCCAGGCACATCGCCTAATTTCATCAATTCACGATAGTTATCATCCCATTCTTCATATTGTTTACACTGTTTCTTCAATCCTTGCATTAATAATCGGAATGGATAGAGAATAAATTATGCAAACACTGTTCATTAGAATAGATTTAACTATTTTTTGTGCTCGCTAACGAGTTTGGTCAACGTTTGCAAGCGAAACTAACTTACTGCAATGGATCTTGCTACGTTCGCGGAATGTTCGCTTTTCTCTATATCCATAACACAGTTGACATACCAAATAGAATAAAATGAGCAAAACGATAATTGACTTCATTTTTGGGATTTTTGAGTTTGTAACATGCCAACCGGATGCATGAATTAAAAAAGCGAATACAAATGTTTGTGCGTTCAAAAGGAACGTCGACAAAGACACAACTGAACCACAACAATATGAAGCTAATGATATCAGCAATGGGATCAGTTCAGTTGAGAAAAACGCAATTTCTTTAAACTGCTGTGTCATGAACAGCCGCATACATTCAGAATCCGGCACTCAAGTGTTTACATTCTACAAAAATATCAACAACTTAAAGAGACATGGATTTAATCACAGTAAACTGGCATTAAAACAATTCAGCTGGAATCGAAACCAGTTGCTGGTGTGTCGTGTGCTCTGTAATTATTGTATTTTATTATCATACATTATGTGTCGATGGAAAACCCACAGCAAGAAATGATGAAGAACATTCACTATCATTCCATAACATCGTACACACATTCACGCAAATGTTGTCTCTCTGTTGTGCTACTTCATATGACATTTAAAAGATGATTTAATTTGCTGCGGTCTGTATTTAGCACTTTGCAAATCTCATTTCTACAGCATAAGATGTCATATACCCAATAAATTTGAACTGGTACAGAAAGAATCCAACCAATTTGTTTGGTCTGGTTCTTTCTTAGTGTTTGTGCTATGAATATATTGATTTATCTTCGTATCGCTCTCGTCTGTTTCCTGAAACTGCAAGAAATCGTTTCAAAGAAAGACTTAAACGATGAACAAGAGAAACTTGTTTCGATGTGTTTATTGATTGACATGGTCTTTTTCTCCTCCTCTTTGGCCGCACACGATTCTACGAAGTTCATTAACAATATAAAAAGCAGCATGAATCACTCTTGGCAAAGACAACATATGACTTTATTTAAACAGTTTCCAGATAACAAAATTTTGCGTTTTATATGGTTTTTACATCTAAGTCCAAATTTCAATAAAATAAACATGATCTAAATCAACGATAATTGTTCGGTTTTTGTTTTGGCTCAGCACAAATTGACTTGAAATTCATATTGATTCAATCAATTATCGAATTTCATCGAAATATAAAACAAAATAAGTATCATTGCACTATGCACTTGCTTAGTAGTATATCTTTTGAAAGTTGAATATAGTTTTTGATTTTGTTAAAATGTAATCGTTGATTGGGACCATTGATTTGCAACGGATCCAATTTTGAGCACTAAGAATCTACATTTCTATCGAAACAATTCAACACATATACTATACGGTGTTCACTCATAAAATTAGAGTGGAAAAAGAGAACATTATTTGCCTAATTTGTGCACATTCCTGTTAAATTTTGATCCTATTTACAGATTCAATGGATTTGTCTTTTTTTCGCTCAGTAATGAATCGGTAATTTCGGTTTCACCCTACATCGATCGATCACACACGCCCGCTCTGACTCTGTCTCAATAAATGGGACGGCGATTTTTTAGTTTAAAATATTGATAATTGAGCTGTCATTTTCAGCAACGATTGCATGTGTTTTTTCCGCTGTTGTCTCATTGCACACGTTTTCTCGATACTGCTCGATTTGTACTGTACTATGTTTGATATTGTATCCCTGTTGTGCAATTTGTGTCGCAATATAGAGTACGTCCGATGACTCGATAAATGAATCTGCAATATATTAATAAAATGGTTGAAAAAATGGTTTTGTGAAATTATTTGTATAGAACTCTTTTTTCAAGACAATACACACCGATGATAATGTGAACCGACATAACATTGTAGCCGACCGTGAGACTCCAAACATTTAAACTATGAATTGACCTGAAAATAAAACCAACCAATTTATATTTCTAGATGACTGCGTGTGCGTGTGTTAATTCTATCTGTTGAGATACAAACCTTACGCCGTCGATGCTTTTCAGGTCATCTCGCAGTCGTTCCGTGTTGATACTGTTCGGTACTGCTTCGAGGATGATACCAATTGAATCTTTCATTATGGTTGCCGTTGTCATCATGACAATAATTGAAAATACAAAGGTACACAGTGGATCTGCTATTTTAGCATTCGGCTGAAAGAAAGAGAAAGAGAGAGATCAACATATTAATAGATTAATGCCAAAAATAATTTTGACTACAATCTAAAGGTGGTAAATGTTTGCGGGACAAACTTTGAATCAACTCACATAATTCTTTATGGTTACAGCAGATATAAAAACTCCTATACTCTGAATGAAATCTCCTATGACATGTATCACAGCCGCCTGAATGTTAATGTTTTTCGATGATTTCCCAAAATTTGACACGAGTTGTACAGGTATTTCACCCTGAAACATTGATAAGTCATAAGTAAAATAGTCGATAGCAATTTGTTCCCAATATTATTTTTTGTTTTTATACTGTAAAAATGCACTGATCGCCGATAGATACCGACATACACTTGTATTAGTTTTAAGTCGTATTCGGATGCAAGTGCTTTTATGTTTTTGCAGCGGGTGAAAAAGTTTCGCTTTAATCTATCGTTGGGAAAAACACTTTGCTAGAGTCTTGCTTTGTATTTTATATCTAAACCAGCGATGCTTCTGCCCACTGTTTTTTATCGTCTTGTATCTCTGCGGTCAAACCACCAGAAACCATGTATTATTTCTCCACGATCCGCTCATTTCACTCTCCATTGTTTCCTACCATTTGTTGCTGATTTCGAGTGCTTGCTTTGGTGTTTTCGACATTCTCGTACAGAATGCAATGTTTGCATTGAATAAATTGAGACAGCCAAAAATACCTCTTGATCTCGGTCGATCAGTTTCGGAATCATGATCAGAGTCCTCTTTTGGATCATGGCTCGTGTTCTCCCTGTGACTATCAACTGGACTTGGGATGGGATCATGATCATGGTATGCCATATTTTGTTGGACAATTGGTGTGACATTCGACAATTTTCCAGTATTTTGATGAATGACTGGCGTAGAATTCGATGAATTTGCAATAACATCCACTCCTCTTTGATCAATTTCACGATTTTCACGAGAGAAATTTCCATCATAGCTCCTCACGCTGCCCCCTGATTCATGTGTCTCGTCCATTGGATCAATTTGATGTAAATCATTCGAAGTATCGATGTAAAAGTTCTCATTTAAATCTTGATTTTTCGGCAATGTTGTGTTAAATTCGTCAAAATTTACATCGCGACTGATTATTATATTGTTTGTGGCTTTGCAGTATAATCTGTACGCCTTTGGGTCCGATGCATAACCCACAAAAATGCATTCGACGGCTTTTTCTTGCGGTTTGAGTTTTTTCTCGCCGGGCATATGAGAAAAAGCCTGACACCCAAATACTCTCAACATTGAAAGATCTGGTTTGCAATTGGTCCATAGCTCTTCTGGACAGCTTTTCTTAGCTCCTTTACAAGGCAAACGATTTATTATGTACACTGCTGTCATTGCTGCTTCAGCCCAGAAAGCGTTTTCAATATTTGCATCGAATAACATGCATCTAATTTTGTCACTGATTGTTATGTTCATTCCCTCAGCAATTCCATGTTGCTGTGGCGCATGTGAGATCGTTTTCTGATGGATAATATCATTTCTTCCGCAGAAAATTTCAAATTCTTCGTTGCAAAACTCTGTCCCATTGCTGCTTCGCAAAAACTGTATTTTTGTATCACATTGATTTTCAACAATGGTTTTAAATTTGATAAAGCTTTTGAATACTTCACATTTTTTCTTCAGCAAAAACAAAAATACTTTTCTTGAGTAGTCGTCGATAAATGTAACATAATACTGACAACCACCGATTGAGATCTGTGGCATTGGTCCATAAATATCTGTATGTATCAGTTCGAGTTTTTTTGTTGAACGCGCTTCAATGTCACTAAATGGCAATCGCGTTTGTTTTCCCTTCATGCAAACTTTGCATTTTAGTCCGTTTGGAACTTTGCACTTAATGAAATCCAAGTTTCGAAAACCTGTGTGTCCCAGTCTTCTATGCCATAAAAAAATATCATCAATTTTCGTAAATGCTATATTTTCATATTCCTTATGGCCCGTATTTAATTTGAACATTCCATCTTCGAGTCTGCCTGTGGCAATTATTTCACCGTTCTCTTTTTTAATGATACAGCCAGTTTTGTCAAAAATAACTATGTTATCGTTCAATACAATTTGACTCACTGATAGTAAATTAGCGCAAACTTTTGGTATTAATTGAACATTTTTGATGGTTAAATCTGAACCACCAAGACTTTCTTTTACATCACCCATTCCCCGTATGGACATGCCTTCCCCATTTGCGGTAATTGCATGAGTTCTAGGCGCTGGACCAAGATTTTGCACTTTGGTTTCGTCATTTGTCATGTGTGCTGTTGCTCCGCTGTCGATATACCAATCACTACTTTTTTTTACAAAGAAGGTACAAAACAGCTCCCTTTCACGGTCTCTGTTTTTTTTTGATTCCTTCTTATTCGGACAGCTTCTTCTGTAGTGTTCGCCATAACAGCCGAAGCACTCAATTTCTTGTTGTTTCTTTGGGAATGTCTGCCACTTCATTTTGGCGAGCATTGAAAATTGATCGTTGTCTTCATTCAATTGTAAATCTTGCAGAAGTAAATTTTCAACGAACTCTACGGTGATTTTTTTCCCGGAATTTTCATTTACCAGAATCATTGGTCTATATTTTGGTGATGCACCGCTGAGCATCAGCGAATTCGCCATTTCATCCTCTATTTTAAAACCCAATTTTTCTACTTTTTTCGTAATGTGAAGAATTGCGTTGCCATATGCGGCGAAATCATTTAGCTTCATAGACACAATTTTCTCTAATTTGAAAATATACTCGTTTGTTTCGCTATCCATGAAAGCATCCGTTATCTCTTTCCATGCTCCCTTCGTCGTCACAGTGGTTGATATGTACGAGTTCAACTGCGGCTCCATCAATAATATCAACTTATTTTTTGCCTTTGCGTTCACAATGACTTTTTTCGAATCTTGTGTATTCGACGCTTTCTCGGCACAAAGGCTTTCCCGATGATCTCGAATCGTTAGATTTGCTTCCACCTTCCAGAAATCAAAATTTTCCTTTCCCTTGAATTTATCATGCAGCAATTTTGTATTCATTTTATGCTGATTTCTCAATAACCTGTTAGCTAGTTATTAAAATATACACACGACGGCCTTCCAAGCTCACGCGTTGTGTACGACTAACTTTATTTATAATTTGCAATTGTTTCTATAGTCGATTACACATTGTTTTCAATAGTGTTCATTACAATCAATAATAATTAAAGAACATGTAAATGATTCTTTTTATATGAAAACTATGCACATCACTTGCTTTGATCACATACTTTGTTTAATGTTGTGTGAATAAATGAGACGCTTAGTAAAACAGTACACCATATTAAGTGTGTTCCGAAATGCTTGTATTCAAACGTAATGCGGAAAGAAGAATGCCAAAATTCGTTGAGAGTTAAAAAGAAACTCAAACAGTGTTGAACGCAAAAGTGTGAAAAGGCTACTTGTTTTATATTATCGCCAAGCGTTGTATGATTTTATTTATCACGTAACTGAGTACGTCGAATTCATGTTGAGCGCAACACGATTGTCTAGTCTCATGATTGCGGAACAAATGATCATAAAAGCCAGTGTGTGTGCGAAAAGAAGTATTGGAAAAACGTGGTCCGGAAAAACAAATACACCAGTATTACGCGGAAAACCAAAGTGGAAAAAACAAGTGGGCTTCTCCCATTGTTGAGCACCCACATTTGTCGTTTCATTTTACTGCGTAACAAATGTTCGACTATTTTACTTTCGGAAATTTCCTTACAATCGACTATAAATTCAGATACCGAATCAAATGCATAATGACCATAAATATTTCAGAAGAAAATCATACATTGCGCTACATCAGCTTGTGCTCTCGTTCGAATTTACCTCCGCTACAAGCCATACAAATATTGTTATTTCCGTTGGCTTGGATTGTATAGACTTATAGAAGATTAAACATTTTATGAGATTTTCTAATGGCAAAATATGTTTTAAATAAAAAAAAAAATACACAATTGGCAAGATTTCGAATCAGATATTGATATGGTGATAAAATTTTGGAAATAAATCAAGTTGCAAAACAAATAAGTGCATTCAGAAGGTACCGCAAGAATTTGATTGTATTTTCACAACATTTAATTCGGATTTTTTTTGTTTTTTTGTTTAAATAGTGTTGACAGTTTCAGTATTTTCGTATTCAATTCGCTATGTGAAAAAAAAACACATCTACCGCATGCAGTCAGGGGATTTCGAATTTTAATTTAACGGTTGAACGATTTTCACTCTTCTCAATTGAATTGCATGGATGATTGGAACCCGAAAAAACGATTAAATTATTCACAATCATAATAAATTCAACCGCATCGTGTGATTTTCCACATTGTATAATTCAAATAAAATAAAAATTATTGTTCGTACTGTGCTAGATTTCGCATTCATTTTTGCCGAAATACGATTCAATCTGCATTATTTTGTTAAATCACCGACAAAATACCCTTTTCCATATTAATTTCAACTTGACTAATTTCATGTTGACATTTTCGCGTGATTTGTGCAATGCGCAAAATCTTATTGTTCTATCTTGCCGCACATTTATCAGAACAGTTATTTTGTTTTCGAAAATAGATTATGTCATCGAAAATATTTGTATACAACAGCTTTGGCAGGATCTAAAAGCTGAAAACATTGAGATTTAATATAATTTTCAGGTTTTTGCTCCGATAAAAATTGAATAATTGCTCTATATTTGGTATCTTCATATCGATTTAAATTATTTCGTGATTCGACAGAAATTGAGGTCGTACAACTTGAACAAAATCAATTATAATGGTTAAATATATTGCACATGCACTACGTTGTCGCGTATGTTCCCTATAAACACAGAATCGTTTTTAGTGCAACTTTATGACAAATTGCTTTATTCAGCTAGTCTTATTGATTTGAATATCCTTGGGAATATTTTGAATTACATTCTTCTTATTCTCAAGAATGGTAACAAGAATGCAACTTTTGACGATGAAATTTCAGCTGTTATGCGTGAGACAATGTTTTATCGGTTTCAGAAAACAAACTTCTCGTAGAAAATAACTCCGATTTTGCATTTATTCTCATCCAGAAACTTAGCACATAAAGAGTTTGTTTTATTATTCTTTTCATATGTTAACTTAAAAATATTGATGAATAGTTGAATGAATGTTTACTCGGCGTCTTCAATAAAATGCGATCTTGTAAGAGAATTAGTAAAATAATAATAGTTATAAGCAATAAATAGTAACTGCAATATATTATTAGTTTCTCTATATTTGTCCGAGAACTCTTTCTTCGTCTGTTTGTAAATTGAGTTGTTTTGTGATCAGTGTTTCCGGTAATAAACAATCTAAAAAGATATAGACACATTGCTAATACCGATAGAGCAATTTGTCGGCATTGCCTACTATATCTGTCTCTTAATAAATGTATTCAATCAGTCCCAACTGTACATATAACCATCAAAAAAGGTACTTTGTTTGCCCAGAAGGCGCTGGATAGGTGATTTTTATGATCAAAAATGTTCGGACCTGTTGTTACTTTTTCTGTAAGCACGACAAATCACAAACGGTTTGTTCTATTTGATTGAAAATTGGTCAGATGTTGCTAAGTACCGAACCCATGAGTTAGTTGGATTTTGAACCTTGTCGGACCACTCCTTCTTGTTAGTTTGGTACAAAAATAAATTTCGTTCAGACAATTTAAAGAAGGGGAAGTTCATTGGCTTGATATCTCTTGAACGGCTTGATTGATTTAGTTCAAATTCAAACCTGGATGACCGACCATGATAACTCGCGGTAAACCGTGCTAAAGCACGATGCAGATGTTTAAAATAAAAAAAATACACCAATTCTAAATAGGCGCAAAAGTAAGTATCTTAGCAAGGGCACTTGTTTCAGATGGATGCTGCTTTAAATGGGAGTTTTTTCCGTAATAAATCACAACTCTTTTACATGAAAACCCTTTTTATGCGATGCTACAGAATGGACTTCAGGGGACACAAGATTTTAGCAACAAGTGTCACTCCTTAAGAGCGCCAATTTCGCTTGACTGTAATATGCCTTTGCTGTTAAATTAATTACCATATAAACTATCTCACAACAACTTCATCATCATAAATGACTGATTAGTTTCGCTATTATAATCAATAAACTGTGATGCATATTGTTTTATTCGATGCCATGAGAATATTCTCATCTAATTACAACAACAAAAACGACAGTGTTCAGCTTTGGAATAATTTACCGATTTAATTCATCATTTAATTGGGATGGGAATTTGAGGAGATTATATATTTACTATGTGAGTGTATAAGTCAGTTGAAATATTTAATGTTGCCCACTGCAGCCATAATAGAATCGTACCAAATTATCGTATGCGCAGAAACTGACGTATTTGACCGGAAGCACGAGTGGGTCGAAAACACTGGCGATTGGCTCGAGCTGATCATGTTCCGAATAAATTCGAACGGTGCCACCTGCACAAAATTGACAAAAACATTTCATTGATTTTCCGTAGGCGAAAAGGGAATTGTAAACATACTGTTTGCTACTTCGATGATGAATTTTATTTGCGTTTGAGCCGAAAGAATCGGCGGCACGAATACCTGTTGCAATGGATTTGGATCACTTTTTTTCCGTCGAATTAAAACCCCTACGAAAAAAAAAAAAATTAAGTGGGTATTATTCACAATCGGAGTAAACAATTCTGTTTCAGACTGCCTACGTCGGATTTAGATTCAAATTTAGCAATAAATGGCGCAAAATGCTAATCAGACCCGATTTGAACAGTGTTTGGATTATTCTCATTTCATTTTTTTTTTATTCAATTGAACATATTTCAAGACAACCCAATGATAATGCTTACTTGAATTTACCCATCCTCCGATAACTGCTCCGCAGACGAAAATGGTTCCATGTCAAAAATTGAATAAATAAGTGTTATTTACTTTTTAATATACCTTCAAATATTGTTGAAATACCAAAATGCCATCGACAAACACCATTTGGCCACATATGATTCGGCGATGACATTGCAAAATGAGTCTGAATTGGCACAATCTCATATTTTACTATCTTGTATGTGTGCTAGTAAAATAAGATCGGTATTGAAGTCCTCCATTGGCTCATCTATTTTTAATTAAAATATTTAAATTTGTTATCTTACTGAATTCGTAGACAGCTTCCGATGTTAGATTCGGTGTTGGTGTTCGTGATAATAGAACATGAGCATTGCGAGTGCCTTGCGCATAGAATGCCAAACGAACGATGTAGCCACTTGGAACGCTTTCTTGAATGTCACTTAATTTGAAAAAGTCCTTGTATGCATAGTCAAAGTTGGAGTATTGTTTGCAACGGCTGACTAGCCCTTTAATAAGCAATTTTTGTCAATGGTTACAGCAAAGGGTGCAAATTTCGGAAGTGATATAGATTTTGATGTCGTATGCTCATATCATACTTGTTGTATCGATATAATTACAACTTACAATTTCGCTTATCAACTGTGAGTGTCGATGTAAGACGGTGCCATCGAACAGTCATAGAAAAACTCCGTTTCGGTGTTATTTTGAGCTGCAAAACTAATGAATCTCAATGGAATGTCCGGTATATAACTTTTGTCGTTAACAGCAGCAAGAAGTTTATACTGGGTGTGGTCATGTTTAGAGAATATCTCAATCTTTCCCGCTAGAATTTGTGCAGAAATTTCATTAGAATTTAAATATAAATTTCAATTCATGGAAAATACTTTTCGAGACTCGAACGAGTAGGTTGAGTACTTTTTTCGGTAGAAAAATGTCTGCACGTCGATAGTTCGCCAACGTGGTTGTCGATTGATTTCCAATTTTGTGTATCGAAACTCGTCGATTCATATCATCGCCAATCACTGTAAATCATTAGCGCGTCGCCCAATTAATCCGATTGAATGCTCAAACAAAACGAAGCAAACATATTACAGTAAGCGTTCTACATACCAATTTCATATCCGCTGCGAACTGAATTAAATGATTTATCTGATGCGAGCAGAATGTGTGCATCATGCGGGGCGAATACATGCAATGGAATTTCGATGGAATATTGATCGGAGTCGGTGATGGAATTATTCGGAATACGATAAAATTGCTGGTGCTCGCCATTCGTTGTGTTTACGTATTGACAATGTGATTGAAGTTGCGATTTTGTATACACTTGATCGCCGTGACAATCGTAAAAGTAGCGCGCCAACGATTGTCCAAGCGATGAAAAGCCAAAATATTTCACTTGCAACGGATTTGAATCCTTAAACTCAATAATTGGCTTTAGCGTGTGCTCGACATATGCCCGGATGTCACCAGCTGCGTTTTATTGTTCCAACAGATTTCATGAAAATGAATGTATTGAAACGTTGAAGGGATGCGTCGATATAATTACACACTGAACCATAAATTCTATCAAAATGTTAACTTACTAACTAAACTGTCATTTTACCAAAATCATTCAACTTTATTTCATTCAAAATTCCTTTCCTCAACAAAATACCGCAATTTTTGAATCATTCCTTCATGAGTTGAAAGAAATTCTTCTCTCATAGTAAGAATTATTAGATCTAAGGTGGTATTTTTATAATTTTCAATACTTCTCAATATGGCAACAATGATTTTACACTTATCTTCATCGTCCAAATAATAATTATAAATCGTGTTTCGCAGTGCAGTGCTCCTATACACTTATCAGTTTGAAGTATCATCTCTTTGAAAATTTTGTAGTGAATCTTAACTCTTTTTAATAGCAATTCAACTATTTCCAAATCTTGAGATCGAACTGCATAGGTCAAATCGGAAGAAGATGAATCGCAAAATTATTGGAAAAAGTTCAAACTATGTTTTGGTAGACAAACAACAGGTGTGCAATGCTTTATTAAACTTTCGTGTATTTATTTTGTTTTATTTGACAAGTATAAATGCAATGTTTTGCTATCTTGTGAACGATTTGACGTTTCATCATCACAGTTCCAGCAGTACAAAATCTATTTCATTCGTGCATTGTTGAAATTCGATGGTCAGTCAATTGCAGTTCTCTCTTTCTATCGGTAAATAAGTAATTATTGTGCAAAAAAAAGGAAAAAATAATTTTGTTGTTGTTGCCAGCGATGATTAGTTGATGCCAAACAATTTAGTAAACAATTAAGTATACACATTTAATGGATTGATTAATATTCAGTGGTGGTGTTTTGGTTTTATTTATTTTGACTGAAAGAATTAACTCAAGTTTGTGAGAGCAGTTTTGAATGTGTAAACATTGACATTATTTGTAGATCACAGGAAATATTTGTTCATCGATGATTGAATTGATCGTGGTAAATAATTTCGATTAAAATGAGTCATTCCGAAATTGTTTATAAGTTTTGCTTTTCGCATATTTATTCATTTATTCTTGAATGTGTGATTGTGTCGATGCCATTAATCTCCCGCTGACGCTTTATGCAACAAGTGTAAAAACCAATTAATCAATGCACTTTTTTTTTTCTTTTTTCGGGATATATGGCTATTTACATTTATCCAAGTTATCAACTCTCGATTCTCATTTGTTAATTTTTAATTTGAACTGTGGCACGTTTCAAACTGTCAAATTAGTGTTTTATGTGTATCACTGAAAAGTAACAAAAAGAAAAAAATCACACAAATATCAAGACAATATACAAATGATTATTATATTACAATAATTCCATTCTCGCGTCCCAAAAATATTACTTCATTCCTTTTGTTACGCAAATCTGATTCCGTCAAGTTGTCGAACACGATAAAGTCTGCCAAATCAATGCGCTCCATAAAGTGAACAATACAAAACTTGCTAGCGTTAATTTTCTAATGATTTTTTTTTATATTCTATTGATAGGAATATATTTTGTTTTGCTTTGTCATCAACATGAACGCAGTAAACGATAAAAAAAATAATAAATGGCCGCTGAATGAAGCAAAAATAAGAGAAATTCGGAAATGTGCAATTTTTAATCGCATTATCACACAATTCAAAGAAAAGTCCACGCGAGATGTGTTTTTGAATGGTTTAAATGGAAATGTTCAAATTACAGAAAAGGAATTACAGATGTTAGACTCATTGTAAGTGATAAAACATTACATTGTGCAACAAATACATATGAAGTGAATCGGATCGATAACTGAATTCTTTTAAATGTTACTTTCAATCTCACTGGAAGAACTCTCAAAAGTTATAGAACATAAGGATATTATGATGAATTTAGCTTTCAATAGTTCACCAGAGACATTTGATGGAATGAACACATTTGCGACCATCAAAAACCTTTTTGAGAAACTTCAGAAATCACCACATTTTAAAAAACTTGACGCGCTTGAAGAACCAAGTAAGTTATTTGGTAATTAACCAGTAACTTAACATTGATTAGCACATTGGTTTTACTTTATTCAAAATAAATTTTTTGTATTCCTTTTTTTGAATCAATTAGAACGATCACCCACATACGAATTTTGGAAACATGATGAAGCTCTTGAATTCTCAAATCATGGTGTCGATAATAAAAACAGAGCTCGTGAATTAACATCCGATGAAAGTGCTAAGTGGACGAATGAACGATTTGAGGAATTTAAAAAACAAAGGCGGGAAGAGGTGCGACTTCAAAAACTTGAAAGGAAATCAGAATTATCCTTGGAAGAGAGTTTCGAGTATTTAGTTGAAATTAGAATAGCTAACACTATTCGTAAGGATAAATCGTCTCATGTCAAATTTGAAAAAAAAAAATTAATAAAAAAAATACGTAAGGTGTGTTTTAACCTGAAGCAAAAACAAACAAAAATTCTTATTGATACGAAGCAGCGTGAATGTCACCATATTTGATTGAATTTGTGATTGCTAAACATAGGTAATAAAATTCAAAACATTTTGTTTATATTTTTAATTACAGGAATAAACTAAAATGTACTTATTAACAAAACACTGGGACATTTTATTGCAACACATATGCCAAGGAATATGATTTATTTTTGTTTCAGATCAAAATGATTCATTAAAAGTTCCGAAATTGTTTCACCATTTTTGGTTTTTAAATTTTTTTATATCGTTACATTTCAACGATGATACAATCTACACAGATATCAATTTGAAATACACTTGGATTTTTACCGCTCCGATTTTTGGTCCATGCAATAGAACATTTTCTTAAAAATCTAGCGAAACTTTGGAATTGTTGAGTTTTTATTCAACAGCAGTGAATATGCACTTCCTTTTGAATTACAAGAATTTTTAATGACGAATCAATATGGTTCACATTTATCTTGTGTGCCTTATCACCCCGATTTGATCGAAAAATTCCTACAAAATGCTCTGAATGGAGGAGGTATCGATTTCACCAAAGATATTTTAAGCTCTGTGGTAAATGATTCAGCTAGATTTGGATCTTGTGAAGTTCTTAAATGTGTTGTAAATTTTATAAACGATAACCGAAGTGGATATTTCTATGAAAATTTTTTAAAATGCGATTCATCAGGTAAAAATAATTTAATAGTAAATGCTATGTGGGAGCACTGAAATTGTTGAAATATTGTTCGATTTAGTGAAAGATGAATCATTGATGAGACAAGTAATTATAAATAATTTCAATACAATTTCTTCTTCCGCTTTGACCTATGCAGTTCGATCTCAAGATTTGGAAATAGTTGAATTGCTATTAAAAAGAGTTAAGATTCACTACAAAATTTTCAAAGAGATGATACTTCAAACTGATAAGTGTATAGAAGCACTGCACTGCGAAACACGATTTATAATTATTATTTGGATGATGAAGATAAGTGTAAAATCATTGTTGCCATATTGAGAAGTATTGAAAATTATAAAAATACCACCTTAGATCTAATAATTCTTACTAAGAGAGAAGAATTTCTTTCAACTCATGAAGAAATGATTCAAAAATTGCGGTATTTTGTTGAGGAAAGGAATTTTGAATGATATAAAGTTGAAAATGCTGACTTTAATACTAACCAATTTTTCTGTGTTTCGTTCAAGTCATGCGGCACCCATCTTCCCACCTTCCAAATCATTCCCATGGCTTGCAAATGTCTGCAAACGGTGGTACGGTCAACATTTAACTTTTCTGCGAGTTGTTCTTGCGTTTGACCATCATCATAATCCAGCAATGCTTGCAATTCGGCGTCTTCAAACTTTTTCGGTGGTCTTCCGCGCTCTTCGTTCCCCACGTCAAAATCTCCACTTTTGAATTTGTTGAACCACTCATTGCACTGTGTACGACCAAGAGCATGCTCGCCGTAAGCCTCCACAAGCATTCGATGCGATTCCAATGCTGATTTCTTCAAATGAAACAACAAAATCAATTGTGTCCGCATATCGTGACTTTTTGGCTCGTAATTCGACATTTTCAAGCACAGAAAAAAATACGTTGTTGTGAGAAACTTGACAAATTATGAATTAAATATGGTTGACAGATGACAGACGAAGTAATTGTGACATATGGTTCGGTTGGGACGATCACACATATTCGGCTATCAACCGCCAGATGTCATTACCGGTTTCATATGCACACACCTAGTAATAAAGCAAAATGACTTTTTGGTCGATATACAAAAAAAAAAATTTCTTATAAAAAAATATTTTTTCATTAAATATATCGAATTTGAAAAGCATTGTTACGTTTTCTTCCGTTGATTGAACGCTTGGTGTGTTTTAAGATCTAGTAAACAGGCATTAAAACAATTCAGCTGGAATCGAAACCAGTTGCTGGTGTGTCGTGTGCTCTGTAATTATTGTATTTTATTATCATACATTATGTGTCGATGGAAAACCCACAGCAAGAAATGATGAAGAACATTCACTATCATTCCATAACATCGTACACACATTCACGCAAATGTTGTCTCTCTGTTGTGCTACTTCATATGACATTTAAAAGATGATTTAATTTGCTGCGGTCTGTATTTAGCACTTTGCAAATCTCATTTCTACAGCATAAGATGTCATATACCCAATAAATTTGAACTGGTACAGAAAGAATCCAACCAATTTGTTTGGTCTGGTTCTTTCTTAGTGTTTGTGCTATGAATATATTGATTTATCTTACGTATCGCTCTCGTCTGTTTTTTTCGATGTGTTTATTGATTGACATGGTCTTTTTCTCCTCCTCTTTGGCCGCACACGATTCTACGAAGTTCATTAACAATATAAAAAGCAGCATGAATCACTCTTGGCAAAGACAACATATGACTTTATTTAAACAGTTTCCAGATAACAAAATTTTGCGTTTTATATGGTTTTTACATCTAAGTCCAAATTTCAATAAAATAAACATGATCTAAATCAACGATAATTGTTCGGTTTTTGTTTTGGCTCAGCACAAATTGACTTGAAATTCATATTGATTCAATCAATTATCGAATTTCATCGAAATATTAAACAAAATAAGTATCATTGCACTATGCACTTGCTTAGTAGTATATCTTTTGAAAGTTGAATATAGTTTTTGATTTTGTTAAAATGTAATCGTTGATTGGGACCATTGATTTGCAACGGATCCAATTTTGAGCACTTAGAATCTACATTTCTATCGAAACAATTCAACACATATACTATACGGTGTTCACTCATAAAATTAGAGTGGAAAAAGAGAACATTATTTGCCTAATTTGTGCACATTCCTGTTAAATTTTGATCCTATTTACAGATTCAATGGATTTGTCTTTTTTTCGCTCAGTAATGAATCGGTAATTTCGGTTTCACCCTACATCGATCGATCACACACGCCCGCTCTGACTCTGTCTCAATAAATGGGACGGCGATTTTTTAGTTTAAAATATTGATAATTGAGCTGTCATTTTCAGCAACGATTGCATGTGTTTTTTCCGCTGTTGTCTCATTGCACACGTTTTCTCGATACTGCTCGATTTGTACTGTACTATGTTTGATATTGTATCCCTGTTGTGCAATTTGTGTCGCAATATAGAGTACGTCCGATGACTCGATAAATGAATCTGCAATATATTAATAAAATGGTTGAAAAAATGGTTTTGTGAAATTATTTGTATAGAACTCTTTTTTCAAGACAATACACACCGATGATAATGTGAACCGACATAACATTGTAGCCGACCGTGAGACTCCAAACATTTAAACTATGAATTGACCTGAAAATAAAACCAACCAATTTATATTTCTAGATGACTGCGTGTGCGTGTGTTAATTCTATCTGTTGAGATACAAACCTTACGCCGTCGATGCTTTTCAGGTCATCTCGCAGTCGTTCCGTGTTGATACTGTTCGGTACTGCTTCGAGGATGATACCAATTGAATCTTTCATTATGGTTGCCGTTGTCATCATGACAATAATTGAAAATACAAAGGTACACAGTGGATCTGCTATTTTAGCATTCGGCTGAAAGAAAGAGAAAGAGAGAGATCAACATATTAATAGATTAATGCCAAAAATAATTTTGACTACAATCTAAAGGTGGTAAATGTTTGCGGGGCAAACTTTGAATCAACTCACATAATTCTTTATGATTACAGCAGATATAAAAACTCCTATACTCTGAATGAAATCTCCTATGACATGTATCACAGCCGCCTGAATGTTAATGTTTTTCGATGAAAAATCATGCGAGTGACGCGAATGATTTGTATGCAAATGGTTGACCAAGCTGCCCCGATGCTGATGATGGTCGTGCAAGTCTTCGCTGTCGCTGCTCATAATTGGCGTGTGCTCGGAACTATCGCGATGCACATAATGATGTGTTGGACATATAGCCGATCCATTGGATACACAACTACGCGCACAGTTCGCTTCTTCGGGCGAGTTTATTGGTAATTTGTCATCATTCAGTTCGATATCTATACAACCGTTGCTCTCTAAATCGATTATTTCTTTGATTTTAATTGAGGTTGGTGTCGGTAAGGTAGTTGTTGCATGGCTACTGCGTCGAATCATATCGCGCCCGCTGCTGCCATTCGTAAATGCGTATGCTCGGCTCATCGAATTCGATCGGCTGTGATTGGGCGACCGAGATGAGCACACACTATCTCGGCGATCAATTGACATTTGTTTTATATTCAATGGAAGTGAATTCCAAACTTTCTTGGCACCACGCATTTCGGTCACTTCATTGATTAATGGCTTATATTCGAATTTGGCTTTGTTGTTGTTGTGATACGTTTGATCGTGCTTCGGTGAATGCGAATGGCAATTCTGACGATGATGATGATGCGTTTTAAAACACCACAATCCTTCGCCGTGCAGAATCAAGGCCATTCTGAACAAATTATCATTTAGTTTTATTTTAATAGATATTTGTGATGAAAAAATCGTGGTAAGAGAAATTGTCAAGCAAAAACAAAATTCCAATAAAATGAAATTCAATTCCAGAAAAATCATGCTTACATGACATTTATCAGGATTCCCACGGCTGACACACACATCATATAATCGGCATTGATTTCGAAATCTTGGTACATTAATCGATTCAATGCAAAGTAAAATAGAAATGTGGTTAGTAACCAAATGCCAAATATCGATAAGATTGCACCCAAAACCTCTGTAAAACATAAATAGCGATAAAAATGATGATTTTGTCTCTTAATGAATTTTGAAATGAACACTTACCAATACGCTTGTAGCCGAACGTCATATAATTATCGGGAGATTTTTTTGCCCAAATTATGGCCAATAAGGCCACAATGAAGCTCACACAATCGGATAGTAAGTGTGCAGCATCTGACATTATAGCCAAACTTCCTGCCAAGTAACCGCCCAGGATTTCAGCAAACTAAGCCGAAAAACAAAGTCAAAACAAAAGCATGATTAAAACTCTCGACAATCAAAACTCTTTTGGAAAACTTCGGGTGAGAACCTTCAATCAAAAATGTTCGGTTTTTGAGTTTGCACAAACCCTTCTCTGTTTACCCGAGCAAAAAAAAATGCTAATGAAAGCTTTGAAAGTTCACACACATTTACCGGAAAACTTGCTGACCACTTACCATAAAGAAGAAGCATAGCGTTGTCGCTATGATTAATTGCCGCCTTTCCTTTTTATTTTGTATATCAGTGCGATGTGAATTTTTGGATGGGTTTGTTGCCAAAAGACAAGAATCATCCTTCTATAGAGCAAAAAGAGAAGGAGAGAGAAGCCGAAAAGGTTAATTCGTTCAGTGGAATTTGATTTTCAAATTTTTGATGAAATTCAATTTGTTGAAGTGCTTCCAGTGTTGAGGTCACTTGAGAGTGTTGATTGCAACCTTGAAGGTGGGAACAAAGCTACAGAGAAAAAGACTGGAAGGACGGATATGGCCTTTCTACGGAGACTTGAACCCAATCGAAGGCAACATAATGGTTTGGCATTCAACTGCAATTTTAAGCAACGGAGGGGCTTGTTGAGTAATTACAACAAAACGCAACGCAAGCAGCAAGGAAATGTTGGAAGCACACTTATAATAAGCCACAGTAGACAACGTTAAAACGTTGTCAACAGCGACAACCACTTTTCGACGGATGGATGGACAGATAGTCTATAGTATGACACGAAACGTTTGTTATGTGCTAGGTCGTATGTAAAGTTTCTACCAAGTTTTTCTTTACCAGGACAATTGTTGTCACCGATCGAAAACAATGGAGACCAGAGTGGGAAGAAGACTACACATTCAATGCGCTACGATTATCGTTTTTGGGTGAACTGACACCAAATATAATAATTTCTTGGCATAGATCCAGCGTTGTGGGCCTCAACTCGATAATATCGTAGGTACGGTCGAAATTATATAAAGTAATTCTACCGCATTCGAGTTTTAAATGATTCCCATGATATCAGCGGAAAAAACAGTGGCAGTTTTTGAATCTAATTTAGTAGAAATGGCGTTCGCAGAGATGGAAAAATGGGAAAATAATGAGAGAGTTAGAGAAGTAGAGAGAGGGAATGGGCAAAAATACGAGGACGAATAAAAATAAGTGAGCCCGCAGCGAATAGACAAATGACAGCTTAAAGCATATAAATTAATACAGCAATTTCATTGTAGTATTTGAAAAAAGCGTCGATGACGTCGCAGAAAAAAGAAAGAGTGAAGTTTTTCCAAAAAGGAAGTGGCGATACAGATACATATATATAACCATAGAAATCGAGCAAGAGATAGAGTTGGACGGATGGGAATCTAACGGATGTGCGATTGATTTGGTGTGCCCACACCATTGAGTTTCTAACAATTTTATCTGAAATTGCTTTCATTTTGATTCTCTTGGTGTTCGAAGGCATGCCATCTCTGCCATTACACAACTTTCTGCAGGAAATTAAAGGATAAGAGAGAAATTAATTGGATCGATGCATTGCTTAAAGCGGCAGCACATTTTGGTGTGTTGTATTTAGCTTTTCTTATGTCCGCCGCTGAATGCGGAAATTACGTTTCTTCGGCTCATTCTGCGCTATTAGAAAAAACTGTGGCAAAAATGCCACTTTCCACTGACAGTCGTCCAATTGACAGAATTTTTCAAACAGATTTGTTCAATCGCATGTTTAAAAAATTCGTCGAATAATATGTAATGGATTATGTTTGCGATTGTATCCAGTCACTTACTTTTTGGGTCTCGTCTATTTATTCCTCGTCTATTTATTATACAATTTAATTCATTTCGATTATGCATTTGACACAATTAACGCACTCATCGCACAATCCAAGAATTATTTTGAATCGCTGCATGTGATTCATTTAATTCCAATTAACAAAATGTCATGCGAAATTCGAATTACGAAAGACCGATATTGAAATCTGATGCGAAAAGCATTCAATTAAATAGTATGCTTTTTGATTTGATTTTTGAAGTGCCCATTTCAATGACTGCTTCCAATCTCTCATTATCGCAATTCTGGCATCTCATTCACAGATTTCACGAAAATTCCATCAGAAAAATTATCGATGGTTTTTGTTCAGTGACCAAGATAACAACCAGAATGAAGTTGACTTGACTGAAGAGCTATGAAAAATCCCGATTATGAAACATCGAAAGGAGCAAAACAATAGCAACGTTCCTCCTTGCAAGCGCATCATATTTGTTAATTACTGGAATTTCAAAGAGCTACTACAACAATGAATAAAACACGCAATAAATCGTCTGCTCGGCGTGGTTTATCTTTTGCTCTGTGAAACTACAGTGTAAATCGTTGTGGATAATTAGCGAGCAGAAAGGTGTACTTGCGCTTCTTTATCATCGTTATGATAATTAACCGACAACATCCTCGTCTCTTAAATAGCGGAGGCAGAAATTTATCTTCGAATTGAAAATGACATAAACATTTGTGGACATTTCCGCGGCTCTCTCTCACACAACTAGAACTCTATTGAACTGAAACCATTCAATGTTCTTTATAAAATATTTAATAAACTTATATTTATTTGTGCCCGCAATTTTATTGAGAAATTCAATTAAAATTTCGATTAAAACTATAGTTGTTTGGTTTTTGATTTCGATTGGCTGAATCTTAGCTCAAATAATGCTTTGTACAGCAGAGTCTTGAATTTGGTCGTAAATAAAATTCATGGACTCAGAAAATTACCAATTAGTTGAAATTAATTTAGATGTCATTGCCAAGCAACCCTCATCGATTCCAGTCTATTTTATTTCAATTACTGTTTTTGCATTGTGGAAATTTGCACTTACTTCAGATGATATTGCACTGTTGATATGGTCTGCATCGTCACGTTGCTGTTGGTGCTGATGATGATTATGATGATGATGATTCGATTGTTTTAGATCAATCTGTTTTAGACTATTGGTAGTTGATGAATTCGATTTGACATAACTACAAATATCGTCGTCGACATTATCGGCCATTACCAGTGTCATGAGTGTGCTTGACTGATTTGGTTGTAGTATTGGTATTGAAACAATAAAAATAATTTACAGGGGAATGTAGTGAAAATAAGTCGAACTGAATCATCGACGAAAGAATGAATTGAATGAGGGTTTCAGCGAAACTATCTAGTGATTCTGACTGAATGCACTTCATACAACTGATGGCCGTTTTTTTTTAATTTTATTACAATAATCAATTTAACTGGTATGCGATTGTGTTGTTCATAATTCACATCGTCGTCCTCCGCGTTTCAATTGAATATAGGTTTATACAAATTCAGGTTTCCGTTATTTGGTCTTCAAAACCTAATAAAACTAATTCAAAGGAATTATTATTAGAATCTAAAAGTAAAAATAGAACTGTAGGATTCATTAGCACCAAATCAAAAAGTAGATGCGAAAATCAAATGACAACAAACAGAACACCAAACCGATAGACGAATGTCTAATCATGCAGCATGCAACGCGCCCATTTTCAATTTGTGTGCAATTGTGCAAATGCAGTTCTGGTTCTATAATTTTACCGCAAATTCAATTAAAAATTATTGTTTCGCAGTGGCAATGCGTGTACAGCAATGACAAAGATTGACAAAATAATCGGTTATGTGTGCGAGCCGATAAACATAACAAACCACACAAATGGACACTGAAGTGACGCAACCCGGCGAATATATATGTTTCGGATAGAATTTGAATTATGAATTGCTACCGGAAATATATGCGCTTTGTCGCCATCCGTAGTTTTGTGTATTCGATTCGTAAACGCACGACTAACTTGGATCGTTGTCAATCAATCGCAATAGCCGAAACAAATATACAGACTATGTTATTTGCTATGTTCATTTCATATTTTCATACATATCGCATGTTATAATTAATATATGTGTTTCATTACAGGACGGAACATACAAAGCTGAATATTGAATATTTGTTTGTATCGTTCAAATCTCGTGCTCACGCTCATGCATTAATTTTTTTTTTTTTTTTTGCATATACAATGAATATTCCCAGATCGAAAATGACTATCAGCCCCATACAAAACCAAAAATTTCCATGCTCATTTCGATATCAAATTATTTCCATTTCAGATTGGATAAATTATAAAAGCAAAATGAACAATGACGATAATAAATTTTGGACAGAGATAAAAGTTTTTATCGGCTGTTTGTAAACAAAAAAGGCAAAAGGTTCGCGCAAGCCAATGCATATTAGCTTTTTACACAACAAATCAGAATGAAATTCAATCACTTAGAATGTCTAAGATTTATTGCAACATTGAAATTTTCGATTTTAAATTGATTTTTGCATCTACTGAATGCTAATCATAAATTGACTGAAGTTTTATTTTGTTTACCAGGAAAAAAAGCAATCTTTTGTATGCTCCCGATGTGTGCCACACATTTACATTTCACTCAAAAAAAAACTACACGAAACAAATTTTTTATTCGCGATATACTTTTTCTTTGGATCGTTTATCAAATGACTAGTTTCGCGTTGCAACTGTTACTTTTTCACCATTCCAACCAGCACCGACTGATTAAATCACTGACAAATTTCAAGATGCCCGATATCAACTCATGATACAGAAGAAATGAATTCATCCGAAAAATAAAACAGCGAGTTCGATATAATATCCAAAAACGAAGAAATAGCACAGAAAATTATAGGATTGGAATTGAGTTATCACAAATAAAATAGAATCAAATTGCAACAGTATCAAGCACACTTTTAAAAGCACACTGATAACGCTATACCACCAGCACCAGCAACTAAATGAAATACATCTCTCCTCTTAATCAAAAACAAAACAACAGTCTCATTTCGTTTTGTAAGAACTAATGAACCAGTTAGAATTGACGATTTGGCTGTACATTGTCGAGCACAACACGAGAAAGAGAATTAGTTTGGGACGGCGCTGGCAAAAGAAAGCTAACAACAAAAGAACACAATCTATTAGGTGCTTGGATATAAAATCCAGTGAATTAGAAACATGGATAAATTGCTAGTGTGTAAATGCCAATGTAGTTGTTTGTCGATGAGATGGGAATAGCTAACAAATATATTCGCCTCAATGTGGGCTTATGTTCAACCATCCATGAAATGGAAAACGGTAATGGTCTGCGTATTTTGTTGTGACATTTATGTGCTACAAACGATTCTGAGATAAAAAAAAAGTATATATCTGCTCACTATGAAGCATTGACAGTTTTAATTTGTGGTCTGGTTTACACGTACGTGCGCCGCCATTACGTATGGTTTCCATCGGATGGGTGTGTTTCGTATTTTTTCGTTTTCAGCGAATTTATTCATTAAATGAAACAATTGTTTTAATTCTACCAATTTCAAAATTGACATAATAAACCTTCTTTGATTTCATGCATTCCGTTCATTGTCATGTCAAACTATAACAGTCTTTTATTTCGAAAAGAAAGTCTATTCATCTCTCTCTGTCATGGTCGCTTGTAATATCATAATGAATTTGTGCTGTTGACGTTGTCACTTGCTTTCATCGCTATTTGTTTTGGTTGAGGCACAATTCATTTTATTCTCTCTCGATTTAAGGGAGTTTTTATCGAAGTGACCTGTAGATTATGACGAATATCATGATGGACGACATCAAGCAAGTGGCAGATGAGGACAACATCACAAAGAGATTGAATAAAGCCTTCGATAGTCGGCTGGATTTTGACCGGGTCAGTTGAATGTTGTGCAATATGATTTTTTAATCCAATTCATGAAAATTATGTTTCACATATTTCAATTCATCAGGACACTTTGGAGGCTCTCACTGATCTATCGACATTTTTCACAGAGAACACACTGCAAACGCGTCGAAATTTGCGGAGCAAAATTGAAAAGCGCAGTTTAACAATCAATGAAAATTTTTTGTTAGCATTCAAAGAGGTCAAAACCACGCTCGATGTAATTTGTGATGATATTGATGGCATGCGAAAAACAGTTAGTACAATGAAGCAGTGTCTGTCGGAAACAGAAACACAAACCCATGAATTAATTCAACAAACGAATGCACTGCAAGAGGAAAGTAAAAAGTTGGAAGTGCGACAAGAAATAACAAGTGCATTTTTAAGCCAGTTCCGATTGAGTGTTGATGAGCATCAACATTTATATGGATCAACGCGCGATGCGCCAATTACAAATAATTTCTTCGAAGTGCTCGAGCGAATTCAGTCAATCCATGCGGAATGCCGAATTTTGCTGCAATCGAATTGCCAAACAGCGGCCTTGGATATAATGGAGGAGATGACATTGCATCAAGAAGCTGGTCTGGAGCGTTTGTATCGATGGACTCAGGCACATTGCCGTAATGTTGATTCGGATATCAGTGGCCTTCTGCAATTAGCCATGAACAAATTACAAGATCGCCCAGTTTTGTTCAAATATGTCATTGATGAATATGCAAATGCACGGCGATCCGTTTTTGTGCGGAATTTCATCGATGCACTCACTATTGGTGGACACAGCGGCAATCCGAAACCAATCGAAATGCATTCACACGATCCAAAAAGGTTTGAACACTTTATTTGAACAATTTCAAAGGATGATTTTTAATTGAGAAGAAATACTTTAGATATATCGGCGATATGTTTGCATGGCTCCACCAATCCATACCGATTGAAAGAGAAAATTTGCTATTGCTGCTCAAGGACTGTGATAAAAATGATTTGAGCGAACAATCACAACAAGCTCTAACCCATATCGCAGACGGAGTCTGTCATGCACTTAAAGTTCGTGTCGAAACCATTCTAAATGGTTGCACCGATGTCATTACACTTTATTCAGTTTCAAATCTGATACGATTTTATCAAAGCATTTTGAAACAGGTGGACAATTTTAGAGAAAATTGTTATTTTATTTGATTGAATACAATTTTTTCTCGTCTTTTAGATCATTAAAGGCGGTGCGCTTGAAGAATGCATAATGAATTTGCAGCTGTTCAGTGAGTCGACATATTTGAAAGCATTGTCGCAGCAAGTGAAAGAGCTCTTGCATGGTCAGCCGGGATCGAATATGGGCTTAGAGCCGCCAAATAATGATTTGATACCATCACATAGCGTCACTTGGCTGCTAAATATTTTGAAAGAGATTCTTTCGGTCGCAAGCATGGTGGAAAGCCGTCAAACCGACATCACTAAGATCGTATCATGTGTAATTGATCCACTTTTACATTCCATTACCGAATCCGCCTCACACTTACCAACTGTCGACATGGCCGTATACATTTTAAATTGTTTATACCAAATGCAAAGTACGCTCGGTATGTTTGAGTACGTAGACAGCCGTATGGAACGGCTGCAAGCGCAATGTGATGCCCAAATTGATACGTTGACATCCGAGCAGGCGTCATCGTTAGTGGCTAACTTGAATTTGGGACCGATTTACACACTTTTACAAAGTTCGTCGAAAGATATCGATCCAAGTCATCTGAAAATGTTCATGGTATGTTGTTTTTGGTGTTGCAAATTCTCTCTCTCCTTCTTTGTAAAAGAGAGAATTTTGAATGACCTTTGTACTCAATGTTAATAAACCCGGCATTTAAATGAATGATAATTTCTTTTAGGTGAAGTTGGACTCATTTTTAGAGATGCCCGATGTCCTCTTGCTGCCACAAGTGAACCTTTTGCAAAGCAGTGTTCATCGATCAACTGTGCAGAAGCGTTCATTCAATGTCATTATCGCCATTTACAAACAAATTTATGGTTAGTTCATTTTCAAATCTCACACCTTCTGTGTCTCTCTTATTTTCGCAATTATTTATATTTATTTTTCTCTCGCAGAACGAGTACATGAGCCGAGCAATAATTTGGAAGCACAGCAAGCGATTTTGAATAAAACACCCGAACAATTAAGCGAATATTTAAGTGCTCAAAAATACATTTAATTTCAATTCACATTTACTAATTGCTTTACTCATTAAGGCTGTTCATAAAACTGTCAATTTGAGCCAAATTATAAAATACTTGTCATTATTTGAAATTAGACAACTGTACGAAGTTGATAAAATGCGGTGTTTGGTATTATTTGTGATTTTCATATTTGTGCTTGAATTATACGAAGCTGCGGAAAGTTCAAAAAGTATAGAAAATGCAGGAAAGGAAGATAATATGATTTACGATTCCAACGAGGGATTCGACGATGATTTGGAATGGTCGGATTTGGATGAAGATGAAGATTTATCTTTCGCAGACCAAACAGATCAACTCCGTCAAATCATACTAAATCCACGAAAAAGACGCCAACGTCGACGATTACATCAAGGTAAAAAATAATGAATTCATACAAAAAAATATCAATGAATTCGGACGTTAATATTTATAACTTATTTTAGCTGCCTTCAGCGAACTGAAAAGTTTGGAGTTCTGTTGGGGCAAACACGATGAATGCGATAGCCTCAAATTCAATGAAACCAAGTTTGGCCTCACCAATTTTGATCAACAAACCGCATGGCATTGCAAATGTGATATGGAATTTTTTGACTGTTTGCATCGTTTGAATTCAACCATTTCCAATCATATTGGTGAACTACATTTCAGCACTTACGAACGGTGCTATCGCATTGATCACGAAATTAAGGAGTGCCTTAAGTATGAAAGTGCCGGTGGATCTAAAAGATGCGTTCAATATGCTGCGTTTGTGAATACACCTGTTTGCAACCAATGGTTTGACCTACCATTCTATTCCAGCGAACCCATGCAAAAACCATTGCTTGTGATAAAAGAGCAATAGAGTTCAAATTGTCCTAATTCAATTTTGACAGCACTTCAGAAAGACAACAGTCCAACAGTTCCTTAAATAAAATAATATTTTTAACGTACAAAAACAGGGTTTACCAATAATTTGTTTTTGAATCTTAAATGAAACACACATTTTGTATGAAAATGCTGTGGATTTTTATTGATATGTAAAGTAGAAGGTCCGCCATTTATGAATGAAAAAAAATATCCTTCAAATGTCCACCACGAGCACGCTTAAAGACATCGATTCTTTCGTTAAAATTTTCAGTCACATTTTGGCATAATTGAGGTTTAATCTCACCAATAACACGTTCGATGTTGGCTTTTAGGGCCTCAATGGTTTGTGGATTGTCCGCATAGACTTGATCCTTCACATAGCCCCACAAGAAATAGTCCAACGGTGTTAAATCACACGATCTAGGGGGCCAATTTACTGCAGAATTACGCGAAATTACTCGATCTGGAAATTTGGTTTGCAATAAAGTCATTGTTTCTCTGGTTGTGTGGCCTGTGGTGCCGCCCTGTTGAAACCACATATCACTCACATCCATATCATCGATTATAGGCCAAAAATAATTCGTCAACATATCCCGATAACGCAATCCGTTGACAGTAACGGCGTTTTCAGCCTCATTTTCGAAAAAATACGGCCCAATCACACCTCCAGACCAAAAGGCACACCAAACAGTAACACGAGCGGAATGTAAAGGCTTCTCAACAACTACCCTTGGATTTTCTGATGCCAAAATGCGACAATTCTGCTTATTTACGTAGCCATTCAAATGAATTTTTCAGAAAAACCAGTACCTTGTTCAGCGATGAAATTAGCGAACTGACGACGAAGAGAATGGTCGGCCGGCTTCAATTCTTGCACCAACTGAACCTTATAAGGCTTTAGAGCCAAATCCTTACGCAAAATTCACCATGTGGTCATTGTGGATAGACCCAAATGTTGAGAACGCCGTGGAATCGACAAATTTGGATCTTCTTCAACACTTGCACTCACCGCCGCGATATTTTCAGGTGAACGACCCAAACGAGTACGTGCTGTTGTTGGCATGTTCTGTACCGAACCAGTAGACTTGAATTTATCCACCAAATTCTTGACAGCGGTTTCAGAAGGCCGATTATGACGACCAAAAATTTCGCGAATTCTACGAAATGTGGTTTTCACACATCGACCATTTTCGTAAAAGGTTTCGATGATTTTAATACGATTTTCTATTGAAATTGAAGACATTTTCACAAATGGCAAGGCTTCTGCTGTACATATGTCAAAAAACTAAATGTCAGAACTGTCAAGATATCCGAATATGTCCCTATTGAAAAACAAACATCTTATTGGTAAACCCTGTATTTCATTTATTTTTATTTTCTTTTGACGTTTTTTGTATATCTCGAATTTTGTACTGTCATTTTAAAACCGTTTTATTTTTACTAAGCAATATTTTGATTCCCACGAATTTGAATTTGTCATTGAAACAATATATTTTTATTGCCATTAAATTGAGGGAATTTGTTCTGTTAGATAGTTTTACAGATGTTTTCACACAAATTTTCACTTGCGTCGCTTCAAAAAAAAAGAAAAAAAAAAACGCAAAGTGAAAATTTAAGTTCAAAACATTGTAAATTCAATTGATGAAATAAAAATTTGACTGTAACGAAGAAAAAGAGTAGAAAAATTGAACAGGAACCGCGCCGGCTGAGAATCGACTACTGGTAAAGTGGCCTAATTTGAACCTAGTCTCTAATTACGATCTAACTGCTAAAATGAGCCTTATTGCACATATAAATAAAGGCTTGGGTCCGAATTTGGTGCATAAAAAGTTGTAGGTCCAAATAAAGCCACTTTACCCTTATAGCTGAAAAAGTTGTAGAAAAAATTCTGTACATCTTCTGAAAGCAAATGATGCAAATTTATGAAAAAACACTTCGATTTTCCACGACTGCATTAAAAACTTCTTTTTTTGTTCTGAAAAGAATGCCATAATAAATGTGAATTTGATTCATTGTTTCCATGTAGCACCGCTAATAATTTGGACCGGATGCTTTGCTATCTGCCTCTTCTATGATATGAAAAAACACTGAGTTTTGAACCTCACGTTAGGCGATGACAGATTTTGGTTACGCAGGTTCACTAGTGTACTAAAATTACAATGACAGCAACAAAAATGATGCTACTGCTGCTTGAAACGAATGACAATCAATACAAATTTAAGCAATTCAAATGATCTTATTTAATTGATTTGGCATTTCACTTGCAAGAATTTCTCTGATTTGGTTTTAAAATTCAATAATATATTATATATCAGCCACTCCTAACTTACCGCTTTTGGTGAAGACACATGAAAAATTGTCAAATTATTTATAATGAAAAATATTTTCATAAAAAGTGTTAAAAAATATTTTCAGGAGAAATTATCATGATTATTTCTTCACAAATGACAATTCTATCTCGAAAATATCCAAAATATGATGAAATGATGACGAAGTCAAACCCATGCGGCCATGAAAGCAAATGAAATAATGGATATGTACAGTGTTTGTAGCAAGAGTGAATTTTATTTTGTTTTTTACAATTTTCTTTTTTGTTATGTTTTTTGTTTTGTTTTTGTTTCTTGTTAAATTGTTAAGCAATTTTCATTCATGACTCATTTTGTACAAAGTCTTGCAATCTCATAGTTATACAATTAGGTTCAATATGCCGAGCTTTCAAATCACTATGATTAAAAAGCTAAGCCAGTCTGTCGAATGTTTTTCATTTCTGTATATTCTTCACAAAAGCGTATCGATTTGTTGAATAATTGAAGTGCACCTCAATTACATTTACCGTCTTCATCATCAATCGGTGGATTACTGTTGATTGAATGTTGACTGCAACGGCTTTGGAAGCTACGTTCGTCTAGATTCCAATGGCCACGTTTTGCGCATGGAACGTGTACTTCGGCGTTGCACATTCGTTGCAAGCAACTCAACATGGCACCATATTGCTTACAAATTCCGCATTGGTGACGAACACTGGTCCAAACGGCCGTTTCCAAGCCCACAACCCGTGTCCCAATAATATGCACACCAGATGCCCAAACAATGCAATCTTCGTGTGCCCACACCTCATACGAACTATCACTGGCCTTTGTCATTCCATAAAATATATCGATGTCTTCGCTTTGTTTGTTATTTTCCATGCTCGTGCATAAATTCGAAGTAGTACCGTTATCTATATGATTGAGTTTTCGCTTTTTCTTTGACGCAACCTGTTGGGAAAAAAATAACATCAAATTAATGCTCCATACATTTTAGAAGAATATGGAGAAAAAATCTTACACTTTCGGATTTTGAAAGAGTTTTTGGTGCGGCTGATATGTTTTGCGGGTATGCCAAATGTAATTTGTTTCCATGACTTTTGAAGATGTCGTTTTTAGGATCGATTTGAGCCAATTGAAAGTCTTCACTCTCTGTAGATAGGATGAATGGGCCGAATAGATCGCCGAGTCCGTATTTGTGCGGTCCGAGCTTGCAAAACACACACATCCAACTCACATCCGCTGTAACCGCATCATATTTGATACTTAACGTACTAACATGCAAACCACGCACTCTATTCCGATCAGCTGGTCGTTGGCTGATGTAAATCTTTTTGAATTTACTTTGTTTTTCGGCGATCTCTTCATTTAGTGGAGCATTGACTACATCCAGCGTTCCATCTCTACCCACATGCACGTACGGACCTCGAAATTTATTCAGCGCCTCGCTAGACGATTCATCTTTTGATTTCGTTTTCATTACTCTGTTATCACTTTTCTTGTCAGACTTTTCATTCGTTTTTGCATTCTTTTGATTACTCTTGCCACCATTTTGTTTAGCCATTTTGCCATTGAATCGAGAATTGTTGGTTTTCTTTCTGTTAATTACTTTTTTCTTTTGCGTTGGCGATTGATTTGATGGTGATTCGTTGGATGATTGTGACGAAGACATCGTTCCTTTAGGTGCCTCATTTGAATTATTATACTGAGATTGGTTTTTGTTTAGAGTATTGGCGGTATCGTTCTCTTGCGTGCTTGCTAAAGTGTTTGCATCATAATTTGACTGATTGTTTATTTCATTGGAACTTTTTTCATAAATCATTTCCGTTGAACTGATGCCAGCAAATGAACTGGTGGCTGATTTTTGTGTTTCATTGTGGCAACTTAATATTTGATTTGGACTGATTTCGATGTTGGCCGGTTTATTTTCACCGTTTTGATTGGGCTTTGAAAGTGACAAAAGCAATGCATCTGGTTCATCAATCGACATTTCTTGACCATTTCCATGCGTTTTAATTTCAGCCTGATGGAGATTAGACATCATGCCAGATATAATGCCATTTCCATTTTCATTTCCATTTCCATTGCATTTCGCAGGATTCGAATGGATGTCAATATGGTCAATATTATTCGAAGTCTTCATCGGCTCCGGTATTCCATTGGCTATCCGATTATTTTCATATGTATCCATTTTGGATGCATGCGATTTGGTCAATTCGACTGGCCCAAAATCACTATTTTCGAAACCATTTTGCTCATTGCATTTCACGAGCTCTTCCACTTTCTTAACTAAATCGTCGGTATTTGGAAATGTCGCAATATCATTGGTGAGATTAGTACCTCTTAAATGGCCAAAGCTTACGCCCCCAAATAAATTCAATGTATTCATTTCATCCGTGTGCATTCGATTTGTATCTTTGTCACCTCGATCGACAGATGCGCTCGTGCTCGCCCGTTCCAAATCATTCGTTTTATTGTAATTTACTAAGCCATTTTCGAACATTTCTTGGCCCGTACAATGGTGACTTAAATCAATCGATTCGGTTTGAGGAGGCTGTACCGCCGCATTTGATTGTGACAAAATACTGTTTGCATCGGAATGAAATGATGGAAAATTGATTCCATTTGAATCATTTGCATCAGCTTTGTGTTCATTCTTTGCCGCCATCGCGTTTGTGGCCGCATCTTTGTTATCATCTAATTGGGCAGGTATCGAATCACCAGTACCGATTTCATTTGACATACGTATGGTTTTTTGAGGTTTCCGCCGTCTATATCGTGTATTTTGCTGCTTTCCATCGTCACCGTTGCATGCGCCCGATTGCGAATCCATACTATTATCGTTTGATGTATTCAAGCAATTTTTCGATGCATCATTTTGACGCGGAAGAAAAGTGGATGCGGTCTTGGGCGATGCTAGCGGAGCGGTGGGCGAGGCATTATTGAATAGTGATAAAAGAGATTTCGATAGACCATTTAAATTTGGCGTAATACTGGAAGTGACTGGTGGGGTCAGCCCCAACAATTGCTGCAGATGGACAGATTGGCTCAGACTTTCATTCTCGAAGAGGTTCGACGGTACATTTGGCTCTCGTGCGAGTTCCATCGGTTCATTTCGTTGCTTTGACTGTAAGAACAGAACAAACCAACATTGAAATGATTGTGCTCTGAAAATGTGATGGTTATGCTTACCTTATCATTACCACCGTTAATTCTAAATCTGGACAGATCACTGTTTTGTAAATTGTTTGATTCACGTGCAAGTGTGGTTGGTGCAGCCAGGTTGCGATTGGATCTCATCGAAGCAAGCTGCTCGGACATTTCATTGAAAAATGCAATGTGATCTGTATTTAATTTCATGCTATCGATTTTGTTGGCACCATTGTTTGTGCTGTCCTCTCCGTCGGATGTGTGCTTTGCCGGAAAGCGATTACTGGACGAGCTCGAGCCGGGCGAATGCTGATTCCTTGGTGATGGCGTCAGACTGTTCCGATTTGCTCCTACCATCGACGATGATAGACTCAAGTCGACCGAATTGTACGGCATAGCATTGGCCGGCGTTCGGACAAATGGCAACAGTGGATTTATATCTAAAGCAGTCTGAAAATGCAAAGACACACAAACCAAAAAAATGCAATCATTAGTTTTGTGTTTCGTCAACAAACAATCGTCATTCGAACAGCAATATTCAAGAAGAAAAACACAAATCAAATATACAATGAAAATAAATAAAAAATAAAATAATAAATACATTTTTCGGATTAGAATTAGCTACAGCAGCCGCTGCTGTTAATGCCATATAATTGTAAAATGCATCAGCTGGATTGGTGTTTGGCCATATCAATGGTGATGATCGAAGTGTTCGTTCGCTTGACATGTGGGCCAATTGCGGTTGACGCGGCATATATGACGGCACTTGTAAGTGATTCCATGAAGACGAATTAACAGGTTGACTCACTCTACTGTGTGGATTGTGACCAGACATCTTGTATAATTTCGATTGAATGGCATCCAATGCAATGGTCTAGCTAAATCCACGCAAATCCTCATTCATAGATTACACACTGGATACAGCCAGCACGCACACTACCCTCCTTATCGGTTCTGGTCTTTTCTTTCTCGATCTATCTCTGTCTTTTCTCTCGTTTGGTATATATGTATGTTTGTTTGTTTGTTTGTTTGTAGTCACTCGTAATTAATTAATGGTCAGCGACTTGGATATTCTGACCGTCGTCAGTGAGTCGTCGTGTCTCTTCTCTTCTCTCCTCAAGCTATTCGAAAAATAGAAATGTACACCTAATAAAATTGAAGCGAATCGCAAAAATCGGTCATTTGCTCAATGCACTCATATCACACAGCGATGAATAAATGATTATTAGCTCGCTGGGCGATTTGCGCGACGCGGTATTCCACCAATTTATTTTATATTAGATGTTTATGTGTTCGTTCATTGATGAACGTTCTCTCGCTAGGCCAAAACACTTTTCACATTTTCATTTTGATGTTTAAAGAGTGTACACGCACTAACACACACACTCACACACAAACATAGAGAGAGAGAAATAGAACAACACTTACTAGTTTATGCATCACATTAAAAACATCGCCCCTAATAAGCTAAAATTTCAAAGTGCATGCATTGAATATATTCAGCGAGAGAGAAAATGCTCAATCCTATCATAATTTAGCCATAATTTCTGCATGTGGAATATCAATAAATGCTCCTTTCCATTTTTCGGTTTTATTATCATCCTGTTTATGAATTTGTGACCATCGTTCACGGTTTATTATGTGTCTTCTTTAGGTTTGTTGTTTATGAATGAAAATCTTGAAAAGAAATCAAAATCAAGCAAACTACACGTATATCACAATTGGATTTGTTGAAAATGAAATGCCCATGAAAAGCGATTTACTTTCGAATAATGGTATTTTTTTTTTGGAGTATTTCGATGAATGTTTATTTAATTTGCGTTTTCTTTTGATGTACAAACGGTTTGAGCTGTGTGGTTCCTTGCTAGAGTTTATTTGTTGTTGTTTTCAGTGTGTTTTTTCATATTTCTTTGTACATTTCTTTTTTAACCACTCTTTTCGCGGCTGGTTCTTGTTTATTTGAAAGTGAGGCGTTTAAGATGTGCGTGTATTTGTGTATTGTTGTGATTGTATGCGAACTAATTGTATTTTCTCAACTATATGTCTCTCCGTTTGTTGTATCGTTACTCAACAATAAATCTCTGACACATACAGAAAAGTTCATTGCAACTCTTCGTACGATAGAGGAAAAAATTTCAATTCTTCACACTGTACACACAATTTATTGTGCTAGTTTTTATAAAATTCATTTAATGTTTTTTCGTTTCCACAGCAAAAATGCCACCAAAAAAATTCAATCAGTGTACCCAAAACACTGTGCTCAATTTATACACACATGGATTGAATTTGTTGGATTTACAAAGCTTGCACCCCAAACGAATATCGTAAACTTATGCTCTGCCTCCAGCAAATTTACACTCACTTCAGCAAACATGTTCATAATCTCATAAAAAACCTTCTCTCACTTTTGGCTTTTTCTCTTTTCGCCTTTCTCTTTCTCTCTTTTTGTCCCTCTTTTGTATGAGTACAACTGTGTGCGTGTGTATGTCTGCTGTTTGATCTCCGGTCTCTACACAAGTCTTTTTGGATACTATGCGTGAATACTTGTCACTGAATTTACTAATAAACCATCTGCAGTTACTCAGCATAATGCATACTGTCACTTTAAGGCACCTTTTCTTTTGAATGCTTCGAATTCGGTACAATCGGCAATTCGACGAAATCTTGCTATTTCTCGACCAGTCAATATTCTCAATTTGAATCCCAATCCATGGTATAAAATCGAAAACGATATGATAAAACCATTGTCATTGTGTACTAAACGAAGGTAAAATCAACGTCCTTATTTTCGAAGTCGGAATGCAACATATTCCTCCGCATATTGTCCAAAAAATTTAGTACACAATGACAGATGAACAATGTTATTTTTCCAAATATGTCCGATCACCTCAAACCGCTGAATAATAAGCCTCATATTAGTATTAACACACATCTTTCAATCATCTAGTACCACACAATATTTAACATTCAATCCGAAAAAATTGATTGTGGCTGACTTTCAACAAACTTGATTTCGACTTGTTTTCAAATGTGTTACCAGACTGACAACTTGAAAGCGCTGAATCTACCGTTCAAAAATATCTGATTAATTTTGGCGGAAAATGGAGCATATGGCTCTTGTTTTTTTCATCATTTCATCAATTGCAACTACAGCCATGTGTAAAAAGGTACCATTGCGAGGAGCCCTTATTGTTCTAGAAGGCTGTGATCGATCCGGAAAAACCACTCAATCCAAACAATTAGGTAAAGTACATTAAATTTTGTTGATGCATAATTTTTTTAACATATTATTTGTTCCAATTGTTTTCTGAATGAACGTCATAACACAATTTTGAGTGATTGTCTTTAATCCAATTAAATGCCCTGATATAATAAATTATTCTTTTCCTCTAGTGGAATCTCTAGTTGCAAATGGTCGAAAAGCAAAATACATCAATTTTCCAGATCGCAGCACAGAATGTGGCGGTCTCATCAATTCATATTTGAAAAATAAAACGGAATTCAATGACGAAACCATTCATTTGCTATTCTCACTTAATCGTTGGGAGGCAAAAATAAACATGGAAAAAATGTTGCACGATGGCATTACCCTGATTGTTGATCGATATTCATTTTCTGGTGTGGCATTCAGTACGGCCAAAGGTTTAGATTTTGATTGGTGCAAAGGCCCAGAAGCCGGCCTCCCTAAGCCGGATCTTGTATTACTGCTGACAATGACCGCATCGGCAATATCAAAGCGTGGTGGATTTGGTGACGAAAGGTTCGTATCACTTGTCCAGTCCAAGTCAACTTTAAACATACGAAAGTGACGCTGATAGAAAAATCAACATTAATATTGGCGGCCTGCCATTGAAATTGTCAAAGTTAAATTTCCCAAAAATATAAGAGCATCAACTCAGCGTCGTGCTATTTCAAACTCAAACCATGTTTTATATCACTTCTACGTGGCGCGCTGTTAATAATTCAGCATGATTTGAAGTAAAAGAGTTCTCTTATTTTTGTATGAAATTCAACTCCGTTGGCGTAGAATCAGCAGGAAGTAACTTCAATGCTGTATACAAGATGTCGATTTTCAAATGTGACGATGTAGTTTCCTCTGGTAAAGATGTAATCATTTGTGTCATTCATCTGTTTCTAGGTATGAAGTGCCGGAATTGCAGCAACGCGTTATGAAAGTCTTCAATCAGCTCAAGGATGACAGTTATTGGAAAGAAATCAATGCTGACAAATCATTCAAAGACTTACATGAAGAATTACTGACCCACTGCAATCAAGCGATTGACAATATTACGACAGAAAAAGTGCAAAGATTATGGTGATCACTGCGATGTGCACCAAATAATTGGGACCCATCGTATTAATTTAACATGAACGTCTTTATTTTCTATACTTTTCGAGACGAATGAAACTCACGATAAAATGGAACTTAAATATGAAAATAATGATTAATATTAAGTTATGAATTATTAAGTGCGAAGTATAAATCATCAACAGTTGCGTTCAAAATGATCTTTTGGAAGAGACCCTTTGAGCTGTCCTCAGCAATAAGTAAACGGCTACCGGAGAGTGTCATGCAGATTTGCATTGCTTGATCTAGATGAGAATGAACACAATTAACGCACATTAGGAATAAGATAAGGTTGCACAAATGTTTGGAAATTGAATAAATATATGTTCGGAATATACCTTCAGTTGGTGGACTTTTGATTCCAAGTATTGGGGCCAATGTGCCGATTTGCCAGTACACTCGCTGAAATTCGACTTCTTCGATGCCGGTTCGGGTTATTTCTGAGGCGACTGCTTGCAGGAACAATTTCTCAAATGTTGTACAGTTTTTGATGGCACGCACCTTTGGACTGGCAAACATTTCGCTCAGCGCTTGGTTGATGTGAGCAAAGTTTACCTCGACCCGACCAGCATCAATACATTTCTCTTCAGCAATTTCAGTGGCACGACGGCAAATGTCGAGTGCACGCCGACAGTCACCAGATACTGATGCGACTTTTCTGTTTCGATGGAAATAAAGAATTTTTCAAAGAATTAATTCACCTCGAAAGTTTCGAATTGAAACAAATCAAATATATAACGTGAGTGAGGTGATCCCTACCTCGCCACTAGCTGAACAGCATCGGCCAGAAAACACTTTGAACCAGCAAGCCGCGTCATAACTACTTCTTGCAGCTGCTTAAAGGTGTACGGTTGAAATGTAATACGCGTCAAACCTAATCGTGAGGCAACTTTTAGTTTCAGCACACGCTCTGGAAGATCCATGGTATTTGCAATTGTGATGGCAACCAAACGGGAACTTTTACGAGCTGTCCAATCGAATAAATTGTAAACAACGTCTTGTTTACGATTGCAAATGATATCAAGCTCATCAATAAGCAGAATTGTTGGTCGAATGACTTTCTTTGAACCAGCTGTGAATCGATCTTCGAGCAAATCACGTGCTTGAGCCCAGGCCATTGTTTTTCCAGTCAATTGACGATAAATTTGCACATATGCTTGTCGTGGTTCCGTTAAACGCATTCCATTTATATCAACATAATCAAACGCTTGTAATTTACGTGATTCGGACTGAATTTTTTGGATAACTTGCGTGACTGTGGCTGTTTTACCTGTTCGAAATAATGGCAGAAATTGTTGTGGTTACAAATAGATTTCAATTTTAGAATTTGTTGAATGGACTTACCGGTGCCGGGAACACCAGATATGTAGATACATCCGCCAGTTCCATCGCATAATTTGCCCTTGATGAATTCATAAATGCTTGCAAACTCTTTTTCACGGCATGGCAAACTTTTTGGCACGGCTGACACTTGCAGACGATCACGAATTTGTTCCAATTCAGTCTGTTGACCGCCAATAGACTCTTTACGGCTCTGGATCGAAGGAGTCAAACCACCGGAACGATACAAACTTCGCGAATGTTGCGGTGTCCTAAAAATTGGAAAACATTTTATTGAAATGTTACTACAAAGTTAGAAATAAAACTTACATCACACTTTTTGGTGTTTTCGGTGTTTTCGGCGTCTTGGGAGTTTTAGGTGTTTTGGCGACTGCAGCTCGTTTTGAGACCGATTTCGGTGTCGATGGTGGACTGTAAACAATTGAAATGTCATAAGATCTCTCAATCCAAATTAGTCAAAATCGTTTCAAAGCCTCACTCACCTATAAGAACTTGATATACTTTTTCTAGATGATTTTCTCGGTGTTTTTTCAACTTCTGGCGATGATACTTCTAGAGCACTGAATGTTGCAATTCTATGTGCAGCATGACATGCAGAGAGGCGCGTTGAACGTCTTGTCGGTGTTGACTCGTTGTTAGATTTGTTGCTTTGTTCTGGTACATTGTGAAATCCAACATTTCGTTTGGGTGTGGAATCTTTTACAATGATAATATTTGAATTATTCATCGGCCAACAAAATGTGGAAACAATTTCGTATAAAATCTACTTACTTAAAGGAGCACGATCAGTTTTCAAAATGCTGCGTCGTGTGTGTGGTGTACGTAAAATCGATTCTTTAAGTTTTTCCCCAAACGATTCGACATTATCTTGAGTTCGTTCATGCAGAACTTTCTTGGAAAGTGTTATTTTGAGCGGATTGGACCCTTTCATCTTGGCTGTGTATGGTGATGATGGAGACTCACACGATGCTTTCATAAAGCTTAAATTCAAGTCTTTTTTAATAGTTTCCATTCTCGTTTGTTTGTATACTTGCGATGAATATTCATCTTCGCAGTCAATTGCAGATTCGGTTCGATAATGTGATTCGTGTGATTTTTTGTTTCGTTTGTTCGGTGAAACATCATTGATATTCTTCATCGCATCTGGCGATGATCGCTTCTTAATTGAACTGCTTTTGCTCCGGCTTCGTGTAACCTTCTGCACTTGATTATTCGAAATTTTGATGGGTGATACCAACTTTTCCGCTGATTCGGTCACATCCAAATGAATTTGATTGATTTTGGCACTCAAATTAAATAAAGTTTCACATTCAGTTTCTGTATCGGTGCACAACATTTCGTCATCAATGAATTCACCCGGTTGGCTGTACATTTCATCTTCACCTTTCTCCCAGCTCAATGGCACCAGCTCATACGTTATTTTCTTCACCAATTTATATCGACAAATATACGCCATTGAATGCTTTTTCTTTGATAGCAAAATGTCACTTATCGAATCATTTTCTTCCACTTTATATATCATGCATTTGCCGCAAATTTGGCCCAATTTAATACTTTCAGTCTTATAAGTGTCCGCTATGAGTTCGTGGTTATGAAATTGGATCTTTCGACCATCAGACACTAATTTCGTCCCATCCGGCAATTCATTTGGTCTGAAAATGTACACATAGAATAAATTTGTTGGCACACCAATAGATTTAATCAAAGGCACTCACCTGATAAACCAAACGACATGAGCATTATCATCATAAATGTTTTCGATTCGGGCTACTTTGCAGCTATTGTTTTCATCCCTAACGAACACAAAATCTCCAATACTCCCGTCAACCTTCGACAAAATCACTTTGCACTCTTTTGAGCTAGACCACAAAAACAGTCAAACAATTTGTACGGAATGTCTTAAGCTGTCAATGTGTTCAAATTGAATTCACTTACCAAGTATTTGCCATGAGTTGATTACCCACAGTTTGTTCCATTTCAATTGTTTTTTTTCTTTCGCTATGCATTTTTTATTAAGAAAAAAATATATATTGCTAACTCTGCGAAATAGGTGGGAAAACAAAAAAGAGAATGAATCAAGTACCTGTGACACAACAAGCTGTGTGAAACACAATTCATTGATTTTTAAAAAACACTTTTTAAGGATGCTGCTCAGAATATTTCTTGTTAAAATAAAAAAATAAAATAAAATAGAAAGCAAACATTGGCTACACGATTGTAGTGACACTTGCTGACAAAAGACTTCGCGCCAAATATTGGAATGTACAGGATGCAGGGTTGGACTGAATCGCATTTTGTATACAGCGACACCAGTGCATATTTTGACATGATCCGTATCCAACGACAAATGAAATTGAATTGAAAATCACAATTTGCCATGGAAAAAAGGCATTCCAGCAAGATTGTTTTAGGTTCCGAGTCAGAGACAGAATGAAATTCAAATGCAATGAAAACACAAAACAAAAAATTAGATTTTGCCATTTTTAGCTATTATCATTAAAAATAATAATCTCAATTTAAACAGCATTGTTCACACAAACACAGAAATAATAATGATTTAAAGAACTAGTTACTTATATTGTTGAATCTATCCACTGAGTTCTGCTCACCATTACAAATATTTGTTTTTGTTTCACCAAAAAAAGTCCAGCCAGCAGAAAGAGGAAGGTATCATCATCATCATCAACTTCAATGATGATAACGGAGATCACTGCATCCTTTGCAAATCAAAAATGCCACTTTCACTAACCAGCAATGATTTCATAAATTACCTTTAATTATTTGTTCGCAAAATAGCTGTTCACGCCAACTGTGTCACAATGTGATACACTTGTCGAAGTTGTGATTCCGATAACGATATGGAATAATATGATTCTGTTCAATCTTTATTAATTTTTATTCTCAAAGCTTCGGTTACAAATTGAAATATAATGAAAGTTCATAATTTTGTGAACCAGATTTTTCAAATTGGGTTTCTTCCACATATTAAGCAAAAAATTTCGGAGGACACATCGAAAAGAAAAATTGGGGTCGTTTTTGGACATATTTGAAAATTGGCTATACAATTTACATTTTGAACGAAATCCCATGATCCTTTTGGGCAGGGCTTTGGTTTTTCAGGTCACTTTCCCATTGAAAAATATAAATCAGAAATATGTGATATATGTTCAATAAATGACGAGTTAGGAGGAAAAAAGGTTTGACATGTGGCCAACCTGCAAAGAACTCCCCTGCCTTTATAAAATAATTGATTCAAAATTCAGCTTGTCGCTGTCACAGGAATAATGAAGGATTTTTAAAAAAATTAAAAAAACTATTTCGACTACTGCAATTGTGATCTTACTTTCGTCAGAATATTTTTTTGTTCTGAAAAAATTTCAAAACTTATATCCAACTCAATTCGATCATAAAATTGTAATACTATTGTAGTAGTCAATTCGCGATTCAAAATATCGCAGTTCATTAAATGACGAAGTGTTAATAGATTGATAAATAAACATTACAAAACCTTCTTATGGTAATATTTTTATTATTCATCGCTAGAACAAACAGTCATGTTGTTACTCGAGGAAGGCACTTACAATAAATTGTTTTATGACTAATTTACAAAGTTCGTCGATATTACAATGGAATATTGAGAATCACATGCCAACATCGCTTTGGAATATCTCGTGATCGATACGAATCTTTATTTCGTGAGAATTGTTATTGACATTATGTGGAAACGAAACTAAGTTTGAATCAAGTTTTATTATTAGCAAATGAAACTATTTTGTAAGTTCGGTTGGGTTCCACCAATTTTAAAGCTAACGGTTAAATTTTATTTACAACAAAAAATCTTTTTCGACCCAAACTTTGAACTATAATGTACAAAATCTGCAATAACCGTAATCAGTTGAGAATTGCTTTCAAAAATAACAACATACAGAGCCAAAATGAGCTGGTCGTTAAGAGAGGATTGCAAATGTCTTTTAGTCGTAAGGTCAGCATTTCTCAATTTGTTGACCACTATTTCTATTTGCCTCGATTTTGATTTATCCATACAAGTACATCATACCCGGAATTTATGTAGAAGACAACTAATCACTTGCTTAGTGGCTGTAACTAAACCATTCAAATTGCATGCCGAAGTTTGAAAATTGAAAAACATCAAGTTCGGGCAACATCATAAAACATGCATTTTATTGCCATTAACAAGGATTTAAAAATTGAATAAAACAAATCTACAATATAGTTTACACAATTGAATGTGTTTGGCAATAAAATGTCGAATAAATAAACAACAAACAAACTCATGTCCTCAAGAAGTGTACGAGACAATGTTATTTGTTTATGTCAGCAAAAATGCTCGGTCATTTCAGAGACGACAGGATCATGTATTCAAATTCACTTTTAGCCGATTACTCGGAATAATTTTGCTCTTAAGTTTTGACGAAGAATGTTGATGACACACACGACATTAGTTATTTAATTCGATTAAATTGGCTGCAGAAAAAAGTACTTAATTTATTACATCCACAAATGCAAGCCGTTAAACGGTCGAGCAAAGGGAAAAGTGAAGCCGTTATAACGACTAATTTAAGTGATATTTAGTTGTCAGTGTTGGTCGATTCGGTAGAGAGTGAACGTTTGATGTTGTGACGCCCAGTGTATGTATTCTTTTCGGTCACGATTATGCCAAATGAAATAAAACCATTCGAATACATCAATGAACAAGTGGGAAAACAAACGAATAAACAGATCGTCGGGGCAAGCACAAACAGGCGTACAGGCCCAACTGATTCGATTGAATTGAATAAAAAAGCTTCGCTCCAATACATATCACAATCTCTGACCAACAACAGAAGATTGTGCGCGTACCACTCAAAGTAGCTCGTAGGAGCATCGTTTAAAGCGCAAGGCTCTGTCGTAAAGATCAGTTCATTCTTTTCGTATTTCCACTTGAATTTTATTCAGGCGCGCCATAGTCAAAGATACTAAATTCGAATTTTCCTGTTTAAAATATGGAACGAAGAAAATTACTTTTTTAGTGCTATAATTTTGATTAACAAGACAACTTGAAGCTTCTCACTACACAAAATTGTAATGAAAACGGTGCCGTATTAGAACTCAATTAATATGACCGATTTACTCTTGATGTGACAATTTTGGTTTTGATTAGATGTGTGTTTCTATGCAGTGAAAATGTTCCAAATTGAACACAAATTGAGCAATAAGTGTCATTCACAGTGATTGAATACAATTTGAACAAAAATTACAGTGAAAAGAAAGGGAAGAAACATAGAAAAATTTCAAAAACAGTCTTTTTGTGAGTCAAATGGCAAAAGCTATCTCAGTTCTTCGATTCATTAAGCCGGCGATAATACATGGTTGACAATCAATCCAATTTTGTTCATACTTTGTGAAAGTGCTTTCGAATTCATTTGATTATCTCGAAAACTGACATTTATTGAAGGATATTACATATTGCATCAGGTATAAGGATACACAGCACAATGATTTTTCTCGTAATGATTAATTAGTTTGTTCCTATTTGGTTCCAAAAATTACAACTTTATTCGGAAAACAAGGTGAAATCGGCATAAAGTGACAAGCAAATCTGAGCGAACAAATATAAAACATAAAAATTAATTGTTTTATCAAAACAAAAATACAAAATTAAATCAATTGAAAGAGTGAACGTTTTTTTATTGGATATTGAGCCTTTTCGATTCTGAACATTTTAAAAACTGACTTTTACTGCGTTATTTGCATTCTCTGCCATATTCTGGATAAATGCAATTGATTAACAGTAGACTGCAAAACATTAACTTATTTTCTATCTACTACTCATTTTAGTGACACGCATTAATTGAACGAATTGATGTGAACCATATTATCTTATCACCAAGAACCCTATTGAGATAATGCAGTTGCTGCTCGATATAATTATTTATTAGGTGTCAGCCCAAAGTCTTATCGCAACGAAATTTCTATGTTTGTACACACGAAGAGTACCTTAAATAAATTCAAACAGAGAGAGGAAGAAAAAAATCATGCCGAGCTTAAAACATTCGGCCATGTACGAAATAGACATTTTTGTTCGAATGAATGGAACGCAGTTGTTTCAATGTGCATCCACTGATTAGTGCTAACGAAAAATATGTCTTCGTTACATTAAGAGATAATAAACTCATAATGGTTTCAAAACATGCCTTCCGAAATGGTTGGGGTATATTTCGTCAATTGGAAATGATAAAAATAACGTTCCAAATGTTTTCAACGTAAATTCAGTGTCCTCTGAATACTACAAGAGAAACGTGTACCTTTGAATGTACTTTCCTGTGATTTTTGTTGAATCTCCGTGCTTGTGATCATTTTTCCAACTTTCTATTTGAAAAATCTCAACATTTCGCTTCATTTTCAAATATACAAAAGACCATCCATTCGTTTTCAATAGCGTTTCAGTATGTTGATAGACTCATGTTTTACATCTTTATTCCATAATATGTGCTTCCTTATCGAATTTGTTGAAAGTATTTAGCCGTTTTCCGGTAATCCAGTTCAGTGCACAAATGTTAATAGACACAATTGATATTTGATGTGCTAAATTGGTTGGGAGAGTAGATTCAATAAAAAAAATTTGCATATTTAATGAGATTGATCAAATTGAACAATCAATTAGATCATCGGATGAACGAGCAAATCGTTTACGGTTCCGTAACATCGATGTTCAATTCTATTCAGACGTTGAATTTATTTTTGCGCTATTGACAATATTTTATGGGCAGCTCTTTTTTCCACTGATTTTCGATTGAGAATCGAATAACACCATTTTCAAATCAAAGAAACAATCAAACAAATATAGCTGTGGCTCCAAGTTTTTTTTAGCTATCGATCGATTTGAAAATCGATCGCATTGAGAGAGAATCTGTATATTATGACGTTGACCGGAACAATGCAATCAATGCATTTGGCCGAACTGTACCCAACCCAACCTTCGGCCAGAAAAATACACATAGTTTTCCGATTAAGTGCAATCACAAAAACACCTACCTCATGGTGAATATTGCTTTCATTCAGACAAGACGACATTCGCATTCCGCACAACAGATGAATGATTGAAATGTGCATTCTATTCGACTAATATGGATATTATTGTTATGTGTTGCACTGTGCATTCATATTTTGCTACCGAAATTTTTGAAACATGCATTGATCATGTTGTGCACATGAGACGCTACCTTTATCTGTAATTACAGTCCATTTGCAAAGTTCACATGTCATTGCGTGCATTAAATAAAATGAATATGAATAAATGTTATATAAATATGTATATTTTCATGTAGACGAACAAATATCAATATCGCATGATTACGATGAAAGGCCTTTACTGAAGACACATGAGAACATTTTTTTGACGCATCCCAATTATTTATATTTTGTCAATTGAAAATCAATTGAAAAAATGATTTTCCAGTTTTCATATAGCGTAAGGAGTTTCATTGAAGATATCTTCAAACATTCATGTGAAACATTGAAATGAGTTTAATTTCCATAATAAAGAAAGGGTGGCCAAACTTGAATAATCAATTCATGGGTCTAATCTAAACAGACTTTATATGAATGGCTGAAAAATTGAGCCGACGAGCAATCTCAATTTGTTGGAATGAATGTTTACTCATTCAATAGAATAATAAACATTCAATGTGGTGTTTGTGCCGAAAAATGTGAATGAAAATTGATCCCAATCCATCAAGGTTCTACTAGAAATGGCCATTCAACAAATATTCGGGATGAAAATGACCCATCTGACTTGGTCACAATGTCATTGAACACGCCAATTGAAAAAAATCATTTCACTTGATTTCAATTCCGTTGCATATTCGTTTTCGTCTAGCGTATAGAGAGTAGTCAATGTTCATTTATTTCGATTCATTTTTTTTCAGTCATTTTCTTGTATTTTCAGGATGAATATCATTGTGATGGGACTGGTTTTGTTAATTTACGCGCCGAGCCGCAGCGAAGCGTTCTTGAATGTGCCAGCTGCTGAGGAAACGGTTGTGATAAAAACAAAGTGTGTTATGACACGCATATATGGAATTCTCGCTTATGATTGTTCAAACATGAACGCGAATGAAGTGCCACAAAATATACTGACCAGCCCAGAAGTAAATAATATATTGCTCTGAGTCGAATAATATACAATTTTTCGTTTCAAGTCTACAATATTTTCCTTAGTAATTGTTAAATTAAAAATATTTTTTTGAGAGCATAATATCTAGATAAAAACCTAAATTAGTAAAATCATAGCTTTACAGAAAAGAACGTTTCGAATAGTTTTCGCTTTGAAATCGGTCTTAATTGAAAGGTCAATTAAAAATGGTTTTCGGTATTTTGTACGACTCATCACAAATGAAACTTACAACTACGCTATTCGTTGTCAACATGTCCAACAACGACATACACATATGCACAAGTCAACCAAACAATTTAAATTAATTTAGCGTTCGTTTAAGGAAAGTAGCACTCTGATATTAGTTATTTGCTCTTAATGCATTCAATAGTGCTTCATATTGACAAAAATGTGACACACACACACACAAACGAGTGCTTCGACATAGTTGATGAGGAAAACAAACTTTTGACTTGGATATTATGCTATTTTCTTGTGGATACATTGGGACAGTAACATTTTCTGTGTGCATGAAGAGTCGAAAAATTAAATTTTTTTTATGGTCTGCCAACATTTTGAGAATAATCAATATGGAACTAACTCATTTCGGACTCAGTAAACTTGATAATATCAAGGCAAATGGCAGGGCAATATATTTCTTAATAAATTCAGAACATGGACATGTGTTTATTTTTGTAATCGACAGTTGCATATAGCTTTGATCAGAAGATGTGAGTTTGTTAATTAAAGGAAAGTTCTATTAATATTTTGACAAAGATTCATGAATTTTCGGCAACTCCTACATTTTTAATTATTTGAACAAATGATTGTAAAATACATGTTCTAACAACTAACGCACTTAGGCAATTGTTCGATGTTCCGAACAGAGCTAGTTACTTCATAAAGTATTGTTTTAAATCTTCTCTTCTTTTACCTACACAAGTTTTGAATCCCCAAATCATCATTTCTTTTTCCATTGCAGATGTTGGATTTATCATTTAATCGGATCCGGAGAATTTCGAATAATTCATTTGCCCGATATTCAGACCTTAAATTTTTATATTTGTATGATAATAGAATTCAGACGATTGAAACTGGATCTTTTCTACACTTAACCAAACTTGAGGTAATTTAATTTCTAGAAAAAACTCAACAAATTGCATTTATGGTCTCTTGATTCAATTGTACTTCTCAATAATGCAAACAATTTTTCGATCAGGCTATTGACCTTTCGATTAACTCTTTATCCACCATCCCGCTGGAACTATTCAGTTTGCCGCTGCTAAGAAATTTGTACTTTAATGAAAACGAATTAACGAAACTCCAAGAAGATTTAAAAGTATGAAATCTTATTATTTCTATTCAATACTTTGTTTTTTTTTATTTTTCTAATTAAATGAGTAACCTTGATGATCCACAATTAACGTTTTTATTTCGGCCCCGTGAAAAAAGTTAAAATAAAAATGCATTTTCTGGCAAAATGGTCAGAGACAGAAACAGCTACGGCAAAATTATTTAGCATAAGATGGGTTACAACTTTGTAGAACATTCTGAAACTTAATCTCCTACAATGTTCCCAGAAAATTTATATTCCTTCATGTGGCTTTTTTATTCTAAATTTTTTCACGAGGCATTCAAAAAAAACTTTTTTTGGGGGTCATGAATATTCCTACCAATTTATTTGAAAAGAAATAATTTTTGGATGATTTTGAATTTAAGGATTTGGAGAAGCCAGTGATTGCACCACTGCAGAAAATACATATCGCAAATTGCGGGCTATCGTCGATACCTGATTTCGGTATTTTGCCGGGGCTTGTGGATTTGAATGTGTCGTTGAATCAATTCGATCAAATTGCGCCACAACAATTTTCGCCTTATTGCAGCCTAGTAAGCGTGTCAATCGAAAATTCAACCGAATTAAACCCATGCATGTGCAAAACATTGAAAGTGTATTTCGAAGAAAGACACATAATATTATTAGATAGATTCGACTGTCCAACAGTTCGCGAAGGTAAATTCTTATCTTTTCTATAATCAACGGATGTTGAATGAATGCTTAATAATAATGATGACACTATATTTTTGCAGAGGTCGTATATTGTTCCGAGCCGGCTAATGCAACGTCCGAAACAACAAAATTCGGTGAATGTATGGAAGTAGTAAAAGAAAAGCAGTACCAGATCAAGGTAAGAGAAACCTGGAAATGGATTCTGGTTGCCCTCAGTGTATTTTTCATTACTTTCATATGTAAGTTTTCCACAAATATAGGTGGATTTGACATCGTAAGCATTAATTTGAATTCAATTTTTAGGCATCCTCTGCACGTTCCATCGGCGGAACGTAAGGAAAACCGAACAACTCGAAAAGAACTCGACGAAATTGCGACACGTTCACCAAACAGCGAATGGTAACGTCGAGGTGGTGCTATCGCAAAAATAATTCCCTTTTGTTTAAAGAATTTACTTTAAGTGTTGACATTCAGGAACGTAAAGGGTTCTATCAAATCTATTTTATAACATGAAGTGAACCGATTGTCCGAACCACTCGAAAATATCCAGGGTAAATTTGAGAACAGAATAAGCAAGATTAATTCAGAGAATCAGAGTTCGTTCCATATTTAAGATATATTCTGATAAAAAAAAATAAATCATTATTAATTTTGAATGTCTCCTAGTTTTAACCAAAGATTGCAATCAAGATCAACTAATTGAGCCGCTTCGATAGAATAAAAAATAATTAACATAGCAAATCACAAAATGCATAAATCAAAAATTAAGACAATGTGATAACACCAGAACTTATTCGTTGTAGACTTTAAATTATGACGAGAATTTTTTTATCGATAGAATGCAATTTTAATTGTTTGAAAATAAAAATAAAGATTTTATCGTATGATGAATAAAAAAATAGAAAAACTTCATTCCAAAGGGGAAGAAAAATTAAATCAATCGGAAATTTAAGAAAATTAAACATTGACATCACGAACTTCATTTTCAGTAAGTGGCGATATCGTTCATTATTTCTGATGGCGGATCATCCCATGATTCATTTAGAACGTACTTAAATCTACTTAAATCCAATCTGAACATTCAGAATTTGTTTGATGATGATCATACTCACCCTACCGAATAATCATTCGCAACAACACATATTTTATATCGACAAAATTGAATATTTTAAGATTTGTTGTAATCATCATTTTTTTTTATTTTTACCATTTAGACTGCGAGTACGGTAAATTCATTTATATATAGAAAAAAAACTCTTAAGACATTTCTTCATTTTTTTCTTGATTGTTTTCATAAGCTACAGCTGCATTATCGGTTAAATCTCGTTTTTCTTTCGCTTTGTTGCGTTTTTCTGAATAGCGACTAATACGTTTTTCACTCCCTGCTGTTTTACGGTCATCACTTTGTCCTTTGGAAGATTCTTTGCCATCATTTCGCTTGCGATTTTCGCCATTTTTTGCGGATGATGACTTTTCGGTATCTGCTTTTTCATTGGTTTCAATTTCGGGCGAATTTTGGCTTTTACAGTCATCTTCTTGTCCTGAAGACGCATTTGTGCGACGTTTTCCTGGCTGATATATTTGCAGCGATGGCCGATCTTTATTTCGCAAATACGTAATGGAACGATCTTTTTCCCTCTCCCTTTCCCTTTCCCTTTCCCTTTCACTTTCCTTCTCCTTTTCCTTCTCCTTCTCCTTCTCCCTCTCCCTCTCTCTCTCCTTCGACGGCTTTGCGTCATTTAAGGAACTGGTGTTTTTATTGTCATCAGTAACCCTGAAATAAAAAGATTCAACGTTTTCATTGAAAAAAACATTCACGAAATCAATCGATATATTAGTATATATGAAATAGAATCAATTAAATTGCAGTGAAGTTATTTTTGCATACTTCATGCAAAAATTTCTTACACATTTCGCTGTATATCAGTTTGTTCATCGTTTTTATCGGTCGGTTCTTTGTGGTCGTTCTTTGACTGAGCAGATTTCGCTGCTTGATTTGAATCAGCTCGTTTTCTCCTATCACGTCGACTTTCGCTGTATTTCTTTATCTTGTCGGTGCCATCTTTGTCGTTTTTCGCATTTTTTTGATCCGTTTCATTTCTATCGTTCGACGCAAATTTTTTCTCTTCTTTTTCTTTTTCCTTGCGGTTTCGTTCGCGTTCTTCTTTGCGTCTAGCTTGCCGTTCTTTGTTTCTGGCCTTTTCACGCTCCAAACGAGAATTGCTTTCAGACTTTTCGGATTTATCTTGTTTGCCATCGGAATGTCGATCAGTTTTATGCTGATCTAACGGTCGTGACTTTATGGTACGCACAATAATTCCATCGTCATTTTCCTATTGAAATGAATGCATCGAAAAGTTATATGAATTTGTAAAATGTTGGTACAGAGTTCGAGTTCGCAATTGATCGTACCTTGACATCTTCTTCAATAGTTTTTGGCATCGATTTTGCCAATTGATGTTTTTTTCTCTGTTTTTCTTCTTCGCGATGCCTCTTTCGATCTTCAATTTTTCGCTTGCGTTCATCTCTTCTTTCCTGTCGAACATTTGCCAAGTATTCCAACAAAGGAGTGGACGTAATTTTCTGATCTATCAACGGAATTACTTTCATCATTTCGTTACGTCAAATAAAAGTATGAAAATATATTTACCATCTTTGATTTGAAATGAATATTCCATTTTGAGTTCGCTCTTGCCATCAGCCTCTTCGTCTTTGAGCGATTCCAGGAAGGCCAGGTAATGTGGTTCAGTTTCGATTGTGTTTGCTTTGTGGTCTTTTTTCCTTGATTTGCCTTTGGGCAACCCTTGGAACGGTGCAAATTCAACGATAGCAGGATATTCAGAGCCTTTATTGTCCACAAACACATACCCATCGAATTTATCACGGAAAATGAAAATATCATTTTGGCTGCAGAAATTGATGTATGCACGGCATGTTGCGTTTACACCTAATGACCAATCAGCTGGCACAAAATAGAAATAGTCATGGTCTGGAATCGGCTCGATTTGCTTAGTGAATTCTTCTTCAGTCATTGTTGGTGGAAGACGACGAATTACGACCTAACAACAATTCGTCTAAATTAATCATTTCGTTTGCTAGGGAAAATTAAAATATTACCTTAGCCAGCGGTTTAACTTTTTCCTTTCGATTTTTTCGATCTTTTGACTGTTTAGCTTCGATTTCGGGTTGCTTTCGAAACGCTTCGGCCTCATCTCGCTGATTCTCTTCCAAAGACATACTTACTGATTGTGTCTATTTATTTGAAAATTGAAGATTAAGAATGAGAATTGCTTCCAAATCACGAATCGGTTATCTCGCTTTTGTGAATGTGGCTTGATGAATTGAAACGTCAGAGCTGTGCTGTTCTAGGTTATGTGTGCCAATCGTTTTTGTCGACCAAATGTCAATAAACAAGGAATAACACATTTAGTAGACATTCCCTTGAGCAGATCGAAAATCATGCGGAGATATAATGAATACCCAAATTTACAAAATTAATTTCAAGCACAACAAATAATTTGTACAATTTTTTATTTCGTCTTAAATGCATTCTAAATTTTATGACGATGAACTAGATTTCTTCTTCGGGGTGGAAATTAAACCAAGTAATTTACAATCTGCTTCTAAAATGGTTAAATCTTTATCTTCGCCCAAAAATCTCGTTGATAATTCAAGCTCTTTGATTTGTAGTTTCACTTTGGCGCCTCTCACGTATAGTCTGAAGAGATAATGAATTGTTATGCTGTACTTCAAGTCTTTCAAATCTTTATTATTGGACTTACTCTCCATTTCGTTGGGGTCGAACACATACGCAGTTGAATTTCCATCCGAAATCAATATACAAATCGTCGCCTACAATATGAACTATTTTCCCCGATACAATTTTATTCAATGGATCGCCCAACTGAAATGTAAAAATTTATCATTTTCGAAATTTGTATTGCATTTTTATATTATTGGCAAGGTTCGATAGTTTGAAATAAGTGAAAATAGCTTCAACTTACATCAACGAGCTTTGATTGTCTTAGCAACTTCTTAAAAGGTAGACTTTTTACGGGTTCTTCTTTCTTTTCATTCAATTGCTCAATTTCCTTGAAAGCCCTTGCAAAACTGCCCAATTTATCACTTGAATTAGATTTCTCGCTGTTCAATTTTGTTTCATCGGCTTTATCACTAAAGTTCCTTATTTGTACACAAAATGTAGATCGTGGATATTTTTTAAAAGCAACACTTCCTAATTGCAATGTTTTTGTAAATCGAGCCAACATTTTGGATTTAATTTTTCTTGTCTTCCGATTATTTGTTGAATTGGCGTTTTGTCGTTTAGGTTCTATAGATTTGTCTGTAAGAAGATGAATTTAAACGTAACCTCACTAGCTGCTGTCAAAATCGACCGCATTTTGACACCTCTAGTTCATGAGAACACTCAGCGCTGCAACGGTTGGTGAAACATATGCATCGACCCATTTCTGCTCTGGTCATACAAGAGAGAACATCTCTCCTCTTTAATTAAATTTAATTAAATGTTAATTTTCAACGAAAATTACATTCATTTTCTAAATCTATTTGGGGAACCTCATGGAAAGCGATGGTTGGACGGCGATAATTACTGAAACCGATAAACTTATTTCACTGTTTGGCAGAAATTAAAAATTCATCGCAACATGTGAACGCAAGCCGGAAACCGCAAACCACGTGGACACTCACACTGATGGTATGGACATTTATTTTAATCACTTTCATTTTTGATTTGATTGGATAGTTCAGTAACTTTTTATCTTAATAAATTATTTCAACTATTCCATAATTTATCGATAAATCAATCGAATGCATTTACCTGGAGGGTATTTTTTACGTTGTTAATATCCTAGTTACAATAAATGCGACAGCAATCTGCAGGAAGATTCTATGAATTGCCAGAACTAAAATTGGTTTGGCAAAATGCAGTTTTTTTGCAATATTTTTATTAGAAAATGTTTATTTATTTGTTCGAAAATCCCGTACGAACAAAGTGCTAATTAACATGTAATTTTTTGCATTTCACAGATGGAGAAGAAACGCAACAGGTCTGTCAACGCCGATATCAATCGGTGAAGCCGGTCTTAGCAAAGGTAAATTTGTGTTAATGTTTTTTTTTCCCTCGAAGTGAATTCCGGCAAATGATGTTCTGAAAAGCATCGAGAATTTTAAAACTCGGTTCATTTGAATCGATTGCCAAGATCAATCACCACCAACTTGAGTCATAGTGCCTGTTCGATGTATTTCATTCGTACTGGTCTCCAGATAGTTGGACAAATTCAATTTTCTAAATTGATTTTAATTAACATCTTTTGTGTACAAATCCAATATTCATTATTATTTTTCGATTGATTTCTATTGCAGATCCGTTAAAAGATGAGTGTTTAAGAACTTTTCGAGCCATGCAAAAAAATGTCACCGAAATAGTTTTCTCTTCCTTCAAGAGACGGGCAAACTGATTGATGGATTCTGTAATGTCGCTCGCGTATTTCAGTGTATAAAGAATTATATTATTTGGTCATCGGCAGACGGAATCTGCAATGCGCTTGCAAAACTTCTAATCACAGCTGAAGTATTCTTCTTTGAGGAAGGAAAATTGGACAAGAAAAAATCATATTCTTATTGTTTCAAAGCGAAATGTTATTGCTGTTTACTTGTTTTAACAGTTTTTGATGGAATCTAACCACAATGGGTATTTGTTAAAAGATAATTCAATAGCTCCCTATTTTTAAACAACAACTCCGACAATTTGTGCCGGCAATGGCGCTGGTGCTGGTGCAACTGGAATGTGATCACCAATTGGTTGGAATCCATTTTCATCGGCAATATATCTAACCTCGTACTTGCGACCATCAGGTCCGTAGTAAGCGTAGGCACCTTCCTGAACGAGGACATTATCCAAACCGTGCGGTGTTTGAACTGGTTTCAATGCCCCGCGTTGCGCAACAGCTATTCCACTAGCAGTATTGTAGCTCAAAGCGAATTGATTGGCGTCATCCCGAATTTCAGAGCGTACCAAAGTGCCCTGTTGGAATTGGGGGTAGGCGATAGCTGAGCCCAAAAGAACTACGAATGAAATTGTCTGTGAAAAAAAATGTATTTTTTATTATATATTATTATTATTATAATATATTTTATTTTATATTCTTCAATTTATAATAAAATCAATGCTTTTTCGCAATTCAGCTCACCAAACGGCACAATTAGCGAATTATTGTCGATAAACTCAGTTCATTACAATTTAAAATTTCCCAAATAAAATCCAATGAACAAATACTCACAATTTTCATGTTGGTGAATTTGTTGAGAATTTTGTATTAAAAAAATAATTTATTGTTGATGTTTGAATCAAGCAAACGATACTGATGCCATATCCAATTTTCGGGCCCTTTTATAGTAATATTTTGTTATAACATCAAAGGGCTTGCAGTAGTTCGTAACAAACCCGAACTCATTACCTAAAATCTAGTTTCCCTATATGAATCCGCCGGAGGTTATCTTTTTCGAAAAAAATTCGTCAATTGCAGGTAGACAATTTTGCAAACCGTGAATGCATAACGTACGTTTATATGAGAAATACAATTACGTTACGCATATTGAAATAAAAATAAAAGGTGCAATCCCATGAAGCTTGTTTTTTTTGATGAAAAAGAATTTTAAATGTATGAAACAATTTGCATGCGAAAATAGAAAAGGTGGCTCTAAATTATAATGGTATGGATTTGAATCTTAATAATCAAAGAATAATCGAATGCCTTAATACACGTTAGCTAGTCGTTTTTCGGCTAGCACAATAGTAGTATACTTATGGGGATTTGATCCACCGTTTTGGTTGACCTGATTAAAATTTTAATCAAGGTCAATCAAAACTCTCTTTGACCTAGAAACTGACCTTGACCACACACACATACACACTGCGCACACACACTTTCCCTCTCTTTCTCTCTCTTTCTCTCTCTCTCTCTACATTTATTACGCGAACAATCTAATAAATACATTTTTTTTTTAAAAGCTTGTATAGAGCGAACAAAAACAACGCCATCAAACGGACGCCATTAAACGGACCTAGAATTATATTGCGGACCTAGCCCGTGGCATTGAAAAACTTTTCATAAACAAAAAAAAAACAATAATGCCAATTTCAATCTGACAAAGACATATGAAATGGTTTTAAGTATATTTTTATATAGCAAAAAAAAAAAATTATTGCCAAATATGATTCCACAAGTCGATTGAAATACCAACAGAAGCGGTTGTAACGCAATTTTTTTTTCTCTTTCATTTTTCCAAATATAAATAGTTTTGTTACCAAATACAATCAGTTTCTGTTTTTGTACGATAGAAAAAGTATTAAATTTCTCCGATAATCTACAGGATGACATGATAGAAGAGAAAAGAAGAGTTGAAAAAATTGCGACGAAAAATACATATTTGATTCATTCTTGCATTTAATCAAATGTTTGGTAACGATTTCTGCAGGTTTTTCTCGTTTCCTGATGTTAAATGACGACAATAATTGAAATTCATTGTGTAATATTATTGTTTATTTGCAATATTTATTTATTCATTTAACAAAGTTCGTGACAAAAAAAAAACATATCCTTTTCTCTTCAATCGTGTAAATAGGAAAAAATTCTTTGGCGCAATTTGATACATTGGATGGAGAATATTCTCCACAAGAAATTGCACACTGTAAAAAGAAAAAGTTGGATAAAACATTTAAAAAAACAATACTATGAGGACAATTGATTGTAAAATCATAAGATACTTTTTAACTTCAAATAGTTTTAAGTGGAATATTAAATAAAAAAAGAGAAATACACGTCTATCGATGGAAACTTATTATAAACAATTACATGTGCATGTATAAAACTAAATCTTTTTCGCATTTACATTAAGTTATGTGTGCAATGCACATTGTATTAATTAAGAGTTAATATGAACACTGTTTTCGAAGAGAACACATAAGCTCTGTGGTTCAGAACGACAGTCGCTTGCACTAACATACAGCGTTTGATAATACAATGTGCATTGCACACATAACTAAATGTAAATGCGAAAAAGATTCGGTGAAAAATTTCAGTACTTTTCGATTTTCAGTGAATCGAAAAAGATTCAGTGAAAAAATTCAGTACTTTTCGATTTTCAGTGAATCGAAAAAGATTCAGTGAACAAATTCAGTACTTTTCGATTTTCAGTGAATCGAAAAAGATTCAGTGAGAAAATTCAGTACTTTTCGATTTTCAGTAAATCGAAAAAGATTCAGTGAAAGCTTAGATCATTCAGTGAAAAGTTTCGATAAATGCTGAATCTAAAAACAGAAAAATCTTTTCCACTCGGGTTGTTATTTAAATAGAATCGAACCTAAAATCGAACTATTTTCATGAAATCGAACCGAAAAGCAAATTATTTGCATGAAATCGAACCTAAAATCGAACTAATTTCATGAAATCGAACCTAAAATCGAACTATTTTCATGAAATCGAACTATTTTGCATAGAATCGAACCTACGAACTATTTTGCATAAAATCGAACCGCAAAGCAAATTATTTGCATGAAATCGAACCTAAAATCGAACTATTTTCATGCGGGAAATTATAAAAAAAAATATCCGGAAAAAATCTGATCTTCTAATTGTCATTGGTTCGCAGATCAATCTGCTTTTTGCTTTTGCTTTCGTTTGGTCATGAATAGATGGAACATTGTTTTTTCACTTGTGAACAGCTGCTTCAAAGGCAAAAACGGAAGGGTTTTTTGCATCGTATTGTGACTGGTGATGAAAAGTGGATTCATTACGATAATCCGAAGCGAAAAAAATCGTATGGTTACCCCGGCCACGCATCAACATCGACGCCAAAGCCGAACATTCATGGCTCGAAGCTAATGCTGTGTATTTGGTGGGATCAGCTCGGCGTGATCTATTATGAGTTGTTGAAACCAAACGAAACCATCACAGGAGCATTGTACCGAACTCAATTGATGCGTTTGAGCCGAGCACTGAAGGAAAAACGGTCGGAAACGGTCGCAAGACACGATAAAGTTATTTTGCAACATGACAACGCTCGGCCACATGTTGCTCAGGTCGTTAAAACCTACTTGGAAACGCTTCGATGGGAAGTCCTACCCCACCCGCCGTATAGCCCAGACATTGCCCCTTCCGATTACCACCTCTTCCGATCAATGACACATGGCCTGGCTGAACAGCATTTCCATTCTTACGAGGAATGCAAAAAATGGGTCGATTCATGGATAGCCGAAAAAAGCACAGATTTCTTTCGACGCGGAATCCGTAATTTGCCAGAAAGATGGGAAAAAGTTGTGGCTAGCGATGGACAATACTTTGAATAATCAATTTGTAACCATTTTTCCATAATAAAGATCGAAATTTTGAAAAAAATGCGCGGTTTTCAATTTGTTCTCCTAATAAAATTTAGGTATCAATCGAAATTTCACTTGTCTCATATTTCAGTTCAACAGTAGTTAATTCGTTAAGACTATGACTTCATATTTTGACATGTAATTAGCCAAATTTCTCTTTAAATATACATTATATTGTACTTTCTTTTTCTGTTTTGCTATTGTGTTTGATCTAACGAGTATTAAGATTCAAATGATGACCTAAATAGCATGAAGAGTGCATTCAATCAACACAAGTTGTTGAGCTGTTGTCAAAGAGAATATAACATTTTATTTTTTCATCAAAATTGAAATATTTAAAAATGGAAATTCTATACGTATTTGTTATGTTGATTGTTGTAGGAATAGGAAATTGCTATCCGGCAAAGAATGATTCCTGTGATTGTGGTAAATAGCACGTCCATTTTATATATTTAAAATTATGTTGTGCATCGAATGTAGTCAGTTGAAAGCTTCTCTAATACATTAATTACTACACATATCATAACTGAAATCATTCAGAACTCTTCCACGTGAATTTGATCTTAACAAAAGCTATTTTGTGTAATTTTGGTTTTTAATGTTAATATTAATATAGATTAATAGTTTGCGGAAGTCCAAGAAATCAGAGACTAAATGGTGATGAGTCTTTTCCACTCGCCAATAAATATCCATGGACAGTTGGAGTTTATCGTGCCGCATATTTTGCAGGTTATAAATGCTCTGGCGCTTTAATATCAAGCAAACACGTATTAATTTCACAATCTTGCGCAACTTTTGTGAAACAATCACGCGATGACTGGAATGAACCAATAGAAATTCGCTTGGGTGACAATGCCAATAATACTGTCTCACGTGGGCTTTTCAAAATCTATGCACATGAGAATTATACATTTGAAGAACCTGATAATGACATTGCAATTTTGCAAATAGATCAACCAGTAACCTTCGGACTCGGTATTCAATCAATCTTTCTGCCAGTATCTCAATCCATTGATTATTCTGGGAAATTAGCCACAGCCACTGGTTGGTACGACATATCTGCACATATAGTCAAATCAGAAAAAGCTCAAAGAATCCTTAACTCACAAGAGATTCACGTTCCAATTTGGACGAATGAAGACTGCGCGAAAATACCACATTATGCAGAAAAACTTACAAAAAATATGATTTGCGCAGGAGAGTACGAGAACGGAGTCCGCTATGCTTGTATTACTGATGTAAATTCTTTTCATAAAGAAGAGTGAACCATATTTTTTTATAATATTTTTATTCATTTATTTCATTTTAGCTGGAGAATGATCAAATATTCATTGAAAGGGAAGACGGTAGTATGGAGTTAGTGGGAATATATACATTGTGAGTTTTCTTGTAATCATTTCATTTTAAAATATTATTAGATAATTAAAGTTGACATTTATTTGTGCTTTCTAGTGGTACTCGATGCGGTACTGTTGGAGTGCCTGCTGTTTATACACGTGTGTCCAGTTTCTTGCCTTGGATTCAGAGTATAATAAAAAACTAAAGTGTGCCAAAAAATCCTAGTAGTTAATAATGCATATTTACATTTAATTTACAATAAAATTATTTGGGAAGCATAGTTAAATGATCCATATTTTTTTTAAAGTTGATAATAGTAGTTTCCACGTCTGAAAGAAAAAAACAAAATACAACAATTTTCATTTAATATTTTTTTTCATAATGATGGAATTTTTCAATAAAAAAATAAAATTGTCGGTTTAAACTGCTGTCTTTTCTTACCTTGATTTTTAGGGCAAAAACTCAATTTTTGGCTTTGATGTCTTTGATGTCTTTAGCTATGTCATCGAATTTAGTTTTGAGTTGTCAGAATTTCCTTGCAACGTCTTCATTGAGAGAATTAATATGACCATTCAGTGTGGTAATAGAATCAATCAAGGTTTTTACTGATTGATTCAGAAATCTAAGGTCTTCTTTGATTTCATTTTTGTGATTATTAGATGATGCCGCACATCCGTCGGTTATATTCTTGGAAAACGACGGCAAATTAATTTGGTCCAATTTCATTTGTATTGCACGAATGTTGTCATCCGAGTTGGACTTAACACCGTCCATTTGAGTTGATAGCATTTCAAATTTCCTATTTATGTTTTCGTTTGTGTTTTTATCCTATTGATTTTGTAAAATTCGTGAGTCGTTCATTATTTCATCGAAATGTCCATTGACATTATTTGTAACTACATTCCCTGTTTCATTTATATTTGCTTTCACTTTATTATATGACTCATTAGATTCAGATTTAATAACTTCGGACACTTTATCAATCACATTCGTGGATTTTCTTTCGGTATGTTCATTGATATTTTTTATAAGTAAATTTCCATTTTCTTCCACTTTGTTAGCTATATTGTTTATTACTTTAATATATAACTCATCACTTCTAGTTTTAATTACCTCGGACATCTTTTCAGTCACATTCGTATATAATTCTTCCGTAGAATCCACTATCCTTCTATCAAAGAACTCCCCCCCATTGTGCAACAAAGTTCTTTTCTTCTTGTATCTTGTCTAGAATAGCGTCAGTTTTGGTTGTAAAATGATGATTTTGAACACAATAATAATAACAATCGTTCTAGACGCGATCTCAAACACAAGCAATGAAAATAAATAAATTATTTATTATTATTATTTATTACGTAGCCTACATTTATGTCAATACGTGTTCACTGGCGAGCTAGTAAACATGCTGGCCAAAGACCCAATGCGACATAAATTCCGCCCATGGTGCGACTTAAACAAAGAGAATACATTCAGGGGTGGGGTGGTATCAAAGGGAAGCTTTAATACCAGTATTGGGTCCGGAAAACCATGGCAAAACCGGCCTGACCCATGGCAAACCGGCTGGAGAATCAGGGGAAATACAATAATAATTTATGCAGTTAAATTTCGTTAACATCATTGAAAAAGCAAGAGCAAAGTGAAAATGGAAAATTTGAGTTAGATTAGAACTAATTGGCAAGAATTTGCATAACAAAGTCCCGAGATATCGCGAGTTAGAATATTAATAGTTAACTAATTATTGCACGGACCGTAGTTGATGTTTCATGTTAATTTTAAACGAAGATAGGGAATCACTATTTCTGATATCTACCGGTAAATCATTCCAAAATTTTATTGCCAAGTAACTAAAAGCGCGTGTATCAAATGCCGTACGCGGATTGTATTTTACACGAAGATTATCAGGATAGCGCGACATTTCACCGTTGCGTATAAACATGTGATTCAAGTATTAGGGCGAATTTTTAGACAACTGTTTGAATATGAAGACAGCTGATTGCAGTTTTGCTCTGCTCTCAGGAGACAATCCATTCAGATGCTTAAGATATTCTGTAACATGATCTATACGTTTCAAACCGTATATATATATATGATCTTATCGTTACCAGCGATAAGGTCGCGATTAAGCTGATTTTGAGTACTATGAGCACCCCAACCATATGTTACTACATTTCCATAATCCATTATGGGATCGATGAGCGCTACAGCCATATCACGTTTGATATAATTGGGTATAAAATGCTTGGTATGGCGTATACGGTTTAACACACCATACACTTTTTGCAATTTACACTTGTCATGTTCTTGAAAGGTAAAATTTTCGTCAAAAATAACCCCTAGGTTTGACCTGTTGACTTGTAGAATTCGAGTTTTTCATCACCAATTTTAACATCATTGATCATCTCGAAATTCAACCGACCCGTTTGATATTTTGAACCGATAATCATTACTTTTGACTTGGAACCGTTTAATTTCATACCACGACGTGTAATTAAATCATTTAATTTAGCGAGATCGGAATTAACTTTATCAATACCGTTGTTAATTGGATTGAAATCGACTTCGAGAAGTGCTTGACAGTCATCAGCGAATAAATGGCCAGTCATGTGCTCAAGCACATTGAGAGTATCATTAAAATAAAGTGAAAAGAAAGTTTGACCGAAGTTACAACCTTGAAGTACACCATTATTAATTGGAACAAAATTCGATTCTTGGTTACCGACTTTAACTTTTTGTTGAATGTTACTATATATTGATTTGATTAACTGAACCGCGTTATTAGAAAATCCATAAGATTCACAAATTTTTAAGAGAGCATTATGCGGAAATGCACTTTTTATATCAAGTGATACGAAAATAATTAATTTTTTACGATTTATGGCCGATCTGATACTCTCTGATTTGTTCAATAATGAGGTGGTACAACTATGATTTCTCCGGAAACCAGATTGCCTCTTGTGAAGAATGGCATTTGATTTTAAATAACCAGTAACTTGACTATTCAATAGAATCGCGAACATTTTTGGAATGACAGCAATGATGCTGATTGGCCGAAATTGAGAAATGGATGTGGGATTTGGTACTTTATTGAGTGGTTTAAAAATTATCTTATTCCAATCAGCTGGATACTCACTATGCGAAATGCAGTAATTGAAAATCTTGATAATATGCTTGGCTATTGAAGGGATAATTAGATTGAGGAATTTAAGCGGTATCCCATCATCGCCTATAGCATTGCTCTTTATTTGCTTGTATGCGTGAATAAATTGATCAACGTCAATTTCATGAAAAGAAAAATTAGATTGGATATTAGTAGGCAAGGATAAATTATTGACATCAGCCCCATGGGAAGAGTGAATTGAGGCAAAGAAGTTATTGATATCATTCAGATTGAAGTTGTCGAGAATTTCATTTTCGTTGCTGTCATCCTTGCTAGATTTGCAACAACCGAGAGACTCAATAATGTTCCATTTTGAACGAATGGAATTAGCATCCTTGAAGCTTCAACCGTTGCCTTTTTTTTACTAATATTTATCAGCGACTTGACTCTTTTGGCTTTTTCGCTATAGATATCAAGCAACTGTTCATGAGCAACTGCACTATCACGATTGTATCTCTAACAATCATCATATGCAGCTTTTCTTTCATCCATAGCCTGCTTAATTTCATTATTAAACCAGTGCTTGGGAGAGTGACGAACACGACGCGATTTGAGTGGTGCAAAACGATCAAGGAGATATAGGACATTATCATTCAATGTTGACACCATGTCGTCGACATTAAGGTGCTGATTGATATTCCAATTCAATGACAGAATGCAATGATTTAATTCATTCACATTAATGTCAGTAAATTTTCTACCGCTAATGATAATGTTTTTATTAATTGTTTCAGTTTTGATATTGTATGAGCACAATAACAAATCATGAAATGAAATTCCTGAAGGGAAATGCCCGAATAAATAAAAAAACGCGCGCGATATTATTCGTAAATATTAAATCGATCTGTGATGGTTGTTTGCCCGGCCACCAATTCGTGCGACAATCATCATTGATCAAATTGAAATTTAGCGCGATATTCGAATTTATAACGGTAGCTATGTTTGTTTTATTTAAAAAATTAATGTTGAAGTCACCAGCGAAAATCACATTTTGCTCATGTGCGAAATTGGTGCTTATCAACTCAAAAAGTTTACGCGTATTTTCAGTGCTGCATCGCGGAGCGCGATAAACAACACCGAAAACAATTTTTGATGAGCGAGTATAAATTTCAATAAAAAGAAATTCCACGTTATCAATTTGATGATCATCTTTATACGAGTTCAAAATCATCTTATTATTATTTGTATTAAATCAATTATTCACATCTAACTCAGATCTATTTCTTTTCTGATTTTTGTACTTGGCAGTTTTCAAATGCAACGTTTGCTAAAATGCACATACATACAGTGCGTCATTACATTGGGCATATACATAATATAACTGAATACAAACCCACCTTATTCCCCCAAACATTTTTTGATCAATGTGTCAACATGTACAAGTAGCGCCTCTCTAGCCATTGAGCACTGACGGACTGTGTGAAACATAAATATTTCGTCATATTGCGAAATACATTCACAATACTTCAGTGTTATTGCGAGTAGTTCCGTCCCATATCCATAGAGGCGCTACTAATGATGAATGATTCATTGTTCAAAATGTCACACATACATAAAGTAGATGTAATGCGTTCATTTCATGCAGACCGGTTTTGAGACTAATTTCATGCAAATAGTTCGAGTTTAGGTTCGATTTTATGAAAATAGTTCGATTTTTAGGTTCGATTTCATGCAAATAGTTCGATTTTAGGTTCGATTTCATAAAAATGGTTCGATTTCATGCAAATAGTTCGAGTTTAGGTTTGATTTCATGAAAATAGTTCGATTTTTAGGTTCGATTTCATGCAAATAGTTCGATTTTCGGTTCGATAAACATGTTTTTGAATGATATTTACTTCTATTTATCGTATTTATAGCATTCTAAAATGCAATATTGTGATATTTTCTTGAAAAAAAAACGGGTATTAATTGTAATGAGGTCTGTGGGATTAATGACCCCGTAACTTTTTCCTGTCAAATTGTACAAATAATTATATCTTCAATAAAAAAAAACAGCCAGTTTTTGGCGATGTATTATTATTGTTATTATTATTAAGCATGAGGCTAAAGAATTTGCTTATAATTACCGTTGGGCTACTGTGCATTTATCAATTTCTATAAACAAGCATTGCATATGAAATTGAGAATCATGCTTTTTCTTATTTTTTTTTTTCATTTTTCATTTCATTTAGCATTGATATTTTTGAAACATTATATATGTATCGTTAATCGTAATCGTTACATTCACGAACATCATTACGTTCACAAAAAAACATTCACTCACCTGATGTTGTTATTGCATACCGCTTCTAAGGTAATCCTCTTTTCTGTAGAATTTCTCTCCTCATTCGTATCGTATCGTACTGAGATGGGCATATTGCGTTGTTTCCCTTGGTATGTGGAGCATAGATATACATACATATAAAATCGTACATTTTGATATTCTCACGATAGCTTGATTGGTAAGTATACGCGTGCTCGAATCAACATTGAACAAGAAGAGAGAGTGAGATCAGTGGCTCACTACACAGCCGCGCCAATATCTTTTATTTAATTTCCATATAAAAATAAGTGTAGTATGTGTGTGTGTGTATGGTGTGTGTGAGAGAGAGAGAACGTTAACCAATGAACGATGATATACAGCGCCCCCTATAAGCCTATGTTTGGCAGTTTTTGTGCGCTGCAAGCAGCGCCACTGGTGGCAAGAAATGGAACTAAAGCCCGATTTTGGTCGTCCCCATATAAAATACATGGTGGGAAGTCCTGGAACTGTCTTTTTCCTACTACTGCAATATTTTTTCGCGTCTTAAGATCAATGGTGCATAATTTAAAAAACATAGGGAACGCCATCACTGATCATCCGTTGGCATTTGATACACAGTTGCCGTTGCTCGATGATAGCTGTTAGTAGAGCCATCTTTCATGGTTACGAGGGCCTGTACCAGCGATTGTTCATCGCTTATCCTACATCTTCAATATAGTGATTTAGTTTTGATTCTTTAATTGCCAATTACGATTTTTTTTTTTTTCAATGTGGAGCCACCTCGAAATTCACTTCCAGAAACTGTAACGTTAAAGACCACATAAAATTGGCTATACATATCTCCGAAATGACAAATGCAAGAAAACAGTTTTTGTACTTTAAAAAAGGTCTTTGAGCCTACTTTCCAGTCTATATCAATTATTTTTGCTTTTAATTGCATACTTCAGATATATTTGTAAAATTATGCAGCAGAACAATGATGCCTAATTCTATGGAAAAAATGTGAACTGTCATTTGAATCAATTGGGCGGAAAGATATCCTCCGAGTAGCTAAGTACAGAAACTTAACTCTTCACACGTTTGTACCAAAGAGATTCAAAACAAATTTTCGTAACAAAGTGAATCAAGAATACTCGATTCTTGATGCACTTTGTAACTAAAATTTGTTTTGAGTGATTTTATTGGAGAAATGAGAAATAAAATCATTCAAAACACATTTTAATGTGAGTATTCTTGATTCACTTTGTTACGAAAATTTGTTTTGAATCTCTTTGGTACAAACGTGTGAATAGTTTCGTTTCTGTACTTAGCTTCTCGGTTGTGGTTCAATGGAGTTAGCCAAACGAGCGCTACTGTATACTGACCATTGTTGAACCTGTTCATACACAGGTAAATCAAACCGAAATAAATGTCATTCTAACTTAAAAGTTTAAAATATCAAAATTTCTTCGGTTACTGTAATGAAAATACTATATTCAAATGTCGGCAGTCAAACCGATATCACGTATGATGCATTCCATGAATCAGATGATGAAATTGATGACAATGATTGCGAATCATTGGTTATGGCGAATGAATATATACAAATTTGTAAATATTCGCGATTATTGGACAAAAAAATCGTACACAAGAAAATGGAGAGAGAGAGAGAGAGAGAGAGAAACGCTTAAATAAAAGGTTTTGAATTGATTTATAATTTTATTTATGGTATGCATATGCTTGATTTCAATTTCATTACTTTTATTTGCGTGTGTGTTTGTTTTTTTATCACTTAAAACTTAGAATATGAGTAAAGACCGCATGTTGATAATTATGAAAAAAAGAAGAGAGAAAGCGAAAAATCAAACATTAATTATTTTAGTAGTTTCACCAGTTTTATTTTTTTATTAGTTAGTAGGTTGCAGAAGCCACTAAGAAGTAATAATTATTATTTTATTAGCGACTAACATCTAACTAATTAGTAGGTCTTAGTAGATTTTTATTGGAATGTTAGTAGATTTATTAGTAGAATGTTAGTAGAATGTTGGTAAAGTTTAAAACTCTACTGTAAATCTAATGAAAACTCTACTAACAGCCACTAATAATGAAGAATCTACTAACATTCTACTAACATTCTATTGACATTCTACTAATAAATCTACTAACATTCTACTAATAAATCTACTAAAATTCTACTAATAAGTCTACAAACATTCTACTAATAAATCTACTAACATTCTAATAAAAATCTACTGAGACTCACTAATTAGTTAGATGTTAGTCGCTAATAAAATAATAATTATTACTTCTTAGTGGCTACTAAGGCCTACTAACTAATAAAATACTAATGGAAAAAAACTACTAACTTATAAAATATTTTATTATTTATTATTTATTAGTTACCCCAGTGGTTTTTACAAAACTACCAAGCATTTCAGCTGCTTTAGACGATGATGCATTCTTAATTTTTTCTCTATCGCTTTCTTTGAAACACTTTTCTACTTGTTAAAATTGTTCTGAACTCTGAATAACACGATCGATCCAAATAATATCTTCCATGTAAAAATTTGAGAGAAAGAAATATTCTCCACGAAATATTGAAACCGTTTTCGACATATCTTTTAAATGATTGACTTTTCAGCACGACTGAATTAAATATAACTGTTTCTATTTCTTTATTATAAATCGTTTATCATCAATTGATCGTAAACCAACCATATCCATTACGATTTCACCTGATAATTCATCTTGTAATTTACCTGGTACTTTTTTATTACAAAGCTCAATTCTCGGGATAATCCCATGTATCAAACATAGTAGTTTCATTGTGAATATCTGCGTATACATCAGTTGATTTAAATCCCCATAAGTATACTACTCACAATCGGAGTACTCCTTGACGTCATTGTGATCAATGTGGTCCGACATAAACGTCGATGAGAAAAAAATGGGAATTTTTGACTAAGAGCACGCAAAAAACCATCATAAGACATCTTTCAGAATAGAATGAAACATTTTGATTATGTGATTAAATTGAATTTTGATTATTCACATCGTTTTCAAGGAGAACGCTTTGAAACAGAGGGTATAAAGAGTAAATAATCACTGCGGATTCATCATATTATAAAAAAAGAATAGATAAATTTCGATGGAATACAGAAGAGCCAAGAAAAACCCCGAAAGAAATAAAACTCCACGTTGTTTGAACGGTTTTGGAATCATAATAACATTCCAAAATACTTTAATACATGTGCCGTAAAGATGTCTTCCAAGATATTACTATTTAAGCTAACTAAATTTAAAACGGGGAATTAATTGATTTCGATAAATTGAGTCACAAAAAAAATCGATAATTTTGGTTGAATGGTAGTACCATCTATTGCTCCTTTTTTTAATGAAAACAATAAAATATTTTGAGTAATATCAACAATTATTGTCCATTGATTGCTTATCTCTATTAAAATATCTTTAATATTAGGTACATTTATTCAATTGCAACGGAATGCTTCGAGATAGTTTTGAATAGTTGTGCATTTATGGCATTGGGGATGAATCACTTGGATGTCCGGGAAAGGGGAGTGATTCGCTTGCCGAACTGGATGGTGAAGTGGATCTTGTACTATTTTCAGAGCTGATCACGGCATTATTATGTGGTTTATTTGCCCAATTTCGGAGATAATCAACAATTTCTTGATGGCCAAACGTTTCGGCTTCGTCAATTGGCATATTTTGCCATCGATCCTTAGGATCAAATGGTACATTGCATTGTTCCAACAAGAATTGAACACACTCCAAATGCCCTTCCGATGCTGCCAAATGGAGCGCGGTGCGTCCATCATAATCAGACAAAGTGATATCCATGCCAGATAATTTGTGTCGACGCAATGCGGTTACGTCACCGCTTGCCGCCGAAAATAATAAATTCACAATCGATAGACCTTTCGTTTCGTATCGATGACGTCGCGGATCTTTTTTATGACTCGCATGCTTTAGATTGTCGTATGGATGGAAATTGAATGTACTGACGAGCTCCTAAAATTAAATCATGTGACTTCATTTTATTGCAAATCATCAAAATGAAAGCAAACCATTCTCACTTACTTCGCAAAATTGAACACCACGGCAACTATTCCTGTAATATAAAACAACATGCTATTAGTAATCAATGAGGTTGATATGTATATTGTATATTCAATTAGATGATGATCGCACTCAGTCAATGAATATTATAATGGGCTTTTTAAAGTTTGGCGCTGAAAATCACATTTCAATGCTCATGAGCAATCGACAAAATTCTTTGTATCCATTTTCTACTTCGTTCGCTCTCGGACACTGAGAGTCTGTGAAATTGGAGAATCGGTATTTTTCCGTCTTCAAAATTCCCCTCTGACTGACTGATACTCGATCATTCAAACGCGTAACCAATAAATTTCAACTAATTTAGGTGCTAATTCGATATGAATTTGGTATTTTGGTAAGGTGTAAGCATCTTAATCGTATCACGCACGGTACACATTTGTCGCAGTCTATGCCAATCAAATGGCTTAATTCGATCATTAGTTGCATCTTAATTACCCCAATGGGTCCAGAGGTGGTGACCACGTGAAGATTCCCATCACATTTGGAACAACGACCAACATTCCGCCGCATACTCCCGATTTCGCAGGAACTCCAACTTTGAACGCAAATTGGCCAGAATAATCATACATGCCACAAGAGTGCATCAGCGACAATACATCGCGAACAACATCGGGCCGAAAGACCTTCTCTTCGGAAAATGGACAGATCCCACCATTCGCCAGTGTTGCCGCGATAATTGACATCGTATCGCAAGTTGCTTCCATTGAACAGCACTAACGTGAAAGAAATATCAAAAAAATAATAGTAATTTTATAAAATTGGTTCTGGCGACCACTTTTGAATATGAGTCATTTCAATCAATAATCACCTGAAAATAGAAGTCCATGCATTCACGCAAGTTACACTTTTCCGGGAAGCATTTATGCTCACGCATGTAGAAGCCCAGCGCATAATTTCTATCCGCTGCTTCACGCTCGGACAGAAAAACTGCATTGTTGAAACCAAATATTTCGCCACCGGACATTTTCTGTGAGATTGGAGTTTTATTGTTTGCAAATGCGGTTAGAACATGTGATTTGAAGCGGTAATATTTGAACAAATATTTACTCGGAAATATGATAAGGTGTAGTCGAACTTCTCGGCCAACGTCATTTCTGGCTTAATTAATGTTTTTAGTAAGGAACAGGTGATAATTGCGCCAGCGTTAATCATTGGATTGTGCGGTTTTTCTGCAAAATGATCCATCACATTTGTATATATTTTTGTTGGAATTATTGTTATATTAATAGATGCTGCTAAAAATTGAAAACAGATGCTCACTGTTATAGTTCAGAATTAATTCGTTGAAATTTCTGCCACTGGGTTCTTGACCGACATATTGATGTACCTACAAATTAATCCATCAATTGCATATTTTTGTGAAAAAAAAATAAATGTATGTATTAGAGAAGAATCATACCACTTCTTGTCCAAGCTTCTCCAATGCAATGGCATAAACCAAAGGTTTGCTGCAACTTTGCAGTGTAAACGGAATATTTACATCGCCGATGGAAAAGCGTTGACCATCGATTGTACAAACACTAACACCCCAGTAGTCTGGATTGACGCGTGCCAATTGGGGAATATATGCCGCCACTTTGCCGTCCGTATTGCTCTTACATTTCCAATAAATGTCTTCAATGTCTTTGGTGAAGTTTGAAAAGTCGGGTACAATGAATTGGTGTCGGAATGCTTTGGATATCAACACAATATTCGGAGAAATGACACTGTCGAAAAACGAAAAGTTGGAATTTGTTTTTTTTTTTTTTTTAATTCTATTCAATTGTTCCATTATTTTAATTTTAATGAAAAACAATAGATTTTCTCTCGAATCGCATGTTTTAATTAAGATTTGATTGGAATCAATCATCGGAATGAATTGTATGCAATTCGATCTAAACGTAAAGAAGCCAGTCGAAATACTTACGACTTAAATGTTTCCCGATTCAGCTTTTGTGTTTCCGGACTGCCACCTTCAGTATTTGACAGTCGAAGAACTTTTTGCAAATTGTCCATCATTTCTTTGATCCGCAAATCATTCATCCGAATTCCCGATGTCCGTAGAGCCTATGAATTAACATTCATCCGTAAATATTATGCATTTTGCATCTTTCACATAAATAATAAATATTTCAACGCACTGCCAAGAATTTTCCAATTGGGAGCAGATCGGTGTTTTCATTTCGAAACATATCAAATAAAACGTCGTCAGCATTTTTCGCCTCATTATCCCGCTGGCTGTATGAAAACCAAAAATATATATATTTCAATGATTGTCATGGAAATATTTAATTTTCCACAGTTTTTAGTTGCACAAAACTTAAACGGCATTCAATGATTGGATTAATAAATGAACGAGAAATTGCACACCTGATGAATTTCGCTAACATTTTCACGAAAGCACGTTTTTGTTTGGGTGGCAAATCATCCGATTTTTGTGCCGCACTCTCTTGGTAACGACACTCATCGCCAAAATAATTCAAAACACCATCACTTCCATCTTCCATTTTCAACGCTCTTAATTACTTAATAATATATGCAATAGACCTTATTTTCTAACTATCGAAACACAAACACGAAACACAGGTTCTGGGTGACGGAGCTAAAATGGTTCGACTGGATGTCGAATCGGGAGGCAGGCGAGCTTTTATAGTCGGATTGGATGATGCGCATGATGTAAATGTTGAATCAAAATTGCGGTGAATACACCGAAAGCGGCAACGAACGATTTTTAGAGTTTTATTAATAATTTGGTCAAATATTCTTATGTTAAGTGAATCTAATTTTCACTTAACACTTAATATTCTATTTTTGTGTGTTATTTATCAAAGGATTCGGTACTGGCGGCACTGTGTACACATTCTTTGCTGCACATTGTTATTAATCTATTTTCATCTAAAACCAGTTTATTTTTCTCTGCATTGAGCTATATACAGCAGTTCTGTGTTCTGTCGTGCTTGGCTTCAATTAAAATTAATCATTTAATGCGAAAATCTAGCTGGCATCTCACAATATTCTCGTTATACATTTTTAATTAGGGAAATGCAGGGCGAATTTGTATGTGTGCACGCGACAAATTCGATGTTGGGACATCGTCCCCTAGAGCAAAAACATTTGCATGGCTTCAATCAACCGAACGATGTGCGGCTTTGTTTAAATTCAATAGCCGAGCTCATCGCAGCTCAACGCTCAACGATCAATGACCAGTATCAAGCAGTAATCGACATCAATTGAATTATATAAAACCAGCCACATCAAATCGTTTTCACACAGTCGTTCATCACCGTTTCAATATAATAGCATTTCATCGATGATCAAATTAATTGCATAAATAAATTGCGACTTATAAGCTGCATGTTTTAGTCAAAAGAGCTTTCTATAGATCGATTACAAAAATGATTCAATTTTTAAGTTTGCAATACTCGTAGGCACGAAAAATCCATGTCGCTAGAACAATTTTTACATTTCATGAATATTGAACCAAAATTTAGAAATATTACAATATGCCGTCGTTGTTTTGACTCTGTTGAGCCTTCGCAAACATTCGACAATTGTAAAAAATGTCAATCTAAAAATATCCATTTATACACCGCAGTTGTTTGGCTATTGCGATGACAATCCACGAAGGACAAATCATAGGCTGTACATCAGCTGATGCAACATTCTGGTCTGAATGCTCATAATTGAACGAACGAAAAATATACTCGTGCTGAAATACTTACTCTGGCGTTCGATATAAATCGTGGATAGCATATTTTCTGCTGACAGATTTATCTATCGTTGGCTGCAATTTGTGTCCGAAACAAGGGAAATATTTTGAAAGAGGAAAGAAATGGCAAATTTCAAAGACTTTCAATCGAATTTCAAAAATTTGGCATACATTTGTGACACAAACCTCAATGGATTCCGAGTAAAATCGCCGCGAAAACCCGCTGTCCGAATTTCTATCGTTTCGCAAATCGTACAATCGTAGGGAGCTGGGCAGCAGTGCATGTGCTCGTACATTTTGATAGGAAGCGGCAAATCTAGCTAAAGTCAAGCAGGCGTATCTATTTCGTGTCAATGCATTCATTGAACGATGTCTACTCCACATTTTGTCTTAACACCTTTTCTTCGAACAAAAATGAAAATCAAACTGAAGAAACCTCCGCACGCCCGATGTCTTTCCACCAGGTTAAATAGGTAATCGCTAGTCAAAGGGAATAATACTAAAAATTTCTTCGATTACTGATTCAATTCCATTCGACATTCGACTTCCATCGATTCGCACAACTAAATAAATCTGTCAATTGTTCACGCAACTGCAGCAAATATCGAACGAAAACAGAGATTAATATTCTCCTAGCAAATAGAATTGTGAATTTTGAATAGATTTCTGTGACTTGCGCACAAATCAATTTTGGTTGATCTTTGTAAATCAAAGGATTTGTCCTGTAAGTGTATTGTGATTGACAGTGTGCGTGCTTGTGTGTGTGTGCGCGTGCAAGAGCACAAATCACGGCTTTTTTGTAACCGCCGAGATTTATTTTTATTCAATCTATTGCCATGGAATTGGTATGGGATATATGAAATCGTCTTTGCTTTTTTGTGCGACACTAGTTGCGCATTGAATTTCGTGCACAATGACTCCTTCGATTGCAAATCTGAACTGTACCCACTCACATCACGGCGGCAGCTATGTCATGAAATGTACATGCTATTACAGCTTATGATTTTTAATCCAATATTATACAAACTCAACCTTAATTGTGCCTTTCCATTTCATTTTATTTCTCTCTCTCTCTCGCTTTACCATTTTCTCTCTGCGAAAGATTCCAGACAATTCATATACATTTATTCAAATTAAATCAGGAGCGATTATTCAAATTGAATCAACGCGATATTTTATCGACTAATAAATTTATTTTGTTTCAATAAAATACATAAATTTAAGAATGGCATGCTGCATTTGATCGTGCATTTCATTTTGTTGTATTCCGTAATTGTTCAAGTTGCAGTAGCAAAATTTGAAACAACAATACATCAATAAAATAAATTCAAAAAATAGTTTACTTGTCGAGTTAAATCTACTCGAACAGAGGACAAGTGTTTGCTGCATGTGACTGAACACACTATGGATATATTGTACATTGCAATTGAACTTGTAGTAAGCTCAACAGGTGGTTTCCTGGTTGAAACACTTTATCGATGACAAACGGAAGCATTTCAGTGAACTGAAATATCATACGAATTGAAAAATGAAAACATGAAAGTTCAATGACGAACAGCGCGCGTGTTTGTATGTGTGTTACGAATCAAATCGAATTTTAATGATTTCAATGAAACACACGATTTTTTTTCAATGAAATTTAATTTTGCTAAAGATTTGAAATCAAAATTCGTAAGAACGCTTTGCAGTCATTGGAAATACATAAATGTTGGCGAATTTTTCCGATTGGCACGCATTTTAAACGTTTATACGATAACAAAAAAAAAAGACGACAACTTGTGTACGAAATTGTGTTTTGGTAATGAAGCATTGAGCTTAAATGAGCTGAGCCATTTCAACGAAATATTGTTGCTGACGCCCAAGATATTTTTCACAGAATACAGAATTTGATGACGGAAATGCTCACGAGCAAATTCGCGCGGGCCATAAAATATAAGTCAATATGATAATGCAAGTCATCACAAAAACAGCCGTATTTGGCCAATTGGAAAATAAAATGAATCAATCACCGTCATAGGAAGTCCCTCTATATCGAGCAAATAACAATTCATTCAGTCACCACATATATTGCCCTTTGTAAATGTTGAAAGCGTAATATTGGCATGGGTTTTGCATTCATTAATATTAAGACGAATGTGTGCCTTTGCACCATATACGGATTCAAATGAACGTATTTTACGTTGTGGTTGGTTCGACTGCCACAATTTTTTGGACATTTTCATAGAGAATAGTCCGAAAAAAGAATCGAACAGAACCGAACTGAACAAAATGGAGCAGAAGAAAGAGTACGAAAAAATAGAAAAAAAAAAAAAAAAAAAAAAAAATTGAGTGATTGAAAGTTCAAAAAATATATCAGTATAGTTTTCTAAAGGTAATTAATCGAGTTAATTATGACGAATTAGTTCGAAGTAAGCACGTTCATATGGATCACACTCCATAATGAAAAATGTATAAGCATGATAGCGAACACACAATTCGTACGTACATAGTTCACCGAAGTATTCGCAAACTTACACACATTTATTTTTTTTCAGTTCCATCGCTATCTATCTCTGTCGCTATCGGTGCCATTGGCTGAGTACCCGTTAGCTTCTTTCATTCGAAGTGCCCCTTTCAAAATCTCAAATGCATAAGCAACATGTACAACGGTTAGAAAGAGATTGGCAGAAACAACACCAAAAAAGAGATGGAAAAGGCGAGACCTTCAACAACATTTTGGAATATGTGTATTGAAAGTGTTTGTGTCAATGCTGTGCTGTACTGCTCTGTATATTATTGTCATTTGTTGCTGCCACCGCTGCTGCTGCTGCTTCGACTCTGCTGTTGCTTTTATTACGGACACTGAAATCTGTTCGGTAGTCAGTTGACTGAGATTCATTGAACGATTTAGTTGATGGCAGAATATAGACAACCGAAGACGTACATTCGTTCTTTTTCAATATAACACACGCCGTAACCGAACATTCCCCATCCACCAACAAAAAGTTCTTAAGATTTTTTTCGCCGTTCGCTCGTAAGAATCAATCGTTCGGTGGTTTCTCCATATCACATTACCAGTGTGCCACAGTTCTCTACTTGTAGTGTCCTCAATTTCCAATTGAATGTAGCTTTTTTTCGGGAGTGTGTGTTGAGTTCGATTTCAAGTGTGCACCGCACGACAATAATTCCATCGATAATTCACATTGCGACAGGCAGCATTTTTGAAAATTCACATCTTAAATTTCCTCGATATCCAATGTTCCCAAATAGCAACATGAATCGCTCCTTAGATGAGCTAAATGCCAGTGAATTGAATAACGCAATTGACGATACGAATTTCCCGAAAGCTCTAAGTACAACATGCCTGACGAAAGCAACGAATCAATGCAGCCCCATCGACGATTCAAATGGTCATCAGAATGGCAAAATCAGCCAAGCAACAAATAATCAACCACGTAACGGAAATAACGAAGACACGATTGATGGCCAGGCAGACGATGCACAAAATTCAACCGACGAACATCTTCCAGACAATGTAAAAAATGGTGTAAAGGGATTTATCAAACGCGCTCATCCAGCACCATTGAAAATGGTCGCATTCAAGGCAGACTCAATCGATGTACCGGGAACACCAAAAACACCCAGAACATCCACGACACCAGGTAAATTATATAGCTAGCGTACTTTTCAACTCTCGAGGGTAGTTTCTATATCTTGGCATTTCCAATTCAAATATTCACTCCATTTCTGGTCTATTAAGATCGTGATGAATCATTTTTCCGCTTTCTTATCGCCCTATGCATTATATGCTACAATTTATGCCAGGTGATTTATCTTGATCACTTTATGAATCAGCTTAAGGATTGCGATCTGGTCTGCTTTGTCATTTTGTGTACACTTTCCGAAAAAATCAGCCAAAATGGTCCATTACGCTCATTCGTAGAACGCAAAGCTGAGCATAAAATGAGATAAAAATACCAATAATAGGATAATCCAAAGAACTTCGATTGTGTGGTGGTGATTCATGACTGCTGGAGCAACGTTTTTTCCGTGCAAATTTGAACTTTCTTTGCATTTAGAATACTCGGGCACTTCAATGCTATTCAAAGCAAGTGTGTTGCATTGATAACTACTTAAATGGTCAGCTCAGCTTGGCTTTCAAGATTGTCCAAAGTCTAAAGTCGTGCTTTCGCATGAATCACATCGAATTAAAATCATTTTTTTACGAAACATCTTTATAATCGTTGAAAATCCTTTGATAGTTTTGTCTCATTAATACTGACTTTGCACTCAGACTACGAATCAGGTTTTCTATCTCGTTCATCTATGAAATTCCTTTCATTTATGATGCTGTTGATGAGAAAGGTCAAATTAGTTGAAATGCAAAATAAGAAGGCTTAATCATCAATAGAATTTTCGGTTTTCGTGACATTTTCGATTTTTAACATTTCGATTTTTAGCATTTAATAATTGCCCAACACACTCGATGGACCGCTTAGAATAAAATATCTAATGTTTCTCCAATTTAAGTCAAATTTTATCGACATTTAGTTATAGAGCAAAAAAATAATGGCAGAGAATTTCGTATGAATTTCAAACAGATAAGCAAATTAATGAGCAATATTCACGCGCATTACTCCATTAATGTATAACGTAAAGACACTCCATAACGCTGTATTGGTTTTGTTCCGATTTGGAGTGATAGTATTGAACTTTTAAGCGATAAATTTGAAATTTATGCCGCACTAGAATAAAAATAAATAGATTATTATTCCAGTACGGTATAAATGCCAAACTTACCGCTGAAAAGTGCAATACCATCGCACCAAATTGGAGCAAAACCAATGCTCATAGATTCGCTTGTGTGAACGAATTTAAGATGTTAAATTTGGAATAAAAAGGACATCATGCGAAAAATTGAAGAGGAAAAAGAGTGCATTTGAAAAATTCATTCAATAATATATTCGCACAATAATATTATATTCGCACTGAAGGGGACATAACATGATTTTGTAAAATTGAAAGAATTCCTGATTTGAAAAGAGAACATCTAATCATTGGATGATAAAATATCCCAAATTTTCATGAGCAAATTAAATGAAGTAATTACGTTATCAAACAAGGTCATGTTTACGCAAACTATTGAGCAACAATTGTTTGCTCATTTTCAAGTTTTGATGACTAGCAGAAATGTATGCCTTTGTTTGCAATCATTTGGATGATAAATTGGGCCGGCACATAAAACAAGATACATGCAGGCACAAAAGAAACCAAGTAGAAAAAAGAGCTTTGATAAATTATTTTTTAAATATTGAATTTTCATTCATTACAATTTCATTGTATTCTTTTGAATTTGCAGGACATGAAAAATGTACATTCCATCATGATTTGGAGTTGGATCATAAACCACCAACTCGTGAAGCCCTGTTGCCTGATATGGCACAATCGTACCGCATGCTTTTAAGTAGCTTGGGTGAAGATCCATCGCGTCAAGGGCTATTAAAAACACCTGAACGGGCTGCCAAGGCAATGCTTTTCTTCACTAAAGGCTACGACCAAAGTATCGAAGGTAAGCACACATTTAAATTCATTTAAAAGTTGAATGTATGATCTAGAATCTGAAAAAACCATCGAGAGTCAACTATTGGATATGCTTTTCATGCAAACTGTAGTTATATTAGATAAGATATTTTATAATTCTTATCTCACATTTTATGAGACATTGTATTACTGAGACATTGAATATACTGAACATAAATCTAGATGGTGATATCGAAATTTCATCATTATTCATCTATCTAAAAAAAATAAAAATGTATAATAAATCTATAAAAACTCTGGAGATAAAGAGATTTAAGGAGTGTGTAATATATTCTCCAGACTTGTGAATTTCTGCAATTCGTTACATTTCGTAATCATTACCTTTATTTAATTGAAAAATTTCTTCCATTTCGATTACAATTGGTAATGGTAATTAAAAAAGCTTCTAAACCATGACGTAATGTTAATTATGATATGAAAAAATGCTATTACTTTTTGTGGACAAGAACGACTAGTGCCATCTATCGATCTGCTTGCCATAACATATGAGTCTGCATCAGCTGATATAAAAGTAAAAGACAAGACGACTAGATGGCACATACGACAAACGAAAAAAAAGGAATGTACATTTTCAAATACAATTTCAATTACTTTAATGAAAAAGGCTTCGTTTTAGTTACGAATCTTAATGGAAAACACCATTACATCCGACATGTAATGTTTAATGGCGTTTAATGTATTTAAAACGTGTTTTAATGATTCCATTAAAACTCTAATTTTCTCTTTATCAAATCGCAATTGGCTTTGTTAGCTAAGTCAAAGATTTTTATATAAACCACACTGACAAAAAGCCTTGACTTAAATAAAACTATCAATTTTCATTCCGATTCGGTTTGGGATTGTGGTTTAGACCTAATCGTTTTCCAATGCAAAATGCAATTTCAGCTTCTTAACTTCTATTTTTCAACTTCTGTTTGAATCGAAACAAAAGCGAAAGATGTCGAACAAGACAGCTTGACGGGGAAACACGAACTTTGGTCAACACAACAGGTAACTGTTATCTGTTCCATGCGCCAGTCCAGTCTTTTTTGGTCGACATTTTGAAGTGCGATTATTTTCATGAACACAACACTTAAATTTGCATTTCATTCCATATTTACTTATGTTTTCCCCTGTTATGTTTCAATAATCAGGTAAAGACAATACATTTTTTTATTTCTCTTCCACATTACATTCACCTGAAACATATTTAAACAAATCAAAATAATTGAATTGTATGACAATGCTTGGTGTGATTGAGAGCTTGAGTAAATAAAGTGACAGAGCTAATTGATGCACTTGAAGCAAAACAAGTTGAATTTTGATCAGCTTCACCGCTGACATGCATTCGTAAATCATCGAAACGGTTTATTTTTGGTGCTGCTGTTGAAGAGTTGTAGCAAAAAAAAACCTAGTTTTGACAGTAATTGCGCGATATTGTTGAATAAATGTTGGAAAGAGACAGAAAGTGTGTGTGTGTGTGTGTATGATTTCGTTCAGCTCAAGTGGACTATTTGCAAATTTTATTGACTTTCATCCAAGCGGAAGTTTCAGCTGGCCACCTTCGGTATTAATGAATGTTCGACAAAAACAAAGGATTTTTTTGACCAATTCCAAACTATATATTTACAGAAGCGTTGAATGGCGCCGTGTTTGATGAAGATCATGATGAAATGGTGGTTGTGAAGGACATCGAAATGTTTTCAATGTGTGAACATCATTTGGTACCGTTTTACGGAAAAGTGTCCATTGGCTATTTGCCAAGTAAAAAAATTTTGGGTCTTAGCAAACTGGCAAGGTGAGTAACATGTTATTTCCATTTTGTTCGTACATTTCAATCGATTTTTAATTCATTTATTGATAATATGAAAAACTAACAAACACAATGACATAATCACTGGCTGGTTGGTTGATTGACTCTCTATGGGTCATTTTCGACTGACATCCGAAAAAAAGATGTTCTTCGTTTGTCCTGCACGGGACTCAACATCATCTTGCCTACAATCACAATATCCATGTCTTTATTATTATTGTCAGTGATTTTTTGGGAAACAACTAAAAAAAATAACATTCACAAGATACGAACCAAATTTCATTTATACGTTACAAATTACAAGTTTGAAATTTCATTCAAAAATTGAAGAATGTATAACAAACTGGCAAATATTTAAATTGACTATTTTTTCCAACAAACAAAATATTGATCTTGATTTTGGATAGTTAGAAGCAAATAATGGAATCATGCATACAAATTAACTGTGTAGAACATTTGTCAAAATTTGCCACAACCAACATAAAAAATCTTTTTCGCAATTTTTCTATTTTGTTTTTGTTGAATACGAATGATGAAAAATACTATTTTTCTTTTTGTAAAATTTTATAGTCAGCATTTCGGATCGGACTATAGTTTTCTTGCTCGGTAAGAATAAAAATTCAACAACATCTACAACAACTTACCACTACGCAACAAAAAAAAAAAAAAAAAAAACTGAAGAGCACAAAATGTATTTTATTCGTAGAGATCGTAGAGTTTATGTGCATCATATGCGCTGACATACTATGCATATTGATAAAAAATGATATTTTATGAGCAAAACATGCACAAATTATGCTCAAAATCGTATTGAGGCAAATATGATTTAGGTTCATTCTAACCGAATTCCAAAAAATGACGCAACAAAAAAAAAATCAAATCATTCTTGTACCACTTGCACAGTATTTTGCACACGCAAATGTGATTACACATTGATTTGCCTTTCATATCGTTACTAATCAATGCTCATTTAGGTGTTTCGCCGCTTGTTCATAATAATCATACGCTTTTTTCTATTCAGTATGCCGTTCTGCAAACACGTATTTTCATCTTGTTGCATTTTTATCCATTTGCAAATTATAGATCGATCACACAACACACATTAAATGAAATAAAAATATTGCTAAATGTTAATTTTCGAACAAATTCGTTTGCGCGCATTTCATGCGATTTCTCAATTCCAAAAGATTTTTGCATTTATTTTCATTGTATTTGCAGAATTGTGGAAATTTATTCGCGTCGGCTGCAGGTTCAAGAGCGCCTCACCAAACAAATCGCGGTCGCTGTTACGCAAGCCGTTCAACCAGCTGGCGTTGCCGTTGTCATTGAAGGAGTGTAAGTAGAACATGTCGAAGTAATTAAAATCTTTCAGTAATTACGGAAAAACCAGCAATAAAATTCTGAAAGAACGGCAACCGTCCAAATAGAAGAAACTCAACCTTTTTTCTTTATTGCTTGGAAACACACCGATCTCAGTCATAGCACAATCAAATGTCAGTACAATTCTAATCGGCTTTGGCGTGCTTTGCTACAGGTCCAATGTCAACCCTTTTCATTGTATTCGATATTTTCGTGCTAAATAAAGCAGGATCAATAATCTATCCCTTATCGTTTTGATCAAAACAACAAATATGCCTACAATTTTCTGTCAACTTTTTCTCTATTATCTACCCTTTCATTTACGATATCTAATCATTAACCTTCTTTTATTTAATTACAGCCACATGTGCATGGTGATGCGCGGTGTTCAAAAGATAAATAGCAAAACGGTGACATCGACTATGTTGGGTGTTTTTCGCGATGATCCAAAAACACGCGAAGAATTTCTTAATCTTGTTAACACCAAGTAAACAACATTCAAAGTCACATATGTTTTTCCAGTCAAACAGCTTACATCGAATGACTCAGCATAATTGATCGAAATTGGTATTTTGTGGTAATGATAAGACCATGCAAAGCGAAACATCTACGATTTTTTTTAAAATCGAAGATACAATATTTATTTATTTATTTCTAAAGAGAAAATCGGCGCAAATTGTATTTCTTTTTCTTGCTTTCGTTGTTGCATAAACTCTTTATCGCGATGTTAAAGTTTCTAATATAACAGTATTCGAATGGGCTCATCATTGGTGCACCTTTTTGCGTATACGAAATTTGTTTTTTCCTTTTAAATCTTATAGTAAAAACCTCGCGTCACAGCATTATTTTATCTGTGTATTATAAATGTCAACGCAATGAAATGGCAATAAAACTTTTAATTACTTGTTTGTCTCAAAATGTAACTCGAAGGATTTTTGGATTGAAATTGAGAGTATCTGCTATAGATTCAAAAAATGATCGACAATGTTCGAAATGCAAAACAGCAATCAAATTTAAAAAAAAAAAAAAAATCTTGTAAATCGAATAATATTTTAATTTCTTGATATGTTTTCGTCCATGGAATTCCACAAAGGCTTTGTGACAAAGCTTTAATTCATGCACTGAATGCCACTATCAATCAAACAAAAGTGCCAGCAATAATTAAAATCAATCGATTATAAGTGTTTATATTATTACCTATGCTGTTGACAAACACCGTTTTAAAGGTAGTCTATTGTGAGAATATTTTATGCAATGTAATAATAATCAAAAAAGACACATATTTTAGATAAATCACGTACTTGAAATTAAAAACTCGAATTTGAAAACGAGGGACCAATTTTGCCAATAATTCTAAGATATATTCAATGTATGTAAATGTTTACAAAAACCAATTTTAGTGTATTTTATAATTGACCAAACTGAAATCAAGAGCATAGCATACTGATCCAAATGCACAGTTTAAATTCCATATTTTGATACACATATTACAAATTGATACTGATGACACATATAAAAACTGTTAGTTAATTGTTTAGGCTCGGTAGGGCTATTTGGATGTTTTTCTGGAGTCTGTGCTTCAATTGGGCGACTACTGCTCTATTCATCAAACAGTAATAATATTCATCGAGTCATTTATTTGCTCTATATTTTTTTCCATCACACGGCAGTATTTTATCAACATACTAAATTTATATTTGTTTTCTTTTATTCAAAACTATTCCTTTTCTTCCGCACCGCAAAAACTTTTAAGTTATCTTTCATTCTTCAAATAATTTGAAATGTCAAACGTTCTGTAATGCATCAAATATTTGATTTTTTCTTGAATTTCTTCGCCACAAAATTGAAATAAAACTCTGTTCAAAATTTATTCATCGCTTTATGAACCGTTTATTTCAGATCAATTTGAAATAAGTCATAATAACCTGATTGTAAACGCTAATAAATGATTTGAGAAATACGATTGAAAATCTTTATTGTATTCAATATCACCAACGTTCAACATTTTATTTTTCAACTAAAGATTGGAACTTGGAAGAGTTCAAATAAAATCAGCTGGTTTCTAATCAAAATTCAGCTTTTTATGGGAAATTTTCATTTAACTTTATTGAAAGAGCCTATTTTGTTTAAGCCTCGGTGGCTTCTTCTCCTTCACAATATAGTTTAATACTTTACCAATATATTTTGAGTTGATATATTAACATTCTAACGAATGTATATTATAGAAAAGTTGTTAATAAAATCTTTTAAATGTTGTTCCAAGTTAATTCATATTGTTCAAGTCTTTGTAGTTCAATTCAATAAAAGACGTTGTGAAATAAATGCCATGGGGCTTGTGTTTGACGATGAAGAAGAAGATAAACAAACAAAAACGGCCCATTTAGATCATAATTATTCAATTCTTGCGATGAACATCTTTAACAACTTGAACTGAAACATCACCAGAAGCTATTGAGAGATCAGACAAACTCTCTTCAAATGAATGTTGAACAGGACGCGTTTGGTGAGTATGACTTTTGATTTTCCCATCATGTCGAATGACTAATGGAGCGGTTCCAATCAGCTTTTGAATGCTCTTTCCTCCCGGTGTTACGACATACCGATGGTCTATAATCTAAAGTAGAGCAAGGGAAACGAAATTTGAGTTCATTTAATGAACGTAGTTAAATGCACAAAATGCTGGCAAATACCTGTCGTTGCGGTGCAGATATATACATTTTGCGTGGCAATGCCGATTTAGTTGGGAATGACTCAACGCTTTGTGTGCTTTCATCGAGTAAACTGGGTTTGCAGACTTTGTTGAAATCTTCAGTGAGCAAATTTCGCATCGGCTTAATCGTTTTGATGAGAGGTACTTCGGGTGTATTCTTAATATAAGCCGCTATAGGACTGGCAATGTGACGGAATTGTAGTTTGGGCTTGTGAAGAGAACCGGATTTAGTGGGGATACGTGAATGAGAAGGACCCGTTGGTACTTTCGATGCGGATGCAGACTTTGTTGTGAATGGTGAACGCACGTTGCGATGCTCGGGTCGTTTAAATGTGTCCACTTTGTTTGGCGTTAAATGTTTTGCGACAGGCTTTTTCATACCAGAACTGGGTGTCAACACTTTTTGCGGACCTGGCGTTAATACTTTTTGCTTTGGCTGGCATATTGGCGTTTTCTTGTTTTCGTCATATTTGTCTTTTTGTGTGTTCTGGACCATTGGAATAGTCGAAACAGTCGCATCATTTGGTGATTTTTGAAAGGGATTGTTGTTCCTCTCGCTGAGCATCTTTTTTCCCCGTTCCATCAGGTATTCGATTCGCTCCAGCGAATCGTTGAAGCTTGGCATATCACCATACTTGTCACTTTCACAAGTAACATTTTGACCATTTGAGCTCAATTCGAAGCTCTCTCCACCGAAATCTTCTTGAGATTGCAGATTATTTGGCTTCTCATCGCCTTCCGATTGATCTAATGTATTATCCGAATCAATTGTCAACGCCGATTCATTGTTCAGATCCGATTTTGCTGTGTGATATGTGGTTTCATTGGACTCGAGTGCTGACTTGAAGCGATCAGTGGTTTGCGTTGAAATAAAACTGTTTTCAGGACTAGAATCAAGGACGATCACCTCATCGGGGTCAAAATTACCGAATGGTTTAAAAGCCGACGTTGTGATTTTAGGAATATTTTCCTTTTTATCATTTTCCTTGTATTCATTTTCATCATATTCGTTATCATTTTCTTCATTTCCGTTGTTTTCTTTATTATTTTCAAAATCATACTCAACGAACTTTGCTTGCAAATCGTTGCATTCTATTTGCGTCATCTTAGAATTTGATGGTTCTTCCTCAGATTTCGACTTGATTTCATCCATCAATCGCTTTGGAACATAGTTTAATCCTCTATCAAGAACATATTCAATCTCTTCGAGTGTGTCGTCGGCATTTGCAGACGATGAAGCCCCTCCATCAACGTTATATGCTGAAAATTTAAAAATGCTTTGAAAATGTTGGACAAATATTTGTGTCGAACTCAATTTGTTGTGATCATAATTTTTAGTTTTATAATTGCTCGGTTTATAATTGTGTCATACCTTGTAATCTCTGAATATTCGTAGTGCTAGATGCTCGCTCAAATGGCGATGCAGAGCACAAATGAGAAGCGGAACCAATGTCACCGAACGAATCACCGGTAATTTTGAGCATCTTCAAAGGCGACCGCTTCTGAATCGATGAATCACGGTTTATGTTGATTTCGGCTAACAACCGATTAATTGTGGCATCTATTTCAATGCCACTACTGTAATCTAAAGAGTACGATGACTGCTCCATAAGTGAGCTATCTTGGAATCTTGGCTGACTTCGTAGACCTTTGAAATTATAGTTTGGTTATAACCAAAAATGTTATTTATATTGAATGGATTCCAATCGAACGGGCAAGTGTGTATTTTATAAAATGTTCATCCTCAACAACACATTAATGATGAAGATACTCGAATGACACTTACGTTCTTTCAGTAAGTCTAGACGTAGAGGCTTCTCGGGTGGATTACCCGCAGATGTTGATTCAATAGACGGTGGATTATTCTCTTTATTGGTCATTTGTCGCTTTTCATTGAGCATCCGTTTGAAGCTGGCATCCAAATCAAATTGAATATCTGATTCAGAATCATCCGCTTTCGACCTTTTTCAAAGAGGATTATATTGTTTTCATTGTGCAATTACAATGGCAATTGAAAAACAAATAAAATGAACGGAAAAATTCACCTGTAGTTCAATAAATGCTGACGAAATGCTTCAATGTCCAGCTTGTTTTGTGAGCCGCTGTCGGGTGTTTTGTCATCGATAGACGACATTTTTCGATCGATACTTTTTTTTGAGAGTAAATAGAATAAAAACCACGTGAAAAGAATTTTGCAAAGTAAATTTTTATAAGCGCAATATGAAAAAAAGATTGAATGGCGATGGAATAATAGTCGGAATAAAAGCGTGCAATAAATAGATGATGATAGCTACACTGACTCAAGTCGTTCTTTATATACGTTAAAAATTTTAAACTCTTGTCAACCTATACAAAGTCAATATGATGCGTACTAAACAGATGTTAGCTACGCCAAAAGTACTAGAATGCGATTTTTGCATTGAAACCAGACTGTATTACCGATAAATCCAAAAATTGATTATCTGTCGACATATAGACGAAAACAAATCGACTTTCAAAAACATATTTTTCATCTCTACAATTTGCAATGTCATTTCAAATTTATTCAAATTTTCGGCACTCGTCCAAATTAATTAAATTTTCGCAACCACTATTTTCAAATGTATGTATTGGAATGGATTCAAATTGGATTTTTTATTGGTCTATTACTCTTCTAGAAATCAATTTATCATCAATTTGACATATCATTTTGAATTTTCGAGGTTTCAGCTGCGTTTATTCATTGCAAATCATTTGCATATTTGGTGTTATTCAATTGTTTAGTAATCAATTCTTCAATAACTCGCAGAGCATTAGAAATAATGCGACTGACAGCAAAAACGATGTTCGGATTGTCGAAGTTGGACCACGCGACGGTTTGCAAAATGAATCGAAATGGGTTGAGACAGATATCAAAATCGAATTTATAAATCGCTTATCAAATGTGGGGTTCCAGAACATAGAAACAACCAGGTGACAGATGCAATTTAAAACGTGTGTATCAATTAAACGGTGTATCAATAACGTGTTCATTAAAATTTCAATCAAATAGCTTCGTTAGTCCAAAATGGATTCCACAATTCAAAGACAGTTCAGAAGTATTTCGAAAAATTCAAAAGACTGACTCAGTTTCGTATCCAGTACTTGTGCCGAATATTAAAGGATTTGAGGCAGCTGTACGTATTTGACTTTTTTTTTCATCAAAATACATTCTTCAGCTCCATGAAACCTCTCCAAAAATGCATATCAACTCAAGGACACAACTAAATTTCATTTTCTTTCGTAGATTGCGTTAGGTGTAAAAGAGATAGCAATTTTTGCTGCTGCATCCGAATCATTTTCACAAAAGAATATAAATTGTTCAATTGAAGAAAGTATAAAACGATTTGGTGCTGTTTCCGAGGCTGCACACAAAGCAAATGTCAAAGTTCGAGGATATGTTTCGACTGTAGTTGGATGTCCATATGAAGGGCCAATCAAACCGAGTGCTGTCGTCAATGTAACTGAGAAGCTCCTTAAACTGGGCTGCTATGAAATCTCACTGGGCGATACGATTGGGGTTGGAAATATCGGATCAATCAGTCGAATGTTGAAAGAAGTTAAAACAGTAGCCGATCCAAGCAAATTGGCAATTCACTGCCATAATACATATGGACAAGCATTACCGAATATATTGACAGCTCTAAATGCCGGCATCAGAGTTGTAGATTCGGCTGTATCGGGTCTCGGCGGATGTCCGTATGCAAAAGGCGCTTCCGGCAATGTACCTACTGAAGATGTTGTGTATATGTTGCATGGCTTGGGCGTGAACACTGGCATTAACCTTCCTGATCTGGTTTTAGTCGGACGTTTTATTTGTAGCTATCTCGGCAAAAATTCGGATTCAAAGGTGACTTTGGCCATGGGAGATGCTAAACCAATCAAAAGACATTGCCAATCCCACAGTCACAGTGACAGCCACACACATGAATAAAATTGTTTTTAAAATTGGAACTAAAATTGCAGAAGGTTGGTAACACTTTTCAAATTCGACTTTGACGTGAAAACTCCTATCAAAATGTAAATAGCACAAACAGATTTGAAATCAAATCAAAATAAATCGAAGAACTAAACAATTTGTTGAATTTACTAGACGATTCAGTGTTGAATTCATTTCATTGAATAATCGATTGGCATTCAGAATGGCTATTTACAAGCTATCACCCAAACAAAAGAGAGCTTCAGTACGGCAAACAATTTATTGGTCATTGTGGGGCTTTATAAGCGGCATCTATGTACTTCAACCACTGTTAAAATGGGCAAATCGCGAAGAAAAATCTGTACTTGGAGATTTTTTTGAAATTGAAGGCAACGAAGTAGTATCAAAAATTGACTCGAAAAAATAGAAACAATTTCACTGCATCATATGAGAATGATTCGACCGATCAGATCTCTTTGAGAATTTCCAGATAGAAGCACGCCTGACATTAAATTTAGAATATTTCAATTGGTATGGAAATAAATCAACCTTGAGACTGTTGTTTTATGCATAAATCTAAATAAAAAAAAAATTTTCACAATAAAAGAATGTGGTTAGTTTTCGATTCATTTTGTCCCTTTTTTGCTATTTTGTTGGTAAAACAGTGACAGATGTTGACATTTCAATGTCTTATATAATGAATGAAATGAGCATTTGAAATGTTATTTATAACCAAAAAAGTAGCTACCGAAGCGGATTTCGTTCAATAATTATCCAGTAATGTTTATCCCATTTCGAAGTCGTTTACGTTTATCAGATATATTTATTGCTTCATTTCTTGGTGTAGCCGGCACAATTTATGTTTGGACCCCAATTATCAGAGAACATCAACGAAAAACGAAGCAGTTGAATTCATCGATCGATTCGCAAACCCGCACCATCGATTCAGCGGAGAAAATAAGTGATCCACCAGCAAAACTATAGATAAATTGAATTATTATTGGATCAAAGAATAATTATTGTGATTGTAAGTGTATGCAAGTTGATATCTGATTATACATTGCGTATGCCAATGATGTGGAGTGTAAATTTTACACTTCGATTGTAGCGCTGGGAAACAGAAGCTTTAGGAAACAAACGAAGTTGTATTGCACTAATCATTTTCAATATAAATTTTCAACAGATGCAGCCATATATAATAACCAAAAACCGATCATATTCACTGGGAGCTATGTTTGTTTTTTTCACTGGAGTAACAACTCTATTCGTTTTATCACAGAAAACTTTAATTAATCCATATCTGAAGAACAAGAAGACACAAAGAGGAAAGTCTTTTGCAGATGAATATTTTAGTAAAACTGTCGAAAAATAGGCTTCAACTTCTGTCATCGGTATCGTAACAGCCGATATTCCAGGACTTAAAAACATTGACTCGGCCGCTGTAATAATTGATAGTTAAACACAAATAAAACAGCATCATTTTTCGAATGATGTGAATTTCTAGATCATTTATTTTATTTCATATGAGTCTTACTTGAATAAAATTGGATATAATGCTCTCGTAGTAAGATGTATGATGTGTGTGATATAAAAACAATAAGCTAATAAAAAGGATGTCGATCGATTTACAAATCATTTTGTATTTGAGTATAAATGGTTTGGTTATTCGTTTGTAATTCTTCTTTGTATCAAATGAACACTATTTCGATATTCGATTGAAAAATTCATATTTTAGCTTACTCATCATTTTAGACAATGTATCGGTATATTTGAAAATCTCAATGGATGGGAAAAAACTATAAAGATATCACTGTTCAGTCAGTGTGTGCTACTTAAAATATCGTCTCGCTATTGATTTATGATGGGCTCTCGTGGTGGCGGCTGTGGTGGAACCGATGAATTGTATTCCATTTTCTTTTGATATTCTTGTTGTTGCTTCAAAAATGAGCTCAAGCGATTTAGCAGGAATTGCTTGTCATGGCCTTCGAGCACGAGTTGACTTTTGAGCATTTCGACCATATGTTTGTTGGCCGCTGATACAGCATAATAATAGTACAAACAGAGAATCAATGCGACAAAACATGGTACAGCAAATGTGGCGGTACCAAAAAAGAATATTATTTTTTGACAATAAATGGGCAGTTCACGGAATGCATTAATTGCTGCCTCCCAAACGGAACTCAATCCACGGAATGGTCCACATGCTCGTGATGGCATTATTTCAGCTGCCGTATACACAATGGGGATCACGGCCAACACATAAGACAGCAACAATACCAACATAAACAGTGAATTTGAGCGTGATGCTCGATACAATATTGCCGATGGTTTTGAATTAATGAGACACGCAAACTTTTTTACATAAAACATGCCAAAGTGCAGCACAACAGCTGTGACCGGTATAAATGGCGAATAGAATGTGCCCAACCAGCATATCGTTTGTGAGTAAACAATATCGAGCACGTGCTTGGATAATTCAAACTCTTGTTCACCAATAAAACGCGTGAATTTACTGTTTATGTGGCGAGCGAGCATTGCCCGTGGGAAATTTATGAATAATGTTATAAATACATGTGTTACAAAATCAACAACGAGCAACTTATAAAATTGTTGACCGACAAATGTTTCCCAGCACTGCAGCGACCCAAAATGTGCGTTGCATTGTTGGTTTTGTTTGAATTTGTTGGTAATCAAAAAGTGGAAGCGGCTTAACAAAACGCCTAATGATGAAAGCCGCAGCAAAACAGTGCGCAACAATGTGATTTTGATAACAAACATCGGTGAATACTGTTCGAATTGCACAAGATAATTGAACAGTATTGGCACCAACGTATTCATACACACAATTGTGATATACGGTAGAAATTCGATAAATAAATCATTAAGTAAACTAGCGATTTCTGGATTCCTGGCATCGCTGTGGTCGGGTGTGATGGTCGGTTTGAAGTGACCTTCGTACGATTTCAAACTATAATTGATTGATACGTAGATGATGAAAGCAGCTGCAATTAAAATGATGCATACAATCATATTCACCAGCAAACGAATCATAATGAGCTTAAACATAAACTCTTTGGGACGATTGCAACGCTCCAATTCCATGCGCTTTGTCTGAAGCATTCCTTTCATTTCATTGAGCAGTGCTTTGTGCTTGATGTGCGCCGACTTTTCGTTATGAATACAAAAATCCCAACCGCCAAATATTAAATTGCAATACTGATAGAATTGCCCTTCGCCCTCCACCATTCGGTCTTTAAATTCACGCGAAACAGACTTGACTATGGCCATCAGCGACAATAATAGAAATACAACATTCACACTAAGATAAGCCAATGGAAGATTATAATAAATTTGCAATTCGCTGAGATCCAGTATGGTATTCGAAACCTTAGGCTTTATGAGTTGATTGCCTCCACCTGCTTCTGCTTCTCCTGTCATATTATTACTACTATTGTATTCGTCGTCAAGTTGAGTATCTACAGTGCTACCATTAAAATGATTGCTGTCAATATTTGTGCCGAACACTCTTTTCGCATACATGCCATAAAACATGATCGTCTTCTCCATGAATCGCTTGCCCTGGATAAAATCCCATACAATTACATCGTTTTGGGCCGGCATATTATAATATTCTTGAAAACAACATTCCGTTGAGTTGCGTTCACTTAGAATAGTGCATGACTGAGTGCGATCGTATTGGGCTTGACTTAAAATTAAATTGGGCAAGATAATAAATATCAAAAATAAAATAAAAACACTTAGATTTAAAAATATCAGCCAGCGCAGAAAATGGAAATAGGCAACGACACCCGTTCCACAATTGCCCTCGATTGTTTTTAATGAATTGCGCCACAATTCCATTTTTGTCAGCCATTCGGCGAATTTGGCATGGAATTGTTGGCACACTTTTCGTCGTTGCCATTTAAACTGATCGAAACCCTGCAATCGTAGTTTTGTCGCATTTTGTAATTGAGCCTTCATATCACGTTTTTGTGCCATCGACACTGGCATCGATTTTATCTCATGGATTTCCTCCCATATTCGCTCTTCGTCAGTTAAATTCTCTGCGCAAATTAAACACCAAAATAAACAATTATCATTCAATTGAACAAACAAAAAGTAACAACACTATTTCATTTTGTCTATATACCGGATAAATCTGGCAACATGGCAATATGAACTTCATGAAATTGAGATCCACGTCTCATTGATGAATGGTGAGGACGCGCTGTTGTTAAATTGTGTTTCCGATTTGCACATCGATCAGCTGCTGAGCTTCCGCTTTGTTTACTTGTGCCCGCCCCTGTTCGGTCTCGACGAACTCTCTTTGTTGTAGCTGTAACGAAAATAGACTCATTCAGAAAATTTGTTTATCCGTGAGCCGCGTATTTATAGCCTAAAAAATCATTATTTGAAAATCGTTCATTGATTGTACAGGGAAATCGTTTAGAATCGATTTCCAAAGCGAATTCAATCGAAATGCATCGAAGTAGCAGTAAATACTATACTCTAAGGAGTTAAAATATGTGAAAAATTTACTATCCAATTGATAAGATAACCATTTAAAAACATATGTGTTCAAACCGTTCAACGATTCAAAATCGAAAAAATTGTGCAACGAAACAGTGCTTACTGATTCTTGAGTCGTTTAAGAAACAAACAAAACAAGGTAATTGCAATTAACACATTCATTGACTGTTCTTTAATTTCGATTACTTTGATTTCAATGCATCATATACGTAATGGGTGTGAGTGTGAGAGCGACACTCTCACTTAAATTGTTTTTGCTTCAATTCCAAAAATGAATTGAAAAATGCAAAACGACTTAATGCCAAACAAATCGTTTGAAAATATTCGAAAATGAAAAAAAAAATCAAACAATATGCGAGCAATAAGTGAAGCGTGAATTTCAAATGACATATTGAAATAATGATAGTTTAGCCCTCAACAACAATCCTCATATTTCAACAAGTTTGTTAAAGCGCAAATAGTTTATTATTATTATATTTACCGGCACGATTCTGCTTCGATGGCAATAATGTGGCTAGGGAAGTTGGGTCCCGCGTAATTACGGCACCATCCAAATCCGTTGGAAATGATTCCTGATAGAATTCTCCGCCAGCTTCTTCCCAGCCTTGAGCTGCTTTATTGGCGCGCGCCTTCTGTTGATCCTTTCCGGCAGACATTCCGACGGTATAAAACAAACAAATTTCACGTATTCTATTTACGATTTCCTATTTTGACTAGATTATGTTGGACGCTTTGGTTTGGTTTTGCTCAACTAATATCGATTTCTTCTTGAAACTCTGAAAACAACCACCAAATAAGAAGCACGTTAAAAATGTATACAAATGTTAACATACAGTTTAATACCATTCCGTTTTAATTGAAACGGCCAAATTGAGCCAATGAAATAACCCAACATCTGATATTCATCTTTTTTTTCAAGCACAACAGGATAGATAAATAATCATTTGATCACACTTACGATTGCATTGTTGTGAGTAAAAAACTATCTGGGTGCTCTTTTTTTATATTAGTTGTCGTTGTTAAATTCATCGTTCATGCCATGAATAGAAAACAATTGCTGTTGATTACAGTTGAAGAATCACATCATGTATAACAGTTGCACACCGCGCTCGAGTCATCATCTATCTATATTGATGTTTTCGCTTTGCACATATTCCCTGTCATATTTTGTTATCAATCAAAAGACTAGACAGTCATCCAGCAGCAATAGCAATATGCGATTTGTGCGATACACAATAAGTACTAGTTCACATTATATCGCAACATTGAATTATTGTTCGTGTCAATCATATCGAGCGAAAGAACAAATGAAAAAAACGAACATGTCACAGATCACTGCATTAAAATTACGGCTGCTCTTCTCCGGAAATCTATGAATGACTATGAAAACAAAAAGCACTAGCGGTCATCGCCATTCACATCATCACCATCATCATCGTCATCGGTTTATTTAATGCAATCTGAAGTGAACACACTATTTCGCTCGCTCTCTCAGTTTGATCACTCAAAATATTATTCGAGTAATTATATATCGTAATGAAAATTGCCTTCATTCGTTCAATTCATTGCACGTTTTGATATTCACATATAATAAGTATTTCCATTTCTAAGGACTTGCTTTTCATTGTCTATGTTCACTGGGCCAAGAATGAACCATTTTTGTTTCTGTTTTGTATGAAACAACACGATTTACAACTGAATTCGGTAACTTCAACTATTTTGCCAAATCAGTCCGTAAAATAAGCAGCATTTTTCACATTTGAACTGTATAAATCCTGTGATTATTTACTGAGGCACGATTTTGTGTCTATTATTTTCATCGGCCATGAAAATGTCACCAACATGCGAAATCATTGTATTCGCACCCAAACACACATACACAGCGTCACACATAATATTGTGCTTGTGAATTTACTACCAAATACATATATGCACCGTAGCCATCCATCGTCGTTGTCGTTGTCGCGCTGTACATCGATGGTGCAGATAAAAAATTCTCTATTGATATGTGAAACCAACACCAATATCCCGATATCTCACTCTCTCTCTCTCTCACGCGCAAACAACCTAACCATATTCGTATCAAGTTTTCAAGTATTTTAATAAATTCCCGTTCTACTTCCATTTTATAACCGTACAATAAAGAGATATCGATATAAAGGGTGACCCAATAAAATTGATAAAAAAAAAAAAACATTTAAATAAAACAAAAACGGCTTGAGATATCAAATTGATTTTGGCTTTATTTTGAAGTTACATTTATGCCATTATGTATGAAACAAGACGTCATTCAAATGACCACCTCGACTACGTTTGCAGCTCATCATACGGTCGGCCCAATTTTTGATGATCCTGTCCAATATCTGCGGCGTTATCCCAGCAATGGCGTCTCTAATATTGGCCTCAAGAGCTTCTAAAGTGGCTGGCTTGTTGGTATAGACCAACGACTTGACGTACCTCCAAAGGAAGAAGTCGAGAGGAGTCAAATCGCATGATCGCGGCGGTCAATTGACAAAACCTTCACGCGAGATAGTCCACTCACCGAATTTCTCTTCCAGCAAATTCATTGTTTCGTTGCTTGTGTGGCACGTAGCGCCGTCTTGTTGGAACCACATCTCGCTGATATCGATGTTGTCAAGTTCTGGGCACAGAAAATCGGTTAACATCGTTCGGTATCGCTCAGAACAACGCCGAATCGATTGTTGAGGGTCATCCTCACGACTGGCCGCTACAGCGGCTATGTTTCCTTCGCTTTGACCAGATCTTGCTCTGGTTGGTGGCTTAAGGTCCAACAAAGTGTACTCACGCTCAAACTTTTCCACAGTGCGACGAATGACTTGGGTACTGAAGTGATGATGACGACCGAGTTTACGACTAAAATCACGGACAACTGAGCCGGAATTTCCGAAGTATTTTTTAATAATTTGCAAACGATCGGGAAGCGTGAAACAGCAATTGACAGCATGAATAATTTATTTGAAAGGAGCTGAGTAATCCCTATTGAAAAATGTTTCATCCCTATTGGGTCACCCTTTATTTTGGTATATTTATTTTTTGGTCTTGAATTGAATGAAATCTCTATTGGTGGTGCATGGGTGCACCTCATAATTGTCAACGCTGAACAGTTTGGACTGTTAAAATTTGGCTTGAAATTATGAGAAAGTCAAATATTCGTTGATTTTCGAAACAATTTCGTCAATTTTCGTAATAATTTCGTCAATTTACCCCGAAAAAGGCGATAACAACCAAAACAATTTAAGTACACGTCCTCTGGCGGCACTCAAAATTAAAAATAAATATCAAATATCGACTCCTTGGCCCCAAAAACCCCCATATACACACTTTGTTTATAGAAAAAAAAATGTTTCTGGACACATTAATACAATGAAAATCTCACTTTTGGGAAAAAAACTATCTCTAAAATTTGGCTGGCTCGAAATTCAAGATAGAGGTATGGTTCCTCGGGCAAAAATGCTTAAAATGATCCAAGAAACACCGTGAAGAGGTACTCAATATCGATAAAAAATTTGACCCACCCTACTATTTAAAGAATTAATTCTTTTCTCACATATCAACTTCACTGAAGTGATACGTTATTATACGATCCTAAATTGATAGCCGGTAATGTTTACCGTAGCTTTGAAATATCAGTTCCATGCCTTGTTCATGGATATTCATAAGACTTCATTTAACTTGCGCAAAATATGTACATTCCGAATTTTCGGACCCTTTTTATACTCACCTCTTTCATCACTCTTTCTTTGAATAAAATAGCGTAACGTATTCTCTGTATTATTTTCTTATCCAATTTGACGTTATCTTGAAGGTCTGGCCCAAACTCTGCTATTCGTTCTAAATAAGTACGTTTACGTTTCTTCTCATTTGTTTTTTTTTTTTTTATCAATAAATAGAATGATTGTCCTCAAACTCAAGAAACTGTTTGTCACAAAGTAGCATGCGACTCTATGATTTATTTAAATTGTATCAAAGATTAAAAAATATAATCATAAATCTCCTGTCGGCGTCATCAAAAATGAAATATTTACATTTTTTGATAAAATACCAACAGACATCGTGATACATGCCTTCATACAAATGTTTTTTTTATTTGATTTCAAGTTTTTGTTGTTGTTTAATTAAAAGCGAAAAAAAAGAATCTTGTGTACAGAAATTTACTATTGGTATAAAAACGTAATATTTGTAATTTCCTCATTCACTTCTTAGCCATGTTTGCTCCGTTGCTGTTTGAAGCATTCACTCCATAGGCTTGAGCGTATTGGGCCCAATTTTGCCAGCCAGTATGATTTCCACTTGCCTAATTACATTATCAAGAACATAAAATTCCATTAGTCAGTTTCAGCTTCAATTAAATGAATTGAATAGTGTCAATGCTTACTTGTTGCTGTTGCTGTTGCCACCATTGCGTGTTGTTTCCTTGTTGGTGCTGTTGGTGTTGTTGGTGTTGTTGGTGCTGTTGGGAAAATTACACATAAAACGGATTTTATTCGAAAGGTGCCTAATTTTAAATCAATTTTGTGTCGTGGAGTCTCTTAGGGAATTTCGTTGCTGACAAACAAAACGAGGTGTAATTTACCTGCGGTTGGCTTTGATTTGCCTGCATAATAGGACCTTGCTGTTGCCATTGCAACCATTGTTGTTGTTGGGGTGTGTAACTGCTGGTTGCGGATGTCCAATTACCCGATGCAGAAGACTGTTGTTGAGAAGATGACTATAATACACGATATTGGAAATATCAACACATTATAAACTCCCTAAAGCGAACCACAACAAAATCGATTGAAATTCGGTCTAACGAAACTAATCAAGCATATCGTGATCGTTTCGCGCCGCGGCGTATTGTGAAATAGCTAAATATTTACCATAGATCCGAATGAACCGTAGTCACGGCTGTTTGAACTCATCGTTTGAGGGCGATTGTACGATTTACTTTGCGAGTTCCAATGACCACTGCTACCTTTCGAACTGTAGCTCTATAGAAAATCAATAAAATTATACGGTATGAATTGATTGAAAATCAATACGCTATTGTTCAAACAATCAAATGGTTTTTACGCCTTGATTATGTGATGAAGAATTTAATTTTATCGCTTTTGTTGTTAAATTTCATACTTACACTTCTACTGCTTGAATGGTTGTCTTTTTCTCGCTTTAGTCCATGCTTATCAACACTACCGCCGCCACCACCACCACCCCGTTTGTCACGGCTATCTTTGTAGTCCCGGTCACTTCGACTGCCTCCACGTCGATCATCGTGTCTTCTGTCACGTTGGTTTGGATAATCATATCGTCGATTTCCCCAATTACTGTTACTGCTGCTGCTGCTTCCATGCCATTTATCGCGGCCACCGCCACCACCGCCGCCACCGCCACTACGACTGCCGCCACTGCTACCAACACCTGAATGAAATAAATTTCGAGTTTATTCATAATATGTGCTACTTTCAACATCAAGTTCAAATAATGTTTGATAGACTGAATGAAATTTACCTCGATTATGCCATTGAGACGATGATTGTTGGTGTCTCCAACGACGGTCTGATGATTGGCCTCCCCAATTTCTCCGGTCCCGGCTATATCGATCCCGATTATCGTCTGAACAGAAAAGAATATCCATTAACTTTTGTCTCGATTTGAAAATTTCAAATGAAAAAACGTATAATTTTCGTACCTCTTCGGCGATCGCCTCGATCATTGTCACGATCGCGCTCTTTCCATGCCTTTTTGCCTTTTTCGTTAAATTCTTGCACTTTTTTCTTTGCATCTTCTTCATTCAGTTCGGTATAAATAACCTCATCAAACCATCCAAATTCAGTTGAAGGCAGCATAAAGTTAGCTAAAACATGTTCACCTTTATGAGTCATAGTTCATTTGTTTCTTGTTTCTGATTCTTGTTTACCTTTCATTTCATTTAGTGCACTTTCTGATACGATTTTTTCCGATTGTTTATCGCAGCGTTCTTTGTATATGGTATCGTCGGGAATGATAACGGTGGCAATACGTTTGAAATCACCATATCCCTTCATTTTTCGGCGCTGAGCTGATGCCAAACAATTTGTCTAAATTCATTCAATAAAATATGATTATGTTTTGAAAAAAAATTTCAAATAAATTTGTATCGAACATGCGAAAAGTGAGAGAATCGTGGGAATCGGAATGATTTATGGAATATCAATAAATAATATATGAGCAAAATAATGAGCATTGAATTGTCGTACCTGATCCAAAATATAGTTTCGACGTTTCTTAACAGCAATGTCTTGAATGGAGTGAAGACCTCGTGTTGCCCAGTCTATGAACCGTTCCCATCGTCCATGATTATGATGCTTTTTTCTTGCTTCTCCGCAAACCTTGAAGTCATGAGGATATTTTCGGTTAGCATATAGTAATGCATTTATTAAAAAGTTAAATTCCACCTCTTAAAATACTAACCGTCATTTTACTGAGTAAATTCTGTACACCAAGTATATTGTAATGTTTTTCAACATTGTCTTTGGAATGCTGATTGGCCCAATGTGTCTTGCCAGCGCCGGGTAAGCCAATTAAAAGAATCACCTCGCATTCTTTACGTGTTTTTGGACGTTGGTAGCCTTGAACCAAATTGTCGTTACCAACATTGCCAATCAATTCGAAGCCTGGCAGCAAAGCATATTCTTTTTGTTGCAATTCATTTGGTTTATCTTTTTCACCATGTTTGGCATCATTGGTGTCACCGTTTTCCGACACCGATACTTTACCCGCTTCGGCACATTCTTCGACATTCTCTTTAGCATCGGGTTTTTCTTCGAATTTTTCATCCGGTTTTTCTTCCGTTTTTTCATCTGGTTTTTCATCCGATTTTATATCTGATTTTTCATCTGGTTTTTCATCCGATTTTTCATCCAAATTTTCATCCGATTTATCCTCCGCTTTTGCGTCTGGTTTCTCATCTGATTTTGCATCTGGCTTTTGTGACTCTGATTCGGATTTATCCTTTCCACGGGACGGTGAGCTATTCTTCGTTGATTCCTTATTCGAGCGGCTTCTAGCGCGTCGTGAACCATCATCCCGACGAGATCTGTTAGGACGTTCTTCATTGACAAGCAATTTTGAGCACTGGCCGAAATTGACGGTGAATGCAAGATTTTTCGTGAGAATATGTGGATATAATGCTGCACCGTTCAAGTCTTCTTTGTTAAATTCAAATGCAACCCCTTGAGTCTCACCATTAACGGTGTATTGAATTGTGCAGGGTGAACTGTCCATGTCCAAATAGACGCCGACTACATCGCCGCGTGAACCATACCTAATGCCATACTCACTGAATATACCATCGCTGGCTTTTTTAGCACATCCGCTATAGCCGTATGATTGTGGGCTTTCGCCCAATTGCAAGTTATCCGACAATATCGACCAACCACAACGCAACTCGTACAGATTACGTTCATCGCTCAAATTTTGTATCCGATTGATTTCATTGACCTGCACTTCATAGCAAACTTTGCCCGTATTGACGCCGTAGGTCGATCGGGCCCCGGCCCAAGCCAGCGCTAATGCTCCGTCAGACAATGGGCGTGCTGAACACAAATCTGGCTTGTTAATGACCAAATTCAAATCAGAATCGTACCAACTTAGCAGAACGGCATTTTCTTCGAATTCCGGTTCATCTTCTTCATTTGTGAAATCGTCGTTATTGCGTGCGGGTGAGGATCGGCGATTGGCTCGTTTAGATGGCGGAGACTTCGATTTCGACTTCGACTTTGACCTGGATCGTTTCCGTTTTCGGCTCTCATACTTTTCCGATTCTTTTTCCCCAGTAGCTTCCTTTTCCTTATCTTCAACTCGTTCCTTTTCTTCTTCAGCCTGCTCACCATTCTTTGTATCCATTTCAGTGTCCTGCTGCATTGGTTCATTTGACTCTGATTGTTTGCTTTCTGTTGTTTGTTCACATTCCATTGGCTCGTTCAATTCTTGATTAGATTCACTTTCAGCAGCATTTTGATTTGCACACTCATCATCATTTTTATCGGAATAAACTTCCTGGCGCTCCTCCACCGGTGCACTTGATTCATCAAAATTTTGTTCATAATTACTCTCCGGGGCATTGCTACCACTTTGTGATGATTGACTGTCCTCCTCTTCTTCATCATCTTCCTCTTCATCTTGATTTTGGTTGAAGAACTGAGCCTCGCTTTCTTGTTTTTGATAATATTGTTGTTGTTTTTGTTGTTGCTCAGTTATCAGTGTTTCATTTTCAATTGGTATCTGACACGTTGTCTCGAATTGCAGCTCGTGTTGAGGCTCACTTGCCGGTGTCTCTTCATCATCCTCTTGTGATGATGTGTCCGGCAGTACCGGAGGTTCTGTTTGTACTTCAAACTGCTCTTGACTCAGAGAGTCATTTGATGTAATACTTGGATCTGGTTGCTCTGTTGACATAATAAGATGGAAAAATTAGAAAAATGATTGCCATCAATTCATAATCTATGTAAAATTGTAGAAAATAGATGCCGGGCTATGAAAATTAAAATTAACCGTGTTCCATTTTCGTCATGGATTTTTTTTCGCATATTTTGTTAGATTCAGTGTGTACAAGTCATATATATGATGTCACACATTCACAAAAATAATAACCATGTGTATGTGAACGGCGTATAAAATTTCAAGATGGCGATGAAACTGAAAGCGCATATTTACACAAAACAAACGTTTGAATTGATTGATAATGCAAATTTAAAACACTGAATGGCTATCGAACAGGTAATCTTTTATCAAAGCACATAAAACGGCCGGCATGAATAAAACCTATTCACACTATATGGGCACAAAAATCAAACAAACCTGATGAGCCGTCATCTGTGGTGACTGCAGTCAAATTTTGTTGTTCTTGTTCCAATGCGGCTTGCAAACGTGACACTAAAATGGCTTTAACACCTTTTTGATCAAGTCCTCGGGCCGCCAATTCCGCACGCAGTTCCACAACTTTCAATTTTGCTGGATCCATATTGACCGAAAGCTCAATGAGCACACATCAAAAATTTTACACTCACTTAAACAATTTGTTTTTCACAAAATCGATCGCACTTATTTGTTCGCGTTGATGTAGAGCGATACGGTGGGTTTCGATTTTCCCGCTCGAAAATGTTTACTTCTTCGCCAATATACACTTTATCGTATTTTTTTTTATCAATCTATTTCTATGCACCACAATTTATTGCAAAATCAGTCGATATTCAATTGAACCTAGGGATTTTTACCCATACAATTTTCGATGCACATTGATTTGTTATTTACCTCTCCTACTGATAGTGTTCCTCCTCTTCTATTTGCGACGGTTTTTTGTGTGATTCGTCGATGATTTTTAAATAAATAAATTATCAAAAAGAATTTATGCTATCGATTTATTTCGATATTTTTAATTTAAGAATTTAACTATGTAACTACAATATTATTCATTACTTTTGCAAATGAAATGTCGAACGGGATGCGCGCGAATGGCGATTGCTAGGTTGTGTGCTTTATTTTGCTCTTTTCTTTTTTTCGTACTTATGAATTTTTGTATGAGAAAAACGCACGCACAACTAATACATAGCCGCCGATTGTCATGAATGCATATCTTTTCGCTCTGTTTTCTAACTCGTCGTGTGTGTATGAAGCAAACGAACATGAAGCGTACCTCTAAGTGTGAGTGGGAACAAACGTTTGTGCGGAAAAAAAGCGCAAAATGTCGTTCTCATCGATACACTGCTGCTTCGGTACTTGTCTTATGTCATTTGAGCGACATTGTTTACATACTCAAACATTGTTTGAATTCAATGTTCGGTTTTTTCGGAAAATATAATTTCCACATTTAGGAATATTACAAAATTTAAAGACAATTTTTAGAGAAATAATTTACTCGCATTTATATTAGACGGTTTTCTAAATATCCAATGACTTTAAGTAAAATAGCCAATCCATAATACAGCTCCATCTGTTGAAAGTCATACAAATTCGATTTTTATTTTATATCATGCAATTCAAAATGGCATTTCAAGGATTTGTATTTTCTTTCATTTTAAATCATTCACCAAAACTATATCAATTCATCACCAAAACTATATCAATTTAAAAAGTAATCACCAAATTGACCAATAGCAAATTGCATGGTACAAACTGTAGGATGTGGTTTTTTCTCTCTTTTTCTCTCCCTCCTTCTCTCTCTCTCTCTCTCTCTCTATCTATCTATCTGAAATCCAGTCATTAGGCGACATAGGCCATCTTTATTTGAGTATAAATGACATCAACATTCGCGAAGGCACTTTCACTACATTCACATATACGCAAACGCCTCTACTTAAATACTTATGTCGCATTTAAGAGTTTGAGCCACACAATCCACCTAAGCGATAGAAGATTCAAAAACAAAAATATTGCAGTGACGGAAAATACGTTTGTGTTTACATCCCGTGTCTTCTCCGACCCGCACATAAATACGCACCATCCCATATTGTAGCATTGTTTGCATATTTCGCTCAATTAAAGCATCATTGTTATGCTATCTCATTAAGTGATAATCGAATCAGGTTAAAAATAAGGTGCTTTCGATTCGATATTTTAACAAAAATACACTGGAGCAGTGAATTTTTCAGGAAAGATGTCTTGTTTTAGTGCGGAAGATAACAAAGATGAGCAAATTTATAACACGGCAAAGGCACGCGGTTGCACAGATGTTTTTTGGCTTGTGATTTACATCATCTTTTGGCTATTCATGGTAAGAATAATTTTATCACACAGCATTTCGTTAGCACCATAAATATGTGAATTCTCCAAATGTTCAATTAGCATATTGTCAGTTTGTGCAGTTCGAACAAACGGACCAAAAAAAAAAAAATAAATTGACGCGCACCCATTTCTTTTTCTCGCTCACATTCAAACAATCTGTGTACAGTATGTAAATGGTTGGATACATAAAGGGATAAAAAAACAGCTAATGTTGCGTGTTTTTACTTGTCATAGCCCTTTTCCACATAAATAGGTCATTAACCGAAATGAACCTAACCGAACATTGACCATCCCCTTTATGTTCCGCGCCATTCTTCATGTTCATGCAATTTCGCGCCACGGGTGGCTTTATTTTATTGGTACTGAAATGAGTGGCCAATTGACCAATTTTGGAATTTTGGCTGTGTTTTGACTGGCCAATTATGATCATCCTGAACCAAATTGACCATTTCAATCACTTTAAATTATAGTAAATGTCCAGTCAAAATGTTCCACATCTGTTGACTCTTCAAAATACAACAGAAACTGACTATTTTTCATGAAAAATAAAAAGTTAGCCAGCAATTATAATCGTATATTATATATTCAATAACAGTTGGCTGACTGTTAGACACATTATTTTCATACGGGTAGAAAGCAAGTGCGTTCGTTTGATAAATTAAATTCAGTTCTGATAGAATTTATTGACCATATTATTTCAGATTGCTATTGCGGTGTTTTCATTTGTGTATGGAAATCCATTACGACTAATTAATGGCTTTGACTCATTCGGTAATACATGCGGAGTGGAGCACAATCAACACTATCGCAAATATGAATATTCCGGTATCAGTACGTTGGACAAACCATATGTATTTTTCTTCGATATCACACACTGGAAAAGTAAACTGAAGATATGCGTCAAAAAATGTCCCGATCGCAACATTCTCAACAAAAATGATCTACTTGACTTTTACCAAAGAACAAACAGCCAATTATGCCTTTATCACTATAACATGACGAAACTGAAAAATCCAAATGAGCCATATCATATTGATGGCGTTGGACCTTGTCCAGAATTTCCCATCGCTGAAAGGTGAATTGAATTTATGATGAGCTGCCGCCAGACATTTGAAACAGTGACAATAATTAGTTAAATTTCAATTAGTACACCATTACTACATCGATGCATTCCGACGAAAGGCAAGGAGGTGATCGCTAATGCTTATGATTCGGTGAATTCATGGAGTGTTGCCCAACAAATATTCAGTGATTTTTACATAACATGGCCAACAATTCTTCTAATGTTTTTCGTTGCTTTTGGTGCGTATAATTTTTTTCACATCAACATCCTTTCTGATTCATGAAAATTTTATTCGCATTGATTTTGTGATTTGTATGATCTTTTGATTTTTATTTACGTTATTCTACAGTGCTATCCATTCTCATAATCGGGTTAATGGGAGTTCTAACAAGCATTATTTCATGGGTTATTTGTGTGGTTGCTGTCCTTACGAGTATTGCTGTAACTGTTCTATTATGGCTTACCTATCTCGATGTGAAAAACACAAAAGACGCGAAGATCCAGTACTCAGCTTTTGAAGAATTCTTGCGGAATGAAACTGCCATTTATGCTTTGGCGATCATTGCTTCTGTTATTACGGTAGTTTGATTTTATTTCAAATTAAATAATAATAATAATAATAATGAAATTCACTTTTAGATCCTTGTAATAATAGTGATTTATATATTGCGAAAAAAGTTGAGTGGTTTGGCTGCTCTATTCGAAGAAGCTTCGAGCTGTATGCTGGAAATGCCTAGTCTGGCGATTCCACCCATTATTGCATCGATTTTGCTATTTTTATTCTTTGCATTCTGGGGATCTGTTGTGGTGTGCTTGGTCACAGCAAGTTCTCCAGATGAACATTCAATTGTGTCTAAAGGATTAAATGAGGGAGATACAACAGGTGCAAAGTCACCACCAACTAATTCAACTGAAGTAAATAATACTGGCGATAATTTTGTACCTCTCTTGCGAGTCGATTATGAAGAGCAACATGTATTGCAAAATATGTTATGGATCTACCTGGTTGGATTGATTTGGACATGTGAATTCATATTTGGTGAGTTTATGATAGCCAATTTATGATCAAAACTAGGTAGACTAATTTCGTGTTTTTCGGTAGCTTGTCAACAATTGGCTCTGGCTGGAGCTGTTGTATTCTGGTACTTCCAAAAACCAACCGATTCGCCTGTCGTAACCGCCATGTGTAAGTTAGTAAAATACCATCTGGGATCAGCGGCGAAAGGATCTATTCTCATTACATTATTCAAAATACCACGACTCATCCTCACCTATTTGTACGCAAAGTAGGTCAAATCAAGGCGCATTTTTTAATTATCAAAAAAATATTTTTATCAAATATTAGAGCCCAAATGATGATCACGATTTTCATAGATAAATTTAATAAAAATTCCATTGCTTATTTAGAATGAAGAGAAGCACGGATACCGGATCCGAATGCGCACAATGCGGTATGAAAACATGTATATGCTGCTTTTGGTTTCTTGAAAAGTTCATTCGCTATTTAAATCACAATGCATACACTGTAATTGGTAAGCAATTATCAAATTGTTTATTCAATATGATGCAATTTTGCGGGAACTAATAAAAACCTTTTCATTTTCAACAGCTATTGAAAATATCAATTTCTGTCCGGCTGCTGGAGTGGTGAGTTATAAATGTTCCTATTTTTTCCATTCAAACACTTTGTAAGATGCATCAATGTTTTTATTAAAGGCATGGAATGCTTTGATGGCGAATAGCCTTCAAGTGGCAACAATAAATGGCATCGGTGACTTCATTCTATTCTTGGGTAAATTGATTCAAAGAATGCAGCTTTCAAAACATTTTATTGAATGCCAAAAGAGTCATTAATTCAATTTGTTTCTCTTTCGTAATCTTCCCCCAGGTAAATTGACAGTAGGCTTAGCCTGTGGATTAATCAGTATTCTTTTATTACGTGAGCGAGAAGGAATTCATTTCTATATAGTTCCATGCGTTTTCATTACAATCTTCGCATTCTTCATTGCCCACATCATTTTGTCGCTATTTGAAGTAAACACAACATGTTCCAATTATATACAATTAAACTCTATTATTTAATTTATTGTTTTATTTTTTCATACGTTTTGTGGAAAAATAAATTTTTCAGATGGTTGTCGATACGATATTTTTGTGCGTATGCGAAGACCGTGCCATAAACGGTCCTCATGGTCGATACAAGCAGAGTAAATTGGCATATTTGTTGGGTGAAGAGCCAGCTACGGTGCCTGTTGAGCAGTCACTCGAGCACACTGACGGTCAAATGATTGAAGACACCATACGACAAGTTGAAATGGCTCCCATCAACCAGCAGCCACGCAGTCAGAATATTGAAATGCCACAACAACCAGCACGTCGAGAACCATTCAGTTTGCATTCCTATGACTAGACGTTTTTATTTCTGAGCTAGAATTGACCATTTTTATGATTGTGCCTCTGTAGATGCTTTAGATTCTCGTTTGTTTATTAATTTGCAAATTGAGGTACATGCTCATCAGCCGATTTATAATCGAATTTTATGTATTTTATAAATTATTCTCGATGTTTTAGATTGCTTTAATCCAAATTCACCGTCCAAAGTGACAAAAAACAACAGTCAAGATGGTTTCAGTTGATTCAACTGGACATAACAAAAATTTATTGGTCCATTGTTTGGCGACTTAAAAACCAACACTTTTCTTACTTTTATAAGCACATTTTTATCAACAAATAGATCGTTTGGATCTGATTGATTCATGTTTTTTCGTTTTGACTGCAAAGAATTTCTAGCAGATTTTCCAATTTGTAATGCAATGTATTTTCCATGATATTCCAATTCCTATTCCAATTTACTTCGCGAGTCCAAAACGAAAAAAACGAGATCTCTGCGTAGTATTCCTACTAAAAAGTAAGATCGATTGAATTGAATATTTTTAAATTATATTTTTTACTAATTTTTTTTTTATATTGTTTAATAATTTTGAAATATTTTCTAATGATTTTACAAGTTTGCAATAATATAAATTCATAATTTGTATGTATTTTTGAAAGATTTAATCAAACCTTAAAATTTGCGATCGCTTTTCGGTCCAAAGTATTAAGAACTAATGAATTGTGTCAGGCCATTCGCAATTGTATTCTTGATAAAAAAAAAGCCTACATTAATATGTATTAGGAATAATTGTTTACCAAAAATCTGACTAATTTCAGCTCATCTAGCGACCAAAATCAATTGAATAACACCTGTGAAACTCACAAGTAATTCAAGTGCTATTTAGTTAAAAAAAAAACGAATAAGCTGTGCAATTCACTCTGAAATAGTGGGTTGAAAACATCATTGATATTGAACAAGATACATTGAATTTTGAGCACACCAAAAAATCACTTCAAGGCCATAAAAACACTCACGCGAATTCTTAAAATTTCACAAATTATTTGAGCACAAATACGTATTTTTGCATATTTTTTGCAGTGGACAAATGAAAAAATATTTTATACTAATCGTTGCAAATAATATAGTTTACAAATCTTTTTTTTATGATAATCTTACCTCTGATTGAGAAGATTGACAGAGAATGAGAAGAAGAAAAAAGTGGTTTTCATTGCAAAAAAAAAAAAATTGTGATTTCTTCAGAAGGTGCAACAATTGAGCGCAACATGCAATATAACCATTTATATATTCAAACAAAAAAGGCAAAAATCAGTTTCATTGAGTACAAATCATAAACCAATGCATCTTCCATTGCAAGGTCAGAAAAACGATCGAGTCAATAATTACTCACATTACCGCCAGACCAATTTTTATACACATAGTTTTAACAGTATTCAAAGCATTTACAAATGTATTTTATGGAAAAAGAGCATTTAAAGATTTTTTTTAATGTGAGTTTAAATCAATCACCTATTTGAAAGAGTTTTTTTTTTTTTTTGAAAAAAATATTTATCGCAATAAATCACTTTGAAGAAAATAAATCAGACAAAAGAAGTTTTGTTCAGTGCAAATGCATTGTGAAAATGTAATTTTGTAAGTTTGTTTCCCTGAAAACCGTGAGCATTTTGAAGAACAGCTTCTTTTTTGATGAACTGGGCATTGATTCAACATCATATTGAACATAAAATATGCATTGATATTAATGATATAAGAGAAATATTTGTGTTCGAATTGGGTAATTCTTTGAAAATTTGGGAGGATTGTTTGATTTACCCATTCAAAGGAATTCCATTCGATAACTTAATAGTATTTTTGTCCAACAAATCGGACGCAACATCGATTGAATTTTAGAGGCGTTTTCAGGGGAGTATCATTTCGGAGTAGTGTACTATATTGTGTTCGAATTTGCATTGTTTATACATCAGTTTATGCTGAGGGAACTGAACATTTCATTAAAATCATTCTTTTCATATGAATGCACAATCAAGCGATTTCGATTTCGAGAAGTGATCCAATCAATTTAATTAGCCTTGATTTCTCAAGATCAATTCCGTGATATTGAGCTCAATATCGAATCACCCAATATCCTAACTAATTCTTCGTGAAACAAATGGAACAGATCAAAGAATGCGTTCACAACCATCTTATCGAACAAAAGCAACAAAATCACTCACGTATTTTTTGTTTCGGTCTGTGTCTAATGAAAGACGCGTGTATTATTCTACTCGTATCTATTGAGAGCATTTAAACAAAAGAAAAAAGTCGAATAATTGAAGATCTTTACTCATCTCATGTGGAGAAATGGGCAAGAATGAGAAAAACGGATTCAGAAAAAGAGACAAAACAAACACACAACAGCACCAATAAATAGCAGCAACAGCAGCATCAGCCGCGAAGAATAGAAAACAATAACCAAGACGCGACATTGACAGTGGACACAACAATGAAAATGTGTTGAGCATCGCTGATCTATCTAGTGCATGGGACACCGTTCATGCAATTCATATTTACAAAATCGTGTTTTCAATACTTCAACGCTTAGTTGCCTCGATATTCTCCTAACAGTTCTGCTGATCGCTCGTTGTTGTTGTTGTTGTTGTTGTTTATTTTTTGCTTTAATCATTCTCCGCTGCCTTTTCTATTTGTTTCATACTTGAATTCCTTTCGCTATTCTAAGTAGCATAGCTATACCGATCCTGTCCTCTTTTCTTAGCATTAGTGTACACGTATACGAAAATACATACACACACACACACACACACACACACACACACACACACACACACACAAACACTCTATCTCTTTCTCACACTCTCTCTCTCTCTCTCTCTCTCTCTCCTACACACACACACACACACACACATTCCCCATACACATGATTCCATCATATCTAACATCAGTCCGTAACACCAACGTTCTCGTCAGTCAAATGTTTAACCAATACCAATAATTGAGGCCTGTAACTATAGCAATCATGATCAAGCCGTTGTAGGGCCGACTGCAGTTCTATGTTAGTCTGTATCTATTGGTATGCGAGGTACGAGCGACGAATTATTACAGTAGGACCATTCTCCGTGAACGTTATATGAATGTTGCCATGTAGACTATGAACGAAGTTGAAAACAAAATATTCTCATATTTCATATAATTTTAAGGAAAAAGAAAATTCAATGCAGGAATTGAACCCTGGTCCCGGTGCATGCAAAAAATATACGCTAACTACTGGGTTACGAGGTGTATACAAATAACTGCATTCAATGTAATCATATACAGTGAAAACAGGATCGGTTTAACTATACTACTATTCTATTCGTCCAAATTTTATACACTCTGAACACATTTAGCATTTTAAAGCAACAAAAGTTTTATTTCCAGTCGTAAAATCGAATGGAAATTTATTCACGTATGGCACTATAAATGCGATGTGGATAACGACAAATACCAAAATATTGACATCATATGATTTTCGGATTCAAAAGATGACGTTGAAATATCAATGTTAAAAGTTGTTGTGGGTTTTCGTTTTTGGCCAGTTTTAAGGGTCATTTTTCGTGCTTATTGTCCTCGAACTGATTTCAAGTACCGCCGTCGCCACCGCACCGACCCGCCTTTGCTCACTACCAATATCACGAAATATTCTTTGTTAAGAAAAACACAACACGTTAACTCTAGCTAAATATATGCATATACATAGCGTTCGGTTGAAAAGTAAAAAATCAATGGGCTTATTCGCACGATGAAAGTTTTACGAGTGTGCGGAGCGAAACGTGATGTGCTGTTCATATGAAAAATCCGTAGAGCCAAACGTACTTTTAGCCGCGAACTATTATGACTGTAATCAGGTAGAGCTCGTGGCTAGTGAGCAGCAAGCGAAAGCAGCAGTGTTGCACTTGACTCTCAACGCTCTAATATGAAACGTATTAGCGATTTTTCAAGCAATTCATTCGTGTTTTACCGTGTTTTTATTATTTATTTATTTCGATTGTTTTTCATATTTTTGCGGCTTTGTTTGTTCGATTCGGTGACAGCTACTCTATTGACAAATTTTGAATGAAGATCGTTTGATCAAATTGTGATATTGTATGATCCCACTTTCAATGTGGCTCTTCGTGAATTCAGTTAACTGTTAACATTATTTTGTTTTTGTTTTATTGCTGTTTTTGCTTTTAATCTATTCATCGAACGTGCTCAAAGTTTTGTGCGAATATAGCCGTTTTTCTAAATGTAGTACACCCAATATATAAATATACAAATAAAAGAAAATATGTAAATAACACGTTCAATTCTGTGCACCGCAAAAATTGAAATGACCACATTAAGTGTTCTCTCTTTACAACTGAAATACAAATAAAGAAAGAACTCATATTGAATGTTTGCACAATATCAAAACAAAATTCCACAACAAGCAACAAGTTAATGAAATGTTCATCGTTACAATTTGCGGTGGATGAATGTCACTTTTCGGATCAAAAAAGGCAGAGAAACGCGCAGAACCTAGCGAAGAAAAGTGTCAACAAGCGGAATAAAAACAATAATAACAACAACAACGACAACAACAACAAATCTTATCACCAGTTGATTGAAAAATGCGATCGATTCGTTTGATGTTAACTACAGATAGATTTGTATTGATTAACCTCTCTGAATGAGATTTAAGTGTGATTTTTCAAGATGCGAATTTGTTGTTTTTGTTACAGTTTAGACGATATGTGAATCGCGTCATTCTAATGTTAATTTCAATAATCTAATAAGCTGGCCTAATCAAAATTTGATAAAAATATAAATAGCACTGAACTTAGCAAATAACCGGTTCCAAAGAATCATTTGTTTCCTTCGAATACATCAAAATGAAACGCTGAGCGTTTCAAAAATACCAGTGACACAGCGATATTTGACAAAAAAGAAAACCAATTTCGCGCCATTCATATATCGTGTCGGTTTAACACTTTCAGTCTTTCGCATTTCAACCTGACCTCAGGTCTTTCGGTTTCTGTAAATTGAACATTCATTTTATTAACTACTTTCGCAAAACAAAAAAACATATTTTCTTTTCGAAGATTTGACCAGAATTCTGTTTTTATTTTGCAAAACTTCGAAAATAGTTAAGGATATCAGTTGAAAACATTCTTTTACGCTTGATCAAACCGTTTGCAGAGTGCGGTTTTATTTTCAAATATGTGAGTGATATGAATCTATTCTCCGAAATCAATTCCATTACGAAAAAATGAATCAAATAATATATATATATATAAATATATTTGAAGTGAAACAAAAAACTTGAAAGCAATGTAAATCATTCAATTAGAAAATTTGCAGTTTTCAGGCATTTTTTGTTTGTAAATCAAAAGTGTTTCTTTAAATTGATCGCAGTCACGAATGCAAATGCTGTTTTTTTATGCTCGCTTCATTCTTTTTTGCTTCTTTGTTATTGTTTCTGTTTCGATATATTCAATCGACATCGGTTGGAAAAGCTCACCTTCCGTATTTCTTCCGTGGCCGCGTACATTTTTCAGTGTCCAGCCCCGCTGCATTACAACCAATTTCAGCATGGTTCAGACACAAACGATGGATATGTTGAACAACAAATTATAACATGTTAATTGGCATAGAAAACATTGCAACGGAATCAAAAGCAATCATGTAGAACATTGGTATACACTTGCGGTTCGTTGGTTGAAGAGAAATCGAATCAAAAATAATTTGATTATTTGAAAACAATTAGGAAATCTGTATGTACTTTCTTCGGAAAGGGTAGGGAAAATCGCTATTTCAAAGCTGTAAATCGCGAGAAATCACGTTTTTATGAGTAGAAAGAAAAGATGAGAATCCAATAAATGGCCATTAACAGATCAAATCGCGCGCACTTCAAATAGTATGCGAGATAAATGCCAATTGAAATTATTTCTGCTGCTACTGCGCCGATGCTCGCTCGTAAATCATCGTCAGCACATAAAACGACCAGAGTACATGTGATCCCCTAATAGCAAAGCGGTCATTTTTGAAAGTTTTCTCGTTTATCGTTCATTACTCTATTTTTCTTTCTCGTGTATTTTAGCTGAATTGACACCTTAAATGCAAGTGCACCAGAAGAATTTATGCACCGAAATTCATAACGCAAATTATAAATTGAAGTCGATAATTTTTTCCATGCTGTTTTTCTCAGCCGAAGCTGCAATAGTATTCTGCAAGAAATTTTTAAATTGACCTATTAAGTACTTGTTTTGAGAGCGAGACTTGAATGTCGCCGTCAATTCGGTTTTTTGTTTTCGTGTGTATAATTTTGTGCGTTTTTAATAACCAATCATTGCTACAAGTCTTAATTCGGTTGGCTATTGCTTAATGATTGCAATTCAATGTAGACGAAAGGCCACTTTTTTTTATCAGAACATGTTGGAACCACAAACAACAATAAGTAATGCTTGGTTTACGTTGGCGTTTGTACGTTCAACTAGCTTAGTTTTCAATCTTTTGTAATACATTGAGTGTAGACTCAAGCGAATCGAGGTCTGTTGTGCCATTTTACTATCCAACATGGATTAGAAATTATCGAAAGTGTATTAGACATAGATTCAACTTTTCTTGATTTCTTTTGCGCGCGAATCTTTCTACATTGTTATCTTCAGTTTGGTGCAATTTCTTCGCTTCCTTCAACAAATGACGGGGCTTCGTACGGTTTTTCGTGTTCAATCATTATGAGATTCATTTACTAAAATGTAATATGGAATTATCGACAGGAAATGAGTGCCGAAGAAAAGAATAAAATATGGTTTTTGATTTGAACAATTCGCAGTAATTGCTCTTAATGCAGCGGTTTAATTACAAGAGTAAAATTTCAATTAACAAAATTAACAAAACAACAATTTCGGGCCATATACTTTTTGTGCGTGAAATAAAAGAGGAAAATATTTGATTTGGTGGGATTTGTTCGATTTGCTCGATTATTTCCAACAATAAATTGAATTTATTGAAAAATCCGGTGAACTAATAATCGAAAGAAAACGATGAATCCAGGGAAATTCCAAGATATATGAATATTTTATTATCAGAAATTATTGTAAAGGCGCTTGAAATTACAAAAGTACTCCACATTCATTGTAAGCTTCAATCGTTTGACGTTCAAAAATAAACTCCAGTTGTTGGCTTTTCTGGCATTTTAACATCTTTTCAATAGAGAACATCCACATGTAGCAACATATGTACATTATCATTACAATAAACAATATAAATCTTGTGTATTTTTGTAATTCCATCTGCAGGTATAATGAAGTCATGAAAAATGCTTGACAAACAGCGTTGGTTATTTAAATTGCGTCAAGTGTATGATTCGTGTGTTGAGAAACAGTTTGGCTGCGATCAAGTGACACGTGAGATATAGGGAGGCGTCGATTAAAGAATTATGCGCTTGTTTAAAAGTCGAAAGTCAGGTGAATACAGTGACGTTTCGTCGGTAGTAGCCAATGAAAATGATCCGCATGTAAAGATTGTTAGTTGCAATTCGCAACAAGAATTTCATCACAACGACAATAGCATTCAGAACGGAAATGATGGCAATCAACCAGATCGAAGTGATCTGGACCCATCATCAAATGGCATTTTTGTAAATGTCGATCGAAAGAAACAAACTAATTCAATTAATCAGATTCAAAATCATGCGAATCACCATAACAACAACATCATTCCGTTCAGCTTGAAACCAATCGATGTTAAGTGCACCGATAAATTCACACCTATTCCTGATTGTGATAAACTCGATGAGCCAAGCACAATTCATAATGAGACCACATTTGCAACAACAACGCATCTGGACGATGAAACATTGCTGGCGAAAGACGAACAAACGCAATCGCATTCTGATTCCACAAGCGACTTTATAAATGAACTATTTGGTACGTTAAATAGTGATTAATATTATCTCCTCACTTCCTTTCGATTCTTTCTAATGTTTCGTATCATGAATTGTTTTTCTTGAATGAAGCCTTAAAGAACTGTTTATATACATCGGAATATCATCGTTAATAATCAATCGTATTTATTAAATTCGCAGCGACGCTCGATAATCTAGAAACCAATCTTCAGGATGACAACGATTCCCTCAGCATCGACACGATAATTGAAAGTGTTGATATCAAATCCGAATCATCCACTCATTTGGTAAATGGCAACATCAAATTCGATGGTCAAAATGGTATGTGTACAATCGGTCGGACGAGTATATCCATTTGCCTCCGTTCTTTTGAAATCCAACAAACTTATCATGAATGTTTTGATCTGAAAATTCGCCACTCAGGTCAACCGCCCGACTATAAAATTGTGAAAGCAGTTCCAGCTATGGCTTTAGACGGCGATACTCCGAAAGAATCAAGAAACAGTGAGTAACAGTCGTTTCGAAATCATTTTAAAGCAATAATTATTTGCTCAAAATGCTTCAATCAAATGAAATAACAATATATTGAAAATGAAAGAAATGTTTTGTAATAAAAACTGAAATGAAATGTATTTCTTTGATTCTAAAAACCAGTGTTTACGTGGGGTCGGCGAATGAGTAAGAAATTCGAATTACTGCGGCGTAACGACAGTCGCAAAGTTAATGATGATGGATCAGCACGGAAACTATGCCCATCGGCATCGGTCGATTTGTTAAGTGCACGTAGTGTATTTTCGCTTAAGAATATGCCAAAGCCCAGTCTGGCCACTGGTGATGAAATATCGAATCCACCGACAACGCTCAACATCAACAACTATTCTTTCAAAACATTTTTCCATCGGATTGGATCGACCGGAATGCTTAGCCGAGGCAATCAAACGAATTCAAAGCAGCTAAATGACACGCGAACACTCTACAGAAGCAGTTCAACAAGTCAACTTAATACACCATCGTATGTAAAAGGTGATGATCCAACGGATGGAATCAATTTGTGCAGTCGAACCAAAACGATCGAAGCTAAACTAAATACGAATAATAATAAACAAAATGACAACTATTTAAATAAGATGGCACCAGTGAAAGCTGCAAGCTATGATGACATTGCGAATGCTAGTAAAGAGTCGCCGCAACCAGTAGCAGTATCAAAACGATCAAACTTTCCGTATGCATTCTTGCGGTCGAAATTGTCGGTGCTTCCGGAAGAGAATGGAGGTTCGGTGATTAATCAAAAGCGCATTCTTCAAGAGATGAAATTACTTGGAAATTCTCTAGCTGCCTTAAATGACATAAAAATGCAGGAGCCAAATAATGAGCAGCAACCGCAACCGCGAGCGACCGACGTAATTATTGAACCACGGAACGATGGAAATGCGGAAGTAACGACACCAAATGATAATTTGCACTCGCCATCGCAACGGTTTACATACCAAAGATTTAGTAGCTGCTTCAGTTCAAATGAATCTGGTTATGATAGTGATAGCAGGCACACTGAAGAGCAAAACGTCGCGAAATCGACGACTCCAAAAGAAGAGTTTCGTTTGCAATGCATAAACAATAGATTTACACCAAATGGAGGTGTCCACAAACGATTGAAACACATTAAATTACGGAGAAATGGCACGAGTGATGAAATCGGAATCGATGTAACACCGATCGACAATGGTAACGGACTAGAGAGACAGTATATTGTTTCTAATGTGCTCAGCTTCGGGTTAGTCCGAGCGGATGGACGAATTTCCATCGGGGATGAGATCATCAGCGTAAACGGCACGGATTTACGTGGAATGACATCTTATGATAAGCTTCAAGAGATGTTGTCAACATTTGTAGACGATTGTGTAGAGCTCGTCATTTCATGTGACGAGTCAACTACATGCTACTTACCCAAAGACAGTGATAGTAAATCGGAAACAGATATGCATATCGGTAAGTGCGACACATTCATTTCATATGTCCAATACAATATTTTATGTCATGTTGAGTCTTAAAAGTGGAATTGTAATGCAAAAATTTCATGTTTAATTCATTGACCGGATTGAATAACGTGTATTTTACAAATTCACGAACTCAGACACTGTAAAGTTCAGAAACTGATGAAATTTGGAATGAATACTTGCATGATTGCATATCGTTGGGCTGTTTCCAATTCAATAACATTTGCCATACATATATTCTCTATTTTAGGATATGACTCATCTGGAAGGACGGCATTCAACGCGTGCTATTCTAATAACGACGATAAAGATGATGACACACCTCTAATCGATTTAACATCAGACCTGGATGCATCAGCAAAGAATGAAAACTATTTACGCTCATGGACTTACAAGGCTACTGATTTGAAACCGCTTATCAATTGTACTGATTATGTGCCTGTCTATGGAGACCGAAATAAATTGCTTACTGATGAAAAATGGCAAATGTTGGGTAAAAAACGGCTCAATCTCCTATCAAAGTATGGATATTCATCGAATAGAAAAACCAAATGCATCGATCAATGCAATAATTCAACATCGAACGAAAATTGGAATTCATCGGAACAAAAGGACTCATTCGAATCCGATTTATGTGAATCAAAATTTAATCCATATACGCTGAGCCAAATTGATAGCCCAAACCAATCAAATCGGCACAGTTTTTGTGAATATAAATCATTTTCATCGTGTACAACTGATTACGAAAAGTTTAAATTTAACACACCAATTGACTACAAGCCTATTAATTTCAATAGCAATTTAAGTGAACATTTAACAAAATCCAGTGACAATTCATTCGAACCGCAGAAAAAATATGATATGTTACCATTGATTGGGGAAAGTGAATCGGTAGCTTTTCAAAATTGTAATAATGAGCCCGGGCAATGCGTAACAAATGTTACAGAGGGTAAGCGTTTTAGATTAATTTTCATTGATTGATCATACATTTGACGGCAATGATTTGATTGAGCATTGTTTTTCACAGGTAAAATGGCCCACAAATATATATTCTTCGAGGTGCATTTTTACAAAGGCGTCGGAATGAAGTCTTTGGGTTTTAGCATAGTCGGTGGTCGCGACTCACCAAAAGGAAGCATCGGCATTTTCGTTAAAACCATCTTTGCAAGTGGTCAGGCCGCCGACAACGGAAATCTATTGGCCGGTGAGAATTTTTTGATTTTTTTTTTTGTCATTCTTTTCTGGGAATTGGTTTGAATTCAAACTTTGAGTCTTATCCAGGATCAATCTCTCTGCTACAATTTTATTTCCAAATTTAATAAATTTTCAACAGGTGATGAAATTTTATCGCTGAACAATCGATCGTTGAAAGGTATGAGTCATGTTGAAGCTATTGCCATGTTCAAGAACATCAAAGAAGGTCCAGTATTTTTGGAAATTGCCCGACGAAGGTAAGAATGCGCTGAAAAAATCGAAACTAAGAACAAGTAATTTTCTGACGATTCAAACATTATATTGCAGGACGGCGCGAGCAAAATCATTAGACAGCGTCCAATTCAAAGATAGGTGATAGGATTTAGTGAATGAGATAAATAATTAATATTGAAAGAAAAAACTATTGCAAAAACAAAAAAACTCTAAGTTGGTGAAACAAATAAGCTGTATCAAAAGTTTTTATTCACAAATGTATATTCCAATAATTGCACGGTGCTGCAATCTCTACTCGAGATCCAAAAGAGCAAAGAAACTTTCTTGGACAATGGAGATTCACAAAATAATGCATATTTGATAATTCTACAGTTGACCAAAGAACTCATATTTGAATAAGTCATTCAGATAAATCCAGGATTCACACATGCACAAACATAAAATTATCGTTTCTTATTTTTGTTTGGTGCAATGTGTGAGATTTGCAGCAGCAATTAAACATTTAGCTGCATGCAGCTTCAAATATTCTTCACATGCATCTTGTTTTCGGCAGAAAGCAAAATCAATTTCGAATATGATCAAAATCCAATGAAATGACTGTGCATTTGCACTAGTGAATGCATATTTTATTAAATTTTTGTATGTTTAAACTTGTAAATACATTTTTTCATTACTCCAAAATACAAATATTTTTTTATATTTATGAATGTACTGAATTCGATTCATGATAGGCCTACAGATGTTATTAGAAAATAAAATACAATATTAAAACGAAAACATGCTAAAACTGATTATTATTGTTTACGTTTCTATTACTTTAATTTAATTATGTTGTTGTTGCTTTTTTATTTCTTTAATTTTTCGCTTAACATAATTGCAATTATCATTTTGCATTTAGACTAGAGACAAAAGTTGGAAGTTGAATTGAGATAACTAGAATTTATCCAAATAAAAATCTCACTCTCGGAAACAGAATATCTTTACACGTTAAAAAAACGCTTTTTCTATATATCAATATTGGTGACAACTGACATTAGGCCAGCTGTATAAAAGAAGACTTGATCTGAGTACTATCATTGTAATTTGGAATTCTTTACCGAATTCGAAATTTTGGGAAGCCATTTATGCAATCCATTTTGCACATGAGCATTTCAAAATATTTATCTAATGCTTCCGAAAAGAGTGAAACAATTCAACTACAAACTGTCGCATGTTATATAACTGCTTTGTTGATGCGCTCACTAAAAATTGAGATGAACATCAAAAATGTACATAATACATAAAGAGTTAAAAATATTCACACTTTGAAAAATTATAAAAATTGATCATAATGGAGGGAAATCGAATGCGCAATCATTATTCATTTTTATCAATTGATACAAATGGCCCCTTGCTTGTCCATCTAATGTCCTCATAATATATATTCGTTGTTTTTCATTTAATGATTGCTTCCAATTTTAATTGCTCATTTTACTATTAACGCCCACATAATGACTGAAAACCTTTTCCTTTCGAATCGAAAGTTGTGTGATTGCATTGTTATTATCATTCGTACTGAAACGTACAAAATTTAATGTGCGTTTACATCAATTTGCTGCAGATATTTGGAGATCACCGTATTCAAGGTGCTAAATGAAGGACGCTCCTTTGGATTTTGATTCCAACATAATACCTAAACGAGGGAGGAAAGCGAAAAACATAAATAGATGAAAATCATGAATTTGGCGGGAATGGATTTTAACGAAAAACACCAAACATTTTCTAATCTTACCAATGAATTGGATATATCTTCTGGAACAAATGATGGTAGCTTGCGTTCGATTTGATTGGATTGTAGCTGTTTCAGATAGTCTTCATCCGTTAAATTTTCTAGTGGCAGTTCAGAGCAAAATGAAAATAGTTCCGAGCAGAGCACGCCGAATGAGTAAACATCACTTTTGATGGTATTGTCATCGTCTTGGATAAACTCAGGCGCCATCCAACGTAGTGGAACCATATTGCTTTTCAATTTAAAATATTCTCGAACATATTTGTCTTTCATATTAGCCGGATATGATACTTTGACAGTTAAATCCGATAAAATGATGCAATTTCGGGCAGCTAAATCACGATGCATGTATCGAGCTCGATAAATGGCATCCATGCCCCGTGCAATTTGTTGAGCGAATTGAAGTAATTGTGGCAGTTTTATTTGTGACGATGCCGCATTTTCAGTGTGATTCTTTTGGATAATTCCATTTTTCGCTGTGACTTCCGGCAATTGATCGGCACGAGCGCTTAAAAACTCCTTCAAATCGCATAGATCAGTATGCTCGAGGACCAAGTAGTGAGGATCTTTATCACGACACAAACCAAACAATGTCACCACATTGCGATGTGATACGGCACGGAACATATCCAACTGTCTTCGGAATTCAATGCACACATTTTCATCTTTGACTTTATTGAGTGCCTTGATCAACGCATAGTGAATAGTTTCGTCCGTATCTTCCGTGACCTCTTTGATTTCATTAACATTTTCAAGCGATCCATTCGATTTGCGTTGTTCGCGCTCGTTTGCAATCGTCAATGTTGTTACAATATCCTTATGCAAATGCTTTTTCAAGTCACCGAATTTCAATTTTGCGGTATGAATTGTGCCAAACTCACCCCGTCCAACTTGAACCATATCGAATAGAATTGAGCGCGGAATCGTGATTTGATCCAATCCGGATTTGCTCGAATGCTTCGCATTGTTTGTGACATTTTCAGTTTTTTGTGTATCGTTTGCAACATTGTTATGGCCAACTCCATTGGTCGTTCCATTCCAGCCCTTTTCAGTCTTTTTATGGATTCTCTCTGCTAAACAAGGCTCATTCTCATCATTTGGATCATTTGGTTTGGTATCATTTCTCGATAAAGTGTCCATATTTTCCTTTGCTATAAGTTGCATGCGATTTTTACGAGCCTTCCGTTTCACGCGGCACCAAAACATCAATCCAATCACCAAGATGATGTATGAAAACACGACCGTAACAGTTATCAGCACGGCACGAACAACAAAGAAACTCCCCTCCTGACCATCATCCCCGATTGGTTCTTCAGATGCTGAGGATAAGAAGTAAAAGTTGAAATGAAATGAATGTCGTGTGATAAATTGTGTCTATTTAGGTGTATAAATACATACGTCTAACGCTCAAATGTGCCTCTTCACGTTTCAAACCAGCACTACTGCCGATCGTGCAACCGTACAATCCTTCATCTTCCAAATGCACCTCGGTGAAATATAATGTTCCGTTGTCCAAGACGTTAAATCGACTCATATCTGAATTACTGATGTTCAAATAATCCAAATCTTTGTCCCATTGAATCTTTGGCTTTGGTTCACCGGTCGCGACACAGTGTATCATAACCGAGCCCATTTCATTCACTTGGATCGATTCTTGCGGTTTCACGAGAAACTTTGGCGCAATTACCGGCATAATAACGACGGTCGCATTAATTTCTCCTTGACTACTGAATGCACGGCACGTATAATTTCCTCTGTCTGATTCAGATACATTCTTGAAAATCAAAGTTCCGTTCACATCTTCAACAGTATCTGGTAGTTTGTCGGTGAAATCCTACGAATGAATATCGAAAAGATCATAAGAAAAATGTCGTTTTATTTCTTCTGGCATATTTCGAAGCCTTTGAAACACTTGAATGGGACGGTAATTGTGGACAATGGCTCTTTTCAAAGTATTTTCAAGAAGAGTTGTGAAAGGAAAGAACTTACTTTTGTCCATTGAATCTGTGGCGTTGGTGTTCCTTGAACTTTGCAATGAACTTTTCCCACACTTCCGATTTCAAGTCCTTTCGAAGTTGGCGGCGGCGCAAATTTCAACTTCTCAATCACCTCCAATACAGTTATCTGCACACTTGATGCACCATTCCCATTTTGCATTGAGCACTGAAAAATTTATGAACAAAAAAATGAGGAAAGAAGGTATAAGTATAAAATGAAAAATTGAAACAATTTCAACAAATAAAATCAATTTCACACATGCAAGAGCCTTCGAAAATTAACATAAAAAAGTGAGTGTTCGAACAAACCTCATAGATCCCCGCATCTGATGGTATCGTTGACTCAATCCTGAGCGAGCCATTTTTTGAATCTAATACGATACGATTTTCGAATGCATATGCATTAGACATGTCATTATTTGGTTCATTTAAGACTGACTGACGAATTGATTTGCCATCCTTTTTCCATTTCACCGATATTTGATTAGACTTGCGACTTAAACGGTTCAAATCGCAATTCATCGTAACCGAACCATCTTCTGGCACATTCAGTTTCTTGCGAGCCTGTGATGGTTGACCTCCGCCTTCCGATGCAGAACGCTTACGATGTAATCGACCGCTTCGTTTGTAGCGACAAAGGAGGCTCTTTCCCATATTATTTGTGCTCGTGATATTCGGTTCACAATAAACATCATAATGCAATGAATTGTGAGTGTTTGCATGAATTTCGAGTCGATACGGTTCGCTGATTATGGTTCCGATCTTGTTACGTGCCGCACATTTGTAAAAGCCATTATCATTTTGGTTTGGATGACGAATGACCAAGGCACCGATCGATGACCCAACCGGTTTGTCGTTTTTCAGCCACCGCACCTCATCTATGGGGCTTCCATTCACGTGACATTTCAATATGATTGGCAACGATTTGTGCGCGTCTGTCGATGAACTGTACACTACTTCTGCAGATGTTAGCCCTATTCGAGACCAAATGTTTATTTAAATTTAGCGTTTTCAATTCGAACACGAAAATGGGATTGTCAAATAATTCGATAGACTCAATATTTTACGCAAACAAACAAGCGAGATTTTTATCAAAATTGAACGGAATGCATATTATTATAGAAGTTTCACGTCATCGCCTTGACTTGCCACTCTTTTTCTTTTGTATTTTTCCGCGTGTGTTGAAAATCGAATTTTATAATAAAAATAATGCGCCAATGCCTCAGAACTTTTCTATTTATCTTCGTATAATGTATTTTCTTTTCATTTGTTCTCGTTACACTATTGAAAAAATTCAGTTTCAAATCATATATTTTATTTGGCAAAGGAAATTCAACTGCAATAATCTGCTGTGCACAACTCTGATAAGCGCTTTTATCTGAGTCAGCTCGTAACATTTTTATAGCATTTAAATCACATGAGGAGAGGAAAAAAAAGGAGAGAAGTCACTGCGTATCGAAACACAAGAAAAAATCGAGAGAATTTTTTTTTTCGTACGGAATTGAATTTGATATTGAATGGTTGAAGTTGCAGATTTTTATATTTCTATTTCATTGAATGCAAAAAAAGTAAACATTGAAAATAGTCAGACGAATCCTGAATAATTCATAATGATTGCTGTTGAGCGGATGGAAAGAGAGCGGAAACAAGTGAGCCCGTGCATTGTGTGTACTCTTCAATGTTTGCATTTTCAATTAAAAGTGAATATTTTATGTGGATCAAGTGAAATATTTTCTGTCGGCGCTTGGAAAAACAAATATGTGTGTGTGGAAAAATCCAATTTTTGTCGACAATCTTTAATTTAATATCACATTGGGTGAAATCTATCATTTTATGGTTTTCTGTCGTCTCGTTGGCCCAAACGCTTGAAATCAAGTCGCAACCGGGCCCAGTTGGATGAAATAAGTGAAAATATTCGTTGATTGCAGTGCGTTCGGCAGCGATGATCATAAAATTCTTGATATATATGATATCATAGCGTTACGTTTACCACCCATGGAACAAACAATATACACACACAAAACCCATTGTGTGTAATATACATACAGTAGTCAAAGTTCTACATTGCCGTAATGTGTATGGTTGCTATGGTAACGTGCATGGCAAGGACTTGGAACAATGTTCGGAGCGGTGCTCATAAAATTTTATGACCGTTTTTTATTTTTGCTCGCACTGTTTATATATATATAAGGCTTTGTTCGGCTATAATGACGGTGTCGACTCGATAGAGGGACTCTCGCACTCTTTATAACGGTTTGACTGAGTAATCTGTGTGTGCGAGAGTCAATTCCATGCCACTTTTCCTCTTGCACTCCGTGTCACTCTGCTAATAAAAACCAAAATCATTGCGATAGCTAGTTTCGCATTTTTCTCTTTGTTAAATTGATCCGGCACTTTTTTTTTCAACTATGTTCATTTTTATGCTTTATGATTTTCGTCATTTCGCTCGATTAGTAGAATATATTCGAGAGAGGGTCGAAAATATCTTTACGAATCAACCAAACAATCCGTCAATAATTTTAAATTGAAATAAAAGCAGGCACAGCATCAACACAGAATCTACATAAAACTGAGATGTTTTGAATGTATGAAATGGCATCAGTTATTCAGATATCCGTAACTCAAGTGTACTTGCCGGCTTCGAGGTTCGCTCAATAAAAAATTCCGCTCCAGAACAAGTAATGTTTTAAAAACTTCGACATTTTTTCCACTATAAGCATGACTCTTCTCGCAAAAGAAGAGAATAGGGAAAAAAAGGGTTTTCACCTCAATTAATTTTTTACTTGCATCATCTGGGATCACCGAAATTGCACATTGCAATATCGACTCGGTCTAGCGGAATCTTTTCCATCTCTCACGCGCGCATCCTCATAGACGGATACTCTATAATGCAACATGCATTCATATCATGTATCCATTCATTGGGTATCTTGCACGATGAATACTAAACACAACTCTCTGGCTCAATAAAACAGTTTGATTATGGGAAACGAGGAAGATGAAGACGAGAGAAGAAAAAAGAATCACACACATTCTATAGAATCTATATATGTTGGATGCGTCATGTTCATTGGTATGCAGTATTAAGACGCACACGAACACTTCAACACGTGTAATGTTCTAGCGAATGATTTCAAAAAGAGAAAATGAATGGGATAGAGAGAGAAAGACCAGACAAAGAGTGAAGAGTAGCGATAAAAAACATACACACCGACACCGAGTGGAAAGAATTGACGTCGTACACTGACAATATCAGACGAGGAAAATACCAAATCGTTTGTTTTATCGAATTGTCGCCTTTAAATTGCATCCAATCGTAGAACAACCAAACTATTTGACTATTTGAAATTGAACGTAAAACGTTGAATGTAATGCGTAAATATATATATATATATATATTCCACTAATGTGCTTTATTAGCCTTACTCTGAATCCTTTATATGTTAAGCTGTTATGCTGCCGTACCCGTTCTTGTATTTAGGAGCAGTCGTAAAGCGCGCATAATTAAAACCAAGCGAACGCATTTGTTTTATGTTTATTTGCGAGAATGGAAATAAGTTTTTGGGGTGGTTGTTACCATATAACGTCAACCAAACACACATTTAAAGCAACTCGAACAAACAACACTGACTGATATGCCAAGCATTTGTGTCTGCACCGATGACCGCAAATGAAAGTTGCTTATCTCTTTAAAACTGTTATCTATTTTCTCGACTCAAAAAATGCTGAGAGAAAAATTTTCCAACGTTTTTCTTGTGATAAATTACTTTCCATTTCAACGCGTCGTTTTGTGTTTTTTTTTTTTTTTTTTTTTTTCAAGAGCTTGAAGCATAGATTATACAGTGTATATACGAAAGATTACCCATGGATTTATGATTCCAGACGCGTTGTTTGTAAACCTAGGTATATTCAATATTTACTTACAAATTGTTTCGAGTTTGATGATGTTAAAGATTTCAGCGCGATGATTGAATTTATCAGTTCGAATGCATTTGTAGTATCCAGTGTCGTTGCGATGCACCGAATTTATATGGAGATCTCCATTTGCATGATATTTTCGATTTGACTGATTTTTCAGCAACACGTCTGTCAAAAATATAAATCGAGAAATATTGAAAACCAAATTCTAAATCATATTGAGAAAAAAAAAACCAACCAGATTTTGTGAACACAGAAACAAATTGAATTTAAATTGGGAAAATTCATTCTCTCGGGAGGAAAAAATAGAAACGTGTAAACAAGACATCACGATAAACAAATTTGTGCTTCTCTACACCATTTCATCAACACATCTTATATAACACAACAGTGTACAAATTAATAGTAATGTAACACCCAATGCATATAAAAAATCTTTTGAAAATTGATTCTCTGAAGCAACTTCTGTGGTGCATTAAGTGTATCGCCGAGCAAGGAGAAGCCCAGAAATTTCCGAAAGCAAAAGAGTCTTCTAGGAAGTTATATTCTCAATATTGAAGTTTTGCAGAAAAGCTATTCGGCAAAGTTGTTGGATTATTGAATATTTTATCACATTCTTGGACAATTTTTTTTATCTGTTTAACGTTTATCGTTTCCCCACCATTTCAATTTGATATTTTTTGGTTTCTTCTGTTTCGTAACTGTTCTTATTAATAATATTTCTTTTTCGTCAGTTGCGAATCGCAATTGGGTGAAGCAGATTTGCTCGTAATATACAACCTTTGTTACTAACATATGAATCATAAATCGCAACTGGAGTTCAATGTTAAATCAATGAAGCAATTGATCTCTCATCTAGGCTGTGCAACGTGACGACTACGCGTATCACTACGTCTAGTAATTCACCAAACGTATTGGTACGTGTAGTCGTCACGTTGCACAACCTAGTCTATTCTATTTGAAAATGACTTTTCGATCAGCTTCTCGAGTGAATAGTTTGTCGAAAAGTTGAACTTAGTAATCTGAAGTATAGTTATTTACCATTGAAGACCCACTGTACATTAACATCGGGCATCTTAGTTCGTCCGCACGATAAGACTATCGATGCACTTTCAATGACTGCCACCGTTTTAGCCGCGACTTTTGCTCTGATGTCGAGTTCATCGATTGCATCTGTTAAAACACACACGGAAAAGTCATTAAAATTATGAGGTAAAATTAAAAGCTGCAACAATGATGAGCAGCAAATCGATATCTTCACATGGAACGGTGTATTGTTGTGCTGTGCCGTGCCGCGCGCACCTTCTTTTTTTTCCGACATCCAGCAATGTATATATAGTCATTCTATACGTAATATATAGGTATGGCATTATTTTTATTCATTCGCATTTAATGTTTCAGTATCTCTCAGATGTTTTGCCACGGTGCATACACTTATAATTGTGAATTTAGTCGACTGATTGAGACACGGTGCGCATTTGTACAAGTGCAAATTATAAAGTAATGTTTATTTACCTCCGCGTACTCACTAACATTGCACATTGAAAAGTGCATACACATCGACACATAAAGTGAGAGACTGAGCATTGGAAAATAAGACGCTTTCCATACAATAGATTCAAAAGTTCTATCTTCCGAAAGAGCGATAAAGGAGAGTATGCAGATGGATAGAAATATGAATATATTAAATAATGACACACCGAGGATGCGTTCGTATCAGCACATTTGCTCAACATGTGTATATTGAATATACACAAAAATATGCGAATATAGAAATGAACGACGAAAAAAATACACAACAGAACAGGCATTAACAAAACAGCGAAAAAGAAGATCTGTACTTACAAAGCGATGCCGACGAAAATATCATAAATGCCAACAAAAACAAATAAGTTTTCTCGTTGCTGATCATATTACTTTTTGTGTGAGTGTTTTTATTTGCTGTGGTTGCTGTTCAATGGTATCTTGCGTATATTTCTTTTATGTTGAGCGCTTGTCTGTCGGGCGGATAGTCTGTCGATCGATCGCGCGTCGTTCTTCTTTTCCAAGTATCTCTCTCTTTTACCAGTAATCCTTCTCGCTATATCGTATATATATATGAAAATGGTTGGTGATTTCGATTTTTTTTTGCGTTATATGTGTGGCGAGAAGCGAACTAACTTGCTCGCGCGCGTATGCCGCTTTTGTTTCTTTCGGTCGCTTTCTTCCGTTCGTTTGTCTTCTTAGTTATGGTTTTGGTTTTTCAACTATGTCGGTGCGCTCTTTTAATGTTGTGTATTTATTTTTAACCAGTTGCTTATACGCTTGCTGTTGTTGTTTTTTTTTTTGTCTTCCTTCGTTTCTTACAGTTGCTATTAGTGGTCCTCATGCATGTATTCTTTTGTTTTCAGATTTTAGTGGGTTGCTTTTAAATCAATCCTTTCGTTGTCAGTGTTTTTATGATCACTTTTCACGTCCCTTTCTCTCTCTCTATCTCTCTATTTCTTTTTCCTCTAACGCGCTTCTTCACTGATTGGATGTGGTTAATTACAATCAATAGTGTTGTGATTTCACAACATGCTCCCCCATATAATAATGATACGCGCGGTGCTTGTGCCCTCTAGTTTAATTCTTTTCCTCAAAATTATTGGATATATTCTAAGAATATGATGCAAGAAACTTTTGTTCGCTATTATTTCAATTCATTCATCCACACTCTTCTCCTCTTCTGTTTATTTCATGTGTCTTTTTCACCGAAACATTTCTTTCATGCCTTGGAACTCGTCACTTTTTTTCTTCTCTTGAACACTCTCCGCTTTTATGCTTCAGTATATTTTCGAATCTGTTTGATCCATACCATAGCGAATTTCTTTCTGTTCCTTTTAAGTTTTACTATTGCCTTTTTTCACTTTTTTGAATTCCATGTGGTGCGATGGAAAAAGAACAAATTGTGGGCAATAACAGCCGTCATGTGTTGAATAAACGAATCATATTAGATCAAAAGACTAAATTTCGGCTCGGAAAAATACACACACAGAGTTTGAAAATCTCGTCACTTCACTGCATTTACTTGACTACCAGCGATTATCCTTGAGTAAATTTCTCTTAAATGATTTTTCGGCGTATTTCAAATCATTCGTCTAAATAAAGAATTTCCTCACAATTTATTCACTAGGACGAATTAACTTTTCGGTTGCTTGTGTGTGTGTGTGTGTGTTTGCAACAAATTACATTAAATTCTATTTCTTGGCTTGAATTCTTTGGGTTGACTTTAATCCCGGTCTCTTTGACTGATTATTTATTAGTGAAATGCGCGTAATTAATTTTTCCGCATATTATGCACATTCACTTGACTTCACAAGAGAGTGTTTGCTGCAATTGCTTCTTCATGCAATCCGTTCATTTGATAAAGTCACAAACATGCCTTTGAATTTATTCCACCGAATGCACTGCTATTCCTTTAACTTTATTTATGTTCATTTGCAGCAGCATATGTACACAAACAAATTGTGTTGTTTTGCCGTTTTTTTCCTTTCTTTATTTCTGTATTCGACTGAATCAATTGAGACATGTGGTAAATGAAGGAGTATGTAAAATTGTGTGAACACTAGCGAAAAAAACTATATAAATACTGTGCACATGCACTATGCACTTTATTTCATTTAATTAGTGGGCATAACAAATAAATTTATCGTCATAAAATGAAGAAATTTTATCGCAAAAAATCACGTTTGTTTTGGATTATCGGCATTATTCCAGCGAGTCTGGCTATTCTCTGCTTTTTTTGCTAGTTGTTAATAAAACGCTTGTTTTGTTTTTCTCTCTTCACTCAACGAATATAACGAATATACCATTCACGGATTCAAAATAAAAAAATATATGCAGATATATTCACGTTTCAATCAATTAAAAATAGGATGCAAAAAAAAATATTGCAATTATTATTATTCGACGGTCGTATGGATGTAATGTGAATTATGCGTAGACGTTGTGCGAAGCGCATCTGTTTTTGTGAACATTTTCGGCTCAACTGATGTGAACAACTTGTATTGTACGCTATTGTGCCGGTACAACAAACGAATTCGAGTTTTGTTTATGATTTTCAGCGTAGTTCCGACTCCAAACACACACACACACACGCACGCTGCTTGTCTGCCATTTATACGGTGGAGTGTACCGATCGACTATCTCTCTTTTTCTCTCTCTCTCCTTTCGTGTATGTCTCGAATACACTGACAGCGGGACGAATGGCTGTACGAAGCAATGGCTCATGATGCTGGCTCAGCTATGCACATTTAACTAAATTTAAATAACATTGAAAATAAAATGGGCATGTATTAGTGCTGCAACCGTGCACAGAACAGTGAATCACTTAAAGTTTATTATCGTTCAAATTCAGATTTTTCATAATTCATAACAATGAATGAATTGGCCGCAAAAAAACTAGACCTTCGTGACATTCAAATCTCTGACCAATAATTTGACAACAAGAATCTAACCTCAAAAACTTGCCCATGACCTTTGCGACAGCTCTGCCACCACATACAAACACATCACCTTCCAACTTATATGCTCGTTATGAAGCGTTGTTTAAAAATGATTTTCATGAAAATGCACAATGGAATTCGTTTAGTCTTTATTCATTAATATAGATTTATTTCCGAGTACATTTTAATTAACAGAGTTTTTTTTTTTAATATTGAAATACATTTACAAAAATTCTTTACACCAATCGCTCAGGCATTGATAACAATCGGTGGCTTGTTTCTTATTTGCTTGGCATGTACCTTTCATCCAATCTTTGAACAACTCGCGGTCTTTTTTGAGAATCAAATATTGCCCTAGTACCGTGTATGCCTTATCAAAACCAGCCGCTTCCAAACGTTTGCCCAGCGTCTCTCCGACGCCAGCCAAATCGGTGACTGGCTTCTCACCCATTGGCTCAGCAACAAAATTACGATGCTTTTGTGATGTACTCGACATGTTGCTACCTTATATATATTTCTAAAAAAACAACAAAAATATTCATTGGTTTCGAAATTATGCGATAATTTTGATAAATACTCACATTTATCTTTGTCTATGTCCACAAAAAAAAAGTCTGGAAAAATCCGTTAAATGTTTTTAGCTTGTTGCTGCCACTGTCAATATTGAAATGAAATGAACGTCGTCCATTTACTTGAAATTGCTATTTCAATAGAAGATGAGAATGCGATGAGATCATACCATTTTAACGTATATTTTTCACGATGTGTGTGTTTGCGCGCAATTTTCCATGTATTGGTACGTTTGACGTTTAACGCCATTTGTAGCAAATAGCCGTCACAAATCGCTTTTGAACGTTTAACCAAACCGTTAACATTTTTTAAATAAAAAAAAACATAATCTCTTTTGATCATATCGCGAAATTATTTGCTGTTCTTCAAATGAAAATTTGAAAAATCAGAAACGAATCCGTAAAATGAAGTGCGTTATTATTGTATGTGAATACTGCTGATTCAAATATTCAGTTCAAAATCCCAATAAAAGTTAGGCGTACTAACTTCAATCGTATTTATTTGAATTTTAGGATCAGCAAACAAACGTTCAATAATTTCAATGTTTGAACAATTGAGATGAACGGAAATAAATTTCAAAGATCTGTTGAAATTTGCAAAATTGTGTTGAAATACGCTTTTTTGAATATACGAATCTAACAGCTGAATACAACAACAATTGTCCGCAATTTTGTTGAAAAACATGAAATCGCACTTTTGCAACGTAAACAGCAAGAATGTGTTGGACTATCCAAAGTCATCGTTCTAATTCCTTGCATAAAAACAAATGAAAATAATCAATTCAAGCATTGCATTGATGGAATTATTGTAATAACAGCAAAATTTCAACATTTAGTTGGTGAAATAAGTTTAAATGAGTTTCTCATGTCTCATTTCCAGTTTAAAAAATTATTGTATACTAATGAAACTACTACTTTGTAGTTTTGCTAAGCGAAGATCAAAATGATAATGTTCGAATAAGAATTTGTCTCTTTCTCTCTTTCTCTCTTTTTATAATAATAATATATTCAAACATTCATTAAGAAAATCGTCTGAATAATTTAGGACGTAACAGGCTGACTATGATGACTTTTTCAGTACATAGAGTATATATTAATCAATTATATTTGGCTGCAGTTAACATATAAACAGTCAAATGGAACCGTCTTTGGTTGCTTAATTTGGGACAATTGGCTTTTTTATGATTGGCTTTCATACAAAATCAACATAGTCAGTTAGTCAGACTTTTTATTTTGACTTGGGCTTGTGCATGCCAGCATTCAAAATCGAAACAAATGTGTTTCCGGACAAATCTCGACGAAATTTAATTGTCATTCCAATATGTTAGCCAATAGCCTCTAACCCAAGGGGTGAATCACTACTGAAAATTCGATTTCAGTGTTTCTGCAGTAGTTCTCGATTATTTTCAATGATTTTGAATCATTTAAGTGATCTTTGGTTTTAGTCCTTCCAATATGATTATGTTTTTAAACGACAGAGAAAACCACTGAAATTAACTGAAAACTACTAACTATTCACTAAAAAAATATTTTAGTAAAATTGTGATATTTTTGACATTTTGACCTAAAAAAACACTGAAATTAGTGAATGTTCAGTGGCTCTCAGTACTTTTTAATGTTTCAATAGTGATTCGCCCCCTGACAAATTAAATGCTACCCAATGAGATAAGCTGCATACCTCGAGCGCTACAACAATAATAACTCATAAATGAACGAACTGATCTGAAACTACTAGCACCACCATACTTCATATAATGTAATACTCTCATTACAGATTGTGTAGAACTCAGGTATGTGAGTTATTGTTGATGTGTTTCAGATGGCGCCAACTGTTTGGCATTTCACTTGGCGTGCGCACGGTGCGATAAGCTGTTTGCGCGCTATTTGTATGTATTTACATGCTTGTATGTATTGACCTGCAGCATCTTAATTCAAATCGATCATAAAAATTTGACCGAATTTTGTAATTCGACTCCAACATAATTAAGAGTTCCCTAAATTTTATAATTCACTGAATAAGATTGAAATGAGGAATATTTATTCCAATCTTATTATAAGACACTGGAAGTGGGTTTCAGTGGATCTTCAGGTTGGACCAGACCTGTTCTCGGAAGCAATTTTGAGAATCCACTAAAACCCACTTCCAGAACCAGGAGCAGTTCTGACCGATTTTAGGATCCACTAAAAACCACTCCGAGATGAACCTATAGATTAATATATCAATATAAGAAAAGGATTGGAATGAAAATTCCTCATTACAATCTTATTCAATAAATAGGATTGAATGAGAAATAATTATTCCTGCGTAAGATATAATGAATAATAATTTATCTTGTTATTCGATCTTATTGGTCCCGGCTATACAGAAAAGCTCCCATGTCTCCATCAAAAAACTCAGTAGGTTTATAAAATCGTCTCGTGAGGAAAACTCGCGTCTTGAATAGAAACTGATTGAATTTGATTCAATAATTTGGAAATTTTTTGAATCAAAAGAGTATCATATATTTTATATTTTTCATGAATTTCAGCTTTATTTACGAATTATTACCAAAACATTACATAGCGCTAACATATGTAGTAAACTTATGTTGAAACAATCGTTTTGTTTTTATTCACGAAATGTATGTGTGTGTGTGTGTGTGTGTGTGTGTTCGTTTGTTTGTTTTTGCAGCGGATAGTACGGAGGAAAATATCATAAATGCCAACAAAAACAAATAAGTTTTCTCGTTGCTGATCATATTACTTTTTGTGTGAGTGTTTTTATTTGCTGTGGTTGCTGTTCAATGGTATCTTGCGTATATTTCTTTTATGTTGAGCGCTTGTCTGTCGGGCGGATAGTCTGTCGATCGATCGCGCGTCGTTCTTCTTTTCCAAGTATCTCTCTCTTTTACCAGTAATCCTTCTCGCTATATCGTATATATATATGAAAATGGTTGGTGATTTCGATTTTTTTTTGCGTTATATGTGTGGCGAGAAGCGAACTAACTTGCTCGCGCGCGTATGCCGCTTTTGTTTCTTTCGGTCGCTTTCTTCCGTTCGTTTGTCTTCTTAGTTATGGTTTTGGTTTTTCAACTATGTCGGTGCGCTCTTTTAATGTTGTGTATTTATTTTTAACCAGTTGCTTATACGCTTGCTGTTGTTGTTTTTTTTTTGTCTTCCTTCGTTTCTTACAGTTGCTATTAGTGGTCCTCATGCATGTATTCTTTTGTTTTCAGATTTTAGTGGGTTGCTTTTAAATCAATCCTTTCGTTGTCAGTGTTTTTATGATCACTTTTCACGTCCCTTTCTCTCTCTCTATCTCTCTATTTCTTTTTCCTCTAACGCGCTTCTTCACTGATTGGATGTGGTTAATTACAATCAATAGTGTTGTGATTTCACAACATGCTCCCCCATATAATAATGATACGCGCGGTGCTTGTGCCCTCTAGTTTAATTCTTTTCCTCAAAATTATTGGATATATTCTAAGAATATGATGCAAGAAACTTTTGTTCGCTATTATTTCAATTCATTCATCCACACTCTTCTCCTCTTCTGTTTATTTCATGTGTCTTTTTCACCGAAACATTTCTTTCATGCCTTGGAACTCGTCACTTTTTTTCTTCTCTTGAACACTCTCCGCTTTTATGCTTCAGTATATTTTCGAATCTGTTTGATCCATACCATAGCGAATTTCTTTCTGTTCCTTTTAAGTTTTACTATTGCCTTTTTTCACTTTTTTGAATTCCATGTGGTGCGATGGAAAAAGAACAAATTGTGGGCAATAACAGCCGTCATGTGTTGAATAAACGAATCATATTAGATCAAAAGACTAAATTTCGGCTCGGAAAAATACACACACAGAGTTTGAAAATCTCGTCACTTCACTGCATTTACTTGACTACCAGCGATTATCCTTGAGTAAATTTCTCTTAAATGATTTTTCGGCGTATTTCAAATCATTCGTCTAAATAAAGAATTTCCTCACAATTTATTCACTAGGACGAATTAACTTTTCGGTTGCTTGTGTGTGTGTGTGTGTGTTTGCAACAAATTACATTAAATTCTATTTCTTGGCTTGAATTCTTTGGGTTGACTTTAATCCCGGTCTCTTTGACTGATTATTTATTAGTGAAATGCGCGTAATTAATTTTTCCGCATATTATGCACATTCACTTGACTTCACAAGAGAGTGTTTGCTGCAATTGCTTCTTCATGCAATCCGTTCATTTGATAAAGTCACAAACATGCCTTTGAATTTATTCCACCGAATGCACTGCTATTCCTTTAACTTTATTTATGTTCATTTGCAGCAGCATATGTACACAAACAAATTGTGTTGTTTTGCCGTTTTTTTCCTTTCTTTATTTCTGTATTCGACTGAATCAATTGAGACATGTGGTAAATGAAGGAGTATGTAAAATTGTGTGAACACTAGCGAAAAAAACTATATAAATACTGTGCACATGCACTATGCACTTTATTTCATTTAATTAGTGGGCATAACAAATAAATTTATCGTCATAAAATGAAGAAATTTTATCGCAAAAAATCACGTTTGTTTTGGATTATCGGCATTATTCCAGCGAGTCTGGCTATTCTCTGCTTTTTTTGCTAGTTGTTAATAAAACGCTTGTTTTGTTTTTCTCTCTTCACTCAACGAATATAACGAATATACCATTCACGGATTCAAAATAAAAAAATATATGCAGATATATTCACGTTTCAATCAATTAAAAATAGGATGCAAAAAAAAATATTGCAATTATTATTATTCGACGGTCGTATGGATGTAATGTGAATTATGCGTAGACGTTGTGCGAAGCGCATCTGTTTTTGTGAACATTTTCGGCTCAACTGATGTGAACAACTTGTATTGTACGCTATTGTGCCGGTACAACAAACGAATTCGAGTTTTGTTTATGATTTTCAGCGTAGTTCCGACTCCAAACACACACACACACACGCACGCTGCTTGTCTGCCATTTATACGGTGGAGTGTACCGATCGACTATCTCTCTTTTTCTCTCTCTCTCCTTTCGTGTATGTCTCGAATACACTGACAGCGGGACGAATGGCTGTACGAAGCAATGGCTCATGATGCTGGCTCAGCTATGCACATTTAACTAAATTTAAATAACATTGAAAATAAAATGGGCATGTATTAGTGCTGCAACCGTGCACAGAACAGTGAATCACTTAAAGTTTATTATCGTTCAAATTCAGATTTTTCATAATTCATAACAATGAATGAATTGGCCGCAAAAAAACTAGACCTTCGTGACATTCAAATCTCTGACCAATAATTTGACAACAAGAATCTAACCTCAAAAACTTGCCCATGACCTTTGCGACAGCTCTGCCACCACATACAAACACATCACCTTCCAACTTATATGCTCGTTATGAAGCGTTGTTTAAAAATGATTTTCATGAAAATGCACAATGGAATTCGTTTAGTCTTTATTCATTAATATAGATTTATTTCCGAGTACATTTTAATTAACAGAGTTTTTTTTTTTAATATTGAAATACATTTACAAAAATTCTTTACACCAATCGCTCAGGCATTGATAACAATCGGTGGCTTGTTTCTTATTTGCTTGGCATGTACCTTTCATCCAATCTTTGAACAACTCGCGGTCTTTTTTGAGAATCAAATATTGCCCTAGTACCGTGTATGCCTTATCAAAACCAGCCGCTTCCAAACGTTTGCCCAGCGTCTCTCCGACGCCAGCCAAATCGGTGACTGGCTTCTCACCCATTGGCTCAGCAACAAAATTACGATGCTTTTGTGATGTACTCGACATGTTGCTACCTTATATATATTTCTAAAAAAACAACAAAAATATTCATTGGTTTCGAAATTATGCGATAATTTTGATAAATACTCACATTTATCTTTGTCTATGTCCACAAAAAAAAAGTCTGGAAAAATCCGTTAAATGTTTTTAGCTTGTTGCTGCCACTGTCAATATTGAAATGAAATGAACGTCGTCCATTTACTTGAAATTGCTATTTCAATAGAAGATGAGAATGCGATGAGATCATACCATTTTAACGTATATTTTTCACGATGTGTGTGTTTGCGCGCAATTTTCCATGTATTGGTACGTTTGACGTTTAACGCCATTTGTAGCAAATAGCCGTCACAAATCGCTTTTGAACGTTTAACCAAACCGTTAACATTTTTTAAATAAAAAAAAACATAATCTCTTTTGATCATATCGCGAAATTATTTGCTGTTCTTCAAATGAAAATTTGAAAAATCAGAAACGAATCCGTAAAATGAAGTGCGTTATTATTGTATGTGAATACTGCTGATTCAAATATTCAGTTCAAAATCCCAATAAAAGTTAGGCGTACTAACTTCAATCGTATTTATTTGAATTTTAGGATCAGCAAACAAACGTTCAATAATTTCAATGTTTGAACAATTGAGATGAACGGAAATAAATTTCAAAGATCTGTTGAAATTTGCAAAATTGTGTTGAAATACGCTTTTTTGAATATACGAATCTAACAGCTGAATACAACAACAATTGTCCGCAATTTTGTTGAAAAACATGAAATCGCACTTTTGCAACGTAAACAGCAAGAATGTGTTGGACTATCCAAAGTCATCGTTCTAATTCCTTGCATAAAAACAAATGAAAATAATCAATTCAAGCATTGCATTGATGGAATTATTGTAATAACAGCAAAATTTCAACATTTAGTTGGTGAAATAAGTTTAAATGAGTTTCTCATGTCTCATTTCCAGTTTAAAAAATTATTGTATACTAATGAAACTACTACTTTGTAGTTTTGCTAAGCGAAGATCAAAATGATAATGTTCGAATAAGAATTTGTCTCTTTCTCTCTTTCTCTCTTTTTATAATAATAATATATTCAAACATTCATTAAGAAAATCGTCTGAATAATTTAGGACGTAACAGGCTGACTATGATGACTTTTTCAGTACATAGAGTATATATTAATCAATTATATTTGGCTGCAGTTAACATATAAACAGTCAAATGGAACCGTCTTTGGTTGCTTAATTTGGGACAATTGGCTTTTTTATGATTGGCTTTCATACAAAATCAACATAGTCAGTTAGTCAGACTTTTTATTTTGACTTGGGCTTGTGCATGCCAGCATTCAAAATCGAAACAAATGTGTTTCCGGACAAATCTCGACGAAATTTAATTGTCATTCCAATATGTTAGCCAATAGCCTCTAACCCAAGGGGTGAATCACTACTGAAAATTCGATTTCAGTGTTTCTGCAGTAGTTCTCGATTATTTTCAATGATTTTGAATCATTTAAGTGATCTTTGGTTTTAGTCCTTCCAATATGATTATGTTTTTAAACGACAGAGAAAACCACTGAAATTAACTGAAAACTACTAACTATTCACTAAAAAAATATTTTAGTAAAATTGTGATATTTTTGACATTTTGACCTAAAAAAACACTGAAATTAGTGAATGTTCAGTGGCTCTCAGTACTTTTTAATGTTTCAATAGTGATTCGCCCCCTGACAAATTAAATGCTACCCAATGAGATAAGCTGCATACCTCGAGCGCTACAACAATAATAACTCATAAATGAACGAACTGATCTGAAACTACTAGCACCACCATACTTCATATAATGTAATACTCTCATTACAGATTGTGTAGAACTCAGGTATGTGAGTTATTGTTGATGTGTTTCAGATGGCGCCAACTGTTTGGCATTTCACTTGGCGTGCGCACGGTGCGATAAGCTGTTTGCGCGCTATTTGTATGTATTTACATGCTTGTATGTATTGACCTGCAGCATCTTAATTCAAATCGATCATAAAAATTTGACCGAATTTTGTAATTCGACTCCAACATAATTAAGAGTTCCCTAAATTTTATAATTCACTGAATAAGATTGAAATGAGGAATATTTATTCCAATCTTATTATAAGACACTGGAAGTGGGTTTCAGTGGATCTTCAGGTTGGACCAGACCTGTTCTCGGAAGCAATTTTGAGAATCCACTAAAACCCACTTCCAGAACCAGGAGCAGTTCTGACCGATTTTAGGATCCACTAAAAACCACTCCGAGATGAACCTATAGATTAATATATCAATATAAGAAAAGGATTGGAATGAAAATTCCTCATTACAATCTTATTCAATAAATAGGATTGAATGAGAAATAATTATTCCTGCGTAAGATATAATGAATAATAATTTATCTTGTTATTCGATCTTATTGGTCCCGGCTATACAGAAAAGCTCCCATGTCTCCATCAAAAAACTCAGTAGGTTTATAAAATCGTCTCGTGAGGAAAACTCGCGTCTTGAATAGAAACTGATTGAATTTGATTCAATAATTTGGAAATTTTTTGAATCAAAAGAGTATCATATATTTTATATTTTTCATGAATTTCAGCTTTATTTACGAATTATTACCAAAACATTACATAGCGCTAACATATGTAGTAAACTTATGTTGAAACAATCGTTTTGTTTTTATTCACGAAATGTATGTGTGTGTGTGTGTGTGTGTGTGTGTTCGTTTGTTTGTTTTTGCAGCGGATAGTACGGAGGAAAATATCATAAATGCCAACAAAAACAAATAAGTTTTCTCGTTGCTGATCATATTACTTTTTGTGTGAGTGTTTTTATTTGCTGTGGTTGCTGTTCAATGGTATCTTGCGTATATTTCTTTTATGTTGAGCGCTTGTCTGTCGGGCGGATAGTCTGTCGATCGATCGCGCGTCGTTCTTCTTTTCCAAGTATCTCTCTCTTTTACCAGTAATCCTTCTCGCTATATCGTATATATATATGAAAATGGTTGGTGATTTCGATTTTTTTTTGCGTTATATGTGTGGCGAGAAGCGAACTAACTTGCTCGCGCGCGTATGCCGCTTTTGTTTCTTTCGGTCGCTTTCTTCCGTTCGTTTGTCTTCTTAGTTATGGTTTTGGTTTTTCAACTATGTCGGTGCGCTCTTTTAATGTTGTGTATTTATTTTTAACCAGTTGCTTATACGCTTGCTGTTGTTGTTTTTTTTTTGTCTTCCTTCGTTTCTTACAGTTGCTATTAGTGGTCCTCATGCATGTATTCTTTTGTTTTCAGATTTTAGTGGGTTGCTTTTAAATCAATCCTTTCGTTGTCAGTGTTTTTATGATCACTTTTCACGTCCCTTTCTCTCTCTCTATCTCTCTATTTCTTTTTCCTCTAACGCGCTTCTTCACTGATTGGATGTGGTTAATTACAATCAATAGTGTTGTGATTTCACAACATGCTCCCCCATATAATAATGATACGCGCGGTGCTTGTGCCCTCTAGTTTAATTCTTTTCCTCAAAATTATTGGATATATTCTAAGAATATGATGCAAGAAACTTTTGTTCGCTATTATTTCAATTCATTCATCCACACTCTTCTCCTCTTCTGTTTATTTCATGTGTCTTTTTCACCGAAACATTTCTTTCATGCCTTGGAACTCGTCACTTTTTTTCTTCTCTTGAACACTCTCCGCTTTTATGCTTCAGTATATTTTCGAATCTGTTTGATCCATACCATAGCGAATTTCTTTCTGTTCCTTTTAAGTTTTACTATTGCCTTTTTTCACTTTTTTGAATTCCATGTGGTGCGATGGAAAAAGAACAAATTGTGGGCAATAACAGCCGTCATGTGTTGAATAAACGAATCATATTAGATCAAAAGACTAAATTTCGGCTCGGAAAAATACACACACAGAGTTTGAAAATCTCGTCACTTCACTGCATTTACTTGACTACCAGCGATTATCCTTGAGTAAATTTCTCTTAAATGATTTTTCGGCGTATTTCAAATCATTCGTCTAAATAAAGAATTTCCTCACAATTTATTCACTAGGACGAATTAACTTTTCGGTTGCTTGTGTGTGTGTGTGTGTGTTTGCAACAAATTACATTAAATTCTATTTCTTGGCTTGAATTCTTTGGGTTGACTTTAATCCCGGTCTCTTTGACTGATTATTTATTAGTGAAATGCGCGTAATTAATTTTTCCGCATATTATGCACATTCACTTGACTTCACAAGAGAGTGTTTGCTGCAATTGCTTCTTCATGCAATCCGTTCATTTGATAAAGTCACAAACATGCCTTTGAATTTATTCCACCGAATGCACTGCTATTCCTTTAACTTTATTTATGTTCATTTGCAGCAGCATATGTACACAAACAAATTGTGTTGTTTTGCCGTTTTTTTCCTTTCTTTATTTCTGTATTCGACTGAATCAATTGAGACATGTGGTAAATGAAGGAGTATGTAAAATTGTGTGAACACTAGCGAAAAAAACTATATAAATACTGTGCACATGCACTATGCACTTTATTTCATTTAATTAGTGGGCATAACAAATAAATTTATCGTCATAAAATGAAGAAATTTTATCGCAAAAAATCACGTTTGTTTTGGATTATCGGCATTATTCCAGCGAGTCTGGCTATTCTCTGCTTTTTTTGCTAGTTGTTAATAAAACGCTTGTTTTGTTTTTCTCTCTTCACTCAACGAATATAACGAATATACCATTCACGGATTCAAAATAAAAAAATATATGCAGATATATTCACGTTTCAATCAATTAAAAATAGGATGCAAAAAAAAATATTGCAATTATTATTATTCGACGGTCGTATGGATGTAATGTGAATTATGCGTAGACGTTGTGCGAAGCGCATCTGTTTTTGTGAACATTTTCGGCTCAACTGATGTGAACAACTTGTATTGTACGCTATTGTGCCGGTACAACAAACGAATTCGAGTTTTGTTTATGATTTTCAGCGTAGTTCCGACTCCAAACACACACACACACACGCACGCTGCTTGTCTGCCATTTATACGGTGGAGTGTACCGATCGACTATCTCTCTTTTTCTCTCTCTCTCCTTTCGTGTATGTCTCGAATACACTGACAGCGGGACGAATGGCTGTACGAAGCAATGGCTCATGATGCTGGCTCAGCTATGCACATTTAACTAAATTTAAATAACATTGAAAATAAAATGGGCATGTATTAGTGCTGCAACCGTGCACAGAACAGTGAATCACTTAAAGTTTATTATCGTTCAAATTCAGATTTTTCATAATTCATAACAATGAATGAATTGGCCGCAAAAAAACTAGACCTTCGTGACATTCAAATCTCTGACCAATAATTTGACAACAAGAATCTAACCTCAAAAACTTGCCCATGACCTTTGCGACAGCTCTGCCACCACATACAAACACATCACCTTCCAACTTATATGCTCGTTATGAAGCGTTGTTTAAAAATGATTTTCATGAAAATGCACAATGGAATTCGTTTAGTCTTTATTCATTAATATAGATTTATTTCCGAGTACATTTTAATTAACAGAGTTTTTTTTTTTAATATTGAAATACATTTACAAAAATTCTTTACACCAATCGCTCAGGCATTGATAACAATCGGTGGCTTGTTTCTTATTTGCTTGGCATGTACCTTTCATCCAATCTTTGAACAACTCGCGGTCTTTTTTGAGAATCAAATATTGCCCTAGTACCGTGTATGCCTTATCAAAACCAGCCGCTTCCAAACGTTTGCCCAGCGTCTCTCCGACGCCAGCCAAATCGGTGACTGGCTTCTCACCCATTGGCTCAGCAACAAAATTACGATGCTTTTGTGATGTACTCGACATGTTGCTACCTTATATATATTTCTAAAAAAACAACAAAAATATTCATTGGTTTCGAAATTATGCGATAATTTTGATAAATACTCACATTTATCTTTGTCTATGTCCACAAAAAAAAAGTCTGGAAAAATCCGTTAAATGTTTTTAGCTTGTTGCTGCCACTGTCAATATTGAAATGAAATGAACGTCGTCCATTTACTTGAAATTGCTATTTCAATAGAAGATGAGAATGCGATGAGATCATACCATTTTAACGTATATTTTTCACGATGTGTGTGTTTGCGCGCAATTTTCCATGTATTGGTACGTTTGACGTTTAACGCCATTTGTAGCAAATAGCCGTCACAAATCGCTTTTGAACGTTTAACCAAACCGTTAACATTTTTTAAATAAAAAAAAACATAATCTCTTTTGATCATATCGCGAAATTATTTGCTGTTCTTCAAATGAAAATTTGAAAAATCAGAAACGAATCCGTAAAATGAAGTGCGTTATTATTGTATGTGAATACTGCTGATTCAAATATTCAGTTCAAAATCCCAATAAAAGTTAGGCGTACTAACTTCAATCGTATTTATTTGAATTTTAGGATCAGCAAACAAACGTTCAATAATTTCAATGTTTGAACAATTGAGATGAACGGAAATAAATTTCAAAGATCTGTTGAAATTTGCAAAATTGTGTTGAAATACGCTTTTTTGAATATACGAATCTAACAGCTGAATACAACAACAATTGTCCGCAATTTTGTTGAAAAACATGAAATCGCACTTTTGCAACGTAAACAGCAAGAATGTGTTGGACTATCCAAAGTCATCGTTCTAATTCCTTGCATAAAAACAAATGAAAATAATCAATTCAAGCATTGCATTGATGGAATTATTGTAATAACAGCAAAATTTCAACATTTAGTTGGTGAAATAAGTTTAAATGAGTTTCTCATGTCTCATTTCCAGTTTAAAAAATTATTGTATACTAATGAAACTACTACTTTGTAGTTTTGCTAAGCGAAGATCAAAATGATAATGTTCGAATAAGAATTTGTCTCTTTCTCTCTTTCTCTCTTTTTATAATAATAATATATTCAAACATTCATTAAGAAAATCGTCTGAATAATTTAGGACGTAACAGGCTGACTATGATGACTTTTTCAGTACATAGAGTATATATTAATCAATTATATTTGGCTGCAGTTAACATATAAACAGTCAAATGGAACCGTCTTTGGTTGCTTAATTTGGGACAATTGGCTTTTTTATGATTGGCTTTCATACAAAATCAACATAGTCAGTTAGTCAGACTTTTTATTTTGACTTGGGCTTGTGCATGCCAGCATTCAAAATCGAAACAAATGTGTTTCCGGACAAATCTCGACGAAATTTAATTGTCATTCCAATATGTTAGCCAATAGCCTCTAACCCAAGGGGTGAATCACTACTGAAAATTCGATTTCAGTGTTTCTGCAGTAGTTCTCGATTATTTTCAATGATTTTGAATCATTTAAGTGATCTTTGGTTTTAGTCCTTCCAATATGATTATGTTTTTAAACGACAGAGAAAACCACTGAAATTAACTGAAAACTACTAACTATTCACTAAAAAAATATTTTAGTAAAATTGTGATATTTTTGACATTTTGACCTAAAAAAACACTGAAATTAGTGAATGTTCAGTGGCTCTCAGTACTTTTTAATGTTTCAATAGTGATTCGCCCCCTGACAAATTAAATGCTACCCAATGAGATAAGCTGCATACCTCGAGCGCTACAACAATAATAACTCATAAATGAACGAACTGATCTGAAACTACTAGCACCACCATACTTCATATAATGTAATACTCTCATTACAGATTGTGTAGAACTCAGGTATGTGAGTTATTGTTGATGTGTTTCAGATGGCGCCAACTGTTTGGCATTTCACTTGGCGTGCGCACGGTGCGATAAGCTGTTTGCGCGCTATTTGTATGTATTTACATGCTTGTATGTATTGACCTGCAGCATCTTAATTCAAATCGATCATAAAAATTTGACCGAATTTTGTAATTCGACTCCAACATAATTAAGAGTTCCCTAAATTTTATAATTCACTGAATAAGATTGAAATGAGGAATATTTATTCCAATCTTATTATAAGACACTGGAAGTGGGTTTCAGTGGATCTTCAGGTTGGACCAGACCTGTTCTCGGAAGCAATTTTGAGAATCCACTAAAACCCACTTCCAGAACCAGGAGCAGTTCTGACCGATTTTAGGATCCACTAAAAACCACTCCGAGATGAACCTATAGATTAATATATCAATATAAGAAAAGGATTGGAATGAAAATTCCTCATTACAATCTTATTCAATAAATAGGATTGAATGAGAAATAATTATTCCTGCGTAAGATATAATGAATAATAATTTATCTTGTTATTCGATCTTATTGGTCCCGGCTATACAGAAAAGCTCCCATGTCTCCATCAAAAAACTCAGTAGGTTTATAAAATCGTCTCGTGAGGAAAACTCGCGTCTTGAATAGAAACTGATTGAATTTGATTCAATAATTTGGAAATTTTTTGAATCAAAAGAGTATCATATATTTTATATTTTTCATGAATTTCAGCTTTATTTACGAATTATTACCAAAACATTACATAGCGCTAACATATGTAGTAAACTTATGTTGAAACAATCGTTTTGTTTTTATTCACGAAATGTATGTGTGTGTGTGTGTGTGTGTGTGTGTTCGTTTGTTTGTTTTTGCAGCGGATAGTACGGAGGAAAATATCATAAATGCCAACAAAAACAAATAAGTTTTCTCGTTGCTGATCATATTACTTTTTGTGTGAGTGTTTTTATTTGCTGTGGTTGCTGTTCAATGGTATCTTGCGTATATTTCTTTTATGTTGAGCGCTTGTCTGTCGGGCGGATAGTCTGTCGATCGATCGCGCGTCGTTCTTCTTTTCCAAGTATCTCTCTCTTTTACCAGTAATCCTTCTCGCTATATCGTATATATATATGAAAATGGTTGGTGATTTCGATTTTTTTTTGCGTTATATGTGTGGCGAGAAGCGAACTAACTTGCTCGCGCGCGTATGCCGCTTTTGTTTCTTTCGGTCGCTTTCTTCCGTTCGTTTGTCTTCTTAGTTATGGTTTTGGTTTTTCAACTATGTCGGTGCGCTCTTTTAATGTTGTGTATTTATTTTTAACCAGTTGCTTATACGCTTGCTGTTGTTGTTTTTTTTTTGTCTTCCTTCGTTTCTTACAGTTGCTATTAGTGGTCCTCATGCATGTATTCTTTTGTTTTCAGATTTTAGTGGGTTGCTTTTAAATCAATCCTTTCGTTGTCAGTGTTTTTATGATCACTTTTCACGTCCCTTTCTCTCTCTCTATCTCTCTATTTCTTTTTCCTCTAACGCGCTTCTTCACTGATTGGATGTGGTTAATTACAATCAATAGTGTTGTGATTTCACAACATGCTCCCCCATATAATAATGATACGCGCGGTGCTTGTGCCCTCTAGTTTAATTCTTTTCCTCAAAATTATTGGATATATTCTAAGAATATGATGCAAGAAACTTTTGTTCGCTATTATTTCAATTCATTCATCCACACTCTTCTCCTCTTCTGTTTATTTCATGTGTCTTTTTCACCGAAACATTTCTTTCATGCCTTGGAACTCGTCACTTTTTTTCTTCTCTTGAACACTCTCCGCTTTTATGCTTCAGTATATTTTCGAATCTGTTTGATCCATACCATAGCGAATTTCTTTCTGTTCCTTTTAAGTTTTACTATTGCCTTTTTTCACTTTTTTGAATTCCATGTGGTGCGATGGAAAAAGAACAAATTGTGGGCAATAACAGCCGTCATGTGTTGAATAAACGAATCATATTAGATCAAAAGACTAAATTTCGGCTCGGAAAAATACACACACAGAGTTTGAAAATCTCGTCACTTCACTGCATTTACTTGACTACCAGCGATTATCCTTGAGTAAATTTCTCTTAAATGATTTTTCGGCGTATTTCAAATCATTCGTCTAAATAAAGAATTTCCTCACAATTTATTCACTAGGACGAATTAACTTTTCGGTTGCTTGTGTGTGTGTGTGTGTGTTTGCAACAAATTACATTAAATTCTATTTCTTGGCTTGAATTCTTTGGGTTGACTTTAATCCCGGTCTCTTTGACTGATTATTTATTAGTGAAATGCGCGTAATTAATTTTTCCGCATATTATGCACATTCACTTGACTTCACAAGAGAGTGTTTGCTGCAATTGCTTCTTCATGCAATCCGTTCATTTGATAAAGTCACAAACATGCCTTTGAATTTATTCCACCGAATGCACTGCTATTCCTTTAACTTTATTTATGTTCATTTGCAGCAGCATATGTACACAAACAAATTGTGTTGTTTTGCCGTTTTTTTCCTTTCTTTATTTCTGTATTCGACTGAATCAATTGAGACATGTGGTAAATGAAGGAGTATGTAAAATTGTGTGAACACTAGCGAAAAAAACTATATAAATACTGTGCACATGCACTATGCACTTTATTTCATTTAATTAGTGGGCATAACAAATAAATTTATCGTCATAAAATGAAGAAATTTTATCGCAAAAAATCACGTTTGTTTTGGATTATCGGCATTATTCCAGCGAGTCTGGCTATTCTCTGCTTTTTTTGCTAGTTGTTAATAAAACGCTTGTTTTGTTTTTCTCTCTTCACTCAACGAATATAACGAATATACCATTCACGGATTCAAAATAAAAAAATATATGCAGATATATTCACGTTTCAATCAATTAAAAATAGGATGCAAAAAAAAATATTGCAATTATTATTATTCGACGGTCGTATGGATGTAATGTGAATTATGCGTAGACGTTGTGCGAAGCGCATCTGTTTTTGTGAACATTTTCGGCTCAACTGATGTGAACAACTTGTATTGTACGCTATTGTGCCGGTACAACAAACGAATTCGAGTTTTGTTTATGATTTTCAGCGTAGTTCCGACTCCAAACACACACACACACACGCACGCTGCTTGTCTGCCATTTATACGGTGGAGTGTACCGATCGACTATCTCTCTTTTTCTCTCTCTCTCCTTTCGTGTATGTCTCGAATACACTGACAGCGGGACGAATGGCTGTACGAAGCAATGGCTCATGATGCTGGCTCAGCTATGCACATTTAACTAAATTTAAATAACATTGAAAATAAAATGGGCATGTATTAGTGCTGCAACCGTGCACAGAACAGTGAATCACTTAAAGTTTATTATCGTTCAAATTCAGATTTTTCATAATTCATAACAATGAATGAATTGGCCGCAAAAAAACTAGACCTTCGTGACATTCAAATCTCTGACCAATAATTTGACAACAAGAATCTAACCTCAAAAACTTGCCCATGACCTTTGCGACAGCTCTGCCACCACATACAAACACATCACCTTCCAACTTATATGCTCGTTATGAAGCGTTGTTTAAAAATGATTTTCATGAAAATGCACAATGGAATTCGTTTAGTCTTTATTCATTAATATAGATTTATTTCCGAGTACATTTTAATTAATAGAGTTTTTTTTTTTAATATTGAAATACATTTACAAAAATTCTTCACACCAATCGCTCAGGCATTGATAACAATCGGTGGCTTGTTTCGCATTTGCATTGCATGTATCTTTCATCCAATCTTTGAACAACTCGGAGTCTTTTTTGAGAATCAAATATTGCCCTAGTACCGTGTATGCCTTATCAAAACCAGCCGCTTCCAAACGTTTGCCCAGCGTCTCTCCGACGCCAGCCAAATCGGTGACTGGCTTCTCACCCATTGGCTCAGCAACAAAATTACGATGCTTTTGTGATGTACTCGACATGTTGCTACCTTATATATATTTCTAAAAAAACAACAAAAATATTCATTGGTTTCGAAATTATGCGATAATTTTGATAAATACTCACATTTATCTTTGTCTATGTCCACAAAAAAAAAGTCTGGAAAAATCCGTTAAATGTTTTTAGCTTGTTGCTGCCACTGTCAATATTGAAATGAAATGAACGTCGTCCATTTACTTGAAATTGCTATTTCAATAGAAGATGAGAATGCGATGAGATCATACCATTTTAACGTATATTTTTCACGATGTGTGTGTTTGCGCGCAATTTTCCATGTATTGGTACGTTTGACGTTTAACGCCATTTGTAGCAAATAGCCGTCACAAATCGCTTTTGAACGTTTAACCAAACCGTTAACATTTTTTAAATAAAAAAAAACATAATCTCTTTTGATCATATCGCGAAATTATTTGCTGTTCTTCAAATGAAAATTTGAAAAATCAGAAACGAATCCGTAAAATGAAGTGCGTTATTATTGTATGTGAATACTGCTGATTCAAATATTCAGTTCAAAATCCCAATAAAAGTTAGGCGTACTAACTTCAATCGTATTTATTTGAATTTTAGGATCAGCAAACAAACGTTCAATAATTTCAATGTTTGAACAATTGAGATGAACGGAAATAAATTTCAAAGATCTGTTGAAATTTGCAAAATTGTGTTGAAATACGCTTTTTTGAATATACGAATCTAACAGCTGAATACAACAACAATTGTCCGCAATTTTGTTGAAAAACATGAAATCGCACTTTTGCAACGTAAACAGCAAGAATGTGTTGGACTATCCAAAGTCATCGTTCTAATTCCTTGCATAAAAACAAATGAAAATAATCAATTCAAGCATTGCATTGATGGAATTATTGTAATAACAGCAAAATTTCAACATTTAGTTGGTGAAATAAGTTTAAATGAGTTTCTCATGTCTCATTTCCAGTTTAAAAAATTATTGTATACTAATGAAACTACTACTTTGTAGTTTTGCTAAGCGAAGATCAAAATGATAATGTTCGAATAAGAATTTGTCTCTTTCTCTCTTTCTCCCTTTTTATAATAATAATATATTCAAACATTCATTAAGAAAATCGTCTGAATAATTTAGGACGTAACAGGCTGACTATGATGACTTTTTCAGTACATAGAGTATATATTAATCAATTATATTTGGCTGCAGTTAACATATAAACAGTCAAATGGAACCGTCTTTGGTTGCTTAATTTGGGACAATTGGCTTTTTTATGATTGGCTTTCATACAAAATCAACATAGTCAGTTAGTCAGACTTTTTATTTTGACTTGGGCTTGTGCATGCCAGCATTCAAAATCGAAACAAATGTGTTTCCGGACAAATCTCGACGAAATTTAATTGTCATTCCAATATGTTAGCCAATAGCCTCTAACCCAAGGGGTGAATCACTACTGAAAATTCGATTTCAGTGTTTCTGCAGTAGTTCTCGATTATTTTCAATGATTTTGAATCATTTAAGTGATCTTTGGTTTTAGTCCTTCCAATATGATTATGTTTTTAAACGACAGAGAAAACCACTGAAATTAACTGAAAACTACTAACTATTCACTAAAAAAATATTTTAGTAAAATTGTGATATTTTTGACATTTTGACCTAAAAAAACACTGAAATTAGTGAATGTTCAGTGGCTCTCAGTACTTTTTAATGTTTCAATAGTGATTCGCCCCCTGACAAATTAAATGCTACCCAATGAGATAAGCTGCATACCTCGAGCGCTACAACAATAATAACTCATAAATGAACGAACTGATCTGAAACTACTAGCACCACCATACTTCATATAATGTAATACTCTCATTACAGATTGTGTAGAACTCAGGTATGTGAGTTATTGTTGATGTGTTTCAGATGGCGCCAACTGTTTGGCATTTCACTTGGCGTGCGCACGGTGCGATAAGCTGTTTGCGCGCTATTTGTATGTATTTACATGCTTGTATGTATTGACCTGCAGCATCTTAATTCAAATCGATCATAAAAATTTGACCGAATTTTGTAATTCGACTCCAACATAATTAAGAGTTCCCTAAATTTTATAATTCACTGAATAAGATTGAAATGAGGAATATTTATTCCAATCTTATTATAAGACACTGGAAGTGGGTTTCAGTGGATCTTCAGGTTGGACCAGACCTGTTCTCGGAAGCAATTTTGAGAATCCACTAAAACCCACTTCCAGAACCAGGAGCAGTTCTGACCGATTTTAGGATCCACTAAAAACCACTCCGAGATGAACCTATAGATTAATATATCAATATAATAAAAGGATTGGAATGAAAATTCCTCATTACAATCTTATTCAATAAATAGGATTGAATGAGAAATAATTATTCCTGCGTAAGATATAATGAATAATAATTTATCTTATTATTTGATCTTATTGGTCCCGGCTATACAGAAAAGCTCCCATGTCTCCATCAAAAAACTCAGTAGGTTTATAAAATCGTCTCGTGAGGAAAACTCGCGTCTTGAATAGAAACTGATTGAATTTGATTCAATAATTTGGAAATTTTTTGAATCAAAAGAGTATCATATATTTTTCATGAATTTCAGCTTTATTTACGAATTATTACCAAAACATTACATAGCGCTAACATATGTAGTAAACTTATGTTGAAACAATCGTTTTGTTTTTATTCACGAAATGTATGTGTGTGTGTGTGTGTGTGTGTGTGTTCGTTTGTTTGTTTTTGCAGCGGATAGTACGGAGGGAACTATTTTCCTAAGCCATCTTTTTTTGCTTCAACTTCATAAATGAGGAGCCGCCACATTTTCACCACAAATACTTCAGCTTCCTCATCCAATACCTGTGAATTTTAAGAATTGCAATTAATTTACACGGTAACATGAAAGTTGAGAAAAAGAATGTGATTGACAACCGTACCATTTGAACATCGTCTAAAATACCCTGTGGTGTGCTGCCAGCTAACACTTTTGAGCAAATGAAATCGACTAGTGTTGGCTCCGGTTCACCGATATATTCGATGATTTTCTTATTGATCCACGGTCGAATCTTCTTTTCCATCAATGCGTTATCAATTTCATTCCAGTCCAATTTGTAATTGAATAAATCTGATTTGCCGGTTGGAATTTTGTCGATAATACTTTTAATGTGGCGCCTCTTCTCCTCTTGGCTGCGTACATTTTCTTCTTTTCGATTGCTATTCTCATCGCTTCGCCCATCTTTTCGCTTGGACGATGAGTTATTGTTTGTCACCGATGTGGTTGATGATTGTGTTGCTCCGCTGCTACTGTCCGATATTGTGTTCCCGCTTGATGATTTCTGCGCTTTTGGATTGATGTTGTCTTCATAATCTGAATGAAGAAACGAATTTAAATGATAATAAAAGAAAAATGTGCTAATAGAAATGTGTGCTCACCTAATGGAACTAGTTTTCGTCGTTTTGGTCCATTTATTTCTTCGGAATCTTCGTCATTATTGAAAATATCTTTTACTTCAAGGCGCTTCTTCTTCGCATTCGCATTTAAATTTAGACTTATGACTGGCGTTATGATTGGCGGCGTCTCGATACTTGCTGGGCTATTCATTGATTTGATTGATCTCATCGAGGATCTCGAATCTTCATCATTTTGCATACCATTACTATTCGAATTGAAGTTCGTATCTCTAGATTCAGAGCCACGATTGCTGTAATTATTAAAATTGAATTAGTTTTGAACGCGGTTTCACTATTTGTGACAAAAAATATTACAACCAAATACTTACTTATTATTTCGTGGTGAGTTGTCATCGTTACTTGAATCGGTTGAATCAATGGGTTCCGCATTCAGTGATGCGAGCTCTCTTGATGCTTGCGCTAGTACATATCGTTCTTTTTGTGCTCTCTCACGATCCTTGAGGCTCTGTCTTTCAGCGTCACGTTCACGTTCTCGCTGAATCTCTCTTTCTCGTTGCTGTGATTGTTCCAAATTAACGTCAATTAACAATTTCGGTTTGTACATTTCTTCCCGCTGTTTTTTCACACGTTCGAATTCTTGCGTTGGATTGTCAAATTGACCACTGAATATTTTATTCTTCAATTCTTCTAGTTCTAAAATTGAAAAAAATGTTGTTTTGAATATGGTTTGAGATGACCCAAAGAATGCAGTTCGAGACGGGGACCAACCTTCTTGTTCTTTATTCCTATCTTTAGCATCTTGATCTGCTTCCCTAACACGCTCCGCTAGTCTTCGTTGCAATTCTCGACCTTTGTAATATTTAGGATCATCACGTTCATCATCGTAATCTTCAAGGAACTATTATTTTGAAAAAGTCAATGTCATGATACTCAGTTTGAAAACATAGAAAAAGAAATTGTTCTGCTTTCAATTCACATACTTCTTTCAATCGTTTCGCTTCTTTCTCTCGTTCTTCCTCTTTTTCGAGCTCTTTCTCTTTTTCACGTTCATACTCCTTTGCTCGACGCCGTTCACGGATCTCCCAATTTCTTAGTCTCTCTTGATAAGCCGCCTCCTTTTCGCGAGCCTTCTTCTCAGCCTTCTTACGCTCGCGTAATTCATCTTCAATTTCTTTTTCCTTTTGTAAATCACGTGGAGCTTTCACTTGTTCGCGTTCACTGCAAAGAATTAATATTAAATCAATAAATGGTGAATTCGGCAGTTTCCCGAAGTTCAAACTGTGTGTACTGTCTTTCTGTATATTTAAAAAAGTCGAGAAGTCATTATTTAATGATCAGTTTAAATTATAGAAGTACTTACATCCTTTCTTGATTTCTTTCACGCTCTCGCTCTCTTTCTCTCTCACGTTCCCTTTCTCGTTCACGTTCTCGTTCGCGCTCTCGTTCTCTTTCTCTTTCACGCTCCCTTTCACGCTCTTTCTCACGCTCACGTTCCTATTTTAAAGTTCATATCGGTAAATGTGATTTTTTTCTTAATCATCTCCGATTTGAAATATTCAATTTATTTCAGAATATTTCGCATACACGCGAAAAATATTTGAGCAATTCCAACATGTTCAATGTAATTATTACCTTGGATCGTTCTCGAGACCTGCTACGACGTCGAGATGACAGTTTTTTGTCTTTGTCTTTACGTGGCGACGGTGATCCCCGAACTCGATCCCGATCGCGTTCTTTTTCCTCACGCTTTCTTCTATCTTTTTCTTTTTCCTTTTTCTGTTCATCAGCTTCGGCTGTCTTCCGGAATTTGCCAATTTCTCTATTGATTAAATCTCGTTTATCTTCTTCAATTGCTGCACTTTGCAACATCTTGTTGGATTTTTGCTCTAAAACAGTGAGAAAAAATCACGAAAAACTAGCATTTATTAAAATTACTTTAAATATATCGCGACCACCAACCTTGAATTGCTTCATAGTTTTCGATATCGGGACGATGATCGGCAAGAATTGATCGAATTGCATTGATAACGTCAGCATCTTCCTTTTTCTCGTGAGCTTCGCTATCTTCATTGCCCATATTCCGTACCTCTTTTTCTTCTTTATAATTATCCAAAAGTAATCGGTTTTTTGCATCGACTTTAGCTACCAATTTTTTGCCGGCTATATCTAAATCTTGAAGAATGCGGACAGCACGAAGACCCGCAGTTGGACCACTATAAATATTCAAATCGAATGACATTATTAAAGTATATGAATTGCTGATGTATTGCACTCACTCGTATTCACAAAAACCAAATGAGGATACGCGTTTCCAACTGATTACTGTACCGACGGTGGCTAATATCTTCTTGATCATTGGTTCAGGTGCTCGTTCGCTGATATTTCCAACGAAAACAGTGATCACTGGACCGGCCGATCCATCGGGAGCGCTGCTCTGTTTTGTGGCATTTGCCGTCGGCTGTGTTGTATTTGGCAATGTGTATTGTTGTTGCTGTGAATTTGTGGCATTTTCCAATGGTGTTGGTCGCGCATACAATTGAGGCCCAGATCTGTATGCATTTGCAAGTGTCGGTGGTGGCTGATTTAATGGCGGCAAAGTCGATACGACCGCATTCTGTAAATTCAAATAGACATATTAATTATTATAGCATTCATAAATGTTCAACAAATATCGATTCAATTGTTACCGGTGGCGGTATCATTGCGTTCGACTGTAAATATGGTACACCCGGCTGTGTGATCGATTTCCCCCTAAATGATGACATGCCGCTGAATGAACATTCAATAGTGTAGATTCCGGTGTATTGCTGGACGACGTCTTGTTTTATTAAAAATTTGCTTTAATTGCGTGAAAAAATGTTGCGTGTTTCCACAAAATCGTTCATTTGTTTTCGCTTATATCCTATGAAATGTTATTTTGGCTGCTTTTAAAATCAATTTTAGATGAATTTTAGATTGATTGCGATGTTCACACTTGTCTCAGAAAATTTCGAATTATCCAAATTTCTGCGGAACAAATCAAACTGCGGCAATGATAAATCTATTCTCCTGAATTGATCGCCGAATATGCTTCGAACAGCATAAGTTAAATTTCTCTCGTAAAAAATATATATTTTCACAAAATTTCTAAAATTGACTGACTTTCGGCTTAAATTTCATTTGACGTTTCATTTAACTTTCCAATGAAATGTGTACAATTTTGTGTGAGTGTTGAATGATTCCGAAGTTGAGGTTATGTTTACGCTTGGTGTTCTCTGTCTCTCTATGTATTTTTATACAATCGTTGGCATGCACACACTCTTGCAAAATCTGATGCTGATTATTCGGTTTTATTTAATAAACTGCTTGCTGACTTTCGATTTTGCGGTCGTATCCGTTGGCACACACAATTGTTGTTCGGTGCCAGCGTTTTCGTCGTCAATTTGAAATGCACTGCAATATGTTGAAAATTTCATGAATATTACTCGAATGTCATTGCAGAATTTCGATGTGCAATTTGTATATGTTGCTGCCACTTACATGTTGGTAGAACGCGGTCGAGACTGTCAAACTGCCGAAACAAAAAAAATAACAAAAGTCTGTTAGATTCTGTACCAAATAATGAGTTTGAACATCTTTGATGGGTTCATTTAATAGAAATGTAGATATTCTAATGAATTTGTTACTTAACAATGGTCCACATTATACATATTCGAATTTTGTAAAAATGCCCAACAATCCAAATTTTGAACCATTCCAAACCATTTAATGGAAAAACTTTCCAAATAATCCAAACTAACAAATTATGTGCAATTTTAAATTGCACCTTTTTTGCATTCACATGGGTGTCTTCATGAAAAACGTCAGACAGAAAGAATGAAGCAAGCCGATCGTTCAACAGAATATACACAAATACCTTCTACCGACTCACGGATTGGCTCATGGAATTATGCTTTTCACAATTTTCAATCAAATGCTACCATCAGTTAGTATTTTTTGTGTTCATGAAAATATCATTGGCCAAATATTCGGTTGATATTCTTATCAGATTTGCTTTTGTGTTTGTTTTCGAAATTTGTTAGACGTATCAATGATTCTGAAGGTGTATCAACATCTTATCCCGGTAAGGTTGAAAGACAGAAACTTCTAAAAAATCTTATGTAACAAATTAACGAATCAACAATGAATGGTTTTGTTGGCACAATCGAATAGTATTTCCCGTAACGCACATTTTGCTGGTTCAATTTGATCGATATTAGGAAATAACTCAATAAATTTACCAAGCTCACAAAAAATTGAAACACGAATGACGTCCAAAATCAAGCGTTATTTGTCAATTTTCTTATAGATTTATTTAGCCTTTTGATTTGTACCTCCGACGTTTAATGCTCATTTATTTGACGTTTCACTCGCTTTATCCGACATTTGAACGCTTCCAATGAGAATACAAACGGCAAACGACATGTGAACCACTCGTAATGCGTCTGTTTTCAAATATTTGCAAGTAAAATTATAGCAATTACAGGAATGGCACATTTTTTATATACCCAAAAATATATTATAATTGCTGAAGATATAATTCTATGTTCAATTCAATGCTGAGAAAAAATTTCCCTCAAAATTTCTTAAGATGGTTTTTTTTAGCATTCAGTTGCGAGTTACTCTCCATAGATGGCAACGCAATTTATGGGCAATCAAGTGATTTGCTTTTGAAAAAATCTGTTGGATTGGGAGTTCACAAAATTATTTGCGCAAACTAAAAGATATATCCAATTTTAAAAGAAGTGTTGCCTCCATTTCGGTTTTGCCTCTTGGCACAAAAATACATAGAAAAAAAACGAAATTATTAAGATGTACTTACACAGATTAAAAAAAAATATACACATATATTCAGCTAAAGAGTAGAATTCTCATTTGATTAATTCATTTTATTCATAATTTTTAATTTTTTATTTGTAAATCTTATTTCGCTATACTATTGATAAAACAGCGAACCGAGTAGAATGAGGATTACTTTAAACAATTTACAAAATCTTATTAAAAACCGAAATTTTGTGTTGATATTGTAAAAATGTGTGTTAAATATTGTTATACACAGCGATATGATATCGCCGATATCACTGATTTGAGAGATAGTTTCCAGCCACAATTAAAAATCAGGTGTCAAACATTGAGCCAAAAGACGAACTTATTGAATGGCATTCAATGAATGCATGATTAAGAAAATGCAAATGACTAAAACCAATTCCCTTCAGATTTTTCTGAAGTCATATAAATCAATTTTTCTAATATTCCAATCAATTTTCAGGGACATTTTAAGCTCAAATTTGAAGTCTAGTGGCTTTAGACATATTTTGGATATTGCAAATTTACAATTTGATTCATTGGTTCAATTAGTTAGTAGTCCAGTTTGATTTTCCATGCGCCAATGTTTTGTGTTCACATTTCCAAATTGTTTGTAGGCTGTTGAAACGTTTTTTAATAGAATCAGAAATGTTATGCTTAATGTTGCCTTATTCATACGCTTTAATCCTAATATTTGTGTGAACTCTTCCAATTCGGTGATTTTTTGTATCATCTCACAAATTACATACTAATAAGAACTGATTCGTATTTCTATAATCTGCGTGCAAATGACTGTTTTGCAATCATAGAAATGACTTTTTTCACAGGAAAACTGCTGCTTCCAATATCAACAATACGTCTAACGTATTGTGAATTCGAATTCTTCATTGCAATATGCTCAACAAATAAATGAAATGATTGTGAATTTTAATTTCTATTTGAACGCTACTTGAAATGTAGTTTTCGAATCGATATTTAAACGTGTGATATTTTGGTTGTCGCAAAATAAATGAGAAGTATGTAGATTAATTGAATGAGAATGAAAACCGACCTCTAACTATTGTGAGAATTAAAATGAGACTAGAAAAAAATGCAAATTGAAATGAGACCAGAAAATTTTTTTGCATAAAAATGAGACCCAAAATTTTTTCACTGGTTGTCTCATTTTTATCTTCAAATTTTCCGGGGTCATTTTTGCTCTCAAAATTTTCTGGTCTCATTTCTACATTCATATTTTAAATGTTTTTCGATCTCATTTTTATCCTCAAAATTTTCACGATCTCATTTTTATTCTTCAAAAATTCCAGGTCACATTTTTGTTTTAAAAATTTTCCGGGTCCCATTTTTGTTTTCAAATTTTTTTAGTCTCATTTTAATTTTCACAATAGTTATAGGTCGGTTTTTATTCTCACCCATTAAATTCATACAATTAAATAATTGAGTGTGAGCGGACAAAGTGTAATGAACAGACTTGGTTGTGACTCCTGTTTCTTGCGAACATACAACATATGAGAATTTAATTCATAAAGATACACTTATCCATGTTTTGCTTCAAATTCATTTTAAATAAATCAAAATTTTGCTTCAAACTCGTCTTTCGATGGAGTTTCACCTGTTTGGAAGGGCACACATCTACACTTGCTAGTCAATTGAATCATCTCGGGTTCGATGTCTGTGATAAATTGTTAATAGTATTTTGGGCTAATTCTGAGTGTTAGCCAGAATGGAACATTTTTGATATAACTTAATTTTAAAAGGACATTTGCCGAAACATCAATACCACAACCAGAGCCATAGCAAGACTCGGTCTGGTTACATAATGGCAAATCCATTGAACTGTTTCAGCAAAATATTTATGTCGTTCAGATTATTATTACATCATAAGTCACGGGAGGATGAAAAAATCTCATTTTTTTCTATGTTTAACATCAGTCAATTGCAACTTTTTGCAGCACAAAAGCGGCATTGATTCTTGAGTATGTGAAAAAATTCAGCCAAATATCGAATAAGTAACCTAATATCATTGTTCAAGTATTCGTCTTAATATTATAATAAACCATTGTTCGCATTTAAATATGGGATTTTTTCAAACTTCTCTTCCCCGAAATCATCTTTGGGCATTCTGTGCACTCCTGCGCAAAAGAGCACAATAACGGCCGTAGTTGCTTCAAGCAAAGCGATCAATAGACAATCTCTCGAAAAACCGAATAGAAGCTATCATGGATTCAATAGTCGTCGGTTGGAATCAGCTGAGCTAGCAACCTTGAACTTTTGCTTACAGATTAAATTCCATTTGCCAATATCAGTTTGGATTACAACAATTTATTTCATTAGCTTGTGCCATTAGAAAGACTAGAAAGTGTATTAATGAAGAAACATCTAGAAATCAATGTGAAACAGCAAATGAACCGGCATCAACACAAATTCGATGCATTAACCAATGCTCGACTCTTTAACCAGGAATCATTCATCCATGATTTTTAATATTCAATTCATAAAGCTCGTTTTCAGCGTAGACAATTTTGATACGCACACAATCCTACGTTATGTTATTTATTATAAGCGCGCTTTCCTATAACGTCTTCACTCAAAAAGAAAAACCATATATTTGTTTATGCATAAATGTCGTGAAATTGAGGACAGTTCTTCGATGCTCACAATGAAGATGAGAATTATGAATGAATTTGTAGATGATGTGTGCAAGATGAAGAAGAAATTGTAAACACAGCCAATGGTGATATTTTATGGCGAAATGTTCGTTCATTTGTAGGAAATAAATGAGGCAAAAAAGATGGGATGAACAAATATGAATATATAATGGAAATAATGGAAATTGCTAAAAAAATTAAAGGTTTTTTTTTGCTTTTCAATTATTAAAGAAACTTTGTACGGTGTTTTAATGATTTTTGAGTGTTAACTGTATTTTCTTCGAATTTTATGAAGTGGTCTTTGAGTGAAATTGATATCGAAACGCTTGACTTTCATCGCAAAGAGTAGGTGAAAATGAACAAGAATAATAGCGATTCCATTTTTAAGGCGGTAATTTATCACTCGGCCAATTGGCTGTACTTTTGTGCTAATAAATGCAAAAATTAATGGAAAAAAATCAATGAATATCGATGCTGATATCAAAAGAGACTACGTAAAAAATGAAAGCGAACAACTAACTGTTTTCTTGGCGATTCTTTCGTTACACAGCCAACCTTAATTGAGCACTACACACATAATGCAATTAATGAAAGAGAAAAACGAAGAACTAGCGGTTCTATGAAATGTATGTTTGTATTGATATAATTATAAAATTGAGAGTTTTCAGCATTCCATTATAAAATGCATGAAAATTATAATGATTATTATTGATTGATTTCGTGAGTTTTATGCGTTGTACCAGTAAACACATCTCCCAAATTAATTTACATAATCTATTGGAACGAACTAAATTAAATGATCAGTTCAATAGCGATGCGAATTCATTTTCTCCTCGATCATGTAAGTGCATCTTTTACGGTTTAATGAATTCATTGTATGTTCCTTGTGAAATGGAAAAAAATATATGTGTCAATCAAATAGTAGTCAAATTTGGGTCATTCGGCAAAAAGCAGGATGTGTTTTTTTTCCGGGGATTTATGCAATTTTCACGATTTGGATTGATTTTGTTGATGTTGAGAAAAATCGAATTGTCTCATTAAATATGCAGAGCATATCGAAGTTGTTATATCATAGGACGAGCTTTATGTTCGATTTGATTGTTCCTATTTTATTATTATTACTTTTTCTTTCATTCTATCTCCTCAATGTATTTGTATTATTTACAATTGCACCGTTTTCTTTAAATAATTTCATTCATCTGTAATCGTCTTCATCTGCTGTCGGTCAGCTGTGGTCATCTGCTCTGAACGGTAACACGTTTTGATTGAGGTAACAAAGACAAGAGTTGTTGCTCGTGAACATACAAAACTCGATTATAAAACTGAAAGAAAAAAATTGGATGAATGAAAATCAATTAGGAAAACCGTCATGTCTCAATTGAATTTATGCATGTTTAACGTTATTTCATTAGTTGTTCCACATTAAGCTTTCACTTCATCGCATAAAACATTTCTATTGAACTATATTCATCAATATATACATATATATACCTGTATTTCTATCATTTGGAACAATACACAGCTTTGAAACTTTGTAATTTTGCGCTCTCCTCGGTTTCAATCGATTTTCATGGTACCTTTCTTCACATTTTTTTTAATGTATATAATTCGGTGCTTGTTTTTCTGTTGCGTTTTATTATCTATATTTTGTTGTTGTTGCTATTTTTTGGAACAGTCGTTCTCCAAACCGTGTCTTTCGGCATTAAAATAATTAAATTATTGCATTGCTCGTCATTTATTTGATGATATGGAATCTCGTGCATCATCTAGTACATCATTCCGGGATGAACGTTTCCGCGTTGGAAATATACGTTTGGATTACTGCTCATTGTTGGCTCCAACGTCGTATACAGATTATTCTCATCCGATGGTCGTATAAAAAGACCTATATTTTGTTTAAATTCAAATTCACGAATAATAAACGAAATTCACCATGAATATGTTGTTGTTATTCATTAAAAAAATGTTGTTTTTACTTTTTCTTTGCTTTTCAAAAGAATAAAAATTTAAAAAAAAAAGTTGAATTTTTTTCGCTCTAATTTCCTTTCACTCAATCAAATGGGGGGAAATCTGATAAGGTGATAGCTGTCGAATTACTTATTTTTTTCCTTGAATTGTTGTCAACTATTGAATTTGCATTTGATGCATTTCTGAATTGCTTAATTCAGAATGAACTTCATTCCGTGTCATCGGAATGATGATGGAACTTTCTAAATCTAACGGTCAATAATTTCGTGGAGACGCTATTTTAATCACCTATCCTTCGAAATCGTGCAATATCATAGATTCGTGACGATGATGAAGTGCTGTAAATGTGTTTTTGTATGTTTGATTTGTTCGTATAAATATCAGCCAGTAGTATGTATTATGATGTGTGGTTAGTGTTTATGTGTGTATGTTGTATGTTGTGACTAACAAAATGTGTGGTAAAAAAAAAACCAATGCAATCAAAAACGGAGAAAATGAAAATATTAAAATTGAAAAATGAAAAGAAAAATTCACCTAAAAGAAAGCCAAAAAGTAAAAATGTACAGAGATTTTGCTGGTGAATCGGTGAGTATGGTATGTTTGTGTGTTCATATGTTGCACATATATGCGATGTATCATCGCATGAATAAATTATAATTTATTGTTTCAAATTTACTTTCACCTCTTTCTCATACTTAGGGCTACACGGCAGAAAGTCGATTTCTTACGCATTGCAATCTTCTCATTTGTCTAAACTGTATGATTAATTTTTTCTTTTAACGGTAAAATGGTTGCACAATAACATCAACAAATAACTATGATCATGTTTTGTGTTTACGCTTTAATCTGTTGCAATTAAGCAAAAAATAATTGATAATTAATCGGTATGTACAGTCGCGCGCGCGAAGGCAGGCGAGCGTTTGTCCGCCATGCTTTGATTTGTGCGTTTTCCATTTTGTTGCAATTGAAAGTAAAAGAAAGAAAATCGTTATTTGCCCGACTGTATAGCAGCACAAATCTGAAAGCAAGACGTAAGAATTCGACTTTGAAATGATTTTCATTTTTATTTTTTCATATGGTATTTATGCATTTGAATCGTGTGTTTCATGTTTCGTGTAGCTGCCACGACTGCTGCTGTTGCCTGATGGTGTGATTTTGTGAGTGTGTGTTTTCTAGCACGATAACAAACCTGGGTGATATTGTGCAAGATGGTATGGTTGGTATTGTGGTTGATAATGATGACAATGATCTTTTTGCTGCTTTTGATGGGCAGTTGAGCGTTGACATTGGTAATAGTATTGCAATGGATACTGTGGTGATGGAGCCATCATATAATGGACGTTCTGAGGCAATATGAAATAGTACGAATATGCGTGCAGAGCACATTCTATATGGAATCCCCCGCAAGAATATAGAGAATAAATTAATTGAAAGTCAGGATCAGTGAGTGTGTGTGTGTGTGTGTGTTTTCTTTATGGTTCATGCTGGGATTTCTATTGCAAATCGCAATTCTAATAAGAGCAGTTATATTACAAAGAAGCGAAGGATTGGATTGCCATCTCTAATAAGTTCTACAAGTTTGTCTCAGTTGAAGGAATTTAGTTTGGAAGTATAATTCGAAATGAAGGCAGGAAGTTGATAAATCGGTTAAGTCTATAATTTTGATGCTTGCATTTAATAATTGTTCAATATAAATGCTATTTTTTGTTTAATAATTGCTAGTATTTGCATGTGGAATAATAAGGGACGTTAGAATATATGTACCAAATGACTACTCTTCTTTGCTAGATGTGACTCGATCCAGGAATTGCATAATATGCACACAAATCAATTCTTTTAAACTGTTACATGGGCACGAGTGCGAGCGCGCGATCTCGCGTACGCCTAGTTCAAATATTCGCTCGCTTTGTGTAATGAATCCACTCAATCATTGCATGATTATCATTCTCTCCTTCCGATCTCCTTGAATAAATTTACGAATGCCAACTAGTTGTGTTCGTCTGGCTGTGTGTAAGGAGACAGAGAATTCAATATTTTCTGAACCTTGTGTGAACTGTACTTTTCAAAGTTATTGACCGTGCCCGCGCGCTCACTCTTTCTCACCGTCTGCTGCGCTTCTCTTTAGATGTGAATCCATTATAACGCTGAAAAGAACAGTGTCGTTTCCAGCATAGCATTAAATGTCGCTTAAGGTTTGCGCTATAATCAGAAGTTATTTGTGCAAACGGTTGCCTTCTTCTACCTTTTGTTATGCTGATATGTACATCAATTTGATTGGTTTGTGTCTCCTACGTTCTCTCTCCCTCTCTCACTATCTCTCTCCGTCTTTCGACAAACAAAAGCTTTCATTTAACACAAAGAGTAGCGTTGTTTTTAATGGCCGTCATTTACTATTTAGGCCTTTTTGTTCTCCTTCTTAAACAAAGTCAAATATTTGAAATTAACCCATAAAATAATGTTGAAAACGAGTTATGAATTAGAAAAATGATTGCATACATTTTTGCATAATGCACTTCTTGATCCATTGCTCGAATGATCATTAAACAAGCTTGCATAAAGTAAGTGCACTTAAAACATCAATCTGTTGTCCATAGGCTGGTTTTGACAGAAGTGTAAACTTTTCTCATAAAACTCAGTCAATGCACACATTTAGAAAAGGCTCCAATCGTTCACTTCGCGTTCGAAAATGAGCATGAACAACGATTCTAAAGAATAAAATAGCAACAACGAAAAAACGGCGACGTTGATGACCATACCGTCGAAAAACTGGTTTTGTTTAGGTTCTCTTGAATTTTATGTTTTTGTTTAAAACATTGGAGCTCGGATTTGGTGATATACATCGAAAAGGCATAAGAAATGCGAAAATGTGTAAACATCTAAACTAAAAACACAAATGCTATAAACGGAAAAAAAGAGATTTAGTGGAATTTGTGCGGCACACAATTCAAAGGGAACGTTTCAGTTGCATAAATGTTCGCTTTTGTTCGCACCTCCGATGTTTATTTGAGACTAGACACTGGACAACTGTTCCAAGAATGGGTTTCATGCCGTTCAACACAAACAGATTTTTATTTTTTCAAAAATTCCTAGACACAACACTGGATTTGTTTAACAATGAAAGGCCGAAACCAATTTTTGCCTATTGTATTTGTCAACATTGTTGCTTCAATTTGAAGAGTTCAACAATTGATAAGAATGTTTCGCAATTAAAGCATTTTAAGTGATCGTCTCGAAATTTACGGTCCGATTTATGGAAGAATAGCTATTTTTGGACTCTGGAAATTTGTTTGTCAGTGCTAGCGTACGATTGCAGTTCGAACATTTGGCGGTTGTTTGTGCAACGCATGCATTGCTTACGGCGAACGGAAGCTGCTGCTTCTGTATTTACTTATTAACACAATGCGAATTTCACGAAAATAACATATTTTTCTGGGTTGTATAACTCGAAAAGTGCAATGAATTGCGGAAATTTTCAATTCCATCGGAATGGAAACTGCAACTGGCGAACATCAACATATAGTTCGAAGAATTTGTTTGTTAACACAGTTATTTAGCTTGGCCTCGGTCAAACTGAATACACACTTTATTTTCATGACACATATTTCTTTGGGTTGCTTCTTTTTTTTTGTCGTAGTTCATCAGACAATACGGCTCAGTAGCAAATATTCGTTGAATTCCCATAAATTTCGATATCTTTTTCTGCAAGATATTCAAGTTTAAAACGTTTAAATGATATGACGTGTTGCTTCTTTTCAAGTTGGCGTTTTTTTGGTTCCACTTGAGCTAATTGCAATGTGTATTGACTGTGTGCGACTTTTTGTGAGAGCGATTTCTGTATATGTAGATACAAAATAGACCCGTAAACAATTCTCAATTGAAGAGAAAGCATATTACAAGGCTCAGTTGATGTGATTATGATTATAAACGTTTTAAATATTCTGATTGGCTGAGATTGGCATTCGCGCATACGCTATCGAAAGTAATGAAAATGTATCGTTTAGGCGCAATTAAATGTTATTTGAATGCATGTTACAAAGACAATTTCTCGACTTTCCGTGTAAGAATGCATAGCTATTAAAACGTTTGAAGAAAGAAGCGAAAAAAATCCCAACATGAATGGTTACGCTTTTTGATTGGAATTTGCGATAAAAAACTATTAGGCTTAACGCTACTGTTGAGCATACGCTACATTTTTTTACCGAGTATCAATAATACTCGCGCGTGCGCTCGCATCCGCTGCCATATAGAAATCATTCTAAAATTAATTAACCAAATTTATTTGTGATTCTTTATTTCGAGTGAATTTCCATTTGATGCTCTTCATTAAGTTTTTTTCGTCTCGCAATGTTGAATGCAACAGTTTATAAATTTTTTTGTGATCGCCAGTGGCCACTGACGGACTCCGGCGATAGTTTTTTCACACAATATGAATTCACATATAGACAAGAGTTTGGCTAATTGTTTGCCGTATTGTGTGTTAGGGGGGAATTGTATGATTTGTGATTTGTGGATAAAGTTTCATTGGCATTTTCTTTTTTCTATTTTGCATCGCCGTTGAATACACGAACGTTTCCACGAACGATATGATCAAATCAGCGTGCTTACACATGAAAACCATTCGAAAAGCAACAAATAAAAACAACAGCGAATTGATGATTTGCTCTCTTGTCTCGCGGCACTTTCGACAGTAACGTGTACCGCAGATAAATAGATAAGTTATGAATGCGGTTTCGTGCGACGGACTTTGTGTCTTGTCATTTCGGGTTTTGCTGTCGCTTGACGGCTTTGTTGTGGTCGGCGGGGGAAAATGGAAAATTTTTACATGAAATATTATTGTCAGCGCACGTATTGAAAACTTATAATAATACAATTCGATATTTATGTCTGTCTGGGCAATTGTAAAAATGACATAACTATATGGTTCTAATGGAAAATCCCACGAAATTCCAACAAAACCGCATTTTGAAGACAAGAAAAAGATATAATCAACACTTCAACTGTGGCCAAACACAGACAGATAGTTACAAGCTTATGGATTGCTTGAAACAATCGCATTTTTCAATCGAAGGGGATAGTTTATCTGGTGTTGTTCATGGCATTTGAATTATGTGCTTTTATCCATACCATAAAAGTGGAATTTAGGAGACTATGCGTTCTAATTAATGTGTACCCAAGAGCCCGTTTTTGAAATCAAATCAATCAAAATTGTGTGTGTGTACCCTGTACCCATAGAATTTGTAAAAGCAGTAAAAAAAAACAGCATATACACTAAAATGAAACATATCAAGATTTTATACTCATGGCTCATGAGCACTAGCGAAATTCATTAAGCGCACGACTGAATTATTCGTCGATCATAGAGCGTGCAACACATCTTATTGGCCGTATTTCTTATGTGTGTGCAAACAATGGAGCGGCATTAAGCAACGGCTTTCAGAGCTTGTCTGGCTTTGTATATTACCACAAACATGTCATGTGTATGCGCATGCGCGTGCGGTCGCACTCACGTTACTTGTGCGCTTCCACGACCCAGCACACTCAGCTCAGTGTTTTGTTGTCGCTTTTTGGTTTCGAATTGTGTGGATTATATTTTATCTGTGTATATTTTTATTTTATTTTTGTTCATTCCTCTTCATATTTCATAAATTGCATACATTTCCGTAACATTATTTCGTTTCGTCTTGAAGAAAGAACGGTTCATACATACACAAAATGAGAGAGAGAGAGCGCACGCGCGCAAGCGTGCGTTCGCATAAAATCAAATTCACTTCTGCGCGCGCGCTCGATGAGTAAAATGTGCGGCACAGCCAGCCAGCCACACGACAAAATGCACTGCGCAAATATTTGCGCTGAACTAACAGAAAATTGTACATTGCTGGTTTTGTGTGCTATACGCAAAAAACGAGATTTTTCCAACTTTCCAATTCAGTTTCATTGTAACAAAACAAGTTGTTTGCTGATTTTCGATAGTTAATTTCTTTATTTTTTTTTTCCTTCTCTCATTTGATTCGTTTGATATTCCAACATGATTCAGTCGTTTGGATGATTTTTACTTTCGATTGAATCGAATCATTGACAATTTCGTACATTATTACATGTTCTTGATGTAATTAAGTAATGGTTCGCTACGGTCAAATAGGCTGATATGCAGAAAACTGGTTAATATAAATCGACATGCATAAAAATGATACCACCACCAAATCTATGCGTACATAAAAAGAGTTTACAAGAGTGAGAAAAGCGAGAGATGAGAAAGCAACTGTTGAAAATGAAGCGATTTAATTAATTAGCTTTTTTCGGGTATTGTTATTACGCTTGCGTTAAACATGGTTACGAGGTACAAATGTTACAAGCAAAATCATTTGTAAAAACAAATTGGTAATTAAACATAAATAAGCTATTGGAATCTAGGATATTCGTCGTCATTTTTGTTTTAACAAATTCTACAGAATTATGCAATAGAATGACTTTGAAAAAAATAAAAGTAAAAAATGTGAATTCGTCTGACACACACATTACTTGCGAATTGCCATGTAAAAAGCAAGCAAAAAGAAGAGAAACAACAACAACAAAAACAATAGGCATATGAATATAAAGAGCGAACTTACCGTTTCCCAGTGAAGCGACAGCTTGATGTTTTATCGTTGTATTGTTTACCGTGTTGGTATTCGATGCAAGCGTATTTCCCATAACGCCGTATTTTATTGGTTTAAAGTGGAAGAATGATGGTGAGTAACCAGATCCGGTGCGACTCAGAGAGCTCAATTGGTCGTCACGATCTGCGGTAAATAGACCTATTCAAATCACTAATTGAGCATTCATGTTGAAGACAGCCCAAATATTAATGGCACCAACAATTACAACAACAACAAATTAAAAGAACCCAGCCGAAGGTAAAAAAAAAGCAATGAACTTGTTAGAGAGAAGCAAAAACGAAACGGCTTGACTTTGAAGCACCTTGTATGTAAGCGCATGTTGAAACTGGAACCAACCGTCACAGTTATTTGCTTTTTGTTGAACGATCTTCTCTTGAACATTTCAGCATATTTCTATATCAAAAATGTACAAAACATTTTTCGCAAAATGAATAAATTTCGTTGAAATATAAATATATGCTGGAGCTTAAAAACCGCGGGATCGATTTTGCATGTGAAATTGAAGCTGTAATCTGAAATGATCTGTTCATACATCTGACGATTTTTTAATGTTGTTGAAGTGCAACAAAAAACACAGCATGAGATTGAGTTGGGCTCTAAAAACTTTGACTGCGACAAGAATGGATTTTAACGAAAGAGAAACGATAAGGAGGAATTAGTGTTTAGCTTCATCATAAATATTCTTCGTATGTTTAATGGAAAGGAAGTGGTTTCGTGATCGCGTTGTGCACTTTGACGAGACAAGGCGCTGGGCAAAGCATCAAGCCACACCAAGCCAAGCCAAAAAGGTACATGCGAAAGATGCAGAATTGTTTTTAAGATTACGATATTCGTTGTGCTCAAATCATATAGATAATGAAGACAGGATCAAGATTTGAGATTTGAACAAGTCGTACAAAATTTAACATTTTTATCGATTCACTAAAATACGGCTATATATGTTTTAAGTGCCACATTGTTTGAGCCATGCAAGCATTTGAAATAAAGGAATCATGAATAAGATGAACTTACCTTCTTTTCCCATAGCCACTAATTGTCGACCTTTTGGCATGAACATTACAAGAAATACTGTTGCTGATGTTGCGATCAATCCGAATGCTAGGCAAGCATCTTTGTGTCGTTCGGCCACGGCTAAACCGCACAATGTCCATCCCAACCAAATCGGAATCGAGCCACATATTGCTAAGCCGATATAGGTCGCTTCGCGGTAATTTTCTCGAATGCGCCGCGATTTGATAGCGAGCACAGCCACGAATAGTATTAAAAATATGACATAAACCAATGAATAGAGCAGATCGGTGAAGTGGGTCTTGCACAAGGGTATTGTCGTGGTCATGGATATATCTTGTGCGGTAACCAATAGTGAATGGTGTGTTAGACTCATTGGACCATTTCGCAACGGTACCGACACAACTTCCACTTCAGCCGGTGTCGTAAGCAGCCATTGTCCACCGATCGCCACTTGTATCAATACAGCGAATAGTAATAATAGGCCTTGATACGGTGCCGGCAAATAAACGCCACTATTTAGGCTAATTAGGAAAACACATTTCACTAATAATGAGGCGAAAACCAGAGCAAATGCGACACCAGAACCAAACCGAACTAGTCCACATGATAAAACGGTCGGTGTCACAGTTAACACAGCGGCTAGGCAAGCGCACAAAAATAGGCCCAGCAACAGCATTTGGCCCAAGAATAGATGTCGGCGACTAGGTGATGTTTGCCATGCTTTACATAATACGAAAATCTCAAAAGCGGCCATCATTAGCATTACAAGCGAGGTGAGCACGAGAACTGGCACAACCCAAGGCTCTTTCCGTAATCCAAGCGAATAATGATGCGTACTGACTATCGTCGGCTGTGACGAATTCTTAAGCAAGCGACTATGGCTTAATGGCGGCACTATTGATGCTTGGTTCTTTGGACGATTCGGAATAATTATACCTTTTTGCAGATGGAAATCGATACACGAGAGGAAAAGAGAGATGGAAAGAGAAACAAAATAAATTAGAATCAATAAATTCGGGCAAAGCTTGATCACATCGCGTTCAACATTCAAAATTTGCCATTCGATTCATTTGATTTGAAGAGAAATGGAAAAAAAAACATATGAGAAGCGATGAAAAGACGGCTACAAAATGAGAAACGCACAAAAGAAATGCATAGAATGGTGGCATTTGAATTGAACGTTGATTGCTCAAATCTTTATCAAAATTCATTAATTCTAACGGTAATAAGTGAATGGAGACGACTAATTTTATATTTACCACCGGGTAAATGATGCGAAGGAATGGTGGATGACGATGTGGATGGCACTACAAAGAACTCCGTTGACATTTCGAGGCGGTGGGCTTGTGCCGATGTGGAATTACCATTCCGTAAATTGATTTCATTGCTAATTTCATTATCCGCACTACTACTGCTACCATTTGCACACGGTTCACTTTTGTTATTGCACAAATTATTCTCAACATTTGGTTCACTCTGATATGCATCATTTGCACCAACATTTAAACTTTTGTGCTGGCGCAACAGCGCATTATAGATATTATTTTCGTTATCTATCACATCAAACTCAACACTTTCCGCATTATAAAAATTATTGTATTGCAATGATGCATCGAATTTTTCATTCGCCGTTGTCTGCGGCTGCTGCTGCTGATGATGATTATGATGATGCTGATGCTGATGATGTTGCGGATGTTTAGTCTGTTTGCTCGGACCATTTGTACTGTTTTCATTGTTACTTACTGAGACACTATTACTTCCACTGTGCGAATCGATTGCACTAGCACTCGAACTTGCTTCGTTTAAATTAAAACCATGTTCAGTCTTATTACTATTATTGCTATTTACGCTATTATTACTATTATTATCGGCGCTATAGTTATAGTTAGGGTTCGACATTGGATTTATGTCGGCGGAAAACTTGTTGCTGTTGTTATTACTATTATTATTTGTTGTTCGTAATTTTTCAACTTCAATAAATGTACGAGTTCGGGGCGATATGCGATCGCCAAATTTCGGCAACACAATCGATTCTTCAGCATCCGATGAATAGGATATTGTGCTGCGAATTCCGAATAAAACGCATACCCAAAATAATGTGCCCGAATGCATTTGTAATTGAATTATTAAACGTGTGATCGATTTCAATACACTTCGCGATGCAATCGATGTCAGCATAGCTGACCGCGTTTGCTGACTGGCCATTTCTCAACTGACACGAAAACCATTCACAAGCGCGCGTTTTAGCCAGAGTTTCTCGCGAAAGATTTTTAACGCGAATGGCGTTGTGTTCACAGTCAGCACAATGTTAAAGCCGATTCAGCTTGGTTCGCCAAAAGAAAACCAGATCCATGTTGTGGAATGGTTGTGTGACGTTGTATGTGTGTGCGCGCGCGAGACAGAGACTTTCGTTGTATTATTAGTTCGCGTGCATCATCATTGGTACGGTTTCATTCTATGTGCAAAACGAATGCACGCACACACAAACCGACAGACAAATAAATAAATAAACAAAACGGAACAAAACAAAACGAAGCGAATAAATAGTTGAAACGGGCGGGCGAGAAGAGTGCCACAAGAGAGAAAACATAAATTCTCTGCATAGAAGTAGATGTGTTTTCGATATAAATGCAGAAGAGCGGCTTAGAGACCATCGAGACAAGAAAGCTATGCTATGCCGAAGCATAAACAAAGTACACACGAGAGCACTCCGAGAAACGTGCATCCAACTGAAAATTCACTTAGACGATTGGTATGATCAAAACTACATTTCCAATCGACGATCGTCGTTTCTTCGATATATCGTGCAAGAAATTTAGACAAAAGAGAAATAAAGAAAAATAGCTGCACACACAGCATTTCGAAGTGGTATTTGCTCGTCCATCTACTCGTTTTTTTTTTCTCAATTCATTGCTTTGGCGCATGCAATTGTTGTTATTCTAATGTCGTCATCGCTTTTTATTTCAATTTCGCTCACAGTTGCGGAGAACCAATTCTTTGCTATTCTTCTTCATCACCACTACCACGATCGCTTTACACTTTTTGCTTACTCATTTTTATTTTGTGCACAAATGCAAACATAAACTGCAACGCGCCTCAAATCAGGGGTGTGCAAAATTACATCGTGCAAAAAGCATGAGAATTTCAAAGGGAAAACTGACGCGCTTTTGAATCATATATTCATTTAATGCTCGCTCCCGTAGGTCTGCACATTGGCACACGATTTTTGATCAAATGAATAACAAATAAAAATTCCAAAATGTTGATGCGAAATGTTGATTCTAATCTATTTAGGGGAATTTCATATTGACAACTCGGCTTTTATCGATTTTTAAAGAAATACTTTTTGAAAATCAAGTGACTGAGTGATAGTATTTTGTTCTATATTTTGTATGCGTGTGCCACGGCCAACTGTGACTGAGCGGTTGAGTAATTTGCGACATTTTTTCTTACTTGATGACTGATATTTTGTATGAGCGTTGATTAAAAAAACAATCAACTTATCAATACGTAACTAACTGACTGTTCATGTCACAAGGGATATTTTCAGTGATGCAACATCAGAGCTCAAATGCAATGTAATATAAATCTGAGCTGGGTCAGTGTCAAAGATATCAAAAAAGTCTCAAAAATTTCACATTTTCATCTGTTTTTTTATTCTTCAAAACCAATAAAATGCGCTCCTTCCATAAAAACCGCTGGAAAAAAAAAATGACTTTCTCTTGAAATCAAAATTCTTTTTGGAATGTCGTTGTAATTGTTTCAAATATTTATTGGGTGAACAAATGAATTTTAAAGGATTTACAAGAGATGATATACTAGCACTATATCGCATCGGGCAATCTTGTAACTATCTTCATGTCAAAGCATCATCATTACTCATCACTTTTCAGTATCTGTCATTTCACCGAAGTGTAAACAACATAGTTTTTGTGTGCCCCGAATATGTCAACTTTTGTTCCATCAAAACACAATTTGCGGGAAGGATTACTTCTTTGCTTTCATTTGAAGAAATCTGCAGCTGAAAGTCGTCGTGTGCTGCAGGAAGCTTATGGGGATCATGCTCCATCGATTTCCACTCGTGAGTACTGGTTTAGACGATTTAAAAGTGGTGATTTTGATACGAACGACAAAGAGCATCCGGGAGGCCCACAAAAGTTTGAAGATCTTGAATTGGAGGAATTACTCGAGCAAGATTCATGTCAAACGCAAAAAGAACTTGCAGAATCATTGGGAGTTACTCAACAAGCTATTTCCAATCGCTTAAAAGCCTTGGGATTCATCCAAAAGGTAGGAAATTGGGTGCCGTACGATTTGAAGCCGAGAGACGTCGAACGGCGTTTTTGCATGTCTGAAATGCTGCTCGCTCGCCACAAAAAGAAGGCTTTTTTGCATCGGATCGTAACGCAAGATGAAAAATGGATCTATTACGACAATCCGAAACGTAAAAAAGCGTACGTGAAGCGCAGCCAACCCGGCCCATCGACGCCGAAGCCGAATATTCATGCGGCCAAGGTGATGCTCTGTATTTGGTGGGATCAGAAGGGTGTGCTGTTTTATGAGCTGCTAAAACCGGGTGAAACTATTACTGGGCAGCGCTACCGACAACAACTCATCAAATTGAATGCAGCAATCAAGCAAAAACGGGCAGAATGGGCGACCAGACATGAGTCATTGATTTTCCATGATGACAATGCTCGGCCACATCGAACTCAAGAGGTCAAAAATTATGTGAAAAATGTTGGATGGGAGCCGCTACCCCACCCGCCGTATAGCCCAGACCTGGCACCTTCTGACTACTATCTATTTCGATCCATGCAGAATGCCCTTGCCGGAATACGGTTCACTTCAATCGACGGTATCAAAAATTGGCTCGATTCGTTCTTTCACTCAAAAGATGAGAACTGGTTTTGGCAAGGAATCCATAAATTGCCAAAAAGATGGGAAAATGTTGTGGCTTCAGATGGACAATACTTTGAATAAAATATATTGTACCAGCTTTTCAAAATAAACTCTCTAAATTAGAAAAAAAATCCTTTAAAATTCATTTGTTCACCCAATACATAAAATAGAAATAAATGAATTGTGCAAGAATTAGTTTGGGGCGCCAACTCAATCGAGAGATTATAAATTTCCCCTTGCCTTCTGGTTATTATCTTATTTTCTCATTAAAATGGTATTCACTTAAGCGTAAACTAATTGCAAATACGTGCGTGAATTTCAACCAAATAAAAAGTATGTATATTTTATTGTAAGATGTTACATGTTGCTGTGCTTTAATTCTCTCGATGCGCTCGTGATTTTTGGTACATAAAGCAAAGCCACCAATTAAATTATTTATATTGATTTCATGCGTAGATCATAAATTTTTTTTTTGTTGTTATGAAATTTGGAGAGAGTTATCAAAATGAGCCTACATAGAACAGCCTATCGTGCATCATCTGGTTTTATATACCTCTTTCTGAAGTAATTATATTGATATTGCGTGCAAATTGCGTGATGCTGTCAATAAATTTTCATATGGAGCAGTAAAAATTGGTCTATGTGAGTTTTGAAATAGTCGAGTGTGTGTCTGTGTGTATTGAAGTGCGTAAATTACTCACCACATGACCGATGATGGTCTAACATTAAATTCTCAACATTTGAAATTTAATAAATGAAATTAGAATAAGAAAGTTGGCATGCCATCGCGTTCATCGCTGTTTGCTACAATGACACTTGTCAAACGCTTGCCACAACATGCTACGTGAAATGGTTCTTCATTTAATTTTAGATCAACATTCTCACGCTAATGCCTGATCATCATCATCTCTCATGCAATTGTCAAAAAATCACAGATCGCCGAAGAATGAAGTGTAAATAATGATACCCCACATGTTGTTTCACGATTTTTTGTATCAATGATTTAGACAACGGATAGCAAATGTTATTTATTGTCCGTTTGATTGCTAATTTTCTCTTACAACGAATCTTTAAATTCCGATTTCAAGTGTTCTTGATAGTGGTTTTTAATGGACTATTTTGTTTTTGTGTGTCAAAAACTAATGACATCAATTTAAATTATAACATTGAAATGTTGCTCGCATGACGTTTTGAATTGAACGATTCTTTTGAATTTGGAATGTGATTAATATTATCACAATTATCTTTGCAATGAAATAAGAACAATAATACAAAAGCATTTAATCAGAGGATATTACACCCGAGAGACACTTCAACCATGCTCAAGTCGGAGCAACCAGATAATTGACTACGGTTCACGGTTTTATTATTTTCCATGTCACAGAGCTCTCATCTCAGTGTCCGAGAGATTTGGGCAGATTTGTGAGAGATTCAACGATTGTCACATACAGTGATTATTCTAACAAACTTTAACAAAAATGTATGGAATGTGTGTGCATACCATGAATTCTATCGTATATTTCGAGCGTTACCTGAAGATACACCCATAGGACTTGTTATTCGATGATATCGCGAGTTAGGTAATTCACTGCTTATTCGAACATACTTGAAACACAACGACCAACAATCAACAGATAATCTAAATCATTGCATGAATGAATGAATGATAATGAAAATAAGGATTGATATCTCATCCCATGAAAATCGATGCGAGTGCTGCTTCAAATCGAAAACAAAGAGCAATATCTGTTATGCGATTAAATTCATGACTTAAGGACTCCTGAAGGAAAACAAACATTCAAATCGGCTAATTTGTTAGGCTTTATCTCTATACTCTAGCTCGAAGTCTGAGGTGCAAAATCCATTAACCCGGCTGAAAAAAGCGCGATGACAACAAAATATTTGTCTGTTCTGAATGATTATGATAAAACTATATAATGATAGAAAATTTTCCTTCGATAAATACTAAGTTTATTATTTGGTGTGTGTTTTGAGCGATTATTTATCAGAAATAAAAGACGACGTTTCGAAATCAAGTTACGGTTCTTTGTAAATTATCAATTTGTATAAGCATCAATTGTGTCAAATTCGGTAGCTTCGAAAAGCCCCGAAGACAATTAGGAGTAATCAGAACTTGATTTGGACTCGTTGGTATTATTTGGAATGAAATATCGCTTGAACTGCAAACTGAATTGGCTTATTATTTCGTGCATTGACAACAATAGGGATTCTACCAAAAATATAATACTTCAAATGACGTTGAGCATTTCTTAATATTTTCCAAACGACTTTTAATAACATCGAAAATTATTGCTTTCCATAAACAATCTCATCTTTATTCACTTGTTTATTGTTTTTTCACACAGGGGCGGAAAATTATCGAGTAATGTACACACGTCAATTATCTTGAAAAAGATGACATGAAGAAAAAAAAAACACAAAAAAAACGATTTGGAAATATCACAATACAAAGATAGAATTAATTGATTATAACAACAAGTAGACTTCAAGATCTACACGTTAATCGAAAATTATTGACGCCAAATGTTCATTTTTATAAGTATTTGATGATTAAGAGCATAGGACCACAAATACATATAACGGACTTCAAGTTGTACACAGACCTCACCTGAAAGATTTATCATTAAATTCGTTTGACACAATGTGATGATACGCAAAGATTGGCACGCTTCAGCACATATTTATTAGAAACGGATGTCGTTTTAATTTCAGTCAATTGCGATTTTGCCTCGCTGTGCGACGTGGATTCAGAAGAACGCAAAAAACATTAAAATTGCGCAAATTAATTGAACCAAATTTTTTATTGCCGTTCAGTTTATAACGTGTATGTCTTATGTGTGTGTATAAATTTTTACTCCTCAACACAACATTTGCTCCAACACATTATCGAGAGTGAATTTTGCACAGAATTTATGCGGTGAGAAAGTGACTTGAGTGATTGCACTGGAATTAAACCCGAATAACGGAAAAAGAAGCAAATCGACGGCATATTGACATGGGGATATATGAAACGCTTTCGCGCAAAAAGCCTATTTACGATTCTTCACCGTCAAAATTGGCCAAAGTATTGTCAGCTTTCGATTTAACGGCGTTAGGCATCGGAAGTACTCTTGGAGTTGGTGTCTATGTGCTTGCTGGAGATGTCTCCAAAACAACGGCTGGGTTTGTTCCTATTTTTATCAGCAAATGATCCGAATGGAAAAATTTTCCAGTTCTATGTGAAAAATTTAAATAAGTTTTGATATTCTTCTAACAAAAAGTAATAACAAAAAGGGAGTTATAAAGTGTTTTAATAATTTTAAATGCATTAAATTTAACTTATTAGGAATTTAATCAAAATATATTCGGAAAATAAAATCAATAATATAATAATGGTATTCAATTTAAAGAAAAAATAAAAATACTCATTTTTTTTTAAATTTATTATATGCATTTTAATTTTTCTTTCCAGTCCAGCTGTGATCTTCTGTTTTATGATTGCAGCGATTGCAAGTATTTTTGCTGGTTTATGTTATGCTGAGTTTGGAGCTAGAGTGCCACGAGCTGGCTCTGCTTATGTTTACTGCTATGTGACGATTGGGGAATTTATCGCATTTCTGATCGGATGGAATTTAATACTAGAATATTCGATAGGTAATTCCTTAATTCAGAAATCAACGATCGAAATTCTGCACTTCAGTATTTAGAACCTACATGTTCAAATCAACTAAGTTCAAATTAGAAATGGCTTTAAAAGCCAGAAACACTTTTACTAGAATAAAAAGTGGCACACTCGTGGTTTTTATGACTATTTTTTGTAATGTGTATAGGCCGTGATTTCTTAACGAAATTCACATTAATTTCACAATTTTCTTTAATTTCCCTTGTACTTTTTATCTTATTCTGTTATTAATTATGTTATTAAAATGAAAATTAGCTGAACATGAATGGTCAGTTGAAGTGAAAGCGTCACAGTTTTAGCATGATTCTTGGTTTATTTCTTTTCTTGTTTTCTCTACAGGTTCAGCAAGTGTTGTAAAAGGTAATTGGATTCGAATTTGTATGCAATCAATTCCATTTAGCGGCAGAGTAATCGATCTAATGGGAAATTTATTGTGACGTAGGTTTAAGCACATATGTCGATTCAATGACTGGTATGCACAGTTACCTAATTGAATGGGTGCCTATCAACATCCACGGTCTGTCGGAATTTGTGGATATGTTTGCCTTCGGAGTGACTATGTTAGTTATATAATTCATCTAATATTCCATATGGATACTAAAACAAAGAACGATTTTAGATTATTTTCTCTGGCATTGGCGTTTGGAGCAAAGGAATCATCAATGATGAACAATGTATTTACGTTCCTCAATTTATCAGTTGTACTATTTGTGATAATTGCTGGAACCTTTAACGCGGATCCAGCGAATTGGAGTATACCAAAGGAAGAAGTGCCACCAAAGTATGGTGATGGTGGCTTTGCGCCGTACGGAATTGGCGGAATTTTAAAAGGTACGACAAAAGCAATTTTGTCGCAGTTTTTTTGCTTCCATTCACTCATTGAAATCTGAAATTCTCAAAGGTGCGGCCATTTGTTTTTATGGTTTCATCGGTTTTGATTGCATTGCAACGGCCGGAGAGGAGGCGAAAAATCCAAAACGATCAATGCCAATTGCAATTATTCTATCGCTCTCTGTTATATTCTTGGCATATTTTGGAATCTCGACCGTTTTGACGATGATGTTGCCATATTACAATCAAGACGAAAAGGCTCCGTTGCCATTTGTATTCCGGTATCATCAATGGGAGCCAGCCGCCTGCATCGTGTCAGTCGGTGCGATGTTTGGATTGTGCGCCAGTTTGATGGGATCAATGTTTCCGTTGCCTCGAATCGTCTATGCCATGTCCAATGACGGTTTAATATTTGGATGGATGGGTCGCATCAATCCACGTTTCCATACACCATTGTATGGAACACTTTTTGTTGGATTACTGACAGGACTTTTGGCAGCTTTACTCGATCTATCGCAGTTAATCAATATGATGTCAATCGGCACATTGATGGCCTACTGCATTGTAGCTGCTTGTGTGCTATTGCTGCGATATGAGGTTGAAAATGAAGATGAAAAATTGCACGTTCACGCTCCATTTATGAAAAATATTTCCAAATTTTTGTGGAATTCCGATGTAGTGCGAACACCATCAAAATTAAGTGCTGCTATTGTCACTTGGGAAGTGACTATATTCTGTAAGCTCTTTAATCAATTTACCATTATATATTTAGGAAAAAAAAAAAAACAATCTGCAGCAAAATCTTTACTAATTTCTCAAAGGTTTCGCTTGTGTGATATTTGCTCTAGCCATCGAAACTCTTGGATCTCAAATTCTTGAAGGAATTTGGTGGGCATGGATGACAGTTGGAGCCGTTACTTTCTTCTTAATCGTTCTCTTGGTCTTAATTTCACGTCAACCAGTTGCGGGTCGATACGATACATTTGCCGTGCCATTAATTCCATGGTTGCCCGGCATTTCAATTGTCATAAATATTTATTTGATGGTGCAATTGGATGGAATGACTTGGGTGAGATTTGGTGTTTGGGTTTCAATCGGACTGATCATCTATTTTGCTTACGGCATTCAGCATAGCGTCGAACGTAAACGGCACCAAGAAAAACAGTTCATCACCAATAAACAAAACCAGGGCAATCTATTTATTTGTAGCAAAGAAATTCTAGTTCCAACTGGACAGTAGAAAATGAGACGAAATGCTCAAAATTGAAAAATACCAAACCAAACTCTCGATTTTTGTATACCTTTACATTTATATACATCGAAATTAGCACAATGATTTTTTTGTTCATTAGATACCTATTATAAGACACGAACAAACAAATAAAAAGAAAGAAAACATTTTTTTAAAATAACATGAACAACTATTTCTTGTGATTTTCATTAGTTCTTATTATCAGATTCAAAAAAAAAAAAAAAATAATAAAGTTCAAGAGCGTTCGGAATCTATGGTTTTCAATTGGAAATATGAGGTGAGTACAATTCAATGATGATAACGTCAATTTGATATACTTGATGCGATCAAGTGCTTAACCAATTGGAAACAGCATTCAAAATTAACACAATGGACTGTGTCTAGATGATTTCAAGTTTTTTTTTATTACGAATCAAGATTTTATAGTTTTAATGATGACCAGCGCACAGCTTAGAACAATTTCATCAATCAATATTTGACAGAAATAATATTTTGCGTTGAAACACATATTTATAAGCCATCCAATTGTATTTAGATTTATTTGTGGTGACATTGGAATTGCCATTTATTTTATTTTTATGTAAAAACAAAAATTCCAATTTGAGACCATATAGCTCCCAAAATCCAAAATTTGACAAAAAAAAAAAAAAAATGTTAGACCCAAAAATAAGCTTTTGATGTATTGTAGTCATGAATCAGGATTGATTATAGCACATTTCAGTGCGTGGATTTATACAGGATATCTAACGTTTGCATGTTGACAAAATTGTTTATTTAGAGAATGACAGCTCAAATGTCAAAATGTAGATGTCAAAATGTAAATGTCAAAATGCAAATTTTATATGGCCCTATAGATAGCGCCGTATCCAAGTCAATTTCAAACGCTTTCAAAAGTTACACCGTTAAATTTTACATTGAAAATGCAAAATGCGTGTCAGACGTACTTGACCAACATGTCGAGGACATTTCTGAAGTGCTAAACATCGATAAGCACGTGCAAATCACTTTTATAAAGGATGTACGATCTATCACATATCTTTATATGCGAGAAAACTACTTGATGTGAGAATGTATGTTGCCTTGGCGAGAAGATTTGTCTTCGGCAATATCGTTAATATCTTCACTAATTGAACTCAACTAGTCATTACACTTCAAAAGCGAAAAACTCCGTCAAGAAACTCTGTTGCATCTCGTTCTTGATTGTCAATATAAGAACGACTCGCAAAACTATTCCTATCTGACTTTAATGATTTAAATTCCTTTGACCTGGATCATGATTGATGCAGTTTAAATTCTAAACGGAAGAAAACAAACAAATTAGTTTCAAAAACGTAATGATAAAGAGTTCTTTTTTTTTCAATCTGAGATTTACGCTGTGACTTAACGAACGATGACAGGGCATCATCTAATCTAATTCAGCTGAAACTCAATGTTGGATTTGAAATACAAAGTAATTATCTGAAAACGATTATAACAATGATAATAAAAGGCATATTAAAAAGTTCTTTCAAATTTCTATCCGTCTACATTTTGTGATTTTCTTCCAATAGCAAGTTTAAATTAAATACATCAAGTTTGAGCTCAACGAACAATACCTCGGCATTATCGAAGATAAATATCGACTTTAGCCGTTTTCTTTATTGCGGCCATATGCGCTCAGGGTAAAAAATGCTATAACTTTTAAAAGGCAATTCATTTTTTTTATTTTATTTTCAGGTTGAGTGATACGTTTATGACCCATAATTTACAAGTTTTTTTCTCTTTATCGAGTATCACAACATCTTCAGCATATCTTTAAATGCCCATATATCGATGAATGGCCAGGATAAAGAAAATATGCAACGGAAACTTTCAGCACATTGAATTTGCAATAAATTCCGAATTTTTTTATTGTATTCCGGCTTTTTGAAAACTCTCTCGACAATCGGACCGATAAAGAAACTTAATCTTATCTATTTAAATTGCGGTTGCGTTTCATTAGACACTTATCAAAGTTATTCGTATTATTTTTTAAGAATCGAATATAACCAATTCATTCACTGTTTTTTTGTGTGCAAAAATGATAATGCGCATGACAACAAACGATACCGTCAATTGTTCACTTACTGCAGCACTTCGCTGTCGGTTCTGCGTGGCTTTGCTGTACTATATAAGAGAGAGCCGTTCAACGTGGCTTTACTTTTGATCAAGGAATGTGATCAAATAATGGTTTTTATTTAATTTTTCAAAGAAATAGTGTATAATTATCGAAAGCGGTCAGCATTTTTAGCAAATACTTGTGAGTTTATTGGGATGAATAATTTTAATATTGCAGCAATGTTTTACTCTAACAATGGTGGATTTGGATTTTTTTCAATTTTGATTGATTTTTCGTGCAATAATGAGTCTGGATTTCAATTAAACAGAGATGTGCCCAATAATTATTTGTCATTAACAAATTTTAATGTCATTAACAAAATTTATTAACCGACCGAAGGGACCGTTGCTTATCAAAAATACAAAAAAGTAAACTTTCGATAGACGATGGCATGTCTCTCCCGTTGGTTTCATAGTAAATACCTTTCTACATAGAATTTTACTTTCGGTCGAAATAGTGTTTTTGACCGTTTGATTTGCTCGTTTCCGAGAGTATCATGTAAAATTCACATGTAGAGTACAGTACGAACCCAAAACACACGACATTTGCAATTTACGAACATTTTAATAAACATTTCAATAAAATTCTTATAAAAATTCAATACAATTTTAATAACAACTAACGATTACTAGCTATAAATCATTACATAATGACATGTTATTAGTTAATAGTAGCCCTGCAGGCAAATTGTTCCGATTTTCCAAACCAAAAATCCAAGGGAAGTTACATTGATTTCCAAATATATTTCATACAAAAAGATGGCGTTGATAAACGTTCAAAGCGTTCAAGGTTGGGAAAAATGTTCGGATTCTTTTCAACTCGAAATCCATGAACGTTTGGAATTTTGTGCTGAAGAAACATACGGAAAATCCATTGGATATATTCAAAGTATTTCCGAACTGTCAACCAGCGTTTGGAAGGTGGAATAAAAACGCCACCTTTTTATATGAAAAATATTTGGAAATTCGTGTTATTTTCCTTATATATTTGGAATGTTTACCAAAACATTTCAGAATATTTCCACAATTGCTCCAAATGTTTTGCCAGTAAGGAACTAGGTACTAACAATTAATTAAACGACTTTCTTTAATAGTAATGTAATAAAAAGATTTGTAAATACGTAAAGTTTCCCATCTATTCGGTTGAGCTTGAAAAAAAGGATCTTTTCCACGGGATATTGAGATCTTTTATTACAATTTCTTACTATTTTTCGCAACATTTTGAGAAAGCAAAGGCGATTGTATTGGCACCTTAAAATCAATTCATTCGCTGGTAAAATTCATTTAATTAAAGTATGAAATCACAAAATCAATAGTTCTGTCTATATGAATGCTTTCATAGAATTTCAAATATTTTGTTATCGTGTCATTTTAGAACTAGTTTAAGGTAATTTTTTGAAAGATGTCACACCAGACAAGTGAAAAGCTCCAATTGTCCGATTGCAAATTGCTTAGTTCAATAAAATTGAATTCCTCACGCTCAATCGCCAGTTAAAGCTGCTTCATTGATTGTCTCATTATCGACATTCGATGAATAATGATTGAAGAGTATTTTTAATGTTTGATCTAAAATACTGCATCAACATGTTCAGCCTTCAAAACAAACGAAGTTCAAAGGCTTGACGACAACAAATTCACCAATGATCTACGTTAACAATTCCAGATATTTCCTATGTGTGCTTTTTATCATGATCATTAATCAAAATGCAATTCAGGCACAAAGACTGCGTCGTTATCTTGACTACAATGTATACATCAATTGGTTCGACAAAAAACAAATCAGCGATATGATTACATAATATTATTAAGATAATTGAAAATTAATTGCACCTCACTGACAATTCATCACATACATTGCTTGTCAATTCAAATGTCCCACGGTTTTTGTATTCTTTTTCCATAGAAACCACAGGTTTTTCGAATCTAATTACGGAATATCCCATTCGGACGCCAAGAAGTTGAATCTTCATGATAATCAATTACGAGTATAATTCGTGAAAATGCAATGATTTTCTAATGAAATAATATATAAATTACTAAGTGATCCATTGTATTATACGGATCATGTTTTCTAATGCATTACATGGATCATTAATTCGTCAAATCTAACATCCTGTAACTATATATATATATATATATATATATTGACTACTCGATCACTAAACTTAAAGTCGTTAGAATATTAATGAGAAAATAATTTAAAACATGTGATATATGTGCCAAAACTGATTCCACCATCAACTCAGTAACTTGTAAGTGTGTTTTATTCGGTGTAGAGCAAACACTTTTTAAAATGGGAGAAACAATTAAAAAGATAGCCACAGCTTCTACGAAAGAAGCCAGAGTAAAATCCCGTTCAAACAGTTCAGCGTGCATCATAAATCTAGTCGCTCGAATGACATTTGAATGGGAATTGCTATTTTCTACTTATTTTCAATGGTGAATAATTTCATTTATGGTATTCTGTTTGTTTAATACTTTGAAATTGCTGGTTGGCATGTAATTTGTGAGCCCAATGTCGTGTAATGTGGATTTGAAAGAAAGAACTTCTGCATCACGTAGACAATGAAATATGTTAAAATGGAAGGCAGCTATACTGTTGTTTACAATCAGAACTGAGCGATGATACACAAAGTAGTGTTGTTTTTAAATACAATGTGAAGAAACCTAGTGAGATCGAAACCAAAATAGACAGAGAGTTCGTAGCGTTCACACTTCTGACTTCCTTCAGTCACAGTTCGAAGTGTTCGGTACAAAACTTCGAAATAAAAAAATAAAACTTCATAAAGTTCATACAGAAACCATGTCGAGCACACAGAAATGTAACCTTTTCATTAGAATGAAGCCACCTTCTTTCTTATACAAGCTTTAAAACCACAATTTAACTAGATTAAAAAGAAAAACATCGAAATGTGGCATATCTAGATAGACCTGTTTTTGTTAATTTGATGTTTTTCAAAAGTCGTGTTTCCATTTGAATTGACAAAGTTCCTTCAAAAAATTGTTTATTCATGCCAAATAGTAGAAGTGGACCGATTGAAATTAAAATCGAATAAGTTCTTAAACTTGATATCCAGCTCAAGAGCATCCAGGCATATTTTTTCGCCTGACCTATAATTTTCTTTCACATTGCGTTGTTTCGAAAAGAATTGGTATTATTTGCCAAAATAAAACAATTGACTTGTAAGCACACATGATTTCTGCATAAACCAGTTTCACTTCCTCAATGTGACAAAAATTATAGTAACAGATGAGAGAAGTCATTCATAATTTCGGATACGATTCATCTGTGCACGATCAAAATGAAACGATTCGGATAATGTTTATGAACTACAAAGCAACAAGTACATAGCTAGATCCTATTGCTGTTTGTTTTTGCGATATAATCTCATAGATTAGGAACAATCACCATTCAAGCAATGTTATTTACTCAAGCGTTCATATACGAAAAAAAACGTATCCGAACAAGCCCAGCAGTATGCTGTGTATTAATTCAGTCATCTGTGTACATTCGCTTTTTTTGTCCGACTGCAATTGAATTTATTGAAGCAGCAATTCATATGTGGCGTAGAATTAAAGTTCAAGTCTAAGCAGCAAACGGTGAGCGCGAGCGCACACCTCTCTACTGTAGCCAATTCAATAGCTGTATAGCGGCGAGCGCGCTAAAGATTTTCCCCATTCTCCATTGCGCTGGAGCTTGATTGAAAAGGCAAGCAGAAAAAGTGAGTACAAAAACAAGTGCGACAAAAGTGTGTTCATTTTGCATTTTATGTTCATGCCAAATTATACACACAAGAAAGACACTGATCTATCTTCTTACGGTGCGATCGGCGCGTTAGTGCGATTTATACAAAGTGTACGGGTGGTATACATGTGTATTATGAATACGGAATGATGTGTGAGTGAATGATTGAAGCTCCGTTCTTTTGAATATTTATCCCAAGCGACAGCGTACGAACAGGAACAAATACACGCTCAATCATATGCAAACACATATGGGGAACTGTTGAATACACATGGATTTTATATGTGCATAAATGTTAATTTCTTGATTTAGATTTGTTGTGTTTCATATTTTTTTTTTTTATTTCGTTGTTGATTGTTCGCATGTTTCCATCACATTTTGCGGTCAATTTGTGAGTTACGTTGGGATTGGATCGCATACTTCTTATGAGAAGCGCCTCAGCCGCTAAAAAATAAGTTCGCGGCATCATTTCGGGATTTGTACCTTGATGATCACAGACAGTAAACAATCGCTTGATTTGCTTAAACGTCTGACATATTTATTATTATCGTTTTTTGTGTGTGTGTTTTTCATCTGCGCTAAAATACGGCAAGTGTGGCTACCAGAAACCGTAAAAACAAGAAATGAACTGGGCTCATCATCATTTTGTGTTTTGATAGCGTGTTGATACGGAATATAAACATGGTAAATTATTTGAAGTGTTTTCAATATCTTTTCAACAACCGAATTGATGTAACAAATTCAATTGGGCCAGTTAAAGTATAGGAGAAGAGAAAGAGAAAGACATTAATAGAAACACCTTGAAAGAATTATGCATTAAGTGGACAAAAGGGAAAAACGGCAAACAGAGAGCGCAGCAGCCAAAAGAAACTAACTTTGTGCATTGGATTTCCTACGAAGAATTGAATAAAATCTTAGTTTCAAAATCGTGTGCTATAAATATTGTTATGTGCCTTTTGCTCATGTGTATGGCGACCAATTTAATTGATTAATACTACTATCCATAATGATGATTGAATTGAGTTAAAGTCAATGATGTTGACGCGTTTATTATTTAATAGTGGTAATGTTGTTATTTTGATCTCAAAGACACAATCTCGCTCACAGAGGCCATATTCAGGATTTTCGTTTCTTTTGCTCGTTTAATAATAATGATTTACTTTAAAAACATCAACAAAGATTGAAAGGAAGGGATAGAGCGAGCGAACGAAACCGAAATGTTGGCGTTGTCAACGGGGAATCACTTCTGTTTCGATTCAGATGGCTGATATTGAAATTCATTGGTAACAAAAATAAGTTGAACACTGTACCTATCATTGAAATTGTGTTACAGAGACAAAGGCCCATTGTGAGAGGGGCACAATTTTTTTTTTTTTTTTTTTTTCATTACACTCAAACCAGAAATTCAATAAATATGTAATAGAGTCGATGAAATTAAATAATACCCGCAAATGCGTGCAATGAAGCGGAAAAAGAGATGGAGAGATGAAAAAAAAGTACATTTAAGAAAGTGTGGTGTTTAAAATACGGTTTTACGTGCTATTTTCCAGATGTTGGTCAAATCTTACGGTGAATCTATTGAGCTGCTGAAATTTCTATTTTTGGAAATACAATCATAATAAAATATCACAATGAGGCAGAGATGAAAAATATGGCGATGTATACCGTACATGATGATTAATATTTCAGTTATTTCGTATCGTAATCTTTGTACCGAACACACTCATTTGTCGCTACGAACGCTTTTGGGTGCGCTTAAACTTGAACAGTTCTATGTAGTTCGATATTTTGATAACACTGTTCGATCAATCTCTCTGTCTCCAAATAACACCTTATTCGCTCCTATCACTTTATTTATTGCATGTTTGTCCACCACAGAATCATCTCTTGAAACAATTTCGATAAAAATAATGATGTTATATTTACGTATGTCCCGCACACAAAAAATCGAAATGTATTGTAATCGTCGGATTAATTTCATTATGCAAAACGAAATATGGCTGAATTGTGGAATCACCCGGAATGGGATTAGCTTGGCTTTATTTCTCTGATGCATCAAATTCGTGATGAGATTTCTCAGAAATAGAGCGTTGGATCTTTTTTTTCAATTTCACGAATATTCACCTCGTACTTAATCGTAATTAAAATATACCTGGAAAAAACCAGTCCGCTCAAACATTGGGAAATCCCACACTCAGCGCGCGCACAATCGCAATATGAGATGAGCATTTCCCTTGTTGATGGTGTTTTTGTATTCATTCAACAAGTGGTGGCGAAGTGATATAAAATTGACGAGACCTCTTACAAATAAGACAGTTTTTAATTGGACACTCATTACCAATATTCGTGAATCTTATTCACCTTTAAACAAAACATAGCATTTATAATATAATATTTCAAATTTTGAAGTCACATGTGAACCCGATTTTTTTTTGCGCCCAATCAAACGAAAAAATGTGACATGTTTAAATTTATAAATACATATATTTTCACAAATAGCGAGATAATGTAGCTAAAAAAATTTTCGATGTTAAAACGTACAATGAATGAGAGAAAGAAAAAATCGCAATTTTTGCATACGTGGGTATGGGATTCCCTGAATGGCATGTGAATCATTTGAATAATGTTGGAATGAATGGCAAGCTTCAAGCTGTCGCCGTGATTTATTGACATTGGCAATTATTATATGCGAATTATGCTTTCTCTCTCAGTCATGCAGCACTCATTATAGTCGCACCTCGAGATATCTTACCGGTGCATTTGTTATACGGCATTTGCGAATGTACGCTTGTTAACAGCCAGATTGAACTATCTTGAGCGAAAACATCGAAAATACTTGCGATAAAAGCATTCAAAAGATAATCCTAATTGGATATGATCGAATTGTCACTTCGGATATGCATTGAATTTAGCTTCTTTTCATACATATTGTTCACCGTTTCAGTTGTTCCTGTATACAATTTGAGGTTAAGTGAGAGATTTATTAGAATTTTTTTTATCCTTTTTATCGGTTAAAAGTGTGTACTTCGTGCTTTTTATGAATCAGGATACATAATAAAATACCGAATAAATAATGGTTGAATAGTCAATACAAGTTCTCGCATGCCGTTGTCAATTTCATATGAATGATGGGATTTTTTTCCGCAAGAAAAACAATAATTTGTGTTTCAGAATTCAAGTGGTTAATTAAAATTCGAAGCAAGTTGTTTTATCTTAAAGAATGACGATGAATGTATCGAAGGAAAAAAATCCCAAGTGATTGCCGTAATTAACGAATGTAAACAGTACTAAAGACAATGAGCGACTAGAAGAACACGTACAATTGCCATATGCTGTTGAAGAACGAAGAAATGAAGCAATGCTGCCAATGCGATAAAATGTCAAAAACCGAGCAAAAATTCCAATGTGCGACTCTCAGCCGTGTACGTTCTTGGTGTTGAACAATGCAATTGTTATTCTTTCTTGTAAATATTCTTATCATTGATCCGTTATCTTGTCAAATAGGAAGTATAACAACGTCTATTTATTCGATAGATAAAATGAGTAGCTCTACTGAAATTTCGTTCAATTTCAACATTTTATGTTTGAATGCAAAACATTTAGTTTATTGTTCCGTATCAGTGCGATGACCAGCCAATAATTAATTCACTGTTTTCGTATTTTTTCGGTATCTGTTCAATAACCTGGTGCAGCCTAACCGATCATCATACGCTTGTGGATAATAAGAATCGAAACTGAGAGGGAACAAAGGTGCAGATGGTCGACGCAAATTGAATACAAAATAAGTGATTATTGATATAACGCAGTAGAGGCAAAAAGAAAGAAGAAGAAGGAAAAAAAGAAGGAATAAAAACGGTTCAGCGGCTTGACTGACTGACGCACATCGATAACAGATAGAAAAACACTTCAAAATCTCACAATCAGCCAGCTATAAAACCATACACTGGAAAACGATTGCAACGTGACAAATTCTGTGCATGCCATATTTTCACAAGAGCACGTATTTTTGTCCACCTTTTTTTTGAATTCTATTCAACAAACGCAATATGACGTCTGCACTATTTAAATATATTTGGAATAGCGTTGTGTTCGTTTATCTTACCAATATTATCGTTGCCGGTGAACAAATGAACACAGCTCCAACGCAAAGACCAACGAACCGCTTCTTAAATCATATATTCCACAAATATGGTAGTCATGGCACCATATCATTCGAAGTAAGTATAGCATGCTATCATATGACGATTCTTCAAGTTGGTTCAATGACAGAATATAGAACTACAGCCAAAGTTTTACTGGAACCAACACTTTTGATCTTTTCGATATTTTGAATTTTGAAACTGATGTTCAAACATAGGAATTCTCATGAGACCTAATTACATTGAATATCAACGGAACATCAAAGTTTAATCAAAATAGTCAGAAGTCATAGTAAATTATTGCAATCAGCTATATAGATCAATACGCATAAGTCTACTGTTTAATTAACCCACATATTTTTCAAGGGTTTCGAGCACTTAATGCATAAACTGGGACTTGGTGGATTAGATTTTGCAGATCAACATACATTAGATCAACACCGACCGACGGGTTTCCAGATCCCAGAGGTGGTCTATGACGAGGAGACGACAACATTTGAAAATCATGAATCGGTTGACGCCGAATCTACAACCGGTATGGATTTTAAGCTTTGCTTATTCATTTTGAAAACATTATTTTGTGTCTTTGTCTTGTGTTTATGTCATGTTACATGTCGATATTATTCTATAATTCATTAATTCTTCATTTCATTAACCAGTATCCACAATTCAGTTTTCGAGTGAAACATCAAGATTTGTGAACATTCAAATTCATTGTATTTATGCGTTAATAAAATCGAATCAAAACCCAACAAATAACACGAAATTTCATGCAAGTAGCACGTTTCCATCGGCACTCTCATCTTATTTAAATGACAAAAAGGTAAAATGTGTGAAATACCAATTTGGCAAGTGTTCAGAGTACAATCAACTTTTGATGTAAACTGTTTTTTCACGCACTTCGAAACGCATTGATTCCAATCTAAGCTTGCCGAATGTTTACCAAAATTGTCGGAGTGTGAAAAAAAAGTAGAAAATCATTTTCTCGTGTTACACTTTTTGATGTTTTTTTTTTCTTCAATTTTTTAAATTTTCACTTCAAATTGCATGGCGGTGTTATTTTTTGTGTTGATATTCTGACAATTTGTACGTCGATTTTGTTATCACAGAAAGTTAACAGGTTGGCTGAAAAGTTCGTATCGATTCTATGAGAGGACGCCACTAGAAATAAATCCATATCATTTGCAATTTGTATCAACCTTTCAAAGATACGTGTATAAATTTGACAGCTTTCAGACTGAGATATAGCATTTTGAGTGAAGCAACTTTTGTTATTTTGAAAAAAATGGATGAAAAGGAATTTATCGTGTTAATGAAACACTGTTTTTTTATGAAAAGAAAATGTTGCTGATACCAAGAAGTGGCTTGACGATTGTTATCCAGACTCTGCGCCAGGCGAAGCAACCATTCGTAAGTGGTTTGCTAAATTCCGTACAGGCCATATAGGCATCGAAGACGATGAACGCAGTGTACGTCCAAATGGCTGTTACGGAAGAAAACATTAAAAAAATGCACAAAACGATATTGACCGTAAACTGAAGTTGATCGAGATAGCTGAGACTCTGAACATATCAAAGGAACGTGTACACCATATTATTCACGAATATTTGGACATGCGGAAGCTCTGCGCAAAGTGGGTGCCGCGCGAGCTCACAATCGATCAAAAACAACAACGTGTTTATCACTGAAAACAATGGCAAAAATACAAGAATTTGACTTCGAATCGCTTCCCCACCCACCGTTTTCTCCAAAATTGGCCCCCAACAACTATTTTCTGTTCGCAGACCTCAAGAGAATGCTCTCCGGAAAGAAATTCAACACTAATCGCCGAAACTGAGGCCTATTTTGAGTCGCTTCACTCAAATTGCTATAACTCACCGATCGCTGTCAAATTTATACACGTTTCTTTTGAATGTTGGCACTAACAAAAATTCATATGGAAATGAATATCGTGGCGCCCTCTCTTTAAAACGATACGAACTTTTCAGCCGGACTGTTATGTGTTTATCATTTTCGATAATTCGTTGATGATAGATGCATGTTTTTGCTTTCGTTTACAGCAACAACATATGCAGCGGAAAATGATTACAATCTCATTAAGTTAATTAAAACATTCGATAATGCAAAACAAGAAGGTATCTTTCGTTCGATGCACGATCCAAATCATCGACATCCAAGACATCGAGGTATGCATTTGTTTGCAGTGAAACTCAATCATAGCAACGGAAACCGTTTTATTTTTACTTTGTTGCATTGCTTCTTTATCAATTGATGTGTGTCTCGTAGAAAATGAAAAAAAAAAGAAAGAAAAAGTTGATGGAAAATAGAAAAGATGGTTTGAGATGATTTCACGAGCATTTGACACCATTTGGCGCAAACTTGTATCTGTTGCAAAACAATCGATGCTATTGAAATGCTATAATAATCGTTTTGATCACAGAAACAAAGCAATCAAGAAGTAATAGGTGTATTGTTCGAATTAATGTCAAAACGATACAAAAGACAAATTAGTGTTATTTCGTTCAAACAAAACTCACGCGCACATATAAAGTGTGCCGTTGAAAATCGATCTCGACAATTACCTTAATACTTTTCAAATACGATAATAGACAATCGGGAAACTGGTGATGGTGTTTCTTACTAAAAAATCATCTTCAAATAGACAATCATTACAAGCTCCATAGCTGCAGTCTTTCAAAATGAAATGGATAACAAGTAGCATGTGTTTCATTTCTTTTTAAAGCGAAGCGATAATTTATTCATAAGCAAATATGAATTTCCTGCCGACGGCAAACGTTCCCTATTGTTCAGTAGTTATTATCGGATTTGCGTTTTATTATGGTTGAGGCGACTATAGATCACTGACATGCGATAATGTTTTATTTTCCTTTTAAATATGCAAATGAACTATGAATCTCTTTTCCATCAATAGATCATTCGAGTTCAAAAAAGCAATGTTTAACGCCAATTTCATTGATTCAAATGTACGCTCCCGATTCGCTGAATGGCTCAAAAAGCAATCCTATCTATCGCGCATCATCGGTTCTCGAGAAAGATGAACATTCCAATGAGCAACATGAAGATTTTAGCATATCCAATATTCAAATTACACCGTCGACATTCATGAGCATGTGTCCAGCGTTGCTTACTCAAATTGAACAGGGATCATGCACTGAAATGCCACAAATTAAACAGTATGAGTCAGCCACCACTGCTGTCCCAATTTCTTCTAAACGTCATCGCACTGTGCAAAATGGACCCGCAGAAATTTCAACATATGGTAAGACCCATTGATCTGCTATTTTGAATTAAACTTTAAGACGATCTTCTCTTTAAAGCTTGGGTAGCGTCGATTGTATCACTTACCATAATATCGTTATGTGGACTAATTGGAATTGCATTGGTTCCTCTCATGAAATTCGCTGCTTATAATGAAATTTTGCGGTTCATGATCGCTATTGCAATCGGAACATTAGTTGGAGATGCTTTAATGGTAAATTAATATTTTGTATCATTTATGATAATGAAATCACTTCTTGATTGGAGCAAAGTTTGAATGCGTTTCCAAATGATTCTTTTAAGCAAACTTCTTCTGAGATGATTTCATTTTCAGACGCCGGCTAAAATAGAGTGTTTGGTTGTCCCAAATCCAGACGTTAATTATATGTTTTCCATTTTTCAGCATTTACTTCCGCATGCATTGATGCCTCATAGTCATTCGGAACCAGATCAAGTGTCCGCTGGACATGATCATGAGCATAGGCAGGGTCACGTGCATGAGCATGAGCATGACCATGACTATGACGATGAGCACAGCCATGGGAAGGAATCAATGGCCGTATGGTTGTGTGGTTGTGCATTTTTAACGGCTCTCATTATGTATTTCATCGAAGCGATATTACCATTGTTGGCTGGCAGTAGTGGGCACGGTCATAGCCATGGGCACAATCATGGACCGCAAACATCGAATAAAGTGCAAGCAAGTCCAGATGATTTGCAACAACAAAGTGACATTCAATCAAGTAATTGTGGTAGCTTAGAAGAACTCGACCATGATTTAGAAAATTCAAAGAAAAACAATGAAGAAAATGTGATGGTAATAGATACAAAAGTGCGGCCAGCTGGTGCACTAGCGCCTGTGGCCTTTATGGTCATCATCGGCGATGGATTACACAATCTAACGGATGGAATGGCCATTGGAGCTGCTTTCGGTGTCGATCCAGTAACTGGCATGGCAACAGCATTGGCCGTTCTAATGCATGAGCTGCCTCATGAACTCGGGGACTTCGCACTTTTACTTCAAACGGGCGTTAGTCTACGACGAGCATTCATTTTTAATATTATATCATCAGTTCTTAGTTTTTTTGGTATGATTGTTGGTTTGTTAATTGTAAACGCAAACAGTGAATTTGTGCGATGGATCTATGCTGGTACGGCCGGTACATTTTTATACATCGCATTCGCCGATTTAGTACCGGAGCTTCGAACAGATTCCATAAAAATGACATTAATTCAAACTTTAGGTATTTTATTAGGCGGTATTATCATGTTATTAATAGGCCTTTACGAAGATAAACTGACTTCATTATTCCAATATGCAGTGTGAATCTATTTTTTGTTTATTTTATAATTTTATAAAATAAACTTTGTAATATTTTATAAAGTATTTGTATGTGAAACAAAATGTGTGTTAGGCATATTATTAGGGCCATTTTTCCAATTGTGAATGTTCATAGCCATTTTTTAACACAAATAATCGATATTTAGTGAAAATAAAACGCAATTTCGTAAGTTGAACTTAAGATTAACGAGAAATTAAATTTATTCAATAATAGATTTTACTTAAACACATGTTCACTATTTATTTTATTGGTTTTGCTTTGAATGCACATTCCAGCATCCGCGATTTCTCTTGTTTATCATCGGACATTGCTGCTGTTGTTGGCTCCGACATACACTCATGTAATATTGAGGAAATTCGTTGAATAAGGATTTTATTTTGATTTTTCTTTTATCGTAAATAATTGAATTAAATCTGCCCAATCTAAATCGTACTGTCTAAATCTTGTCAGGGGCAGAACAAACTCTTAGTCACATATATATCTAGTTTTACATGTAGAAATCTTAAGACGCAAAAACAAAATCAGCGCTAAAAAATGATATTCGGTTCTTTTTTCTCTAAGCTTAAATTCATTTCATATTCTGATTAAACATTAAATTTCCCATAAAAACCGATATTCTTCGTTCAATTTAACATTCAGTGGGGACAATACGAAACCAGAAAGTGAATTTCCGATAATATATACCGCTGCTATAGCATAGCGGCCGATGCATAGTGAACTATATTCGGATAGCTTGTTCGCAACAAGCATTGTTGAACGAAACGCGCACAGCACCGCATACGCCGCATATTCGCATTCACGTAGGCAAGAGCTGTTTCGCTATAGCAATGTATTGCTATATATAGTAACGAAAATTCACTTTCTGTTTCGACCAAGGATGGAATTCGTAAACTGACCATTTTCAGCAAATGTTTATATCTGAAATAGTAATGAGAATTGGGTAAATTCGTACTTTAAAAATTCACTTAATTTCTTGGACCTCGCCTAGGGGCTCGGAACTACAGACAATCATAGAAATTACTAAGATTTTTCACGAACTATTTTCACGAATGTACAAACATTATGAGTATTGCGATATGTGTCATTTTTATGAATGCAATTGAAACTTGTATTGGTAAGTGTTGTCAAATTTACCAAATATTCGTCATGTATACGGCGAATATTTGGCGAATAATGTAAACATTGGAAATATGATCAAAAATAAATACAACAAATAAATGGTGAATATAGCGAATGAAAACATCAACAGCAGTTATTGAAATATTTCCAAGCCCCTATGTCCTCCCAGTCCATGTGCTCTTAAGCTGTCGGAATGTCTGTGTGATCCTCGCTGATGTTACCGGATTCTTAAGTTTGTAAATTCTTCATGAACGAAATTTGTGTTGGGATGGGAAAAAGAGAAAAGCTAACAATAATTGAACCCGTTCAACCAAATATCATGTATGTATGAGGGGATTTTAGATTCTAGTTCTTAAGATTATTTCATCTGTTATTGTTGATGAATTATTTAAATCATTCTTGCCTCAAGACAATCCATTTTACAATAATTGCAGAAAACTCAATAAAAAACATTGTCATCAATATGAAGCTAAGAATACATCACACACTGCATGATGTGATGATCAAAGATGCTTATCGGGTATATCAGCCATGAAATGGTGAGTAAATCAGCATCATACTGTCGATAATTTAATGTGATCCTTCATCATAATCGTCGGGTAGCTCTTCAATTTGTACATGGTGCTGACGATTATTTGCATGTGATCGATTATCTTTCATTTGTCTGTGATGAGCGCGTCGCGACTGTGGTGACACACTGTTGTATGGATGTGGATGGATGCTGCAAAAACAACAACAAAAATTGTTGATTCAATTAAACATGGACTTCTAGATGTAAGGACCACAAAAAATTCAATGACATATAGCGAAAGGTTTTTGAGCGATTCAGATTAGTGTTTATTATTTTATCGAATCGATTAACGTCAATTCAAACAAAAGAAAAATGCAAGCAGTTCGATACATTTTCGCTGGTTCCGCCACTTTCATTCAAAATCGTTTAATCTGGAGAATTGTGCAATTGATATAATTCATGGTGGTACAAAAAAAATTACGTGCCTCAACCAAAACGCTTTTATTGCTTTATAAGTTTGGTTAGTGCGCTGATTAAAATGCCTCAAGCTGCACTTGGATTTGATTTTTTTGTTTAGTTAAGTTAGCTGGTAGATCGACGGCAATCCGACGTTAGAAACAAATAATTAGTAGATGAACACACGACAAACAGGTGAAGAATATGGTCAAGTTATCAATTGAATCAACGCCAAAAGGACACATTGCATTTTTAGTTGAATGCAAATATATTAGCCATATTGATATGCAAATCAAAATTAAAAAATACATTTCATTGCGTTAATGTACGAATATCAGTGTTTTTATGCAAAAATTCAGCACAAGATGTGTCTTTTAGAAGTCTTGACACTGAATCGAATGCATAAAAATACACAACAACAACGAAACTGCGAAAAAGAAACCAATTGGATGAGATGGACATTGATTTCTGAAACGTTGGACTGTTTGATGTGTGTGTGTATAGCCGCATCTTTCTCGTTAACAAATGATCAAAATCGGACTAACCTTGTTCGCGGCGACATAAAATGATTGAGACCACTGCTCATAGTCAGAGGCGACGATGTCGGTGTACGAATTGCGCGTCTTGGCGTTGCTAAGTTTGCCGTCGATTGAGCTTTTGAATATCGATTATGCTTATCAGTTCGTAGGCCGCGACCGCGTGAATGTGAGGCCGATGCGGACGATGTCGACGTTGGCGGAGGCGACGGTGGTAATGTGATTTCTGGTTGTGCTCCCTCGCTATTTGATTTCGCTGTTGAGCTGTTGTAAATGGTGTTCAAAATAAATGATTTTGGTTCATATTGGTTTTATCTCGACTTATCGATAATCTTGGACGCAATGAGACACACAGTCATTCCATTTATTTTCATTTCAAATCGTATATTGTTTGCGTGATCTATCGGCAGAATGCCGCATATGCGTATTATTTTCTTTCTTTTGACCTATTCGAATAACTTGTTGTTCGTTGTGAATGCGAATGTAGATAATACCATAAACGTGAGATACTTGTGAAATATTTTCGATATCGAAGCAAACGACTACGTGACGTTATGAATAGCTTTTGATGAAATTCGATATGTGATGATGAAATTCCCGGAAATATCTGCATATTGCTATTGAAAATCAACGTATCAACGTTCTTTGCACAATTTATTTGCTGAGTTGGCAATTTGAATATGAAGTAATTTGTCATACGCAACCATTGACCAATATTTTGGATAGACTCATGTTTGCAAAAAAATCAACAAAACACAAAAAAAAATCAAATTTAAAATCTCATTTGAAAATCAAATAAAAATAATAGTCGAAGAGAATCAATCAAGTCTATACGAATTTCGGTGAATTTTACGTGTATTTACACTCATCTAGAAATCCTGTTGCTAGCTCAATGTTGTTTTAAACCAAAATGAAATTTTGCAACTTTTTTGAACTGGCCCAATGAACTTAGTTCAGATCGAGTTAAAATTTCAATATCGTAGCCCCGACGTTAACAAAATCCCGCGACTCACCTTGTATTATTATCGGCTGGCATGATAGCTGGTAATTGTCTACGTGAACCGCTGCTACTGCCCACTTCGGTGACGCTGTTTGCCAATCGCATTCCTTGGCGACTTTTTTGCGTGAATTCACGATCGAAATCCTCAGCTTCGTCTTCATCCAAATTGATGAAATCCTGACGTTCTTCCTGTTGACCAGATCTTATATTTTGTTCACGCTCAATAATGTGTGCACGCTCTCCGATGTGATGACCAATTGCCATTTTCTTAACACCAGATCGAGAGTCTTGCACAGTTTTCTGTGTTTCACGGATTCCACCCGGTCCAGTCTTCGTGCTGCTTGATGCCTGATAAATCTGTGGTCTCCCGTCTGGACCATGTGACATCGATATTACGCTACTTGAACTAAATGATGTACCTTGGAGACCATCTCCACTTAGCAAACGATTCATGTTCGGCATCGACGGAAAACCAAATGGCATTAGACCGTTTCCGAAGCAACCTATATGGTGTTGTTGTTGTTGCTGTTGCTGTTGCTGTTGACCACCAAAACCTCCAGTTATCGCTTGCAACCCGTTCATTGGATCAAACGCTCTAAAATATGCATGTATGTGAAATTTATTATTTAAATTTACTTCACATCTTATATCATTCCAGTTTATTTTATTTCATTTAAACCTACCCGAATGGATCACCAAACATTGAACTCATCATGTTATTCATCTGTCGCATCGATCGCATATGCTGTCTGTACAGAGTGAAAAAAAAAAATTCAATTTAAATCTAATCTGATTGCACATTTTTCCAGCTATTTAGGTACATATTTGAATGGCTAAATTATGCTGAACAAAATTGATGGCTGTAGTCAACTTTAGCTAAAGTAAAAACGTCTCAAAATAATTAACAAACTGATAAGTGGCTTTAAGTGATTATTTCTCATACAAATTTTAACGTTGATCACGATAAGCGATATACTTTTTTGTCAGGATCAAGAATTCGTTCGAAATGTTAGCGAAATCTAATCGAGATGAAGGCAATTTAAATTGTATGTGTCGATTTCAATAAATGAATTATTTTGAGTGTTCTAAAAATCAATTATAGAGTATTTCCATTTTTGGTTCGTTTCTCGACTATTTTTCGTAAAATTTAAATAGGAGTAAGAATAAGAAATGAGGAGCTTGGTAGAAAAGTACACCACATTAAGTGTGTTTCAAAATGGTTGTTTGCGCTAATGATTTACGTTTCTACTGAGCGTTTCAAATATGCTGACTAACACACTAGCTTACACTGTTCTTTAATTAGAATAAATTATTCTTGATAAGTATTATAATTCTTTCTGCAAATTTTTGCACATAATAACTTTCCTGACGATAAATACCTCGATTGTCACTATTTCTATTCCATTTCAATGGAATTGTTATCTGAAAATTCATATTTTGGTCTTATATCGTCAATTAATATGCTTTCTAGAAAACATTCGAATGAACAAACGAAGTTTCTAAAAGAATGAAGATCATATCCTAAATGAAATTCATGTATTTAATTTCGACATTTTGCTTCATCGGACTCATGACATTTTAATTTTCATTTCCAAAATCCATTTGTAAAATATTCAACGATAAATGAAACGGGCATATTTTTATTCAAAATATTTACTAGTTGTCACCTCTATCATTCGGTTTATGCAAAACTAAGATGATTTGTAATCAAAATAAATTAATGCACTGGTACTAACATGGCCAATGAAGCGTAAAATGTATTTCGTTTACATTTTGTGAATATTTGTTGATGTAGAAAAAAATTGAGCCACAAAATTATACTGTGTAAAAATACACACTCACAGACTCTTCAGGCACGTCAATGTTAGAAGTAATGTAAGCACATAAAGACCACCCGAGAGTTTTTATGTAGTGACATGGTGTTGAGCGTTAGAGTTCATGACGTAGCCCTTTGTATATTGACAATTTGTTTGTGTGTGTGTGTGTGTGTGTCTGTGTGCGTGTGAGAGAGATGGATAAGATGGTGTAAATGCATGGTTTTGTTCTCGAAGCATCGATATTCTTCTCTTTTAGGAGGTGTAGAGGGAAAGATGAGTTGAATATGCGTATTGTGCGCGATACGAAATAGAAATTCGCTCCAAAAATTGTCAGGTAGAAATGAAAATGAGTATCCATCCAAATGCACCTAGATCAGAAAAAAGTCATAATACCAACAAAATACAGTAGCCTGCATATTGACGGTGTCGAACATATGACGGGTTGTATTTTTCCATACAACAAAGTGAACACTGAAACATATCTGTAGAAACCCCAATACGGTTGAAGGCTTATTTTATTGTGGGCCTTACACTCTCACCATTAGACACACACGCCAAATATTGGTTTTTAAATCATCGTCAAAGTCCAATTCCAAATGCATCACAATTTGCATAGTCAATAAATTTTTAATTTACTCACCCAAAAAATGGATCATCTTCAATGTCACCACCCATTAGAGATCCAAACATGTTACTTTTTAGATGATTTTCGGCTCGCTTTGCACAAATCCTTTTCTACGTCACACTATTAGTGTCTTGAAGAAAAGTAAAATGGAGAATTATCAACTATTGTGAAAGACTGCGAAATATAAAAGCAGTTCGATAGCACAACAAACGAAATGAAACCTTTTTCTCTGAATTAAAAGAAATGCCTAATTTTTTATACCAATTTATTGATGCCTAGCGCACAGATCTCACTGCCAAAAATTTATTTCGAATGTATTGTTTGTGAATTAGAAATCTATCCCGTTATGTTGTTGTGTTCTCAATAGACTCGTTGCTCATACTAACACACGCTGAAATTATGTCTCTTTCCACCAAGTGTCATTGCTGCATTTCACTGAACTATTTAGTTGGTTTATGACACCAGGCGGCGCTCGCGTACTTGCAGAGATATTAACTGCTTAATTCCAGAAATCTCTCATGAAACGGATGACCCACATTTTAGGATACAAATAAATTTATTCAGTTTTAAAACTAATTTGATCGTAAGTCATAACAAAAAGAGAGAAAGTGTTTAAATATCTAGAAAAATAAAAGCATTTATAGAAAAAATGGGCTCATAGATTTTTCGTCTTTTGCGAAGTAAAATGGTTTTCTCTTGGGGGGCGCAATTATCAATTGATTCGAGAAATATCTCGAAACTTCGGAGAATCAGCACGAAAATGGTAATACATTTTAAAGTGCTCGACAATATTCTAGAATTAGAATGAATATTAAAAATATGACAAGACGAGTATTACATTTCGTTGCTTCATTGCATTTCATTTCTACATAAGCACCCCTTATAATGGCAGAAGACAAAATAATAGACAACATTTAATCAATACAACAGCTATAAATTGCTTATAATTCTCAGTTTATATTGAAAAATATTGTTCAAACTTCGTCGTTTCAATCAGAAAAATATTTTTATCAAATCAATTATTAACAATAACAATTGTTATTAACAAATATGCAACAAATCTTAGAACGCGTGGAAATTAGGACGTTTCTACAGCCTTTTTCTTTTTACGCTTTTTTCGAGTAACATAAATGGTTACTTCATTGTTCTCATCCTCAACGATCAAATAGTCTTTTGAACTAGTTGAAATATTTTTAACAGTCTTATTTCCAGAGGTGTTGAGAATGCTATTGGATGAATCGCCATTATCTGTGTTTTTTTCCGAATTTGCATGCACACTTTTGTCCATTTTCATGGATTCCTCTGAATTCACATTTAAAATTTCATTTTGATCTTCTTTTTCATCGTTTATTTGTGAACTTGATGGTTTTACGACATCATTTACATCGGCCGCTACTCCCAATTGTGTCTGTGGTTCCAATTCACTCACCAGATTCACCGTACTTTCCATATTTTCTGTGCTCTCATTCGATTTGAATGTTTCCGCATTCAGAAAAGCATTTGGGTTTTCTTTTATTAAAGGCGTGACAGACATTATATTTTGAATTTCCGTTTTCTTATTATTGTTATTGGACTCATTGACTTCGTTAACCGGCTCAAGTGAAATACATTTTTCAGAACTTGTTTCAATCTCTGCGTCATTCTCAATTTTCTCTTCGCCAGACGACAATATTTCACTTGCCCTAGAAGTGTTCTCTTTTTCATCTTTCTCTTTTTGTTTTTTCTTCCCTTCTCTCTTCTGATCTCTTTTTTCTTCCTTCTCCTTTCGATTCATACTCTCGATCTTTCTCCCTCTTTGGCGCTCAGCCTTTGGAGTCCTTAGACGCAACTCAGCCCTCGGGTGTGACTCATATGTTTGTTGCGGCTCAGATTTATTTGACTCACTCATTTTTTGATTATTCGTTTGGTCAACCAACGATATGGAGTTTGGCTCCAGTAAAACATCGGCTGACTCTCCAGTAAATGCTCCCTGCTTTGCATCATTTTCAACTGTCGTTTCGTCAGATAACAATATTTCTATTGTCTTAGAAGCGTTCTCTTTTTCATTCTTCGGTTTTTCGACCTTCCCTTTTTGTTTTTTCTTCTCTTCTCTCTTCGGATCTTTTCTTTGTTCCTTCTCTTTTTGTTCCTTTCCTTTTCGATCTACGCTACAGATCCGTTTCCGTTTTTCACGCTCAACATTTGGAGACCTCAGATGCAACTCAGCCTTCGAGCGTGACTCATATTTTTGTTGCGGCTCAAACTCATTTGACTCATTAAGTTTTTGACTTGATTGATCATAAATTTGGTTGACTGGATCAATTAAAACTTCTGTTGGCTTTTCAAGACATGATTTCAGCACCGCATCATTTTCATTCTCTGTCTTGAAAGAGGACAGTTTAGCTTCTGTCTCAGCATTTTTTTTGTCCTTCTCTTTTTGTTCTTTCTTCTGCTCTCTTTTCGGTTCTCTCTTTATTTCCTTCTCCATCGCCTTCTCCTTTTGATCCATGATCTCAATCAATTCACACATTCGTGGCTCAACATTTGAAGTTTTTGGATGTAACTCAGTTTTCAGGTTCGACCCAAACTTCAGTGGTGGTTCGAGCTGCAATTGGGGCTCATGGTTCAAATTCATCTCAGTCTTCGGTTGCGATTCAAGTTTCGGCTGAAGCTCAGACTTTGATGGCAGCTCAACCTCCAGTGAAAGTTCAGGCTTCGAATGCGATTCCTTTTTGCCGTCGTTTGATGTGTGCCAATTTTCAGTTTGGAGAAATGCACCGTAGCCTTCCAACTTGTCTTGTTGCGATTCATCACTGCTAAATACTGGTTCATTGGAAGTTTCATAGATTTCACCATCTTCTAAAGCATCACCATTGTTTTGCATCATCAGCGGCTGAGTTTCTCTGTAAATTCTCGAGGTTACCCGATCAACATCTTTTTTATTCTCATTACAATATTTTTTATTGTCAATGTGTTCTGGTACTTCGACGTCTGCGGGACGTTTCTCCCCATTCGATTTAATTTTAGAACAATGTCGTTTGGGTGGTGATTCATCGCCAGACCTTTTGTTGTGAGACTTGTTGTCTGTCTCAGTCTTCTTTGTTGGACGCTTTGGACTTAGACATCTGGAATGCTCCTTATTACCGCTTTTTCCTCTTACATGCTATAAAAAAATTGAATTTAATTAAATTCAGACATTTCGAATGAGTAAAAAGAGCAATGAAAACCTCCAAAGAAGAATGTAGATTGAGCAGTTCGTCACTGTAATTTTTTTCATTTCGAAACCTCAATCTACACGCAAAAATAAAATCATGCTGGATATACATTTAAGCATAGCAATTAGATTTTCACCTGATTTCGTGGTGCTTTATCCGGTGAGATTCGCTCATGAATACTACGATCACGTACACGCAAGCCCGTTGAACGACTCCGACTTCGATTTCGACTTGAGATTCGCTCATGAATACTACGATCACGTCGACGCAAGCCCGTTGAACGACTCCGACTACGACTTCGATTTCGGCTTCGGCTTCGACGATATCTTTTTCTTTCTTTGTTCAAACTTCTTGATCGATTTCGTTTTAAGCGTTCAACATTTATTTGCTCTCGCTTATCATCATCTCGACTTCGTTTGGTGAATTGTTTTCCGCCCAAATTATTATAGTCATCTTGATGTCTCGGTTGGTGTCGCTGGTTGATTTCTTTTTCTGCATGACATTTTAGGTCATCTCTTTCACCCTTCTGATTCAACTTTACTTCATCACGCTCCACGGGTTTGGAAGAAAAAGGATTGTTTCTATTATCATCACGCTGATGATTACGTTCAATAGGTTTCTCCTGTAGAACACTATCTACTATTTTAAATTCGTAGTCAGTAAATGGTTTGCATGTAAAATAGGATTGCGAAGCTGCATGTTGTGTTTGAACATCTTTGTGTAGAATTTTCTTTCGGCGAAAGCAAATGTTATCTTTTCTGTGATTAAAAAATGTATTAAAAATAAACAATTTTATTAGTTATATCAATGCACAAATTTAATTCCTAAAAATGCTTACTCTTTGCGAAGGTCTTGGATTTGTTCATTTTTTCTCTTGATTTCTGCTTTTGCGGTGATCAATAAACTGCCGCTGTTCTTTAAAAGCGTTTCATTTGCATTTTTGAAGTTAAGGATCTCTTCTTGCAATTTCTTAATTGTTTCGCGCTCTTGGTTTAGTTGGGCTTGGAGCTCCGCACATTCGCCACATTTCTAAAATCATAATGTTTCAATCAAAACGGTCGAATCTCAAACAAATGAGCAGGGAAATAAAATACTTTTTCTTCTTTTTCGTGGGCATTGAACACATCCAAGTCATCATAGATATTGAAATCATCATCTTCCATATTTGCACCGACCACGTTCAAAATAAAATTCACTCAAAAATACATTTATTTCTTATGCATCCGATGCATTGCAATTCTTCGTTAAACTAAGTAATAATGGCTTTGGCAGAAATGTCAAAACAACTCACATTGTACTTTTCAGCTGCTCGCCGTCATTTAGCGACATCTACCGAAATTTTCGTTATGGGATTTCGATAATAATTGTGATTTTCAAGGATGGTGCGGGTTGGAAGATTTTGAGGGTAGGTTCGCATTTTTGGGCCATTTTTAAATTTATTCAAAATATTTATTTGTTTTAGACGCTTTTTGGATTCAGGTCTGTCTGATATCACAAGAATTAATTTCCATAATTTCGTTATTAAATCAATACCATCACAATTTTTGAATTTGTATTACTTCATTTGAATTTTACTTACTTCTTTTCATTGGCTGATGATGGCACTTGATTTGAATCATTTTTTTTAAACAAAAACTTGTTTTTGTCGTGATTTTAAACATACATTCCCTTGTGAAATTTATTCGACTGGTAAGTTAGTCTGATTTAGGACATTTTTATCTGATTATTTCTGGCTTACTATCATTTTCTTGAGCTAGAAAGACAGCCAAAACCAGATTAAGTTGCTGTCAACTAAATATATTCAATTTTTTCCCAAGTTGATCGAATGGAAAATATGAAAAAAGACTCCTAATATTTGATTTCGATTACTAGTTACTTTTTTTTACGTGGCTTACCAATATTTTGGGCTAGTTTTCATTGAATTTGTTGTTATTCGAAAGATCAGCTTGAAAATTTAAAATATAGTGTTAGTTTTTCAGTTGTTCCATCCATTATTTTTTCTTCCCATATTCTGCCTTTATATAGAAGCTACTGGAATTTTCCTTTTGAAGCTGATATCATGCGTCTTATTCTATTATTGAATACCCACCGCTTGCACAGCCATTCAAAATACTGATACTTACTTTATTATTTGAAGTGAGAAATTTATTTTAAACGTTATTTGTTGCAAATTCACTTAATAACTTATTCCTTAACTGCTATATTATGAGATAAATAAAACGTACATTTATTTAAGGTCATAATTCATGATTGAAAGATTCTTTGTTTCCATTCATATCGAAAATTATTTCTTAAAACATATTACGATTGATTCAATTGAAATCAAAACTGAGCTGAACCGAACATAACCGAATTAGAAGTGTGACGCTAAGTATTTTCATCTATTACTTCAAACAAGTTCATTTTCAACCGAATTGTTTAAAGCGAACATTGGAAAACAATAGATCAAATAATAGTATAGTAAATGTGCAGTAAATTCATCATAATTCATTTTGTATTTACAATATTTATACGATATCTCTTCCATATTTTATTTCAACTCATCTATTTGAAGCGATCAAAAGCTACTGAATACGAATATAGACTACATGCCGAAATCAAATTGAATAATTGCATCTTTTTTTTCAGTGAATCGTCTTTTTGCAAATGTACTTTGAATTTATTTCAATTTTGGTTCTTTGGAATACATCGTTAATTTAACCAATCGAGAATAATCTAAATAAAATCAATTAAACTGCATTTTTTTCTGTTGATCTGCACATAGTCTGCAACATTTTGAATGTTTTCTGAACATCAACCGAAAACGCTCATGGAAACTAATACTTGCATCTATAAACTATTGCAAAGATTGAATTTGTGTGAATTTCATAGGTGTGGGCATTAATTCGAATTAAATTAAGATTTATCAAAATTATAAGATAGGCATTTCAAGCAAACACCTTTTCGGCTCAAATGCCACTTTGATTTTTTTTTTTTACTGAAGAATAATAAAACAAATATTTGTGGTTAGATTATGTATAATAACGATATTTCTTTCGAAGCTTGAGTATGAAAAAAATCAATTTTCAATATTACTCTTTCATATCATTATCTTCGCATCGTTTCTACATCAATCGGTGAAGTAGCACAGCTACTTACGCTTTTCCTGTAAAAACTAGCAACTCTTACCAATTATTATGTTAAATGCAGATATTTCCAGTGTATCGAAAGATGTAAATGTTCAAATTCATCAAATGATTGATTTGAAATGTGATTGTTCATGTTAATCATCAATTTTTCATTCATTTATTGTTTTCTAGCATGTCTTTGGGGGCATGTGTAGGCAAAGTTCCATTTTAGCTTCACATGATGTTTCTCCCTCAATTGAAACGCCAATATACTTATGAGTTTATAGTTCTCATCAATTGATTAACTCAGAAATTGTTTCAACTTTTCATGTGAATCTAATATAAATCTTTTGAAATGATATTTGGTTGATTTAAGAAATTTGCTGTGCAAATCAAAGTTTGTCATCAAAATCAAAATAAATATAGATTTTAATTCAAGTCCATCAAAGCCCAAAAATATAAACTTGTCAGAGACATACAATCTGAAGGAATATTTTTTTGATTGCTATATTATCAAAAATGGGCTTTCTACATCTCAAGATATCATTTATGATGACATGTCGTAGCTGCTTTCTAGTTGCGTGTGCACAATTTAACTTTCAATTTGAATCCCCTAACGAAAATCGACAACATATCTTTGCGTATGTTGTTAAGTTCAACTGCGATTGAAGAAGAACTACAGAGGATGTATCGCTGAGATTTGTTTCGCTATGAAGCATCTATACTCAAATTACATTTTTTTTCTTAAATAGTGAAATGAAATAAACGGCAACTACACAGAAAATGAATATGTACGCTTTGTATGTTTTCAGTTTTTTTATCTCTATATACTATTTTGTTGGTTCATGTAGAACAAGGTTTTTTGGTGGTTCCGTCTTTCAGTTAAAACTTACTGGATGCTGCTTGATGAGTACACATTAACAATCCGATGTTTGATTGTTTACCGTTGGATTCGATCTTGAAACTGACTCTCCGAGCCATGAGTCAGGACTGGGCGGAAAATCTGGATAGCCATGAGTTGGACTGTCGGAATCGTTGCTCAAATCAGACATTCCATTACTTCGCATGCCTCGCATATTATTTCCGCGTTGATCTGGTTGAAGAAAAAAGATAAATGAAGGAAATAAATAAAAACTGCTTTTAAAATTAACAAAAACATTAAATTCGGTCAATTTGACTGATATCTTCCTCTTTCATTTAGTAAGGGCTCCTTATCGAGGAGATAAATCTAGAGGAATTCTACATTTTTTACATGAGCATATCAAATTCATATCAATTCTATGTGTTGGCACAAACAGTCATATTCGATAAATGCATGAGTCAACAAATGAAGCTTGCAAAATTAGTTGAATATTCATACACATTTCAAAATAGTTCATTTATTTCATTTTATTTCACTGGATTTTGGAATTTTTTTCGAATTATTGATAAACCAAATATTTGTAGCGATGTGCAAATAGAATTTGGAGCTTTATTCCCTAAGATAGAAATAGTTATCAATATTTAATAGAAAGTGATACTATGAATTAACTACCCGTCATCCTGATATTTGAACAGATGAGAGTCAAAATGACGGTTGCGTAAACAATTTCAAATATTGAAGACCACACATAATTTAATGTGAATTCGTTAGATTTGATGTATGTTTCGTTAGCAAGACTTTAGATAAAATGTTAGCTGTGGTTCACCAAGAAAATGAGCCCCGACGGCAAGACCACAATTGTAGAAGGTGTTCCGTCGTTTACTTCATGGGAAAAAATATGGAATTGAACGAAAACAAAAGAAAACGACCGAAAATTATCCGAAAAACAAAAATTTTTGAACTAAAAGCCTGAAGATGAGAACAAGTACTTCCGAAAACGTTTGCTAAATTAAAGCACCTGTACCAGAGCAAGAAGAATTTGTTTTTTCTATGCATGAAAATAAAAAAGAAATTGCAAATGTTGGAAATCCATTGAATTACTTTTCCGTTTCCTAATTCAAATGAATAAATGACTTTTTACACAAATGGAAGATAAAATCTTGAGAATAATGGTTGCTTGTTGGGCAATTTAATGTTCAAAATATGATGTCATAAATGTTAATAAAACGGAATGACTTGAAGATCATTAAAAGATTATTGTAGACTTTATAAAATGGAAAAATCTGTTTTTCTACAGTTCAAATTCATATACTTCGTCCCGATTAACTTCATTGAGCTATGCGTTGGCTTCATTCCGTCCAAATTTATCATAAACATATGTCTAAGTTTTATTATGGGGACAATTAGATTTGCATTTGGTTTTAGTTTTGTTTCTGCAATGTGTATCAAATAAAAATGGACACACAAGTTCATATTCATATGCATGCGTATGTCTGCATGCATCACGTAGCACTTTCATTTAACAAAATTTATGCATGAATTTTATATGCTTTGTACATAATGTCGCAAGTTGCATTGTATATCTCTGGCGTGAATACAAAATTCACTCAAGCCATATCTTATCCCGAAATGTACGATGCTCAGTCCAATGGCTTTAGATTTTGTGTAAATGTTTCGCATATAAAACTGTTGAGCATGTATACAAATGATTCATTGCAAATTCATATGAATTTCTTCTACCCAGACACATCGTATGCGTGTTTGTGTGTTTTCTTTTTTGTGATCTGTTCGGCTTTTAACACTTATTTCATTCTCGTATATTTGTGAACCAATATATTTAAATTTATGTAATGCAGTTTCATTCGCCAAACAAAGTAGTTATTTTATTGCAATTTGCAAATGTAGCCGAGCAATTGTGGGTATTTTATGGATATCAACTAAAATTCTTTTTTTTTCCATGATGTCAGTGTGTTTTATTTATTTGAAAGCAATATTGAATTCAGCCCCCAAAATACGAGATACCATCGTCGGCCAGCGGAATGGCAAAATCGTAATCGTAGACAGTTCTGTATAAGTTTAGTGGTTGAAATGTTTATCATTGTTAACTTGCCTGGTCAATTTGTTCCACAATTCAATATACTGAATGCATTACGTAAGATTCGTTCAGTAGGAAAAATGGTGGATATTACAGTATGATATATTGAAACAAAATAAATACCACCCAAACGATGGAAAATTTATTTTTCTCTCAAAGTGGGCGGTAAAGAGTAAATACATTCAACGTACTCTGTGTGTTGTTATCGTTGTCAATTTTCCACCCTACTGAAACACCGACACACACACACACAAAGAGGAAGAGAGAGAGAATACACTCGCAGAGACGCACAGACACCACTCCACTTGATGCAATGACGGAAGCCAGCACTGGGAAAACCGGGCATTGCGCAATATACTAGATAAATACACACATTTTTCAGAAAGTAAAAAACAGTCGGCGGTATGAGTGAAAACGAGGGATTTAAAGTAAAAAATGCACGCTATTTTTCCTAGACAACCGTACCATATAACAGATATTTTGCCATTTGTGTTTCAAAAAGAAAAAAATAGCATTTCTCCTGGCTCTAAAGGCTTATCTTTATGAAAAACATTCTCTGAAATGTTGTATACTTGAAACGCTTATGTATTCCGTATTTGTACTTCAACTTGTGTAAATATTTCGTTTGCTATTTATTTGAAATCCGTTGAAATGATATAGCGATAAAATACATCGAGTATGAAGAGAAAACTCAGAGAGATCGTAAGCCCATTTTCTGGTAACGCATTGAACTTTCATATTGATTTTCGTTCTTCCTCCATTCTTTCTGTCTGTTCGGGCGATGAAAAAACAACGTTTCATTCAAATAATGATCGGTGTGTGCGAGTGTGTTGCAACTGTTTCGCAGAAACATGAAAGACACTTTTTGCATATAATTTCCTTTTCAATATTTTAAAAAATGCAGCATTATTCTTGGTGTTGTGTTTCTTTCTCTTTTTCACTTCGGCCGTTTTGAGTATATCTTTTTTAGATTTATTGTAGCTTATTAAAGATATTCCGTACTCAACATGGCTCACTAACAATATTCATCTTTCTGCACCTGTTCTTTTCCATTGTAGACAAACACATCTATCGTTTTTTTCTTTGCTGTCATACATATAATGTTTCTTCGATTTATCGATCACATTTCAAAAACACTCAAAAATCGTCGTTGCGAAAAAATAGGAAAAAATAGGAAAATGTTCGTTGCGAAATTATTTGAAAGCAAATGAATATGAATGGAAACACAGATTTTTCTCTTATTTGAATGCACCAAATGTTGCTATTTGATGAAACCAAAAAAGAGCTTTTTATTTAAAAAAGGAATGATTCTTCGTGTCCATTCCATTCATTCATCATAATTTATGGCATTCAAGGAAACTTTTAATGCTTTAAAGAATGCAACAAATTTGAATGTTAGACTACATCTTACGAGGCCAACATTCATTTGTGTGTTTTCATTAAAATCCATCAGTTATGAAAAAGACCCATTCATTTGTAGTAATGCTTTTTCAGCGTATGTGAAGCGAAACAATGTGTTTATGTGCTCACCGATTGAAGTATAAACAATATTGTCTGGATATGATTTGAATGAGTGTCCTGATCCCATTGGCGGCGGTGAATAGCTTGATAAATATGGCGGCGAATTTCCACTACCATGCAAATATGAGGCGCGACCGCCACTTTGCGGTGATGTACCATCTTCTAAGCCCATCGTTACTGTACTGTAGCTATCGTTACTTAAATCTGTAATGAATATATTTCAAAAATTATCGTATCAGAAGCTATCTACGGAAACTGGTATATTCAAATGCAGCTTAATAGATAATGAATTGCAAAGGAAAATGAATGTTCCATATGAAAAAATATGAAAAATTGGTTCAATATCTTAAACAAAACACTCCAATTTGTTCCCGAGAGAAGATGTAAGTAATCAATAATCTATAACATATGAAAAGAACATAAAATTGCTATTTGACATGTCAAAAGCTTGTGCTAGTTAATAGATGAATAGTTCATTTGACTTTTTTTTATCTTGAAAAATCTCGATTGAGAATCAGGAAATATTTTAGGAAATAACATGTATATTTTAATAAGACACCTTCACCGTTCGATTGGCTATGGTGTGTTTATAAGTTTTTTAATAAGTGCCTTATCTAACGAAAATGTTGTTCAGTGTTAGCTCTTCGATTTTTATCAGTTTTTCATATTTTTTCTTATATTCGAAAATTCGAACGCAGGGAGTGCGAATTTCTTTTTGATTGCATCAAAATTTAATCATCTTCTGTGTTATAACACAAAATTGCAATGCTAAGTGGCCCAAATTGAAGAAGCAATCATTCAAATAATTCATGTTTGAATTTGTTTTAGAATTTTTGTTCACTCACCGTGGCTAAAACTATCTAAATCCACTTTGAGTTCATCTTTGTCCAATAATTTGTCTAAACGAGGTGAGCCACCACCTTTCATCGATCGGAAATATTGACTCCACCGCGTGCGTCCGGCGTCTTTTTTCAATCGTTTCTCTTTCGCTCGTCTGACGGAATGGAATGTTTGCGGTGAATTCCCGAAATATCGCAACACAGAATATTGAAATGAATCTGACAATTACCTATTTTGGAACCATACTTGTACAACTCGCATATCTAGACCCGTATCTTGTGACAATTGCTCACGGACATGACGAGCTGGTTTTGGACTATTATTGTATGCCGTTTTTAACGTTTCTAATTGTTTTGCTGTGATTGTTGTTCGAGGTCTCTTATTCGGATGATCACCGTCTAGTGAGCCATCGATATACAAGCCTAATGGTTGCGCAAATCAATGAAATTTTGCATTAGTTAAGAAAAAAATGAAGTGTTCTACTAAAGCTTTCCCGTGCCATTTCCGCACGCATACATACCTTTTGACTTCGCAGTTTCATAGTCGGGCTTACATACTAATTTTCTGTCTTCCATCAAATAAAACTCATCGCCAGTGTTGAGTTGGCGCGAGCAAATGGTGCAGGCAAAACATTGAAGATGGTAGACATAATCTTGAGTTTTCCGTACCACTTGCGTCGGCGGTATACCTAAGTCACATCCAGCACATTTGGTTCCATAACGCCTACAAATAAAATAAAGCCAATTTGTTCGAATAAATTTAATTCCCGCTGATCAAGCACTTATTTAACTGTGCCATATTTCTCAAGAGCTACTTCTAGACGTATATACGTCTAGACTCTGTTCAGAGCATAAGCCCAACAAATTTGAATGCATTTTGGATAAGGCAAACAAAAGATTTTTACACACAGAAAGGTTGTTCAAATTTAGCGTAGCAGTGGTTTTTATTGTTGATTTTTTTTTTTAAATTCGCGCGAAATTTGACACATTACGGTTGCGAATTTGAAGTCTGAACCATAAAATAGAATAAAACCCACCAAAACCTGGGGCATAACAATCGATTTTCCAATAAAAAAAACTACTATTTTAAATCTGAACATCATAACTGTGACTTGTTCATTTTCAAAATCACTTTTACTTACTTAAAAAAATCATCTTTGCAGAACAGAGATCCGTTTCGAGCAAAACATTTCTCGTTTAATTGAACATGACACTCGCTGCATTGTAAACATTTCGCATGCCATGTTCGTTCCAACACTTTCAATATAAATCGATCTAAGATGAGTTCATGACATCCACCACATCTTGGAATTGTAGCTATGGAAATACAATTAATTTATTATATAAGATGGAGTGATCACAAAAATATTATATGTCGAGGCATCATTTTTGTCCAACTTATTAGCTTAAATTAAAAGAATACGTTGTTCTTAACACATTTATTTATTACGGATCCTAAATTTATGTCAATATTTGCATGTGAAGCCACAAATTTACTCTAACGATCTCATGCCTTCGCATTCATTCTCGGGCACTCAAAACATGAACAATCAGAACTTTAACAAATGAAAAAACTTTCTAAATCTTTCTGTTGAAAAACTTGTATTTATTGGAATTCAGATATTAATCAATGTTTCCGTCAAAATTGCCTGTGACTGGAGGATACCGAACCAAAACACAAAAGTCATCTCTGTACGGATTTAAAAACAAAAATGGTATTTAGCCACTGAGATGACCGCCAAAATCGCCACACTGCAATGCAATCGTAAATGTCTGGGCACTCTTGCAGCAAAGATCTTGAGATAAGCCCGTCGGAAATTCGAAGCAGTTGTGCCAATACAAATCGAACTCTTTTTCAAGTTATGCTCAAAATCGATCAAAAGTATACCTTCAAAATGTAAATGTAAATAAGACGAATGGATGAATTACAGAAATGGTCAAGGTCCAAATACAATAAAGCAAAACAGAAATAAAAATGGAGATCCGTGTTTTAATATTTTTTGCTGTGCCGTGCAGGATTGAACCGAATTTATCAACAATGTTTTCAAACGTCAACCCGAATATACATGCGGATATTTGTGTGCAATAACGAGAACAATCAGAAATGGTTTTTATTTCGAAGCGTGCTCAAATTTCATAAACTGTCAATATAAATAATTCAGATTATGTTATTTGCAATTACTCTATCCGAATCAATGTAGCATCGTTGAAATCTATGTTAAACCTAGTAGCACTTACAAAATTATTATTATTGCATTCTTATTTGTAACGAAAACTTAGTAAAAGTTCTGTTCACCAAATGGTTGATTCAGATGGGTAAGATTTTCTACTGAAGAGAAATAACGACCGCTTCCTACATGTATATTAAATGTTTTCTATTTAATTAATATGGAACTGAAATCAGTTGATTCATTATATATTCATGGCAATTATGTTCTAACCTTATGTAAATTGCATCTTGCAGATGTGCAAAGAAAGCATAAAACCTGCAAATTGGCTATTTAGCTAATGTTAATTATCATTTCATTTTCATTTGGGTATTGATTTTTCTATAGAATGCTGATCAAAAGATATCGTGAACATGCCTGATTGGAGAGCATATTCCATATAATTAAACGCCTGAAGAATCATTTTAAGTCAGGAAAGTTGACACATTTTCTATTTGAATCGAAAGATAAGATGGTCTCCAATTGCATTACAAGTTAAATTGAATATTTTGGTAAGTTTTCCAATTTGCAGTATACATTTTAATTGGCAATGCTTACGATATGTAGCGTGTGTAATATGGACTATGCTGTGGAATACGTTGCGTGACCATTTTCGGGAGATATAAATTATAAACGAAATCAATGCTTCAATACATCTTCGGGATCATTTCTATTTACAAAATTACTTCTTATGTGTTTTTTATTTGTAAACATTCATTTGATGACGGTTTTGTTACATTGGACAATCGCCATTGATTTTGAATGATAAAGATTCGGGATAATTCGTGGGGACTGCAAAATAATGATTTTCATGTTAGAAATAACTCAATCCGTATTAAGAGATCGCAAAAAATGCACGAGTGTACTGTTTAATTTTTTGATGATCTTAGATGGCAAAAGTGTTTAAATGACGTTTGTCGTCTTGATTGTAGAAGTTTCGTCATTCTAAATAGCTTTTCAATTGATCGTAACGAATTCTTTTGAATTTGATAGATTCTCATTCCTATGAAAAGATAATGAATAGCTTTCTTAAGATATTTGAAAATATTATCTTTCGATTTTATCTGTGGTCATTAAATTAGTCAACCAGAAAACAAGATCATAATCTGCTTTGATTCGATTCCATTTCTTTGAAAGATAGTATTATTCATTTATTTTGACCATTTTACAATTGCATTTATTAGGATCACTCTTGAAATATCTTAGATTATATCGATCTCTGCCTCTGAAAATGGATAAAATTGAGTGCGAAGTTGTTCAAATACTAAATTTTGCAATATTCTGCAAAGGATCATGTAGTGCATATCGGAATCTGCAGACTTATACTAAGAATATATGACTGAATATCGTATCACTGATTCATTTGTAATCATAATTTCGTAGTTCAGATATTGGATACTCTATCACTTTCGAGTACTTGAAGTAGATTGAGAGCAGACTTTTGGTTTTGCTGAGCTGGTAGTGGCTGCTGAGAGCAGCCAGCTGGACAGCTATGGCAGGCAATGTATTTCGAATGAACAACTAAATCCATGGAAAAAGACACGTTATGTTTTCCATAAGAAATACATTGCCAGCTGTTGGCCAACCATAGCTAACCAGCTACTGCTCTCAAAAGCCGCTTCCAGCTCAGCCAAACCATAGGACTGATTGATATCACAAAATAGTTCACATGATCGGTATTATTTAGCTGATCTCTTTTGATATCTAGGCTTATGCTATCTATTTTAGTCCCAAATTATTCATCTTAAGGAAAAACGCTTCAAATAACTTCTTTTTTACATCTAATAGTCATTTGTTGGCACATCAATAAAGTTGACAAAAGCAGCACTCGACATGATAATACTCTTTGATCAATAGCCAGCGTATATATCTCTTTGATCAAACACATTACTGCCAATTCGTAAGTAATTCTAGCATTGGTTGACATTCAAATCACTTACATATGAGTATTTTGGGTAATTGGTCCAAATGAATGAGTGGGACTCTATCCGAATTGTATAAACTATTAGTGTTTGAGCTCAGCAGATCGCTTTTGTGCATTTTATCAATTGTCTGCATGTGTGTAAATTACAATTCCATTATTGTGCAACAATTTGTTGGGTATATATAAAATACCGTTACTTATAAACATATATCACTAAGTATTCTTTTGATTTGATCACTAATTTGTTTCAACAAACAATTGCATTATATTTCCTTTTTCAGATATTTTACACATTTTTGTAGATATTTTTAGTTTAACATTTGTTTTTAATTTTCTTCTCTTTTTTGAAACTTGGAATCAATTCAAACAAAACCATATCCACACACATCGCGACGGCACAAGAACGAAAAGGCTTGAACTGGGTAAACCAAAACTAAAAACAAAAATATCACTTGCATGAGGCGAATCTCAGTGATTATCCAATTGAACGCGTGTACGTATGGTTGGGACGTAAATTGAAGCACGCGGTGTTATCGGTCGAACCATACAAATAGTAACTAACCGTAGAAAAGAGACTCGACGTCGATGCACCCCTCTTTTGCTCGAAAAATTTGGTGTGTAGTGTATGCGCAAATCCATGGATAGACGGTCGGTTGCATTAGCAAGCAACACGAATCGGCGTGTCGATAATCAACTGAATATCACATCGAATGGGAGGTGGTTGTCGTTTTTCCGAATACTGATTCGTAAACCACTCGCTTTCTCTCGCTTTATGTCTGTCTTTCTCCCTTGCTCTCTGCGTGTGTACTTCCAACAGTTGTTGGAAAAATTACTCTCACAATCGAGCCATTCATAGATAGGAGGGTTGTATATACGGCCAAACTGTGCTAGAAAAATGAAAACGCTGGGTGTGGCCAAAATATTACTGTTGCTTGGAAAATTCAGTGACGCAACCGATGTTCGTTTCTTCGGAAAACTCACGGAATGCCAGCGCTCTGAGCCGAAACACGTAAATGCACAGAATTCATATATTTTCACAATTTTTGGTAAATTTTCCATTTTTCCATTCCTTATCGAAGATATAAAGAAAATGAAGTTGCTCACAAGAACACTTTAACATGTTTTCCTAATGTTGGATTTTCAATCGAAAATCAATGTTCAAAACTCGTTTATACACAACGAATTTGCACAAAACAATTTATACAAAAGTCAACAGTTTGTTTACACTTTTCCGGAATATTATATATTGTATTGAGCGAAGCTAGAAGTTTTTTTTTTCAGATCTTCAATAACATGAAAATATATTCTTGGCCAAATTAATTTTGTTAAAAGGTTTTTATTGAAATTCCTAATGATTGATTTTTACTCAACGAATATATCGATGCAGCTACACTTATTTGTGTGAAATAACTTTGAGGCGGATACAAATACCTTCTTTCTATTCTGTGTGATTGTGCTTTTACATATGAGTGTTATGTCAGATGAAGGAACATCTCCTTCTTGTTCTTAAATTATATTTACTTAAAAGCTTAATACATTTGATTTGTTGCTGCGAGTTTCATGAAAATCTAAATAATCTTATCGTAAATTTTAGATACAAATATTTAAAACATAGCCGACAATCGATTCGAAAGCATATTTTTGCAGTAAATTAATGGAAACAACATTTTCATACACTAAAATCTAATTGCTATAGAAAGAATGATAAATGTTTTACTCATCAAAGGGAAATTCGAAAAAAATTTACTAAAGATGCCAAAATTGAGAGTTAAGATAGAAGAAATTCCTAGAAAAATATAATAGTTGTGTTTCAAATATACAGTTTTGCTATTATCAACGCTTCAAAATATGTTTTTCATATTACAAAGTAGATAATTGAACGAATTGTAATGAAATCTTCAATGTTATTGGATGTAGGAGAGATAGTCGTTGATTTTGTATAAATAAAATTAATCAGATATTCAAATTAAACTGCAGGTTTTGGCCGAACAGTTTAAATGTGGGTTTTAGTGAATCAAAATGTAAGAGAAAGAGTTTGAGTTGAAAATAAAGTGAAATCAAATCAGGCCGTTTTAATCGTCCATACATGTTAACGGCGTGCATTACACTCCGAAAGATATGAACAATGTAATAATGCAATAATTGCTGCCCATTTCTGTCTTCATCCAAGTTGTAGCATAAACTTTTGCCGAATATTTGGGCAAACGATTCATAACCTTCTTAATTTTAAAGATTATGATTTGAACTTGAATCTGGACGATGCCACTTGTTTTTCGACATATTAGACGTTACTCGCGCATTCACAGATTATTTTACCACTCAATTTAAAGTCGCGGTCGCTACTATGTCCCACAAAAACAACGAAGAAAAATAAAAAAGACGCTTAAAACTTCTCTTTTTAACGATGTTTTTATGTTACAATTGATGAAATAATTGAAATTAGGTGGTGGATTCATGGTAGCAGTGATCTCAATGTTGGTGCCTCATTTCGTATTCATGTCTTTGACATAACCGACACCCAAATAAAACTTCGCTGCCGATGTATGAGCTTCAGCCAACAGGACTCCGCATCCACTCACTAAACTGTGTGCGTTAAATTTAAATTTTCCCCATTACTTCAGCTTAATATCGATGGTGCTTGGTGCGCTTTTAGACTGCCATCTAAAATCTGGGTGTGTGGCGACCATTAAGTCAGTGCAACCGAAGGTAACATCGAAATACACTGCGCATCAGGAACAGCATACTTTGAACGTTTTAGCCTTGCCTAGTTAATATTTTAAGATAATGTCATTGTATGCGTTAGACTGGCTGTGAAAGGAGATTTTGCTGAAGAAATTGTTGGAGAAAAAGTCAATGTGTTTTTTATTTATTTTATATTGAAAAAAAAAATACGAATTTTTGTAAGTAAATTGGAAACTGTTCCGTTTTAAAAAACGAAGCATTTCAATACAATTCGATAATTTCCTTTCATCACACTGCATAGATAATTGACTGTGTGATTCGCATGAGCCGCCTAATTTCACAGGTTAGAAAATGTAAAGTATTCGCTGGAAAATTGATAGGGGGAAATAAATAGAAACCAAAGAAATAAAAAGGAGACTCAAACATTAACACTTCTCTTGCCACATGGCACCATTAAATTTTATATCATTATTCATACCCATGCCAAACTACTTAATCCTAACGATTTTGAATATGTGTGCAAACGTTTGTGCAAAGTATTTCCAATGTGTAAATGGTAATTCGGAAGGATCCTGTTTTCTGGGCGCTCTTATTCACTCACATTCACATAAATCCACTCATATACTCAATTGACTTGTACAGAGAGATTCAAGAGAATTAGCATTTTATTGCCTGGTGTTAGGCATATGCTTTGATTCATCGGAAGCAGAAAAAACATCTAGAAAAAATTGACACAAGTCCATTAGTGTTTTAGAATGTATGGATTTGTATTTGGAAATGCTCTTAGTTCAAAATTTCAACTGGACAAACATTAAAAGAAGAACTCATTAATTCAACGAAGGACTACTCAAGAGATATGGATTTTGTAATTTGTATTTTCTGGGATTTTGTGAAAGCCTGCCAACAATGTGCAATGCAAACCATACACGCTTAAAATAGGACCATGAAAATTCCAATGCAATTGGAGTACGGTAACTTTGATAGTATAAAATATGATTGGATCAACGTTTATGTTCGCGTCAATTTATAACGAAAAACTTATGAACATAATGCAACGCCAAGTATTCCGAAAGATTTTCGTTTGTTGTGTGTCAACCAAGTTTGTTGTGTGCAGCGCAACATTTACGTCTTCCACACTTTGGGAATAGATTTTAATTTGATTATAATTTTCGCGCAATTCGGCCTGCCACTGTTTTTACGATCCAAATACGGTTTTCTTTTATTCTCGCCAATTCTCATAACGCAATAAAGTCGGATGCGTTGGCTGGTTGCTGCTGTGTGCATCCCCAATAACGTGTATCACCTAAAACGCGAATTATTGCTAACATACGGAAAATTTATCTAATTTATTTAAATTTATGTGTTACAAACAAACAACAAAGAAAAAAACACAGAACCGCACGGCAGCAGGGCGAATGGCATAGCGAGAAACGAAGCGAGATAGTTGCGAGCACAAGAAGAGAGAAGCATAAGTGCACAATTCCACAAAACAGCCATAAAAATGCTAAAATCGACAAAACCTTTAAAAAGACCCGCGTGCGCTCATATACCATGTCATCTCTCGAAACAACAACGAGAAAAAAAGGAGGGTGAGCGAGAGCGTACAGAAGTAGCGGGGGAACAAAGTGAAACAGCTCAACAGTTAAACGGAGGAAAAATACGCGCGCATTTATATGCGAAAAAAAAAATTGAGCTTAGGGCATATAAAAGTGGGAAAAAATCCCATAAAATTGACTCGATGGCGAACTACATGACAAATCAACAATTTTATATGCGTGTACGCAGTTTGTTGAGCATCAGTAACCGGTATATTTATCTGCCCAACATTTAGACGCGCTCACCACTGTGCACCTACAAACCGAAAAATTGCTCGCTCTTACGCTCATTCTAGCTCTCTTTTTCAATAAAACTATACGAGATGTCAGAGCATGGCCTGTGTGTATGTGTGTGTTTTGCGCCCCGCGTTTACCAGGGGTGTATCAATTTCCACCAGTTTTCATGGCCTAACAAGAGTGTTTATCACGGAAAGTACCGTCCACAACAATCAAATTCAATACCGAGCAGTACGAACAAGGACCGAATATCGACACAAATAAAATGATAGAGGCAGAAGAAGCACATCACCAGACACGATAAGCATACAACTGAAACATAATACGAATATGCACGCTCTCCGAATATATTGAACTCAATAAAATTAACTCGCATTTTATCCCACATATATCCATTTCACTGCAATTTTCGCGCAAACACTTTACGGCTTTGCCGCTTTTGGGAACGAACCAAACAATCGATTGATGCAAAGTAACTTTTATTGCCATAGGATATTTAAGCAAGTGCAGGGATCCAGAATACAATAGCCATTTAACAAATCTGCATGCTCATTTGATAATTTATTCACTTTGTACTACTTTAAATTGTTTCATATTTATATGCTGTAGATTTTGTTCCAATCTGCGCGATTTTGAATGTCGGTTTAGTTACGCGATGTTGACAATTCTATCAGTGAGATCATGAAGGATCTATGCTTTTTCACTCTTCTTTCAACCGCGTATTTTGAGCTATCAGTTAGTTCTTCAACATATAGAGATAGTTATGCTCTATATCTTTCCTGCTGACCGTTTTTTTTTTTCATCTGATATCAGTTACGCGAAATTCGCGGGTGTAAAAGGGTTGAAGAACCATAGATTCTCTCCGCATTGTAAATCTTCTAGAAAACAGGTGCGTAAATCAAATAGACATTCAATACATAAAATTTTTGACTCCGAAACGAAAAATCTCGAGGCAACTGGAACTTTTCCAAGGAATAGTTTTTGAATATGATTTGATGTCCAGAAAATTTTGACCGACGGTGAAAATGGGAAAATTTTTTGAAGCGAATTTTGAGTGAAGACAAAAAATGTTCACTCAAATTGTGAACACTGCAAAATGGTTGCATTCTGTTAATTTGTAGAATAGGAATCGCGTCGCAACTGAAATTTTTCACCAGCATTAGGTTTAAACATGTTTGGATGTACGGGATAGTTTAGATTTTATGATGAAAAATTATATTAATACTTTTCAACACTTTCAAATCCAAAATAAAGCATATTTTGCAAAATTGCATTGCACATTTCGACTTTTCAAGCAATCTGATTGTAATGACATTGTGAAATATGTGTGATTGTGCGACGAACAATATTCACTATCGCCTGAATGCGTGCGCGGTCAAATTAATAGGTTAAGCTATTGCGATCCTTCTATTTGGTTGGTTATTGTTTAAAAGCCTAAGAATGAATGGCCAAAGAGTCAAATGAAAGCAAGATGGCTTTTAGTAGAATTATGGTTTCGTTACGTTCCGTAATGCTTGACTGAATTAGGCACGGCTGAATAATTTAATCGCAACAGATTGTTTGATAGAAGCCCATGCATTGTGACTCGAAAGCATTTACCAACCAACGAAACACGACACAGCATCAATATCAATCACAATATGGGATCGGAACCAGAGCAAAATAAATATAATTCAACCATTTCAAAATAAATATATTTATAGGGTTTTACCGCATGAAATCTAGTGGACTGGTTGTAACCTCTACCATGCTTACACGATGTTTATCCAGATCACAGAGGGAGAGAGAGAGCTACGAGGAATGCGATACACACATTCCGACTGCCTATCCTAATCGATGACCGTACTGAATAAACGCTTTCGATCCAAATGATTGTATTGAATATGTGTGCCAAATATATTTATAGTGCGGACTAAGTGAAAAAAGCGCACGAGAATTGTATGTGTGCTGTCGGTTGAAGAAGGAGAAGGAGGATAAAATAGGGACCGATAGTGGTTGAACAGTTTATTTAGTCGTGCCACATAGAAATAATTGATTTAATAAAGGGATTATATTCAACTATGATTTTTTTCTCTTCTCCTTGCTTAGGTCCTTGCAAAAGCCGCATCAATTTTGGGGTACTTTCCTCTTGCCGTTTTTATTTTCTTTCGATTGCTATTGCTCTGAATGCAGTGGGATATTACAACCGTTCCGGCCTGTTGTTTCCAATAGGGCAGTTATATCCTTTGCAGTCACACTGCTGCTATCGCTCTCCGTTCTCTCCATTGTTAGTGTAATGTGTTTATTTGCTGTGTTGCTGTATGTTCTAAGCGTTTGTCGGTTTCACTTGATTATTTATCAACATATTCGGTTCGGCGTGTTCGTTCATTGTATGTACACACATTTTGCGCGCGCTTTCTCTCGCTCGTGATCGTTGGCACACAAAACATAATTCTGTTGACGCGGAAATCCTCTATTTAGCAGCTATTTGAATTTGAGAGGAATACAAATTTATTTTGATTGTGTTAATTAAGCGTAAGTATCCGTTTTCTCAATTGAAGGGAGAGCAAACCGATCAACACACAGTATGGTAAAGTGCAGGGATCTATAAAATATGAATGTTGTTGTCGCATTACGAATTAGATTACTCGGAAAAATTACAGTTATCATTTTCACTAAATAAGATAATAGTTTGAATGCATATATGCATTGTGACTTTCATTGTTTTTTCCACTTGACGCACATCATTCTCTCGATCCGTGTCTCTGCTCTCCTTTTGTTGAACAGCTACAATTTTATTTACATAGTTTTATATGACTATTCATCCCCTGTGGCTCATTTACGATTACTGTGAAAACGGATAAAACTTTATCTATTGGCTAAGTGAATGGGTTTTTATATAATTTTATTTTATTGAAAATCGATTGCACTTGTGCAATATGTTTTCAGAAATTATGAAAAAATTCGTAAATGAAACGAATGCAGTACGAAAGTGGCCTTGTTGCTGGAAGGTATCAAAGAAGAGAACAAGTTGTTTGTTCCAATAGAAAGCTGATGTGTTTCACAAAAAAAAAAGAACTCAAGTTGAGTCATCGATGAGAAGAAGGATTCGAAAGTCCATTCCATTAGGCTGCTTCAAGATAAAATCATAATGTTTACAAATAGACTTGCATTATGTCACAGTGCCAGTTTTTTTTTTTTGCTTACAAATAAACATTACACCTCAATAGTAATCACTTAACGGTGTACATTGTAGTTGAACAACTAATAAAAATACGATTGAGATCACGAATGTTCAAATTGTCCTCAAGCCGAACGCATTTTGATTCACATATGTTGAATTGACAAGATCAATGACATGCGACGAATTTGATTTACTTAATGTGTTTTCGTTGAGTGGTCCGCTATTAGTGTTTTTGATTCGTAAATACTCTGTACACATGTTTGCTATTTCCATTAATGCACGCATTCATTTCAAGTGCTCACAACCTGTTTACACACAAATAAACCATATTTATCACGTAATCGTAGGCAAAAATCCTGCCTGAGCTCTGATGGGCGACTATTTGCTTTTTTCTGCGTGATTTCCTGCCGAAAGTGTGACTCTACTTTTTTGAATCGACAATATAAATTCGAGTCTTTAAAATTCATTTGCTTTTGGAAAATGATACTCTACAGTTTAGAGATTAAGCATTTAAAAAAAAATTACATTGTTTGATAAAGCGTAGAAGTATTCAGCGTAAAAGGCATAATATAAACAGGGTTGTTTCATCATCCCTGATTATCATTCATTGGGATTTAATGACCATGCACTTAACATTTAACATAATTGTCAATTGAAACATAATTATCGGGCTGGGCGAAAACAATTGCTGACTCACTTAAAATTTTCAAAAACACTTCTTAACGTATCATGTTTATTTTAAACTTTTTTTGTTGTTATTTTAAATAAAGGTACTTATGAAATTTTCCAATTGCTTTTCGGTCCTAAACAGAACTCTGTTCTATGCTCCGAATAAAATGAAATATCGACTTTTTACTTCGCCGATCATCGTGACGTTCGATAGTATGAAACTAAATCAATGAACTAATTTATATGATAAAAATATTTGCAGCAAATTTTCATCTCTCAGTTCTGAAATGTCTATCTCGGCAAAAGAATAAGATTGAGTTTAATCGGTCACTGTATGAAAAATGTATCTATTTTTTCAACATTTTGTTTCATTTTGTACAAAATTGCAAAATAAAAAATTTTTCTACATCATTCTACTTTCCATCCAATAATTTTCCAAGTCGGCTTCAGACACAGCTTATAGTTTTTGCAAGTGTCATCCAAAATCATTTCATAGTCGGCTAATTGACGGAATTTTCCCCAACTGAATTTACAAACGGGGTTTGAATCACTTTGGCCATTGCAACCGCCGACTTTGATACTCAATGTGCGATGTCAACTCTGCAAAAAGAGTGAAAGTCATTGCGATTCAATGAAAACATTGTGCCGATTTGAAGAGTTTTGGCTGGCATTTTCCTGGTATAGTTTTCATTGTTCACCATTTATCATGTTATGTCAGCATTTGTGTTTGTTTTCCCTACTTTGTTGTAGACAGACACGAGATCTTTGATTCAAAATAAACAAAAGCACTTGATTTTTCAGCTAGTGCATAACAATATCTTTGTTTCCATCGTTGAGTTTTTACGGTGAATGAATGTTGTATTTTTCTCAATGGGATTTTTTTCTCTGTCGAATGCTGAAGGCAGGCTTTGTCGTTATTCAGAACATAATGGGGCGACATACGCATCGTACCAGTAAAACACAAGCAGCATAGATTAACAAGCCGCGCAGAAAATAATGTGTGCATTAAGCACATCAAAACACACCCTATTTAAGCCATTGTTCACGATACAATAACAGATGGCACATGAGAGCTATTTTTCAACACTCTCCATCCCGTTGGCTGTGCACTAGGTATTCGTGTGTTATTATTATTGATTATCATCGGCTTAATAGTTTTTTCCGACTTCTTCTTATTTTGGCCCAGTCGATGAGCGGTGCAATTAAACAGTATGGGAGAAATTAGAGTGGCTAGTTCTTGCCATTTCTATTATCTATTCATTTGAATTCTTGTAAAACTTTTAAGAAAAATCAACAAAAACCAAATAACGCAATCGGTTTCAGTTTTTACGCTATGGTTTTGAATTGAAGTTTTATCGATATATGAATGGATCTGTTGAGTCCAATTATTTTATATTAAACTCCGACATTTCTGCAAATCAATTAATTTTAATTTTGACGTCAATAGAAGTATTTCATTATTCAATTGTAATGTTTCATTTATTTTGAACTATTTGAAGAACTTGGCAAGTGTGAAAATCAAAATCTACGAAGTCATACGAGGAATGGTAGCTGCCTTTTACTTGCTTCGAAGTAAGTGTAATGTTCTATTGTTCCACCTGTTTCAAAATCAAAAATTTCATGAGAACCGATTTTGTGAAGTAATGGAAAATTTGTTTATTTTTGTATTCGTTTTGATGTCAGAAATTCTATTCAAAAATAATCAGTAACTTCTTTTCATTTTCATTTTTCAATAGCGATCCGTTTTTATATATGTTCCAAAAAATATGGAATACATTTTAATGAACATTGATTTGTAGAAGAAGAAGACCCACGCGCACGTGTTTATATGTGCATTCTATTTACCATATGCGGCCTGCTCCTACCCACGACGAACTGATTTCTATTCACTCATCACTGGTTGTCATTACAAACAATAAATGCTTTCAAGTGAATTGTTTACATTTCGGTTTTTTGTTATTCCCATACTCAATTTTTAAGCATTATGAATACTTGGTGGGCGATTTCAGCAAAACTCACGTTGCGTCCCGTTTTTCGACGAAAATAAAGTAATCTAATAACTATGTTATTCATCCATTACCGAATTCAGATCAAATAAATAATACGAATTATTATAATTAAGTAAATATTTGGCCGGGGCAAATAAGAAGAAAATACAAACGGATTTATAGCACAATATTATAACAAAATAAATAAAAGTTGAGAGTATTCACGACAAAGGACCATTTGCAAAGTATGAAGAAACACTTTATGAAGTATTTGAGCGACCGCATAACATCCATTTTAGAATTTTCAGAAGGGCTGTAAAATGTTTTCCAAACGAAAATCACTAAGATTAAAACATTTTTTGGCTGTTTTATCGCTTTTGGAGTAAATTGCGTATCAAAAAGTCATATTTGTGAAGCCAAATTCAGATCATTGTAGCTTTTCTTCCACTTTTTTGCAGTCAAATACAAATTTTATATGGAACCGAATGTTTGATATTTCTGTATGGATTTAATAATTAAGAATGATTTGAATTATTTTGAAAGCGAATGAAAAAAAATCATGGATCAAACAAGGATTTTAATTTTGATGTTGCTGAAAAAGGCTGAACAAGTGAATAGTCGATGAGATCCGAGCTTCTATCGAAATCTGAAAATGCAATCTCTCTCTAAATGCGGTTGAATACAAATTTGCCTTTTGTCGAATGGAAATCCATTGTGCTACTTTCTTTCAGTTATATTCAAGTTGCATTCAAATTAGATCCACGTCAAAGATTGACTGAAGCAATGGAAAATGTTTGCAAAGTAGCACACATGCAGCAAAGAAATAAAGGCGAAAAAACATGCCGAACTAACAAAGACTTCATTGATTCAAAATGGCTTTGCTGGATCTATCAACAATATTGAATGGAACGGATCGTCGTTGAGCGGCATAGCGAAAAAAAAAGAGAAGAATGAGCCGAATGCGTGTTCTGGAAAGTGAATCCCTTTAATCACGTAATAACGGTACGCAGCGACGCGATTAATGGTGCCATATGGTGCTTTTAACCGATAGAAGTCAATGCTGTGATGTGCCACAATAGACCATATACACTGACTAGAGGTGCGATAACAAAGCACCAATTTGCCCTTGCTACGAACTTTTCTCATTGAAATACGCAAATGAAAATACATTGCCATGCTTCTGCTCGGCTAGCGCACGAACGTCAATGAATGAGGTAAATCAGACTATGCACAAAAGGATTGATCTTGAGACATTCAGAAGACGTAATCCAAATCAGACGCGGCTTCGTTCGCCATTATTCATAGAACATATTCCATCAAATGAATAAATTAATGAAATCTAATTATACTTTGCGATTAAGAGATAGTATGCGTGCACTTAAAACATCGCATATGAATATGACATGGGCCATAGCATAAAACCATTAAATATTACGTCAGTTTTTCTGCCTTGTTAGCCATCTGACTTGACCACCACCATGCTGTTCGTCACCGGTGATCGAAATGACACACACACTAAAATATCCTTAATTTCATTATTCCGGCCAGAGCCATAAATCAAACATGCTATATTATGATATGCATTTTCATCGTTAGTTTGTTCGAATATCCGTGGATTTATAGAATAGATTCATGCATTGTTAAAAACCTTTGTGGTTTTATAGGTATAAAATCGTCGATGGTGAAAACAAAGTCATGCTGGATTTATGATAATATTTTGATTCAGTTGAACAGAATTACTGATTTCAAGCACGATTCTTCATTTTCAGTGGTTTTAAAAGCAAAACGACCATTATGCAACCTTCAATGTATAATGTAACTTTTGATAAAAATGGAAGATTACTACATTTGGACACTCATTCTTGCTGTGAAATGTGATTTTATTTGCAAATAAAAAAAAAAGTTCTTCATGAGCCGAACTACGCTTCATTTATGCTTGGAATTAATTTTCTGCAATTTTGAACATATTTCGAATTTCTAACGAGCGTTTTGTTAAATTTATATGTAGAATTTCGATTTCTCCGAGTGCTTCATCATTTTTGATAGATTACAATCGATTAAATTGGCGGAATGCCAACTGTTGCTATTAAAAATGACATGAGTGATTATGATGGAATGACAAGAAGCTTCTGATAAAGTCGAGATATGGCGTGACGATGATGACAATTTGCTCTCTTATGAAAGAAACAAATGCAAACTGCATCTTTTATAAAGTTATAAAATGAGAGTGACCGAAAAAAAAGTGCTAGATTACATACTCTTATCAAGTGTAATTTAATATTATTTAGGAAGAGTTTTTGTCGATCCCAGATGATGCACATGACTATAGACGCACACACACACGCTCGCAATAAAATTTGTTTAGTTTATGCTGACTAGACCAGATGAAAAGTGGCTAATCCCTTGGCTTCTACAACGTCGACATTTCACGGCACTGATCACGTGCCCATATTTAGACACCATCGTAACTCAATCAATAACATGAGAAACCAATACGTTAAAGTACTGGCGGCGGATTTCAGTGTGTATGTGTGAGTGTCATCAAAGGCGAGTCCATGTGCAAAACCACACCACACATTGACTGCTATCTGCACTCTCTTGACGCACACGTGCTCTTCCGTATGTTCGCCTTTTCGACAATGGACACGTGCTGATAATTTTCATCAAATTAAATATGATTTCAACTGCGATTAGAAAAACACATTTATGTTTACGTTTGCCCGTACTTCAACATCGAGCCATCGCTGGCTTTTTTCGGGCAAAAATATTGTATATGATAATAAATATCAAATATTTGCTGAGAATCGACAATGAGCCTCTCATTTGAAGTCATTTTGAAGTAGCGGAGCAATAACATGCCAGTTCATCTATCGGAAATAAACGGTATCTACGTGATTAACAAGCGTTCACTTAAATTCACTTTGGAAAACGGTTCAAGTTCACCAAGCCAAAAATGAAACTAACTCTAATTTTATTTTATCTCTCTCTTACGCACACACTATATTTGCATACAAAACCAAATACACTTGCTTATTAATAACGCAAACATCAAACATGAATGCAACGGTAAACGAAGCGGCTGTCAAATGCGCTAGGGAATTCCGACGTTTGCTTGAACTGACTCAGCATGTAGTGTGCTCTCGAGCGAGGGATTCTCAGCGATGCCGACATCGCTGCAAGTTGAAAAATAGCGGCGGCAAATCCGGTCGTCGTCGTCATCGGAAGAACGATAAACCAAACCAGCATCTCAAAAATAAACTTCCAATTAAAAATAATATTCAATAATAATGAATTCTGCATCACTCTCAAGAGAATCAAGATAAAAATTCATAAACATTTTTCAGTTTGCGGCATGTTGGTGTGTGCTCCCGCGTTCCGTTCGCCTGCTCAAAAGTTCCGAATTGCAAATACACATTTCCAACGAGATCAATCGACTCATATCTATCAGTCAATTTGTTGTATCACGCTGTGATTCACATAGCCCGTGGTTTGCGATAAGCACAAACACTTGCATTTCACTTGTTACCGATGCATAGCTTTCGAAAAAAATTTCTTTCTCTCTCCATCTCTATCTATATCTCTGTCTTCGGTAGAGAATTATAGCTTTCCCATTGTAGCACCAATAGCAACTTGAAATGATAACAATAGATTCTGTATTGTTACATTTACTTGAGCAGTTATAATTTAATAATGACCCTTTTGAAAGAATAATACCATGCAAAATGCATGTGCGTGTTAACTGTTACCATGCACACGCCCTGATCTGAACGGTGGTTGATGGAGTGCCGCGCTTTGTGTGTGAGAAAAACGAAACCTTACAATGCCTTGCCACGCACTTAGCACAAACGACATCGCATCGCACACATCTAGTGAACGAACTGCAAAACATCATCTCGCATTTATATTTGTTCGCCTTTTTTATATGTTTTCGGTAAATTTGATTATATGTTTGATCATCGAAATATATCATTTTCGAGCGCCGAACTTTTGCATGTGAATTATTTCGGATTTGTTGTTGGCTCTCATCCTCTAATATCACTCTTCAGCCAAATTGGTTCAGCGAAGGAAGCCATTCAATAGATAATATGCATTGAACAAGGATCAACACATTTTCTTTCCTCAAATCAAAATAAGCATGCAATAAATGAAATGAAAATGGTTTGGAATCGATTTTTGAATACGTATTCTTGGGATACATTCAAACGAGCGTCTACCGCATATGTTTTAAAAAAACAATTTTGGGCCAGCGCATAAATATTGCGGCACACGCACTTAAAATTGAGCACAGACCACAGCAGTTTGGATCAAAGAAGAAAATGGGTGTAGTCAGCGTTCTTTATGGTCACATTTTGACTAGATTTCATTGAGAAGATTGAAAGCTTCGTTTCAAGTATGATTTTCCTACAAAATAATTTAGAACAATTACAGGTGCCATTTTTTTTTAAAAAAGCTAAATAATCCGCCAATTTTCGTCCATAAATAACATTCAAATTTGAAATCAATTTTCTTTTCTGGAAAAAGTAAAATTTAAATTAAATTGAAATCTTATTTTCAGAATATGCTATCTCATATCATCTTCATAAAATTGGAATTTTGTATATGTACGGCCAACGTTCATTCGATTGACGCTAATTAAGTACAAAAACGATTTTTCTTCATTTTCAGACAAATAGGGACGAGGTTGATGCAACTCAAATAATTGCAAATGATTGATAGATGGATTTCGATCAGCTACATTGTCCATTATTCATAGTTGCGCATGGGCAATTTTGATGTTGTTAAACGATTTCAAAAATAAAAAATCTCTTATAATTCACGTTTCAATAGTTTGAGGAGGAAAAACGGTTGTGAACAATGTTTTCAAAAATTATTATCAATTCATAAAAATAAACAATTGAAATACAGACGAATTTCAAATATATTATCAATGTTGATATCTCTATGATATACTGGGTGCCATCTAGTGGAGTTTTAAATGATACTAAATTTCATTTTGACACAATTTGACACGTATCGCAATCACAATAACTTTCACTTGACGACTTTAAATATCAGTACGTTGTGAATAGTTGATTATAGACATCTTTTTGCAAAAACCATCTCGAGCAACAAAAATGTCGGTGGCAATAAAGATTTCAACGCTCCTATTGTCGGTAATAATTTTCATTGACATTTTTTCTTTAAGCAAATATTCATTGATGTTTTCGTTATTTTCGTATTCTAGCGAATCGAGCACGTGAAATCGGAAAGCACAGGGCGCTTATACGGATTGGTGCAAAATAATGCAATCCTTGTTTTGGGGTTTAGTTTGAATGAGCCAATTGAAATTAATTTGCCCACCGGTTTTAAAGATTTGGGCCTAATACAATGGTCGAACGACGGTAGCTTTCAACAACCTGAAGTGAGTGTCTGTGATTCTTTAAATTAATTTATTTATTTTCGTGGTATTGAACATTCATTAACTTTCTGTGAATTTTCAGGAGTCCAGTTTAGTGCAAATAAACTATGACCCAGCAGCAAGCGAAGACCAGTTAACAGTTCTATCCAAAAATAAAACGAATGAATGGGAGACTGTGACATATGTTGATTTTACTGAGGAAGAATTGAAAAAAGAATGGGTGTGTGTGCGGACCCAATTTCATTTGATATATTCGATTGAAAATGCATCGGCATATCAAAAAGAATTGCTCGAATTATTGCAAACTACACGAACGAAGATTTGTGAAACGCATAAGCCCATTTTGAAAGTTAAAAACACTGAAATCGTCCTGAAGAAGGACAAAGGCTTAGTGGGAATCGGAAAAAATGCTAAAATCAGTGCAGCCGTTCAGCAAACGAAAAATAGCCAAAATACTCCAAGTCTTTTTGAAACACTGAATATTGCACTGGTCCCTGACGAAGGAGAAAAAACAGTCATCGATATTAGCACAGTATTTTCGAGTAAGTTTCGTATAATCGCTTGAAAATATTTGATAACATTGGTTTTTAGTTCAATATATCGTCATTCCTCGACAGATGTATCGCTGAATGATTCCGGGAAATGTACACAAGTGGATTTCGATGCGCTGGCCTTCGTTCGCTCGAGCATGGGAGCGAATCAATTGTACGAAATCGTATTAAAATCTATCGATCGGAATATTTCGTTGATCGAAGCAAGCGTCACAAACTCAGAACAACCGCTGCACACATTTGTCTTCTATCCAAAAGTGCTTGGACACTTTATCAGCTACGTATATCCAACTACATCAGCAAGTGATGGTAAGAAAGCCTCCCAATCTGATTTTCATTCTCTCAATATTTTTTTGAATTTTTTATTCTTTCTTTCAAATCATTTCTTCAGATCAGGATCAAATTGCGCGACGAAAGCAAAACCATGTAAACATGAATTTGTACCGACCATGTCTACGACGAGACGATGCCTTTTCCTTTGAAAGTGAATTAGTTGATTCTACTAAATTAGTGAATCCACATATTGGTTTGAAAAATTTAGGTATGAAAATTCTTATTCAGAAAGAGTTATTTCACGCCTTATGAATCGTAATAAGATTATGTTTTTATCATTTAGTTAAAGACGGTAAACAGTACATTGTTAAAGGCGACTACATTTATTATCATTATATGCAAGATAACTTTGATGATAACGGTTGGGGATGTGCATATCGATCATTCCAAACATTATTTTCCTGGTTCCGTCTGCAAGGATACACCAATAAGCGCACTCCAACGCATGGCGAAATTCAAAAGTGTCTGATTGATTTGGGCGACAAACAGCCATCGTTCCAGAATTCACGTCAATGGATTGGATCGACGGAAGTGTCTATGTGCCTACAGCAGTTCCTGAATGTTGACTGTCGAATTTTGCATGTGAAATCTGGTGCGGACATGGCACAGCACGGTCCGACATTTGCACAGCACTTCACCACATATGGAACGCCAGTTATGATTGGCGGCGGTGTTTTGGCGCACACAATTCTAGGCATTGATTTCAATAGCCAAACCAATGATTTGAAATTCTTAGTGCTGGATCCCCATTATACAGGCGCCGACGAACTTGATATTGTACAGAAGAAAGGGTGGTGCGCATGGAAGCCAGTTACATTCTGGGATAAAAAATCGTATTATAATTGTGCCATGCCACTATTTCCAGATGCAACTGACTACTGAAATTTAATATTTTGTTTTTTTACCTTAACGGTGAAATGTTAAAGAATGAGAGCCAATAAACAACAATATATTTATGGTATTTTGAAAATACTGTGTTATATCCGAGCTCAAACGCAGAAATCTTTTGCATTTGTTTTTGTAACGCATTGAATTTTTTATCTGTTTGTTCATTATTCCGGCTTCAAGCTGATTTTCGATCGATTTGTGATTCAGTTCGATTGATTGAATTAAATGTATACCAATGTTTGACAAAATCTTCAAAAAAATAAGAACTGTTTAAATTGCGGTTTTTGAATATGAATATTTTCGAATGAACGCTGAATGAATAACTGAAAATATTCTATGATATAAACGAGTCTTAGTTGTTGCATACCTTCAGGCATTTTTGAATACGCACACGATCGTTATGATTTTAAATTAGACCCAGAGAATGGATGCTTCAGTCAGTGTGCGTTGTTAAGATTGGTATTGAGAGGTGGCGCTGTTGCATTTATTTGAATTTTGAATGCGTAAGTTTTTTACCAAAAAAATTGCAATACATGTTTTGGCCGAAACCAACATAAAAATACTCATTGATTAATTATTGTTGGTATTTCAATATATTGTAACTCCGTACAAAATTCCGTAAATTTGAGGCAAAAACGATACGCATCGAATTGTCATGTTCTAAAACTGTCCAAAAAATTTAAATTTTGTAAATATTGTTTATGCGAGAGAGGGCTATCAAAATTTTTATTTTTTGCGAAAAAATATGGCTATTGATTTTATACGAACCAAAGTAATCTATGTATATGAAAATATGATTTTTTTAAGTAACATTATCATAATTTAGAATATATCAAAGTTAAAAGACTCTCCAGTACTATTTTGAAATGTTCAAAAATCAACGTGCACCTGTGAAATTGAAATTCCATATTAATCTATTCCAATTCATCGAGAAGTCTAAAAATAACTTATTATCATGAAGGTGCCATCGAAATGTTGTAATCGAAATGACAATATATTGTTCATATCAAAGAATTGAAATAACAATTCACTTTATATCAGGGTTATCACCGTAACTGTTCAATTCTGGCCCTTTCAATAAATCATCCATACACGCATTCAAAAATTCACTAGATGATGTCTCGCTTTTGTCAGCTGATAAACAATAACAATAAAGCTAAATATCCGTCGGCTTATCTTTGAAATACAACTCATATTTCATCCGTATAATGTGCTCCATCATTAACTGTGTGATTGAAATCGAAATCGCAAATTAGTATATGTTGTTTAAATTTTATAATAATACAAAAGAAAGGTGGGAAATTTCAAAATAAATCTAACCACTTAGCTGACGTTAGTATTGTCTATGTTTAACATAACCTTAAAAATATTTTCTGTTTATATTCGGCATTGCTTAACGAATTTTATTGATATGAGTATACAATTTACTTTCGAGAATTGTTCGCTGATTTCACATGAGCACTTCATCAATCAAATGTACTGTGATATTGTTGCGGACAATGGTGAGCGCTCGAGCTATCATATTAATGGCGATATATTTGAATTGAATGTGCCGTATCGACACAAAACTAAAGAGGAAATTGGAAGCAAGAAACGGCATCGGAAAATCACTAAAAAGAGGGAAGATCTGATTGCTGAAGAGCATCAGGAAGAATATGAACTGGTAAATATGTGAACTGCACTATCAAAACACCGATGTAATCATTAATGTTTAATTATATTTGTTCACAGATCCAAAGAATTGGACAGAAGACAACGCAATTCACACAGATCTGCCGAGAAAGGAATATTTTATTACCGTTTGGAAATGATGAAAAACAGTACAGAAACGAACGAATTAAAGATTTTTTGGACTATTTTCAATCACTGAAGTACCCGGACACGAAAAAATTTGATGGCAGAAATGATTTGGAAAATGCGATCATTGTCGAACTGGGTGGAATGAATCACATTATTCCAGCAAAGTGCCGATTCTCACATGCTGATATCCAAAATCTACAATCCATTGATCTGGCTGAAGCACACAATTTTGTCGATTTCGTCGTTATGGATCCACCATGGTGGAATAAATATGTCCGACGCTCAAGAAAACTCAATAGGAAAAACGGGTGAGATTTTTTGAAACTCTAAGATTTTATTTATACTAACTAAAAATCGATACATTTCTAAAGAGACAAAAATCTATTTTATCTCTTACAGCTACCAAATGTTAAGCAACGATCAAATTGCCAATATTTCAATTGAACCGGTGATAGAGCCGAATAGGACATTAGTGGCAATTTGGTGCACAAATGCACCGTCGATGATTCAAGCAGTGAAGCAAACATTTTTGCCGAAATGGAGGCTAAAGTATTTGGCTACTTGGTATTGGATAAAGGTAAATTACCTTTTTTTGCTGTAGAAATGAGATTCATAGTTAAAAGAGTAATGCCATATTAACTGTGTTTCAAAATGGTTGTATATGAACGTAATGCAGAAAGCTCAGATATAGTTTTGATAATTTTATCTTTCAACTCAGTCACACTGAATTCATGTTAAGCACAACACGATTGTCTGTCTCATGAGAACGGAACAAATGATCATAATCTATACATTTCCGATATATCGGAAATGTGTTGTGCTGGAAAACCCCAAATACACGAGTATTACGTTGAAGAAATAAGCAAGTGTGCTTCTCCGACGGAGGAGCTCTAGCATTCTTCGTTTCATTTTACTGCGTTACAAAAGTCTGATTACATTTATTCGCAATACATTTTCGCAATTTACTTTCGAACATCATTTTCAAATGATTAACATTTCTCACGAGGTGTTCAAACATATTTCTACTCGTCTCTTCTTTGGCAAATACCACAAAAAAATTTGCCATCTATTCAATACCTACTGGTTTTCCCTTCGAAACAGATAACTAAATATGGTGAACCAATTTGTGATTTCGATTTGCCATTGAAAAAACAGCCATTTGAGCGTATATTCATAGCATGCCACGAGGAATCTACCCACGATTTCAGCATTCCCAATGAATGGCTCATTTTTAGTGTACCGAGCTCGATTCATTCGCACAAACCACCACTCCAAGGTATTAAATGTTACATTTGAACGAAACATAAGTTTATTTTTATTAATCAGCATTTGTGTGTTTACAATTCTCGTCTGTAGATCTATTTATGCGGTACCTGCCTCGATGCAACGGTGATATTTCAAGCCTCGAGCTCTTCGCAAGATATTTGCTTCCAAATTGTACATCAATCGGTTTGGAAGTATTAAAACTACAAAATTTACAATTATTTCAGAGTAAAAAAAAAGCTGCAAATAAATTGAAATAAACCTAAAAACATTAAGAGTAAACACTGGCGTTTGAAAACATATTGTTCACATGCTATGTCCGTTCGTTAAAATCGTTTTATAGCCGGATGGGTTCATTGTTTGCCATTTCCAAAAATCAGAGCACATTTTTTCAATTGTTCGGTTGGCCTTCCATCCCAATTCTCGTTCAGCCAAAGAACTAAAAACAAAAAATGAAAATAAAAAGTTCAGAAAGCGTTTGAGTGCTTCAGAAGATTCACATAAAGCAATAAAAAAAAACGTTAACTTACGGATCTGCATATATCGTTGAAATATCGCCCTGCCGACGAGCTTCAAATGTGTACGGAACTTTCACGTTGTTTGTCTTTTCGAATGTTTTTATCAGTTCCATGACGGATACACCACGCCCGGTTCCCAAATTGTAGGCCTAGTATAATAGGATAGAATCAGTAAAAACAAAACGAGACAAGAAATGACGCCATGCTCTCAATTGCATGAAAGAATTGTCATTAACAAGAAATGTTACCTTTATTTTGATGTGCGATTTTTCTAGTTTCTGAAGGGCAGCTACGTGGCTGAGGAAATTTAAACGGCATAAATTTTGATCAATTTCAACATGTTTTCAATTGATTATATTCTAAATTCTATATTTACCCATTGGCCAAATCCATGACATGAATGTAATCACGAATTCCAGTACCATCTGGAGTGTCATAGTCATTGCCGAAGATTGTGAGCACTTCTTTTTTGCCCATTGCAACTTGGCTAATGAACGGCATTAGATTGGTGAACTGTTTGGTTGGATCTTCACCGATGAGTCCGGATTCATGAGCACCAACTGGATTGAAGTAACGCAAAGCGATTATATTCCATGCATCGTCTGAATGGGTAACATCTTTTAAAATTTGCTCAATGAAAAATTTTGTGCGTCCATAAACGTTCGTAATGCTTTGGCCAATTTGCTTTTCTTCCGTGATCGGCAATTCCTCGGGTTCACCGTATACCGTACACGAGCTCGAGAACACCAAATTATAGATGTTATATTTTTTCATGATTTCCAACAAATTAATCATGCCAATTATATTGTTTTTGTAGTACAGCATTGGGTGTTGCATCGATTCACCGACAGCTTTCATCGCAGCAAAATGGATCACAGAATCGATTTGGTGCTAAAAGTCATTTAAAAATTTTCAATGATTTTATCCATACAAATTAAGCAATTTTTAAAAGAAATCTCAAGATATTTTAATGTGCGACAAAAATGCTTACATTTTCAAAAATCTTTTCCAATGAAACGGTGTCAAGGAGGTCGCATTTGTGAAATGTCACCGATTTGCCGGTGATTTTCTCGACGCGTTTAAGTGCGATCGATGCATTGCTGCCATCAGCCACAGCATTTGCAAAATTATCTAATGCGATCACATCGTAGCCGGCCTCTTGTAAAGTGACCACACAATGGGATCCAATGTAACCAGCGCCGCCCGTCACAAGAACCGTTTTTCCACGTGATTCAGACATTTTCGTTCCTTTTTTTTCAACTGTTAGTTCGCGACTGAAAAACAAAGACTTTACGATTCTGTAAATTATATCTCATCTATTCGTGTGATGTTATCGGCTTATCATTCAATGCGGTGACGTATTAGAAAAAAATGGAGAAAATAAATATGTCACAGCGGAGGAAACAGGTTATTTTGATATTATCACATTCATCAATTATCAACAGAAAGTATCAATGGAATTTCAATCCGTTGAAAGATTGTTTAATCGATTTACATAATTTCAATATCATTGTTATTTTTTGCACGATCTTTTTCTACACAATTTGTCGGAAGCTTACACCTCCATTCACTTCTTTTATCTATTCATTCGGTATTATCAGACGCATTTTGTTTAGGAGTTTTATGAGCGAAGTACTATATTTATAATTTATCTTATGTTCCAAAATCATATAATGTAAATATTTCAAGGTGATGATTTCGGCTCTTCATTTGGAGACCGCGAACTGTGATTTTCAGCCATTTTCAATGAATTCTAACTTATGATTTCTCGCAATGTTGCTTACCAGTTTCTAAGCAGTGCTGATTTTTTTAATCCACACTCAATTGATGATCCGAAGAACAATCGAAGCAGAAAATGACAAGATGGTCGTTGTCTAAGAACGTCAGAAGAAGAGCAATCAAATTCAATGTGAGATAGCAAAATGCCAACTAAACTTATTCATTAAAGAACGACGCACACCACTTTGAATGCAGGTTGCTTGTGTATTAGTAAGTTACATGTCTTTATTGTTGATGCTCATCATTTTTTAGTTTCGAAACAATTCATTGTGGTTTCTAGCAAGCGGTGTCCGTTTATATGGTTGGTCTCTTCTTTTCTCCTTTTATATATTTGAACATGGAATTGAAGCGAAGTTTCAACAGGTTTTGGGTCGTTGAGCAAACGAATAAGTTAGCCAATCAATCTGTTTCATGGAATATACAGCATTTTCTTCTGCAACAATTTGTGATGAGAAAGAGCAAGAAACGTCATGAGCAAAAATATAACAACAATTTTGTGTGTACATCAATAGCCTTGAACTTCAATAGAAGCACTCAACAGAGAATATCGTTCAAGTTTATGGGTCAATTTCCGCACAAGCATGTCGCATATGGTTTGCAGACATCCCGAGTATCGGAACTAGTTAAAGCACTTTGCAATCACATTGCAAATAAATGCGATCTTTAAATACAGTGTGAATGTCATTGATCGACGGCGAAGAACACCCGCCTGTACTCTATTTATGGATAAATTCTTCTAAGTCTCATCGATAAATACTGGGTCACAAAGTCGACACGTGCTATGTAATATATATATACACAATCGGTGATTTATCGGTGAATCAGGCGACATATACGCAGACCAAATTTGAATGACGGATGGTTTACTATTTGACTATTGACAAACAAAAATACACATATTCTTGTCAGAAAATGTTGTTCGCGAATGGAATGATTTTCCTTAAAACCTAATATCTTACCAGTTAGACAGTGTAATCTTAACGTTTGCTCGGTTTGATTCGTTGTATTTTTTGATTTTTAGATGGATCTAATTTGATTATGGTAAACTGCCAAAACCGTCAAACGATGTTCAATATATTCCGTGAAATTGCTTCTTTTCGGAAATGGTTTTTGGGAGTATCGATTGCGGTCATTCTGCTCTAGCGTCACAAGCCTTATCTATCGCTTTTCTTCATGAACTTTTTGCTTGGCTCGAAAATGCTATTGCTTGCTCCACTGATCTGGAAATTGACTTTGAGAAAAAATGGAATAGAATTGAATTGTAATAATGAAATAAAAATGCACCAATAAATCATAAACTTGCAAACTTCCAGTGAAATTGACACTAAAAGTCGACAAACCTCTTTGTAAGTTTCAATGTTCCGTCTAGCGATACCGAAAACTATTGTTTAAACGTCAACCACTTGGATTGAAGAACCGAACGAAATAAAAACAAATAATTTGAATGATTCGATGAATATTTCAATAAGAGATACGATTATTAGTCAGCATTTCACATCGCAAGAAAAAGTGGACATAAAACGAAGGTGTGCATATAATTTATTTATTCATAAATTCGAGTCATGAAAGGTTTTTATATGTGGTCAATGCCATCAATTCACTCCAAAGTTTCCACGTTTTTAATTGACACTACATACTTTTTATTTTTTATTTCGCCGTACATTTTAATAGTTTTAATATCTACATTTGTTATTCAGATATTTATACTCGCATATTGTCCTATTTGAGAATGAATTGAATTTCACTATAATTGTACATCTTTTTTTGAAAAACATTCAATTTCTTGGATGCATGCATTTTCATTGATAGGTTAATCGAAAATGGTATCGCCAATTCAAATGGATGATATTATACAATTTCATGTTATTCCCTAAAGGTTCAAATCGTACACAGCCATTTAATCTCAATAATAAAATTTAATTCTTTAGTTTTGTGCTCATTCAATTTTTAGCACAAATTTCAATACATAAATTCAAACCTGATCCAATTTTTTTTCAAAGAAATTAAAATATCATGCAAAGTCGATGCATATTACTAGGCATTCTTTTGTACTTGACAATTTCACTGCATACAAAAATGATTTATTGATTTAAGTTATATTGGATCAGAATTTTAAGATCGTTCCTGCACTTTAAAATGAATTTCCAAATGAAATTGTTTAAACATTCGTTGTTCAAATTTTTCCAAATTTCTAGTATTGTATACAATGGAATTCAAAAATTTCGCTTAATCTATTTTTTATTGTCGATGGCAAAATGGATGAGGTTGATATGATTTTGGATTGGCAGATATTTTAGTGTTTAGTAAATAGTTACTGCTGCTTATAAAATATTTGATCGTTCAAAAATTGCTCTGAAAAAATACGTAAACCTTCAATTGACTGTGTTTTAACTGACAAGACAATGTCGTTGTAATGGAAGCAACTTGTTAAGGCCTTTTTTACTCTAGTCACCAATTTATTTTTCTAACAATAGAGTGGAAAATATTTTTTATTAATTAATCGATTAAAATCAGATTCAATGGTTAAAATCGAATTAATGGAATTAACTCCATTTACCAAAAATGTCACGTAATTGATTGCATTTGATTTTTCACTGAAATCGAAATTTTTTAGGAGGTCTTCGGTTTTGCAATTCAACAATGTGTGTACCCCTTGCTTTAAAAGAAGGTTAGTGGTTTTTAAAACCCGTGTCTACAGCTAATACCGTTCCTTTATGGTTTTTTTTTCGTTTATATTTAAAAAAAAATGTTATATTTTCAATTTGCTTTTTTGAGTATGTATGTGTGTCATTTGTACGATTGTGGCCATTGTTAGATGTTGTAAGTTGATTTGTGAGGGGTGAGAGTATGATGTCGTTGTGATGATGATAATATCAATTCAATGGCTATGTATGCAGTCGAGGATCGCGTGGCTCCAACGCAACGCAATCATCATCCATAAATTCTACATCGAAACGTTCATCGCCTGAAAGGAGGGCATCCGATTCAGAATTATTATCAATTAAATCGTTAAATCTACGATTTTTATCAGTTTCACTGAATTTATTAAAATTATTATCAATTGAATCGAGTCTATTGGTGCAGTATTCTTTGGCACGTTCAAAGAGATTGCGTTTTCCAAATTTACCATTTGTATTGATGGATCCGTTGCCATTCGCTGTTGGTGCACCGGTGCCGTTCGTTGCAAGGCCATTCGTCTGATTTTTGTGAAATTTACTCGCGTAATTGATGAGAAAAGAGCGTTTGTGCTGATGATGATCGTGTCTCATCAAAAAGTTGTCGGTGACCCAGAAAATAAGCAGATTCACAAAGAATGGGATCACCAGCATGAAGAGCGTCAATTCGATTGCGGCATTTGAAAATGGTGATAATACCAAATTCTTAACACTATCCCAAAATTTCCATTGGATGAACAATGTTGTGGCTATTTTAACAACGGCCATCAAACCAATATAGATACACGTTTGGTATATCCAGGATCTTGGTGCATCTAGAAAATGAAAAGGGAATTGGAGTAAATCAATCAAATTAATTTTTCTACATTGGAATGAAAGAAACCATAAGATGAGACAAAATTGATTTTACCATAAACCCCAAAATTAATCGCAGGCCATTTTTTGTGGTAGGAGAAAAATTGGCACAATCGAATTCCAATGAACACAATCAGCAGCCCAATGGTTGAGTCTAGTAGAAAATTGATGACATACCAAGTGCATGGATCACCTTGGAACAACGGTGCCAAATAAACATTCGTTATGTGAATAACAATAGCTCCAATACCCTGCTTTGACGTGTCGTACCACCACACTTTCCATGGTCGGCGAACGCCAGGCGGCTCTCGGAATCTCTTCGCTGAAAAAATTACATCGCAAAAATATGAATAAAATCGCTTGGAAATTGAAAAATCATTCAGCTGTTTCACAATGCTATTGCCGTACTATTTTTTCATTGATATTTAATCTTTTCGCTTTCGCAATACTTTTTTTGAGACGAAGAAGAAATGACGTGAGAGAAGAGAAAAATATAATTTGTACCAATTAGGCATGTGAAAGCTAAACCAGCTAAGACGGCTTGAAGCATCAACCCCAGGAAACCAGTTAATGCATCTTTGGCGCAATGGTCCAGTTCGTCAGATTCCGCCGTTTGGAGCATTTTCTCTTTCAAAAAACGCTTTCCTTCGAATTGTCGCGTATAACTACGACAAATAACACTATTTAATGATCACGAAAAAACCGAGTAAAGATTCCGTGAATTGCGTCTCAATCAAACGAATGCACTTGCTTTTCTATAAGCAAATGATTTGTATGGCTGTTATACGAATGTCACATTAAATCTATGTTCCAAACTCATTTGCTGGCTGAATAGTTCACACTTCAAATCATTTAAATATTTCAACATATTTTGCTAACGAAATTCACGCACTAAATTATATCAAAATTATAAGTTGAATCTTAAATCGAACTATGCACTTTTCATTACGAAACTGAAACTGTTGTGCAACTCATAAGTCACCACGAATACAAAATCAGAGCAAATTATATATATAACAACTTAATGGAAATTGTTATCATTGTTCCGTTTTTTGTATCGTTTTTTATCTGTCGTTTTCCCTGGAGTCTAATTGAATTTTGACAAGTGTCTGTTTGATGGCTTAAGCAAATTTGCGCTAACCAATTTGAATGTGTACAACGATCCTCTTGTGTTTCATACAATGAAATGAAAGTGCTTGTTTATAAAGCTTTGTGTAGCTCGCTGCCGGTTGTATGTATGTAGAATAAGATAGAGAAAGAGAAGCATCGTTGACATTTCACCTTTCTAGTTTTCTTGTTCAACAAATCAGTTGGACAATTGTGCTTCAAAGTGAAACGTTTATTTTTGCAATTAAATTGTTCATAAATTGTTTCTAAAAAATTTGGAGAGTAATTAAGAATCTTTTTATCAAAAATATGGCTCAGTTATTTTGCAATTTCAACGAAATAGACAGACTGCATGATCGTTATCTGATTTACTGAATCTGTTTGATCGATATTTCATATAGTACTGAGTTGTTCCGCGCACATTGACGATTTGACAATCCGAAAATCCGTAAACGTCAAACGCGCGCCGTCCATCATTCTTTTTAACATTGCACGTCGATGCAATAAGTTCGATCGCGATATTCGCCTTGCCGAAAATCCTTTAAAATCTAATTCATCCTTCGTCATCTTTACGATTAAATCGTAAAATATTAAATAAAAATGCCACCAAAGTTCGATCCAACTGAAGTTAAACTTGGTAAGTGCGGGGAAATTTGCGGTTTTTCACCGAATTGAGCCACCCAAAAGATTTTTATGCAAAAACCAACTACCATACCATTGGGGGTTTGGTTATGTTGCTGTTTTACGAGTGCATAAAAATAATGTTCCGCTTGTTTCTCATGTTCGCGTTTAGTGTACCTCCGTTGTGTTGGAGGCGAAGTCGGTGCCACCTCATCATTGGCTCCAAAGATTGGTCCATTGGGTTTGGTAAGTGTTCATTTCATATTTCCGAGAAAATGCCGCGTGTTATTGTGTTTTCGTTTTTGTGAAAGCATGTGACAAGTGCTGACAAAAGTGCATGGAAACAAGTGAAATGAAACTAATTCTAGTTGTTTTTTTCCACCAAACAGTCGCCAAAGAAAATTGGAGATGACATTGCCAAAGCTACCGGTGACTGGAAAGGTCTTAAAATCACCGTGTGCTTGACCATCCAAAACCGTCAAGCCACAATTTCAGTTGTTCCATCAGCTGCCTCACTGATCATCAAAGCTTTGAAGGAACCACCACGTGACAGAAAGAAGGTCAAGAATGGTAAGTTACAACATGTTCTATATTTATGTACTAAATTGAGATTGCTTTTTGGCACGAGGGTTTTTTTTTTTTCATTTTATAACTACCTAAAAATTGTCTTTTTTACTGTGAAAATCTCAGAGGACCGCCTCGAATTACGAATTTCAAAAAGCATACAAATCCTTGAAAAATCTTGCAACAAATATTAATGTGATTCGATTTTTGTTCTCTTACTATAGTTAAACACAGTGGAAACATTTCATTAGATGACATCATCAGCATTGCCCGTACATTGCGACCACGTTCAATGGCCCGTGAATTGAGCGGAACGTGCAAAGAAATCTTGGGAACTGCACAAAATATCGGCTGCACTGTAGAAAATCGCCCACCACACGACATCATCGATGATATCAACGACGGTGCTATTGAAATCCCTTCAGAATAAGCATTTACCGATATTACATCGATATTAACCCACTGAGAAACAATTGTTTTTTATGTATGCTGATTAAAATGAAGGAAAACATTTAACACATTTGAGTTTTAATTTCAATATTCCCGACTTTTGTAGAGCTATGAATGAGATCTTGTTAGAACAAAAACGAAAAGAGTTTTGAATAATGATTCAATTATTTACAATCACATTAAGCTGTTTTCTCTGAAAAAATCTCACATATGAATTAACATAACCTCAAAATGTTGACGCAAAAGACAAAAAGGCATACTCAGTCAGCCATAGTCTGTATCCGATTAAATCTAAAAGTAAAACTTTATCTCATTGAGCATTTCATTTCAGAGCGATTCCGCTGCATTGCTAATTGGCTTATTTGTGATATCTAGCATAATTTCAGTTCAGTTCATATTTTGGCGGCAAATTCATTTATATGCAACATTTATTCCAAATGCAATAGATGAGCGTTCATATTTTGGGAACAAATTGAACCGTTTTCTTGAAGAAAACTGCTGCTCTTTGTAGAGAAAGTTATGTGTTCGACAGCAAAATAAATTTAAAACGCTTTATTCATTCTCATCAATAAAAATTTCGTTTTATTCCATGAAAGAGAAAGAGCATAAATGGTAATGTTTTGAAAGTTTTTTTTTTTTTAAATTGTTTTGAAATTATAAAAATGTCTTATATTTAATATTTTAACATACTAAACGATAGGAAATATACCGGCCGGCTGTTTCCGAGGGTCGAATAATCTTGACCACTTGACCACGTTTTAAGCCAAAATATCGTGCAACCGGATCGCCCGCTTGAATACGCATTAACATGTTTTCTTTCAATTTGTAACGAGCCAACAGTTCTTGCTTTTCTTCTGGTGTCATGACCACATGCTCCGGAACCAATTCGTGTTCGGTGATGTTGATGAGTAGTTCAGACTCCAAAAATTGTTCTAATATGTATTTCGGTGCCATATCGACGAGAGACTGTTTGGCCGATGGTGTCATACCCGTTTGAACGACAACAATAGCACGATGAATATTTTCCTCTTGCATTCGGGTGCAGTATGTTTTAATAGTTTTTATGCCGATTTTTGGTTCTTCCGGGAAGAAAACAAACATTTGGTCAGTTGGATCGTCATTATGAGCGACCAAAACAATCAAATCCGAGCGAGCAGGATGCTTTTCACTGCAAAATTAGAATCTCAATTCAAAACTATCCCTGATCAAATTCATTAACTGCATTTCTTACCTTGGTTTATCACCAAATTGCTCTTTAAACTGTTCCAATGTTTGATCCAATTCGTCTTGTGTCACAAGGTAGCCGCGATCGTGACTCAACTGAAGACCGAATATTTCAGATTTCAAATAATCTTTATAAGCATTTCATTTTGAGGTTAGCTATGGAAAACATCAATTAAATACGAACCTGCATCACAGTTTTACGGATTCTCCACAATTTGTAGGTTTCAGCTTCGTCATCCATTGTGTTCCTTGCCTTATAAACGGTATTTACGAGAAAATTTAGTTAATATTTGGTCAAACTCTGTTGAGAAGCGGCTACAAGTGAATCGCGTCTTCTTCGCACCGATGAAGCTAATGTTATTCTTTTTTACATTTGACAGATGAGAGGAAGCGTGCGAAAGAGAATAAGCCTCAATGTGTGGAGTGGTGAAATAAATATAGCGACGTCTATGTTGAACGAAACCAATGGATTTTCAACACAATAATTAGTTTGGTGGTGAAATTGTTTTTGGTGTCATTTTCAAAAGGTTATTAAAGTGTCCGAAATGGTGATTGGATATAAAATCTGAAAGATATTTGAGAAAAAACAAGAATATATTTAGATTGGCGTACTTTTTTCATTCTTTTTACAACAAAATATTCCATTTTTTCTGTTCTTCTAATTTTTGTATCAATTCCGTATTTCTCAAAACATCAAAAATTTTCGGCATTGTCTAGCATTTAAATAAAATTCATCTTATTCTTGATTATGTGGAAAACTTATTGTGCAAATCGCATGTAGTTTGTTGGAATCGATGTGTGCGAATGTGTGGTTGCACAGATCTAGATAATGCGAGTATTGTCATTATGATTAAAATGGGTAATAAAAGAGTTGGAAGAGATTTTTAACAGTAGATTTAATGGCAAGCTGTTTATATTTTGCCGCCGTTATACTATAACTGTATGGATGTGGAATCGCTTTTTGGCACTGTTTCCGACATTCGAGATCAGGGAGCATTCGTGAAATTACTGCCAATTATATTGTGCACTTTACACTGTCACATTGACGAATGCCAGCGCTCAAACGCAAGAGAACTTACGCATCTTCGTGTCGAATTCGAACCGATGGCCGTTAATGGACAATGCGAGAGATGGAGCGAGATGTGAAATGTGTCGTTAATTTTATTTTAATGTTTTATTTGCAACGGAGTCGCACACTCCGAGAAGCAAATCAAATAAAACAGTATGATACATCACACAGCTCTCATTCTTTACTATGCAATGAAACTATGTAACAATATTTGTTGAGTTTCTTGTTTTTATAGCGCACACCACAGCGTCATTCGCATCGAGCGTGCTCACATTTTATATGGCTCTAATAAAAATTCCATCATGAATTATAAATTTGTTTTAATGAAAAATATCCATTTGGATCTGGTGTTCATCAGCCACAAATTTATAATAAACACCGAGCGAGCGTGCATGTATGCAGCAGGCTAAACGAGAATACCGCATCCATCAAGAACACAGCACCATTTATTGGTATCAGTTTATCAGCGCAATTTTAGCGAAGATCTATAGTCGCACAAGAGAGTAACGTACAGAAAAAAAGCAAAGGCAGCGCACATACCAGAGCCATTCTCTCTCAAACGAACAAGAAGAACAAATGTGAACGAGTTGATGCGAAAGAACGGACACAAAAAATATATATATTATGAAAATTGATATATGCGCTAATGATGATTGCTATTTTCTGGCGGTTTCAAGTTGTTAGTGCCATCCATTTATTGAAATTACGGAGAAGCGGCTCAATGACGGCAGAATATTACACTCGTGTTTCACGCTCATTGCCGCTTCTACCATATGTACGAGATTAGCAGTTTTGCTTCTATAATTCATGGGTTTTCGGTAGATCTTACTTACTGCACTTGAATTAGGCTCACCTCATCGGACAAATTATCAGACAACGTGGCAGAAAATTACATTTTGATTTTCAATCACATTTCGAGCAATTGACAACAGCAAAAACAAAATAGTTTGATTTTTTTTCTACAGAAAAAACACACATTCATTGGAACTGTTTTGCACCATTTTTTGCCCATTTAAATGTCAGGCGATTGAACAATTCTACTTATTACCGATACGTATTGTATCGGTAAATATGCATCTACTATTGTACTGTTACAGTTCAAAATAAAACCATCAAATCGTTAAATTTCAATTAAACGGTTATGTGTTTTTGACTTTAGGCATTTATCGTTTAAACATCAAGGTCCATTGAGTGTATGCACACACGATATTATATTCACAGATCATGGAGCCCGATTATTATTATTTGGCTATGATGTAGAGGCGAAGTTTTGATGTCGATATTATAAAATTTTGTTGATATTAACTTTATAAACAACAACAAAAGCATTGAAAAATGCCCGTTAACATATCCATGGATGAGCTGAGGGTATTAAACATTGTTATAAAAAAAACTCAACGGCAGATGATTCGTTGAAATAATTATGGAATCGTTTAAAAGACTGCAGTAAGTATAAAAATAAATGATATAAAATCAACTTTTTCTACAGAGAGAGAGAGAGAGAGCAAGCGTAATATTCAGGGAAACGCGGAGGCAGGAAAAAAGGTAATAAAGTTTTGAAAATTGGCAAACATAATCAAATATAAATGTCCATTTTTCGGTGGAAGCGAGCGAAACGTAAATGCAATAAGTTGAATAAATAACGTAATTTCCAGAAGAGAACCATATTCCGAATATCGGCAAGGAAATGAAGAGCGCCAGCGAGAGAGGGAGAGAAACGCGGAGGCATGCGGTAAGCAAGTGAAAAATGCCCATACCAAATTTACTTGCAAACGAAGAAAACAATTAACGAGCAATTATGAGAATTTATTAGTTCATATTTGCGATGTAACAATTGCATTCAATTTTACTGCGATAAATCAAGTGAGGATGCGAAATTATATGGATTCGCGGAACGAAAGTGCGCCGCATTACTCATGAAAATCCGCGAAACGAGCAGCAAGAACGAGCGAACAAACGAAAAAATAAGGAAAAAATACCCTACGTATCTAAATGAATACCGACGAATTGTAAATGTATGGCATCAATCAGTTGTTCCATGGTGCACACAACGATACAATGCCATGGCCCTATTCAATACAACAATATCAATTGTAAAAATACGCACGAAAAAAACGGCGATCATTGAAATTCGACGGAAACGGAGGCATGGAATTGAACATATTGATGAGGACAAAGAGTAAAATACACATTACACATAGAGGGAGAGAAAGAGAGAGAAAGAGAGCAGCGTGTGCTCCAACAAAATCAAGAACGTAAGCAATATCAAGTACATTGAATCGACAGCCGCAAACCACACCAACAACAACAATAACGGGCAATGACAAAAAGCGACTATGTTGCAACTCGTTTCACCTTATGTATTATCCAAAGACTTAATGACACAACAATTTATCAGCTGTTTTTTCTCCATAACATCGATTTCATCGTTTACAGACACACATACGCACCAGCGAGAGTGGGAACGAGAGACCATTCGACACCCAAACGAAATTTTACTATGTTGGGTGCTCCACTTCGATATATATACTTATAAATATATACAAAACGTGCTGCTAGCTCTTTTGCGCATCGCATTTCGATCGTCTATAAGCTAAAAAAGCATACGTAGTGGCACATTCGCACGGTCGGTGTGTGTACGTCGGCGACTGGGTGTTATATACAAGGCAGACGAACCGTGCATTTGATGACGAAGACGACGGCGGTTCAAGTGGATCTATTACTATGTACACGGTTGTGGAAATGAGTAAATAGCAAATGTCTATCCGATGTAAATGCACTGCGGAGAATGTTCGGTCATGATTTCGCGCACAACTTAATCATGAATCAAATATTCGACTTTCATGAATGAAAACATGAATTTCTCTTAGATTTTTTCAACATAGAGTTGAATTCCTCAGAACGTTTTTATTGAAAAATAATATGAAATGCAAGAAATTGAAACGATTGTTTCATATCAGTGTACTAGTAAAGTGTGATATGCGGTTTGTGTCATTGTTCAAAAGTAAATAACATTGATTTTTCTTTTCGTTTTCATCTTAATACATACAGTTTATACGTAATCGGTGCATGTAATGCATTCACCCTCATACGGATATGTGAGAGCATATGAGCGAGTGTGTGTCGTTCGCAAGTAACACACTCTTGCTTTTATTGACTTTGCATTTGGCTTGATGGTGTAAAAAAGCTGCCCATATAATAATGCAATGCTTATCAACAGACGATCGTATCAATGATTTCCTAGGAAATATTCTAAACACCAACATGCTGAAGCCATCAAAACTCATTCTCCCATTATATATAAAAATGCGTTGCATTCGGTGAATTCGATTTCCATTTCCATGATCGATATAAGTGGACACGCAAAAATTTCATATGTAATTTACATAGTGTAGTGAATCGATCATCAACAAATAAACACGACAAATCGTCTTCTGTACATGCGCTGGATGCAATGTGATGCTGATACGAAGTTGGCTTGATATCGTTTTACAAATGTATGTGCTTTCGTTAGATAAAAGCAAGCGAATGAATCTATCCACCCATTTTTTGGAAATCAATTTGTATAGAAAAACTTTAGTTCATTATCCATCCGATTTCTCCAAACTTATGCCATATTAATGCTCTAAATTTGGAAAATAAAAGCAGTCACTTTATTGAATATTCACAAAAAAAAAATCCGTCACTTTTTTCGCTGTGCGTCGTAATTTGGCTCGTTCGTCAATTTGGGCGAGTGTGAGTTGGAGTTGACTCATTCGTATCTCCAAAGTGGTATTGTTTTCTGGCTAAATGTTCACTCCATAATAAAATAGCTATTATGTGTATGTTTTCTCCCTCTCTTATCTATCTCGTTTGTTCATTAGCTCTTCAAAATACGTTTATTTTTGTGATGATGTAGAAAAAACTGCAGTCCTGTTTCTCGTCAATTCTGGCTTGTGAGCAAAACTTTGTTTCATTCAATATTTCATTCGAAATGATTATCGGTTTTTATTTGTACATTTTCATATGGATATGGGTTTATCTAAAACTTTATTTAGTTCATTTGCTGTAATCGTTCCTTCCCCATATGTATATAGAATGCGATATGAGCATGGGTAAATTGTATGTTTAAACATCGGCTCAGCCGCAAAATGTGTCGGCTTTTTTCTCTCTCTTTTTCTGATATTTACTTATTTGATTTATTGGTTGCTATTACCGAGCTTGGTGTGTGTGTGCGCGCCTTTCATTGGATTCTGTGTATATGATCGACCAAACGAGAACGTCTCGTGCAAAATCTCAAAATGAATACGACAGAGAAAAAATGCACGCGAAAGAGCCAGAGAGCGAGAGGCAATTACAAACTCTCAGCCACACTGAGTCAAAGTAATCGTTTGCTAATCGAATAGATCATATTATGCGATAGGGAAATGAATTAAATCGAAGGGTGATCATTACTGCGTTTCATCGTTCAATTCTCGAATGAATATTTTTTCCATTTTTTGCCGTTGCGCAAATTGAATCTCATGAAAGATAAGACAAACCGGAAAAGAAAATGAATGATTATTAAAAATAATCGAAAAATATTGTATGGTAAAGAGCTGTATGAAATAATAATGATAAAAATTCGTTGTTTTTATTTTGTTATTTGGATTTATCCACTTTATATTTCCACTTTTCTTTGTTACTTTTTTTTTTATTCATTTTCCTTTGAGTTAAATCATTGACTGTATTGAATCTGCACATCTACGACTAATGCATATGTTTTAGCCAGCAAAGTCAAACAATCTTCAGTATTTGCAACATATTCGCTCACGTATTTAGCATATCTCAGTCATCTTGAAATCGTTGCATGATTATTGTCTTTTAATCAATGCAACTTAATTTATTTGACTAATTTCGATTTAATATACAAATATATACAAAGTTGAAAAATATATACAACTTAATTTTACGATCGTTGCACCGGTTCTCCGCTAATATTTTCCCGCTTATCCTCGCCAGCATTCACTGCTGCGGTAAAAGTATTCCATGACATTGGGTCCTCGCAACGAAATAGCTATGCACATTACACACCACACCAACCCAACCGCAGAAAAAAATGAAACGGTATTGAGACCACAGTTTCCACTATCAGCCATCTTGTATTACAAATATTTGCTCTGTTGAGAGTTTGGATTTTCGTCGCAGTTTGAACACATATCTCTCTTTCTCTACCGAACAACCGATTGCTGAACAGAATTCAGATCTCGCAAAAAATTTCTGCTAAAGATTCGAATCATGTTTCAACTAGTTAGCATACTGGTCGTTTGCATCAGTAGAAGACATCTATTGCCTTTCAATGCTTTTATCCCATTCATGGCGATCTTTGCGCCTGTCTCCCGTTTCGTATGTAGAAAATGACACAAAAAATAACACACCGTGATTTTAGTTCAGAGTTCTTCCTATACACGCACACATATCTGTACATACAGATCCTTGTTCATTTGGATTTCCTTTTAAGTGCAGCGAGCTTTTGAAATTGAAGTGCACGACTATGGAGTTTTATTTAATGAAAATAAATTAGATTGTTTTGTTTTGAACACCTCGTTCCATGCTTTTCTATCATTTTACCAATACAATTTGTCCGCTGTTTTTCAATTCTCTCTCTCCGTTATTCTAGGTTCATCTTCTGTTTTTGGCGTTTTCGTTTTGCCATTAATTTTCTATCGATCCAATGTGCGCTCTTCCATTCTCTCTTTGCATTGCAAATGGAAATTAATCGACAGGATTTTGATTAAGTTTGTTTGAAATTTTTCGAATATCTCGACAATGTTTCCAAGGCTCTTGAAACACGATTCTTCGGTTGCCGTTGATGGGTATGTGTGTTGTGCAATTTTAAGTATGGAACATGGAGCTTTATCATTATTATTCTCCTTTTCAAGTCAATCACATTAGTATTCAAAGTCACTTTTCTCTTAAATCTGTTTATTTTTCTCTCGATGCTTTAGATGTTTGGCCTTTTTCATTCGACCGGCTCGATGTGCGCTAGCCAGTTTTTTCTCAACTTCAGTTTTTGTTTATTTCTATTATAAAAAAACAATATGAATTATTTAGACAATTTGTGCGACCCTGACGATAGTCGACGATGGCGTTGGCGCTGCAAATCAAACGGTGGAGAGGGCATAATTGGAAAGAAAAAAGTTTAAAATACTTTGAAATCTAAGATATTGGATTTTGTAGCATTAAGGTTACCATGCTCGACAGGACCAACTTGGGGCAATTTATCACTTTTTTGCATGGACAAATTTCACACAATCATCTTATCTTCCTTCATATTCGGACATATTTCCAACATTCATTTCAAATCCATTTATTACTGAACATTTGTTAGGAAAACGGAGTCCGAATCATTTGTTCGGAAGATATCGTGTTTATCGTGATAAACTGCGTCCTTTTTGTGGAGTTTTTCTTTTGATCTCGCATCATATTCGATGAATTCATGAGTAAATAAAAACAAATGAAAAGTGCAAAATTCGTTGAAATTCAAATATATTTGCGATTTGCTCATCATATTTTAAGCTATATCCCCCTAGGGGCTGGCATCGCATTTACCTTTTCAAAACCGAAGGGCCCTCACACGTCAAAAAAACCATCGACCATCTAAAATAAAAGACAAATCACTTCTCATGGATTTCAGGCTAGAGAGAAGTCGTAAAACTGTGGCCAATTTGAGCATATTCGCTTAATTTTCATTGTTTTACCATCTTCCGAATGAATTTTCAGATTTTCCCTGTAGCTCCTCAATGTGCCCTTTCAAAGAAAGTTATAACATTCTACCCAAACGGGCTTTTAGCCAAAAAAAAAATTTTATCAAACGAATTTTATTGATCACATACATTTCCTGTCCAAAATAAATCACATGAGGAAACAAGAGAAAATTAAAGAAGATGAACAAAGCCGCGGTGACATCAAAACACGCAAGAATATAAAAACATCCGAAAATGAATCTACTTGTAAAATGTTTATCGGGAGCATGAAATAAATTATGCATCCCTGTTCAAAACCCTTTCAATATTGTATGTACATTGACTCGATTGATTATACTTCAACCATTATTTTGTAGAATTGATTTCTTACAATTGTAATGAAAAACGAGTTATTCATGCTTTCTGTTGGAATGAAAAAAAAAATGCATGATTATTTTGTCATCGATGGAAATAGACAAAGTCAGTTTTATGGGATCTTGACTAGCCCAAACATAAAAATCGATTTGTACAGTACATTCGGATGAGCAAATTGAAATGTGTATAAAGTAAATGCATTTGAAAGCATGGAACGCCATGGCATCGGCTACACAACAGCTACAAGAACAAATGACTATAAATTAAATTTATCTGCACGAAGCGCAACTAATAAAATAAGTATTCATAAATTATAGAGGATATTTGTAAAAGTAGTTGCTTAAGAGTGAAAGGGAGGGAGGGAGAGAGATAAAGCATTGGGAAAGCGGTAAAAACGTCTCTCCGGTTTGGCGATTGACGAGCACACATGAGAATCAAATGGAATACATCCGTGCACAACCGAGAGAGTGAGCATATTCACACACTTTTGTGCGCGGCGAGAGACACAGTGTGCACAGAGTGTGCTGTATGAAAACACAAATCAAACTAATTTAGCCAAAAACGAAAGCCCTGGTTTGCTTTAGCGTTCAACTGAAATGATCAAACACAAAATAAAAGCAATAAAACAATTATGCGCTATCCGTTAGCAATATATATCAAAATGTGTACACGCCTGCATATTATGTGCGCCATTCTATGATATGCAAGCAAGTGGCCGCAGTTGGATGCGTTTTTTCTCTTTTATTATTCCTTAAAATTTCCGTTTCAAATTGCGACTCGGTGTACTTCTTTGGCAGGTATTACTATTGCCATCGCCGCCGCTGTCGACGCCGTTGCTGCTATGGCTGTTTTAGTAATTGCCATTTGTCGACAAACACTTTTACAGATTAGTTCAATGCGATTGACATTTCCAAATGCAAACGACTAAAATGGTGTTGGTTTGTGTGTGGCATTTAAATCCACAATTATTTAGTTGATGCTATATTCGATTCGGCATTTAGATTTTCGATTTTAGCTAGAGCATTTCGAATGTAGTCTTTTTCTCGCATATATCTGTCTCGCGATGAATCTTCGATAATATTGTTTGCGCTGAAGCGTTTCGAATCGAAAGCGCTCGGGCGCATCAATTTGTAATTTTAGAATCATTTTTCCATTCGTTTAGTTGGCGCTTGTTTATAGTATGGCTATTTGGCATGCGCAACTGTCCAAATAATATATGGAAACTAATTAAAGCTTAATGAATATCACTTCGTTTGACGTGGAGGAAATGCTTTTGCACATGCGCCGCATTCACGCCAAAATCCATAAAATATCATAAAAAACTCAATTTCCATCGCTGCAACGGCAACGGCAACGGCAACGGCAACGGTAATGGCAAACCACACCGTCGACATAACCGTTTTTTATGACTTTCGTTAAATATTTCAAAAAAACTTATGCCAAAATAGAGAATGTTATCGGCTTTCCGATGCATTATTGTGATGTCATAAGGGGAAATTATATTGAAATTTTGTAATTGATTGAAATATGCAAAATACCGAAACAAAAAACCGCCACGGCGCTTTGCATTTTTCTTTTTTCATGTATTTACTCATCTGCTCGCATTGCCGGCTGCTGCTGTTCTTGTACCCGCGATTTCAACCAAAGAAACTCCCTTAATTCTATTTATTATTTGACTTTGCTTCATTTGCAAAACGTGAGACAGAAAAAATTCTGCTCTCTGCGAGTTACATCAGTTGTGGTATAAAAAATAATGACTCTTTGTGCATAATAAACTATCATTAAGGCCACACCCTGCATATACACAATACATTCAGTCGTGTCTCTGTAAATACCATCGATTTCGTGCAAATATTCACTCAAATACATGCCAGTTTTCCCGAATTTTCCTTTTGGCCGCTCATATTTGCTGATCGATGGAAGAGTTCCGCACACACAGTGCCACACGCCTGGAATTAGAGTGTTTCCCATCTCACTTTACTATGTAATTGTATGAAGCTTTAATGGATTTTGGCAAGCATTCGTGAATGACTCGATATAATGGTGTATTGACCAATACCCAAAATGTTTTACTTTTATGGACTTGCTATAAAAAGTAACACACTAGAGATATTATGAAAATGGCTATCACTTTTCACACTCTAATTTTCTTTCTCTCTATACATCTTTCTCTCGGAAATATGAAAATATTAATTATTGAGGAAGGAGTTCGTAATTTCGCGAACATATGATACAAACATGCTGACAGTAAATTGCATTATGTCCTCTTTCATGGTGGTTTCGGCATAAATATGGTCTTGAATTGACAGGCAGTGCTCCCGCATTCATTCACACATACGCACACCGTTCGCCTGGTGCCAATGTGTACAAATGAATAATGCACGAACAATCAACGCGAGAAAAGCAACAATGAAAGTGAGTGTCAAATGTCAGCTCACTGTAAGTGTTTGTCAGTTGCAGGTTCGTACACTTGCATCTTATCCATCGCAATGTTGTGATAATTAGATAATGCCCCTTGTAAATCAACTTACTGTGATACATTTTTAACGTATTTTCAAGTGACAAATACGTTCAGAAGAAGCAGGCATCAATCCTCGCATAATCAGTGATTTGACATCATTCCATCCATTTCGCCCCTTTTTATACTGTTTTGAATCGCTACAGCTCAGTTTGCTGCTCAGTTCACTCCGCACGTAACCGATTTCATAATTTAAAATAAAAACTTCTGCGGAAATGATGCCATTACACTGCTGTTTCATGCACTGTCTTAGTACAAGGATTGTAAGGGCCCTACACTCTGCGTGTGGATCTCGTTTTTTTCTTTCTTTTGAACTTCAATTTGCGAATCAAACCAAACAGTGCGCGGTAATAATTCAATTGTTAAAGCTAAAAGCGACCAACAACCTTCACACACAAGCAGCAAAATATAATATGACGAATGGAAATATACACAGAGCGAATAAAATCGTGTGCGTGCAACTCATCAAATTTCCAGCGAGTAGCAAATGGACGCTTTTCCCAACGTAAAAATGCCAAAAAAAAACCCACACTTAGTGAAAAGAATGACTCCGCAAAATAGCATACATTGAAGCAAAAATGATCGAACGAGCGCATGCGTCTGCAATATCTTAAATGCTAACAAATAAGCAATCGAATAAAACCACATAAATGAATACCATCGAACAAAAGGACGACTGTCGAATGATTTATCCACAATGTGAGCACGAATCCTTCCTCGCCTCGCAAGTAAATGGCAAAAGTTTCGCAAAACACCGTACTCTCATTCATATCGACTTTTACTTTGTCAGAGAGATGGAGCGCTTACAAAAAGAGTTTGTACTTCATAATGGAAAATGGAAACAAGAAAATCGCTATAAATATATACAGAGACATACGGACGGGTGCGCGCAATCACATATACAACTACATTCACAACTCTCCCTCTATCTCTTCTTCTCTACATATAGTAAAATCATCTATTGAATAGAGACACATACGCAGCAATTTGGATAATACAATTTTCGAAAGTTTTTTGAGAATTTAATTCTTCATCAGAGCCACTTATAAATTCATGCAGCGTACGGTTGATATGGTCGTTGCACGCAAAGATGCGAAGCAAGGGGCGAACACAAATTGCAAGAACGGATTCAGTCTTACGATGGGTTGTGTCATGTATGTGATTTAGTTGTAGCTAGCGCGAACTGTGCGATGACGCTCTCCCCTTTCAGCCAATTCGTTGGGTATTCGGACAGCAGCTGAACAGCTTTTAATCGCGCAATCAGCCACACTGTATGCATTTGCGGCATTGGCGATAGAGTTATTCAGCATAAATTGCTATCAAGATGACAGCTATTCAATGACATTGCTAGCTATTTAGCACGTTTCATGCCTTGCCTTCTTTACAACGCGAATAAAAACGGAATGTGAATTTTATCATCAATACTTATCACAGCATAGTTATAATCAGTGACATTACGCAGGCGCACAACATTCAATTATTGCTGCTTCTGCTGCTGCTGCTGCTGCTGCCAATTCTGCTCCTTTATTTACAACGGTTGTGCGCTGGTGTGCTATGTGTTTTCGGTGCTATTTTTACGTTCCATCATCAGTGGATAGTTGTCTTGTTTAGTTTTCATGACAAAAACTCATTGAAACGTGAATTTATTTGTAGCCTGGCGCTAGATACGTTTTTTTCTATCCATGTTACATGCGGGTTGATATTCCATTTTCTTCACAACTTAAGCACTTCGTACCGCAGCTCGTCCTGTGTGCATAAATGTAGCAGCGTCGAAGCAGCGATCAAGCTGAGGAAAATCAACACTTGCAACGTTTCACCAATACGGCAAATATACTGAACAAAATAAAAAATAATTTTCCAATTTCGCGTATGAAATGGGCCGTTTTCGGTGTCGGTTAAAGTCGACAAAAAACGTGTTGCGTTTATGTAGAAACAGCTATCCGCTATGCAAACGGAACACAAATTATTCAATGCGTCCGCTATAGAATCAATACGTACGATTTTAAAATCACTTCTGTCGAACTATTTTTCTCTAGAACTTTCCTCAAAACGAGAAATTATCGCATTCAGAAGGCCCTGAAAAGCTTCTGAGATTTCAGTTTAAACGATCTACGTTCGGTTATTTTTTTTGGAACCTGGTTTTATTTATTTATGACGTGAATGCACGCACACAAAAATGCTAAGTACTTTTCATATAGTTCTTCGATGATTGGTATTGAGTCGATGCCATTGACAAGGTTGAGTAATGCAAATGAAAGCATTGACATCATGCAAACCAAAAGTAATAGCTAGAACTTTGACTGGAATCGATTTCATCGTGTTTGACGTAAATTCATGCAAGAAAAAAACGATCCGTTAGCTAACCTAGTGGGTGAGTACTGTCTTTTTTTGCGCTTTTCAAAAAGAAAACGTCAGTTCTGTAGATGATGCAAGCTTTCGCATTATTTTCGGATGATATTGTTTCATTGGCGTGTCTTATAACCTGCATAAATTTATGGCCTGACGATGATTTCTTCGTCCATTTTTAATGCTTTTGCCAGTTCGCAACTATTAAATAGACCGATGCGCAGAAAACATTTTGCTGCAAACATTTGGCAGCTGGTGTGAACATCTCAATTTTACCTCTGTTTGTGTGTCATCTCATGGCATTTCTGCATTAATAACATTTGTTTAAACGATTTTTTGTAAAGTTACACAAGTAAACCGTATGAATTCAGCATTTGTGTGCTCTGTACAAATTGTTCAGCACATTTCAACAGCGGTAAAATAGTATTATTGATGGGAATTTGAATCAAAATTGAGTACCAGTGAGAGAACGAACGTTCATTTAAATGTTCACTATCGAATTAACTCAGTGCGGGGATGAGTATTTATGCGCTATAAATTGTATCGGTAGTAAACAGACTTATGAATATGTAGAGTAGATGCTTAGTAATCAAGACGATATTTCCTCTCTCGTTTCCATTGCGAACGGCATTATTTTTCATTCAACGTTTGGACGAATGTGTGCGTGTACATGTATAGATGTGTTATATTGACTGCCCTATGAGTGCGTTATTCTATTATAACACAAAATTAATAATGCAAATTTACCCGTTATCTGAATGAACATTTTTTAGGCTAGCTCACATGATATTTGAGTTAAGCGTACGTGCTGGAGCCTGCTAACTCATGTGCTATCAATTTATCAACGCATTCAAATGAAGATGACAATTGCCCATTACACGCGCAATCATGTGAATTTTCTATCGTTGAATTGTTATGAGCAAGAGAAAGAGAGAAAGTTGCTTGCCACCACTAACATCATCATCATCATTGTCGACGTCGTCAACGGGTTCATAGTGCTCATACGCTTGGCCAGGTCATAGGATATTTCTACAGCTATTTATCAACCACTTAAATTCGATCCGTTTTCTAAGCGAATTCAAACTTAAATCTCAGTTCCTACTATCTCTTCTCACAATCAGAGTTGGAATATTGACATGTATAAATAATTTTGAAATTAGCGACAGTTGGTGTCAAATTTGAGATGTCTAAATTCTGTGCGAATGTATGTGCAAACTGAAACATAAAGAGTTGGTGAAGCGCATATTCAAGTGCGTGTGCGATTATTAAAATGTGCACGCACACACAGCGGGAATATATCTGCTTACAATGAGAGAAAATACCAATGAAAATCAACTGAAGAGGATAAGAGGCCATAGAAATGCACATAAATTGTAATTGATCCGAGCGGTCAGCGAAACCGCAATAAAATATTCACAAAAACGCACACACTTGGAAGCGAATGATGTCAGGAGCGTTCAACATTGTTTCATCGTTCAAAAATGATCTGTGTTGTGGCGCATGCGGATTTTTAGTCCGAAAAGTCGTTACTTTTCAACTGTTTTTTTTTTCTTTGAAGTTCCAAAACGAAACATAGTCGAAATAAAACTGTTTGAAACGTCGACGGCGGCAGTTCAATCGAGCAAGTATATAGTATTGATTGACCGAAAGCCAGAGAATAAAAGGCATTTCTATTTTGTTTCGAAAAATGCAGACGCACCGTTCATCTATCATGTCATAAAGTTTTCGATACACGTGCATTTTGTCCAGTCATCAGACGAATCGAAATTAAGGTGGTGTTCAAGCGTTTACCCGAGAGAGAGAGAGAGAGAGAGAGAGAGAGAGGGGGAGAGAGAAGAAAGCATAAAAAGAAGAAAACAAGAAGAATAAATCTATTTGAAAATAAAAAACAAAAAATTAAGAACGAATTCACATGCTCTCGCGCTCGCACAACTACATTAATGGAATATTCAGAAACAACGGGCCGAGCCAGCAAATATCGAACCAACATGCCAACTTCCACATAATATCCATAACACAATTAGTCGATAAAAGAATATCGAGTAATATAATAAACATAAATTATCATTTGTTTCGGCAAACACAAGCGTAGAGGATGTACGTGGATGCTCTTTCGTTCGAATACACTGGTGTTGTTGTCAATGTGCATTGTTGTGTGTATTTTACACAAAATATCTTTCTCTTTCGCAACTACCTACTAATCATGCGACGAACGTGCTACATCGATGCACAGACACATATATTGAATGAAGAGAGAGAAAAAATGGCTCTCCGTTTTTCGGTTTTCCTCCAAACATTCCCATTTCTAGATGTGTGTGGCTCTTCGCTCGGTTCCCTTCTCGCCGAGACGAACCTCACGAAAAAATAACATAACGAATGAACGAAAGAACGTGCGGCGCACACACCGAACGAACGAACGAACGAAACAAATGAATTTCGTATTACTTTATATTTGCCCTAGTGAATTTTGTCTCAGAGCCAGTCAAATACTCTTACGAGAACCGAAATAAAAGTGTTTAGCTGTGATGTGCTTCGCCGCCACTGCCGTTCCCGTTGCCGTTGTGTTAGTACTTTATGCAATTACGACCGAATATTTATTACCGTTTCCTTCATAGCATTTTGTTGTTGGATTTTATTTTCATCTTCTTCGTTTTTCGGTGTGTTGCTGCCGCGACTGCTGCTAAAAGTTGCTTGCTCTTGTCGCATCGACATCGCACGTTCGCTCTCACTTGCTATAGCGCGCAACGCATTGCGCCGTTTTCTCGTGTCTTCAATGTCTGTATTAGCATGTATGGCGCAATATAAATGCACCCTGTCGGAAAAAGTAAATCCAAACACACACATACATTCAATCGCACACGGAACGGCCATAGCGATGTGTACCGATATCGTTTTATGCTCGATTTTTTTTTCTCCATACATTCTATTATATATTCTCTTCGACACGCATATTCACATACGGGAGTTCAACTTTCATTGAATTTTTATTCTCTATCTTCGAATTTGTTGAGGTTTTTTTCGTTAATGTTCTGCATGAGAATTTCTTCTGCAATTTAATATCAAAATATGCTCATCAAAATGTTTTTAACGAGCAGCTGAGGAATTGCAGTCGAAATATCATCGAATCAATGAAACAAGAATGTCAAGTTGTTTGGCAGTTTATTCAATGATTGAATTTACTGAATGAGATATTGGTAAAAATCGACCGGTTTTTTGAAATAGAGAAAAAAGAACCGAATCTCCCAAATCCTTTACAACCACATTGAAACGGATGAATGAAAAATAGGAAAACACACTTTGTCATACGTCGAATGGGAATGTGGCCGTTCATGTTTGTGTGGGTGTTAGTTGGCTGGCTGGCTGGTTGCTGCTGCTGTCGCTTCTGCTGGTGGTTAACTCACGATGGATTTTGTACTCGTTCTGTAAAATTTTCGGAAACCGTAAAACTTTGTAAACGTGTTATTGAATTTAAAAGCAGTGTATATGAATGCGAGCACGAGCGGATGCGTGTGAGTGTAGCCGAGAATACTCACTCGCAGAGATTCACCGAATCAAAGTATCGCAGATGAATATAGCGTTGAATAGCAAACAATGTATACGTATGCACGGCCTGTTTATACACGGGTTCTGAAACGTTTTATATGAAAATCAACTCATTCATTTGTAATTTATGTTCATTCAATTTGCATAGTTTAATTTTTTCGTGCATATTTGAAAAAAATGCTTCAATTGAATATTGGCAGAAGTGGAGTTCAAAGCAGAAGACTTGATTAGAATTTAATGTGCGCGAGAGCTGAAAGTTAAGCGACAAAGAAACGACATTGCAAAATGGGATAAAATGTTGCTTACAGCGCAATATGTAAACATCTGGAAAAGCAACCCATTTACATGGACGTTCAAAATGGCTGTGCAGAACAAATTGTGGACGGCTGAGAAGTGAGGTTGACATAAGTTGTTTGAATAAACAAAATCCGAACATTGCATAGATCACCCGTACACACCACCTTTAGCAAAATTTATACACCGTGAGAACGAGCGAAAGAGAGAAGAGCGACGACTATAACCAATGATTACACATATTGGATTTGTTCATAATCAAATTACTATGGCCGTGTGCTCCAACAAAAAAAAGTATTCTCATCACAAAGAAAATTCAACAAACATTCTCACTCTCTCTCCACCGACGAGCAATACTGAAAATCAAAATAAACTCCGAGCGAGCGAGAGGGGAAAAGAACAACACACCAAACCCGAGACTTGATGTCAGTGCCTGCTGTGGTTTCGGCGTTGACGGCGAATGTATAAAGTCCAATGGATAATGTGTTTTGAGTTCTGTCGTAAAACGAATCAAAGTGCCAACAACAAATATCAGGAAAACAATGCGCGACACAAATACCATGCCGTTTTTTTACGATAGATTTTGCATTAAATGTCATTAACACTCGCATACAAACGCAGAGCGAACGAGCCATGTGAATGGGTGCGAGCAAAACAAGCAGCAACGTACGAATGCACGAATGAACGAGAAAAGCATAACACACAAAAAAAAATCTAGATCAAACATATCGAAATGCCTGTGTTATATACACTCTTCTTCCGAATCTAGATTGAATGTTTTGCAATACACTGTACCAGGTGTTTTACATGTAGTCGCCGCACTTTGTGTGTCTACCTTTTGTGCTTTATCTTTTCAGGGAATTGAACATTAAAAGGTGGACTTTATCGGCTCGAAATCGAGGCTCTTCTCTCCTGTCATTTTGTTTCATTCGCAATTCTTGAACATTTTTGGATTTCAGACAATTTCAAAGTGAACTGATGTGAAACACCCGGTATTTATATATTCTACACTGGGTCTATCAATATCCAAAAAAGCAGCAGATATTCCACACACATTGCTTTATACACCATTATCTATAGAATTGACGATGGAATGAGAAAACACATGCAGAGACACCACACACTGTTAGTCGTGTGCATGAATATACACCGATAGAGATATAGAGAGCGAAAAAAAGAGTGTTGAATGCGAACGCCAAATAAGAATTATACTCTCACACACAGCCATAATCGTTGACTGTTTATTCCGTGTGTAAAGCCGATAAGGAAGTATATATATAAGCCAGAGCATTTACATTTTTTATTTAGTTCCATACGCGCTCATATGGATCATATCAATCGGTGCGGTAGTATTCGTGTTTGTGCACAGCTCGGCACAGTGACGATAATTCACGTTTCCTTTTCCCCAGCTGGTTAATGACAACACAGCAATAACGTAGCATTCAAACGCTGCTGCACGGTATTTACTGCTACACACATACACACGTACCGTCTGTTTACAAGCGCGACGTAAACCAGTGGCTAATTTACTAGGAGAAAATAACATCAATCGCTTCCGTGAATGAACAGTTTGAATAGCATTCAAAGCATGTGAAAATAAAGTGACTTAAAGTCAGTCAACTGTTATTAATTAGGGACGATTTTTTGTAAGACAGTCGATTTATTTAAACCTTTTTGCGATTAAAGATGTCATTTTTCTGTCGAGATAATCATAGAAATCCAATCAAAACACAATGAAAATGCAGCAAATTCGTCGACTGACTACTTAATTGAAATATAGTTTTCGTTTTATAAATTGAAACGAATTTGTATCATCTTATCAATATATATCGTTGATGAAAAAAATCTTCTTGAACTAATCATTCGATGTTTGCTTTTTCTAAAAACGTTTGATGAAATAAGATCAGAAATCCTTTTGACACCTAATGAGAAGATCCATATATATATACATACATACTATAGTGGCATCCTCCTGAGAATACCGTTTCTTTCAAAAATTAATAGCAGTAGAGTTTTGATGTAGTTTTAGACACTGTATTACACCATACGTATGCCGAGCCCGTCATTACAACATTGTTGTTGCTGCTGTTGTTGTTGCTCTGTGTGCTGTTCTTCTATAAAACGTATACACTTGCATAATGCACCAAGTACCTTGTGCTGTGGGTTTTTTCCCGTTCATATTAATTCATTCTTTCTGTGTTCTGTGTTTAGGCTGGATGGTTTAACATCCACATAGAACGCACACATGAACGCTGTAGACATGTTTCACATGTTGACGCATCCATCGAACTCTTCTGCTTTGCTTTCGCATTGTTGATTGTGCTAAACGGAGAGGCACACATTTACATTGATCCAGGCAGAGCAGCAGACTAAACGCAAAAAATTCCAAAAAGAAGAAGCAGTAGTTGTAGTAATAGTAGGCAACAAAAAGGAAAACAAAAACATCAGCAGCAGCAGAGTAGAGTCGAGCGTGCACAGCGATAGAGAGATAGAGAGAGAAAAAGAGCCAAATCGGAAAAAATTAAACACACATCGATGGGATAGTGTAATTGAAACACACAGAAAGACATAGTTATGAGACGAACGCACGCACACAAGCGTTTGTATGTAGTCGCTGTCGAGGATAAGGAGACCACTGACACTGTGAACAATATTCAAAGAAAACACTTTCAGCCGAATTCAACATTCAGTTGACGGTTGACCGTCATACGGAGCACTTCTCAATGCACACAGCATAACGGCGGCGAAAACGATAAAAAAAATACTACCCATTTATTATTGAGTTTTTTTTTTTTATTGTGTATGTGTCGAGAAACAAACAAATCAAGACGAAAAAAAGCATAGCAAATATTTGCATGAATTATAAAATTTAAAAACAGATATGATTGATTTGTGTTTCAGAGAGTTTCATGAAACGAAGCACGAAATCAAAATCAGTTCCAAAAACGTAAATAAAAACGCGTGTTTAAATATAAATAGACTTTTAAAGACTTGAAAATACATAAACAGAGAGTGTGTGTTGCCGTATCGAGAGACAATATAAACAATTTGGCGATTTTATTTTTTTGTTTACACTATGAACGAGTGAATATTGTGTATATATTATTATTATTTTTTATTGTTGTTGCCTTCAATCGTCTCACATTTTTGTGTATTCGCACATTCATTCATTCCTATATAAACACAACGAATAATCTATGTGCGAGGAAAAGACATAGGCCACATATGAATGCAAAACTTGTCCGTTTAGATACATTGAAAAGAATTAGAGAAACACGACCGAGGAGCAGTGAAAGAGTGAGAAATCAACACACCTTAAAAAAATTATATATAGCACGAAACGAAACGAAACGAGAGAAATAATAATAAGCAAACAAAAAGAAACAGAACGAAAACAATGTGTACGTTTTTCAAATAAAAGCTCATTATTTTCATCGTTGATTGATATAAATTTGGTAGTCCGTGTGTTGTGGCTTGCTTTGTTAATTTAACCGTCATTGTAAATGAGCGAATGAGTGAGCTCTCTCGATTGGATATGGATTTTGACACTGAAATGTTTCGGGTTTCTTCTGTGTTTCATGGTATATAGTTCGTGTCTGTAATGACCGATTGGGAACTTGCCACAATTCTTCGAATCTTTATATATGTATATATTTATATTAATTCATTCTATAATCCTGAGTCTTCATGATAGATTTATCGAAATGAAAACACTTTGTTTATTACACACTATTAATACATTATTTTATTTAATGGTTTTCTTCTCATTCCTCTCGTTCGGTGTCGTCTGTCCCTGTCTGTCTTCTCCCAATATGTCTGTCTGTCTTGTGCAAGCAAGCGGTGGTGGCGTTGTGTGTGTGTTTTGTGTGTGCAGTGTTCGTGGCGAAATGTTGGCTGTCTTTGCAATATCGGCTCTTTAGCGAGCAACAGTCCCATTGAATTATGTTTCGCAGTCATAAATTTCATTAATTTACGGTAGATTTAATATTGTTTTTTCGACTATTTTTTTTTCCTTCTCTCTTTTATTTTATTTTGTGTTTATCACTTTTTGACTGCGTTCATTTTGCGCTCGGTTCGAATTTATTGAGAATGAAGATGACTCGGGCTGGTGCCTGGGTGTTTGTTGATTCTCCAAAAGTGGTGTGTGCCTACATTTAACGCATTTACAATATAGCCCAACGTGAAATATACACTCTTATGCCCCTTTTTTCGATTGCGCTGATAGAAGCCGCTCGCTAACGAATTTTTTATGCAAAAGAAGGTGGTTGCTATCGCTTACTTAATCGCCATGCAGGAAGCAGAAAACACAATAGAGAAACAGTTGAAACTGAAAATTAATTCTCAAATCTCGAAATAATAGATTTTCTGGCGATATGGCATGCACTGGACAGAATTGTGCCCATATAAATGGTTTCACGATAAACGAGTTATAGTGGTGGCGATAAATTTTAGAGCATTAATGATAAATACTTAAAAATTCCTTTTGTTCGCCCGTTTTGGTGTTTTTACGCTATTTATTTTGGTTGATTGAACGGGCTTTTTATCACACATATTTGATTGTTGTCGAGCGAGAGACATAGAACGAAAAAATGTCTAATCTACACATCACATGGCCATTTCATCGAAAGTAAAAAGGGAAATCACTGAATTGTACGCTACAAGAGTGAATTCTTCTCGGAAGTCAAACTGTTTGATAGCCGAAGAAACTGTATGATTACAAAATTGGTGACAATCAAATTGTTGTCAATGCTTATCAAGTATACCGAAAAAAAATGAAAATAAATTGCATACCGCAAACAATGACACCCGCTGCGCAAATATTGCGCACAGTAAAATGGAATTCAAAATGAATATGAATTTATAAAATTTAATTCAAAATATAAGTTTGCCAACAAAAAAAAATGCGAGCAATTAATTGTGTATAATGTATGAACGATGAAGGCCAAACGAAACACAGATTATTTGGTTGCATGTTATATGGAACTATGTTCGATCATTTCAACTTTGAGCTATGCTGTTCTTTATTGTTGCTACAAATACTCGAGAACATATTTAAAAGTATTTCATTGCTATTGTGTTACTTCTTTATTTTTCCATTGCTTTTCTCCTCTTTTAAACGCTATCTCTCTTCAACTCTGGATTGCCCTTCATCAACCTATCGCTATCACTGTCTTGCGCAAGCGAAGGGAACAACTCACACGAAAAACTTTAAAAAAGCATATTATACACGTTCTCGCGTTACCATAAATTATATGGTTCAATTTGTAATTATACGTAACTTACCATATGAAATGTAACAATTTGTGTTCGTTATTTTGTTCATTGTCATTTTTATTTTATATTCTGTTTTATATTTTCGATATTTCAACATCCGTATATACTTATGCACATTAACATATAAATTTTCTATTTCTCTCTTTGCTCGATTTTTCACCGGTTCACATTTCACATGCAGATCTATTTGTGTGTGAGTTCAAACTTCTTGCATTGCCTTTTTTTGGAGCATTCATTAAAATTTGTTCGAAGAATTCGGCTGCTCGTTCGTTTGATGTGTATGTATGTGTTTTCCATTTCTTCTCTCAGTTTATTTCAGAAATAATTTGTGTGTCATTTCGGTGGTTCTCGTGCACTATTACACGTATCATGCGGTATTTGTTGGTGTGTGGTGGTGGTTGGGCTATAATTGCACTGTATTTACAAAGAGCAATTACCTGATGAAGGAGAATTTAAATAAATCATCGAAAAAATCTCATAATGAGTCTAGATGGAAAGCCCATAAATTCGTGCCCATATGAATACATTTGAGTCGATTCAACCGGCTTGATCAAGCGTGTAATGACGACAAAACAATTTCAACTATGGCCATTCTAAGCACTTTTTTAGCTTCAAAAGAATAAAAGTATTATGAAAAATCGAATAGTCATTTTGTGCCGAAAAATATAGAAAAAGATGAATGGTTCAACCTCCCTGGAACAATTTGAAATGATTAAAACAAATGCATTTGAATATTTTATCAAATGAGAGAATCGGCTGCTATTTAGTTTTTATTACTGGAAGCGAACAGCCACAGTTGATTGCCCGAAATAATTATAGACGAATTTGTATTCAATAATTTATTGAATAGTCAAGTTTAAAATGTGACAAAACGTCTGGCTGCCAGCGTATTAAAGTGGAGTTGAATACATGGTGTGTGCATATAGTTGGATTCGAAGCGCAATGAAAGAGTCAAGTAGCGGCTACGAAAAAGGGGCGCTACAAAAATAATATTCCAAAAATTAATTACGTACAAAGTCGATATTTATGACGATCAATAGATATTTTGAATGGATAATGTGGCCATTTGTGAATCACATGTGGAAAAAAGGCGAAAGTTCATCATCAATGATATTTGCACAAAATATCATTGCATATTTTATGTTGAACGGTTATTGGAATGATTGTGGTTGCCAGTTGATACGTACAATGCTCGTTCCACGCTTGTAATCGGACAAAAGCGCGTTAAATTCAACGCGCATACGCAACACATTCTTTTTTTGGTGGGCTGTTGTCTTTTTGCGGCCTACGGTGAACAGATCGAGGGAGAAACAGAAAGAAATAAGTATGCATACTTACAAAACGGCCAAAAATAATAATCTCAAATGAACAGAAGTTTTGGAAGAAAATAAAAAGCGAACTGAAACCGAAGCACCAAAACAAATGGAAACGAAATAATGCGCTGAATTTATGGAATATGTATTTTATAAATATTTATATAAATGATAATAAATGATTACATACGGTTTATTTATGGTGTAGTATTAAGTAGTAAATGGTTCGAATGTGTTCGAGTGTGCTAAGGCTAGAGAGCCATGAGACACAGAGCGCCAAGACATGAAAAGAGTGAGCGAGCGACGTGAGATGCGTTTCCAATGTATGGGTGATATTATGGCATTAGCTGTTATCACTGTAACACTTCTTCGTGCTCCGCACATTCAACGATCCACACTTGCGTATCCATTGAAATACACCGACCCAAACTTTAAGTAAAATGAGAGAAACATAAACGATGTATTAATAATATATCCGTTCCAGCGCGAATTTATGTTTTTATTTTCATATTCATGAAGAGAATATTAAAATTATACATACCGTTTCTACTTCAATGTGGCTATATTTTTGTTGATGCATCTCGCTTTTGTTTCAATTTCACATGAATCAATGTGTGCAATGTTAGCTTCGGTGTGGCGTATGAGTTTTGCGTTTTCATAGTGACTGCCACATTCCTTATTATTTGTATCTTCTTTCCTTGTCTTCAATGTCTTTCACCATTCGGTGCATAACTATAATGATTTTGGTTTTGTTATTTTGATATGTTCAAACATAAATTCCACGATTATGCAAAATCCGATCAAACTGGCGCACAGAATTTGAACACAACGATGAAATAAAAAATGGGGGGAATTGAATTTTAAAAACTACGCAGCAAGTTTAGCTTGATAGTCCAAGCCCATTTGAAATTGATGCAACCGCAACAAATATATTAAAGCTGGGAAACTTAACATCATCAATTCACACATTTTCCAATTTTTATCAGTGCAATTTTCTTTCGTTCTACAATTTGAACACATAAAATCGCACTTTACTCCGACAAATAAGATATTTCGAGAGCTATTCTCACCATCAAGGAATTTTTTTCATTCAAATATGCGCAAATATTTAATGATCATCGAAATTTCGAGTCGTCATCATTCATTTTGTTCGACAAATCTTGTATGCCATAGTTATTTTCTCTCCCTCTCTTGAGCTTCATTTTTCCATTAGCTGAGGCAGTTTGATATTTCCATTCCGATATTGCATTGCAAGGATATTATTTTAGATGAATTTTTGTGTCCGTTTCGATTTCGTCGAATGGAAATTTAAGCCGGCTGAGCTCCGTTTCGATCGCGTCACTGCAAAATTACTAGTTGCAATTTGATCTAAAGTATATATTTAACGTAAGAATAGTCGAAGTGGGTATGCTCGTGACGAGAGCGAGAGAATATTTTGTTGTGATTTTCATTAGGTTGATCGAAAAAAATACCGATTCACGTTGAATCATGAAATCCGACGATGTTTTTTCTTGGCTTTTTCTTAAGTAATTTTGATATTCGACAACTTCTTTCTATTGGTATCGATTTCAAGTAATTTTTAAACGGAGCGCTTTTCTCCGTCTCTGTATATTTCAACAACAACAGCAACAGACCAATGCTCTGGCATAGCGAATCGAGGCATATGGAATTTGAGACGAATAGAATAATACAAAAATGGCTTAATGGAGACTGAAATGGCCAGAATATTGAAGTTCACTTTGTATATTTCACCTATACGAACAGCGGCTCTACAATGCGGCTATGCAGACGAAAATTAAAAATTGTCGAAAAGAAATTAATAAATGATTCCAATTTCACTGAGTCACTCAATGAAAATCATTTATCAAATTGATAGTTTACGTCTCCCGTCGAATTCGTCTTTCAAAGCGTTTGGCTCTGTGTCGGGCGACGTCCCATTTTCGAAGCTTGAAAAATAATCGGTCGCATTATTTTCATCGAAGTAGACAAGGCACATATTGCTCAAGTTACTATTTCACCATACTTTGGCTCTGTTTTGAGCCGAAAAAACACAACAACGCACAACGCACACGAACACATACAAACAACAGTACAACAACATCACCGTTGTGCGTAACGCGTTACGCACATTGCATTTTGATTCACTCGCATTCTTTGCCTATTGCATGAAGCAAAACGTAGCCAAGAGAACGAGAAAGTGAGAGAGAGAGAAAGAGAGACCGCATCATCGAAATTGGTTTGAAAGCAAGTTTTTGTTGAATCGTTCAGGCTCATCGAAATTTATGCTCGCTATATATTCCTGTCTTGATGTTCTATCGGAACAAAAATCAACGAAACGTAGAATCCACAAAAAATGCACAAATTAACCGTTTAGATAATAGAGAAGAAAACGTGCCGAAAAAAACCCCAATCAAAATAAGCTAATGGAAAAAAAACTTTGTTTCGGACAAAATTAGTTCTAAATTTGATTTATTCGGCATTGTTGTTGGTACACATGTGTGCATAGTTTTTCACTAACCTTTTTTTTATCGAACGATTTTCTTTGGCATTCAAAGACAAATCTTAATAATGTGCAAGAATTTTTTCGACATTGTGCCAGTTTGAGATGTGGAGTTTTTATACCGCAGGATCATATTTGCTACCAAATTATAATAAGCCGTAGTATCTGCGTTCGAGGGGCCATTTTGAATTTTGAATATGTCCTGAAAAAATTCTTTTGATTAAATTGTTCTCTGGCCCACCAACAGTTCGATTCCATTTGAACAATAATCCCTGTGTTTGTTGCTTCAGTGCATTGCTAATTGTTGCTGCTTGCACTGCAAAATTGGTTGCATTCTGAAAAATTAATAACACACAAATAACGGGCGATCCGACACCACTCTATCCAGCTTATTCCATTCGAATGCTTCCGTTCTAAAAGTATGGCGAGCTCGTATCTCGAACGGTGCTAATTCTCTTATAAAAATCTTATATTCGTTTTTCTAAATCTCTTATAAAAATTAACCAAATAACGTCGCCATTCGCTTTTATTCCGTCCAAAAAATTGCATACCATTTTATTTTGGATAGAAATTGTATTGACATTTCGGTAGCCACATTGTAGTATTTCATCACGATATATCGTGAAACAGGAAAATGAACGAAAAAACAATGAGCATATAGTTCGATTGTGTACGTATTGTCATCAGCGCTGCCGCAGCTTTGAATGAAAATCCACAAATTAAACGTTAAACATGGAATGGAGTCTGATAATTTTCATTCCAATTTAATTGTATTGAAAATTGTGTCATATATTGTAAATGTGAATCCTGGCCCTGAATCAAAACCTAACGAAATGCGATGTTATTGATGTCATTATCTGATATATCTCGCCCAAGATCTCAATTCACCGTGTTTTATTTTTCTTTTCACACTCACGTCTGCAGATACACTCAATATATGCTTTGTTCGGGCACAAACCGCATACACACACACACACACGCATAGACCAATACCATCGCCGCCGTCGAGGAAGGCCGTTTGTAAGGCAATCTAAATATTTTTTACCGATATCATACTGAAAATCCCATGACAACGCACAAAATTCTTTCAGCTTTTTTGCATTTTCATTTGCTTTAATTGACAATTTACTCAGCAGTCACACGCATCAATACCACACTTAACTGTCGCTCGACACGAATGTGTGAAGTAATACCGAATAATTGAATCGATTCACAGAGAAAATCCAAAGAAGCATGTATATTTTCACACACATTAAATGGTCTGACAAAACGAAAATAACAATAAAGCCTGAAGCTTGTGTGTGTGAGAGAGGGATAGAGTGTGAAGATATGCGAATCGAATCTATACTCGCGATACTCATTTCCATTCGGTACGCGGAACATAATAGCACAAATGCGTCCGAAAATAAAACAGGAACATAAATATATCAGTTGAACGAGATAGTTGTAGCAAAGATGCTCGTCCAACTAAATTGATAATTATGTGAAAACGAAATTCTGTATTGGAAATCGACACTACAAAGCCGGGCTGAATACGTCCGTCCGTCCGTTTACACATAATGACCATGCATATTTGTGAATTTTTGGAGTGAAAGAGAAAGTGAATCGAACAATTAGAGTACACAGCAGCTTGAAGCTCTCGCATATTTTCATTAAACCAAATGAGCATCGGTATAATTGTCTTTTCGTATATTTTGCATTTGTCAAGCAACAAAAATGCATCCAAATGACTATAGAAACGTTCTTTTTGAAATGCACTTGCGTGTATGGGGAGCACATGAAAATAAAATCAGAATCATTTGTGTTCATCAGCCAAACGGTAGGATGGAGGGTTTCGTTTGACATACACCTGTTGCCCGATTATACATATATGATGCATCGGCATTCCATATGTATGCGTTTCTTGCACTTTGCTCGCCCTTTCGATTTCAATTGTTTCCAATTCGCCATATATATGCATTTTTGTTGTATTTTGTGTATTGAATTACATTTGTTGCAAATTCAGACTGAATTTCAATTTGTGCAATTCAGCGAGTTAGAGAGGAGAGAGCGGGAGAGAGAGCTCAGGTTGTGTGATTGCGCTGTGTGTGGTTTCTGTACTCAATATTTTGTGCCGTAGAATTTACTTACGAAAACAGTTTTCATATTGAGTTGAATGAACAGCTAACAGCATAAACATGTTCATATCATAACAAAAGGCATAGGATTACAGTCGCCGATTGGATGTGTGTGTGCGTTTGAGTAGTTGATGAAATTTTTGTGTTATATCAACTTCGAATGAATGCGGATGTTTGTTTATAGGGTCGAAGTACTTTGGTCGATATATATCCATTGTTTAGTTGAATTGATGTAAAAAGCGGTATTAATTGATTATTGGTGTCTCGTTTCAGGTCATGCTAACAAAAATGAAGTGGCATCAAACAACAACACTGCAATACTCGATCACAAACACTTATATGTTAAAAATTAGTCCAGCACAAAGTCGACAGAAGGAGCAAAATCATGATATCGTAGAGTTGTTTAATTTCAATTAGCGACCCAATCTCGCTTCAAATCGAACAAAACAAAAAATTTTTGCAGGCAAACCAATTGAGTGTATAAAAAAGAAGTGCTATTTTGCTATAAACACACTCACATAAACTCAACTGTGGAAATCACCACACAATAATTCAACCGTTTAACCAAATAAAGTAGGAGATTTGAGGAAAGAAAACATGTCCTGCTGTCATGGTCTATTCCAACCAAATAGCAATCATCCAACAATATCGGGTCAAATGTGTCCGTTCATAACACATCGCCATACAAACAATCCAAATCGAACGGATATCGTTCGTCAGCCCGATACATTGTTGGACATAACGGCACGCATTGTTGCCGAATCGGAACCATTTCAACGCATTGAAGAACGCTATGAGCGCATACCTGAACCTGTTCAACGGCGCATTATATTTTGGTCTTTTCCGCGAAATGAACGTGATATCTGCATGTATAGTTCGCTGTCAAGGTGAGTACCGAACCAAATACACTGATCCGATTATCCATTTACCTGTTTTATACTCTCGCACACCGACCATATTTTCACTTCGGCTCTCGCAACTCTTTCTCCAATTGCGGTGTGTGTACGGCACAGTCATGTCAATATGCGCGTTCTTGCTTTGCTCATTTTCGTTCGTTGTTCATTCTTCATTTCGTTTCTTCTTCTTTGAAGTCCCCACGTTCAATCTTCGTCTCACTCTGTGCGCGTACGTTGCATTTACACCCTGGCCAATATCGAGTGAATACATTCTTAAATGAAACATAATAACGCGAGGTTAAACTCTTTAAGTGACATAATCGTTTTGACTTTTCGATCTTTAATTTCATAATTATTTTTTTTGCATATATACGCAAACATATATGTAGAGAGAGAGAAAGAGTGCATATGAACTCTCTCATCGCAACATTGTACAGTATATGTATGTTATTTTAACTGTAATCTTTTCTGATTCAAGTCTTTGGTTCAACAGCCGACTAAATGAGGTGAATCATCGTACAAATATCGTCGTCGTTTGCTACAAAATATTCATCACATATCCTCAACAATCTTATATCTCGACTAATATCGATAGAATTTATTGGTGCTCTACATTCGCCTCTATTATTATTTCGCAAAACTGTGATTATTTCTTCGAATTCGCAGAACGACATTTTGTGTGGCAGTCATTTCAGCGCGCGAGAATACACCGCCGATGACTGTGAATGCTTGTGCAACATTTAAACAATTTATATTTATCATTTCGCCCTTAAACAAAAAAGCAATCGTATTTCATTTGGGAGATCCGGTCGATATTAATTTTTAGATTTCGGCGAACAGTTCCATCAAAAAAGTCTCCTTTTTTGCGTTCATAATTGCTTTTTTGTTTGGTGTTTCGCTTTTGGCACATTTTCGTATGCTTAAATTATATATTCATTAGGCGATCCATTTGCCTTGCGGTTGCATTCACATTTGTTTTAAATATATGGTTGGTTTTTTTCGGAGCATACACACATTTCATTTGGATTTTTTAGTTGCGTTGTCATTAATTCACTAGAAATTGTGGTTTGAATGAAAGACAACATGAAAAATATCATAGAATTTATTATAGCCGGGTACCGAAACCAACGCCACCACGTCGAATTCTATATGTTCTTGGTAAAAGAATCAACGGAGAAAAAAGCGGGACGAAGAAAAGTTATTTTTCATTCCCGTAAAAATTGAATATGCATGCAGAACATACATTCCATTGGAAAATTACAGTGCGTCCAATAATGAAAACGTTTATCCTTTTGTTCTCAAAAGGTTTTTTTTATGACCGTTTCGGCTGTGTATTCCACACAATTTTAAATAAATGCACGTAAAACCTGTCCCCGGTGCATTTCATTCATTCTTTATCTACGTGTCAATTTAACACATTCAAATAAATAGATTGCGCGAGAGACGCGCGCGCGTTCGAGAAACGGTCGACCAGCATCCAGCTCAGCCACTGCCCAAGGAGAGTCAATAAAATGCCGTCGAAATTGGTTGGAATACTAATTATAACCATATTTCAAAGCAACGCAAAGAGTGAAAAAGCAGCGTAGTAGTGCAAGCTGCGTGTGCTGTCCATTTCTTTGTTTGGCTCACAAGTCGCTTTATTGGATTTACATCCCAGCCATGTGTGTGTGTTTGTGACGCATTTATTTCTACTGTTTTTCCCAGAAGTGAAATTGATTTCGGTTGAGTTTCTGTTGAGAGCGAGAAAAAAAACCGAACGAGAATAAAAGACCATCCTATTAGTTCAAAGCACCCGAATGACAACATTAACTGAATGAAAAGAGCAGAAGGCAAAAAACTCACCAATAAAAAGTACTTCAAATACACATATAAAAAGATTTTATTAAACTTGACATCGGCCGACACACACACACACAGAGAGAGAGAGAGAGAGAGAGAGAGAGAGAAACAACAACAACAACAACTATGTATATTCAATTTCCCCACTAAATTGGTCATTCTTCATTTGCACTGGACTATAATAAAGACAAATGACAGCAAAAATAAACCGTCCATCGTACGCAACAAACAAAGCCGAATTCAAGTGAATGATGAATCCGCTTTGGTGTTGAACATGTCTCTGTAAACATGTTTAAAGAGCAATGAAATGACAATGATAATGAGCAAGTGACCAAAGAAGATATGTGTTAAAGAAATCAACTACACACGAAGAAAAAAACCAAACAAATAAAAACACACACAGTACACGCACAAATCGTAAAACTTTAGAATGTTGTCGCTTGCATTTCTTGTTATATGCGCGAAAACAACGATGACGGAGACGACGAAAGCAGCTCAGTAGCCGCTACTCACTGGAGTTGGCTCGCATCACACATCAAGTCTCTTTCACTCGCTTAGGCGTACACAAGTATACTGGCATAACATCTGTTCAGCCTATACCACCCGGGAAACAATCGATTTATTGAAACCTTTGTTCTCAAATCGGCTAATATAGAAGAATGGCTGACCGGCTTGTTAGCTCAATTTATTCGACCAATTCGATATTTTGTGGGCATCGCCAGCCACTCAAAGCCTTTAACCGATGCAATATTTCATACCAACATATAGTATTTTTTCCATATTCTACAGAAACCAATTTTTAATTTCTCAATGTTTGACATCCAATTGGTTGAGAGTTTGAATTTTTGTCACATTTCAAGTCAAGCCATCTTCGCTGAAGATTTTTTTCGTGCCTACGTCCTAGATACGGACAATAACCGTAAGAACCCAAAATTAATATTCAACGAATTATTAGTAATCCACAAGGATACATTTTTCGCTGAAATATTTTCGATACGTTGTTTTTGTCGTCCTCTACAAGTCTAATGACGTCAATTCTAATGGATGTGGGCTTTGTTCGCCATTTCGAATTATTTCAGGGGAATTATGCAAGCTTCCAGATCGATTTTAGACGTTCTGTGAACCGACTTTGGATTAAAATATTTAATAGAGAAAGATTTATTAATTGAACAATATTTGAGATGTGTCGCTGTTATGAAACTTGCATAGCAATTGATAAGCATGCAAAAATAGAAGCATGCACTAAAAAGGGTTATCTTTTCTAATCAAAAGCAAACAAAATGTCGGTGACAATTATGCACTGCACAAGTATGATCATGCATGCGCATTGATCAATGTCCTTTGCTCAACTCATTCATTTACACACTCAACGTATCGGCGCATTGAATATTTTCTAATGCAATTTAATTTGTCATTACTTTGTATATCTCTTTGGTTATTGCGTTTCATTTGCGACGACGACGATTGAATGAAGAGAAGCTAAATGAATAATTGAAACGATTGTTGGTCTTATTTCTCTCTTTCTCTCCCTCACCGTGTCTCTTGAGCTGTTTTTGTTTCCATTGACGTGTTGATGACGGAACATAGCGATGGCTCATGTTGAATAGTTAGCTTCGACGTGTTCATGCACAGAACGATTCTCATCGATAATCACATAGATAAGTCTATGTGTGTGTTTGTGGACGATGAAAGAATAGCTAATGAAAACAAAGTTAAAATTAAGTTGGCTGATGTAGGATCGACCACAATAATCGCAGACCGCTTATAATTTGCGCCTCTCACAAAAAGGCCTGTACGTATTTGGGCTATATAAAAATAATCTAAAACCTTTAAATCACATTTCTTGTCCCGTGTTTGCCATTCATTTGATTACATGTCGTTTTGGCGATGTTCCGTGATCCATCATTTTTTGTATGATTCACGTTTGGCTTCCTTTTTTCGGTTTGAGTCGACCTTCATTTCACTGATGCTTTGATTCGAAGAGTTTTTCATATACCGAGGCGTCAACATTTAACGATTTCAATGAAATCTCACAGACGAGAACACACACACAACATTTTAACAAATATCAAGACACGTAAATGCAGGAAACAATGATTTTGCCGAAAATTAGTAATGAGATTTAATCGACCAACGATCTGAATAAAAAAATCGTTCTTTGTTAAGTGCATCTCTTTTTTCGGCACTTTGATGCGGTCCAGATATAATTTCTCACGTTTTATGAAATCTTAAACTAAAATAAAAGGCTGAAATATTATAAATTATATTCTTGGAAGACCCTCTCACTCTCAAATGGGTTTTACCTTGATTTGAACGCAGATTTGTTGGTTTGGTGGAAGATTTTTTTCTTTATTACTTCATGGTATTTTTTTTTTTTTTTTCAAATGAATTGAACTTTCGCCTTCGTTCTCCAAAAAAGCACGCATGCTGAGAGCGAACGAAAGAAAGAGAGCGGTGAATATGTTTGCCTTACCTTCTAACGGGCTCGCTATTTTAAAGAGCACACACTGTTTCGCCGTTAAATTACTAGTTTATTCTGAATAACTTGAGCATAAGTTTACGTAATTAACCCTTATTAAGTTCAAATGAATAATATTGTGCTAACTGTGAGAACAAGCATCGCATTTTTTGCAATTAGCATCTTTTATTGGGGTTTAAAAATGATTGCACTTTGATCTTCGTTCATATGGTTCTGAGTCATTTAAATGGATCTCGTAGCCTCACATCCTGGCTGCGATTCAATTTTAATAGGCTGGCTAACGTTTATTTTAAAATTTCCTTTTTAAACACTACAAATTTTTAATGATGTGTTTCTTTATTTCTCTTACCTCAACAGAGTCTCGTCAACGAACGCTGGTGAAACACAGAATCTGAGCTTTTGCAAGGGACTCAAATTACTAGAATCAAATTGTGTGGAAAATGTCCTTCAAGTTGGTAAGTAAAAGGAGGCTTTTAAAGCCCACAGTGTCGATCGAAACACAGACAAATCTCGCCAGAATCTCGTCTTGCTTTAATTAAATTGGATCTCGACAAAAACGTAAACAATTTCCTGTACGAATCGAATCCAATCGACTTCAGCATAACCAAATAACAATACATTCAATGCCAGTGGAGAGCAAAAAAACTGTTGTAATGTGATGAAGTGCAGACAGAAAAAAATATTGTATAGAAAATTCAAGTACCATGCAAACCATAAACAAAACACAAAACACCATTAGGGATTCTCTCATGTGAATTACAAACAACTTTGTCCAAGTATGTGCGTGTGTGCGTCGATCACTTCGATTGTAATTATTTATGTGATCGGAATATGGAATAGCGCACATATTCCAAAACGGCCGAACAAGAAAAGTACATTGATTTTAAATTATTATAGTAGTTTGGTTAATGAAGGCCTAAGACTGTGTTTCGGATTTTCGGCGTATCAAATGCGCAAGCTCACACTCACTGCAAATAATTTTCCCATACATTTTGTGCACACTCCATAATCAAATGTTCAGTCAATGATGATTCAACGCGTTCAATAATGAAAAAAAAAACTCAATTCACTTTCGTCTGGATCCTATATAGGAAGCAATCACAACAATGGCCTCGGTTGTTTGGTGCAAACGGTCTGGAGCAAAAAAGCATGCAGTTTTAGATTTTTTTTTCTCTTCTTGCACGTCTTTTGCATTCGTATCGAACATTTCAAATAATCTATCCACAACAATTACTCATAATACATAATCACGTTTTTCACATTTTTAGCCGTTGTAGCCTTTGTTAACTTCTTCCTCTTCGCATTTTTTTTTCCTCCCATTCATTCTTTTCCGTCAATCTGTTCACCAATTCTATTTTCACTCTCCGCGTGCACTCATGAGACTTTTTACGTTGCCTCGCCTTGCCGTGCCTTCATAAGTGCATACACGTTAATTTACTCTGCATTGCACTTTTTTATGCATACCGATTCTCCCTTTTACTCACTCATTCACTCTGTCGACGCCGTCGTCGTTGTCGTCGTTATAAGAAAAACACACATCTCTCAGCCGGCCGAACTTTAAAAATATAAGTAGTGGCAGCAGAATAATATAAATGTGTATCGCTTGGCCAGGCTTGATTGCAGTTCATCATTTTTCTCCCATTTTCAGCTTTTTTTACAGCTACTTCGAAAGTGCTGGCTTCTCCATCTTTCAGTCGATTTGATTACCGGATGCCGCTGTGCGCTCTCGTTCAATTAGTATTATTCTCAAATATATGCTGTTTGCATCACTCATTCCGGAGTTTCTCTCAACATCTCGTGTTTAGTTATCGAATTCTCAGGTTCATTATTATTTTTCTTTCAATGAACCCACCTTCGTGACTTATTTAACGTTCGTTTCTCATAATTTTACGTTCTTCAATATTCCAATTCCAACCACTTTACCAGAAAAATATTGGCTAGCTTTTAATGGTTGGTCGGTGGTTTTTTTCGTAATTTCGACTGAAAAAAGGGAGCTTGAAATGCACACAAAATGCAGGGAGGTTGAAAAGAACCAAATCCATAGTTAACATTCGGGCAAAAGAACGCATATAATATAAAATTAAAAGGCTTTTTTTATATCGAAAATTCGTTTTTCTTAGCTTTCCATATAAAAAATTAATCATAAAAAACGATCGTACACGCAAGCGTACGTTTTTTTCGGCCGCTCCTAATATTAAACGTTTTTTTTTTTCAATTCTTCATCTGATATCTCAGCTCATTTTTTTTCTCATCGACCATTTTCGTTGCAAAGCAGATCTCTTCCACCGCATTCGGATCTCATTTATATATTATGCGCCATGGCAATGCATAAGTGATTCTTTCAGAAAACGTTAACCTCAACACAAATACACGTGCATTTTGAAAAACCAACACGCACGCACGCGTCAAAATAAATATTTAGATACACCAAATACTCGACACATGGCCATCGACGATGAACAAAGGAACTTCAGGCCGATATCGAACAAAACGTGCGCTTGTATTCGAATGCAAGAAGTGAGCCCTTATCAGCATCATACCATCTTTTCATAGAATATAATTTTTTCTACTGACAATTATTGCTTAGTCATAATCGTAATCAAAATAACGACAAAGAAGAAAAAAGGAAGAACGAACGAGAGAACCGCACACATCAGATGAAGAGAAAAATCGAATGTTATAATATTTTACACACAGTCATTCTCGGTATCTGCTGTTTCATTTTTATTTCGTTCACTTGACTCAATCTGTAATGTTATTTTTGTATTATTTTGGTTTCGCCTCTACGTTTCTGTTCAAACGAATTCTTGATTAAAGCTATTGAACGTCCAGTGATTAAAGTAATTGTTCATGCTGCATATTGGCCATATGCGAATTGTTTATTACATTGGCGTATGGTGTGTGTGTGTGTGTGTCAAGGCAAAAAAAAAAAAAAACTCGCGCTCATCGAAATTGATTTGATGCTATTACATGTTTTTTTTCAGTTTCAAAGGCTCTGCAATCCTCCTTCCACAATAGAAACTTTGCAAAACGCGTCAGATATGTCGAATAAAACATCTGCACTTCAAAATTGCGGATTGAATGAAAGTTTGAAAGCTGAACAACGATTCTTAATCGTATTATTAATATCGATGAGATCTATTTTTTTTCTCTCCTGAAATGATCTTTCCTAATGATTTATGTTTGGTATGATAATCATTACTATCCAAAATGCTTTCAAATTTTTCGACGTTCAAAAAAGAAACATTGAAGAAAAAATAGGATAAGATGACTGGAGACATAGTTGTAACAAGTAAGCTGGTTGAGTTTGGATTTTCAATATCACTGGAGTGGAAACGTTTTGAAAAGATAATACAAAGTTGTTTTTGGGCTGTTCGATATGAAATCAAGTACAATAAAACACATATACACTTGAAAAAAGGGAAAAACGCAGGCATGCTGAGAGCCGAAGGAATAACCGCTCGATTTCGAGCCGATCATACATATATTGAGAGTCGAAGTAATTACATATGATATCGACCACCTGTCAATTTTATTTCACACATCTACACAAATATACGCACACAAATGCATCTGTGTTAATGGCTGGGTGTGTAAGAGCCGTCTATCGTTATTTTATTTCAATTGAGACCTTTTCCAATTATTCCTTGAGCTAAGTGGGTTTTCGGTATTTCAATACAGATAGCATACATTTGTTGAAGTAAAAAACAACAACATCCTAAACTTATATAACTTGAGACTTCGACATTTGATAGCCGCCGCAAAAGATGATATAGAATAACAAAAATCGTATGACTATTCAAAAATACGATTTAATTAAATTTCATCCGTCTACATAAAAAATTGTTGTTTTCATGCACATAAGCGTATGATAATAAAAAGAATATTTCCTTCAGATTCCATAACAAACATGAATAAATCTCAACAAATGAATAACAATGTATTAAGCCTCTGAAACATTTTTTGTGGTACGATGTGTGCTTATATTGTTCTATTGGTGTGTGCGTGTGCCTTAATCGATTCGAATATTTTCGAGAATTTACTATATAATGCATTTGCACTTTATTAGTCTTGGGCTCATTAAAATTGCTCTCAACGCTTCATTCCCGAGGATTACACCAAATTCTTCTTCAAACTCCAATCAAAGTGATGAACAGCCGTTGTTGGTTTTTGTATATGTGTGTTTCTTCTGTCATTTTCTTTGATTAAAATTGATTTCGTACATCGTTCTCCGTAACATTTTATTTAGCTAACAGCTAAAAGATAATTGCCTTATTCTTCAACTTATATCGTTCCTTCATTTGCCATCTCTTTCTCCCTTCTCCTCGAGAGTGTATTTTTTTATGGTGCCGTGTGTGTGTATCTGTTTTTCTTTTGACAAATCTTCAAGTTTTCGATTGAATGTTTGTTGAGCGCGCTATGTGTGTGTGTGCGTGCGAGAGTTATATATTGTTTTGGCTTGAGTCTGCGTTTTTTTTCCTGTATTGTTATTAGTATTTCGTCTTCCAACGGCCGTCGTTGAATTATTATTTTATTTTCATCTGCCTGTTGGCTAAACACTACATTTTCAATCTGCCGTTTTTTTTTTTACTATCGCTTCTTATCTTTTTGCTGGGCTTTTTTGTGAAACAATTTATAATGAACTATTCGGTGATTTGAGCCGTCTAGTCATTCAAAATGTTTCTTCGTATTTATTTGGAAGGCTCTCTATGCTATACATTGGACATCAGTTGGTGAGCCTTTGATTTTCATCGTGTATTATTTCGTTTTGTTGTTGTGGTCTTAAGATTTAAAATCATCATAAAAATCATTGCTTGTGGTCTCAGGTTGGTGCTCAAATGCCTTCAATTTTTTTTTTTTTTTTTCATTCGATTTTATTTTCTCCTCAGCCGAAAATTTATAGCGCACTTTTCCTTGCGGTGACGATAAACGCTATGTAGATCATCAATTTACCGCATCGCTATCTAGTATGGGTTGCTTTGAGTTTCACATCCTTTTGATTGGCTCGCCGCTCGTTGCCACCAAAATTAATCGAAAACCTATGTTCTGAACGATAATTAAATTTGATCCACTCACATCTCTCCGCATTGCTCATGCTCTAATTATCTTATCGGTGGAAATTTTGAAGCACGAAGCGGCTGAAATGGCCGTTCAATTAAAAATTGAAATGAGATCTCTCGAGAATCTAGGCGCAAATAGACGCGCTCCAACAGAAACACCCAAATAAAAACGCCACATTCAATGGGCTAATTACAAAAGTAAATGTAACTTTTAATTTGGTTCGGCAAACGATTGGTACGCGCTCTTTAGCTTGGTTCTTTCATGTGACCGAGTCGAATTACACCGCACGTATCTAGAAGTAGAGAGTGAGGGAGAGAGAGAGAGCTGAAAAGCAAATGGCCAGTTTAAATGATGTGGTTTTGGTCGTTGTTTTGTCATCCGCAATAAACGAATTTCTTTGTATTATTTTGTGCGTCTCTTAAAGACAAAACAACAGACAGCTCTCGCACACTCACGAATAAGTCAACAGCGACTGGCCGAATAGAGCAGCACACAAAAAAATTTCCAAAAAAGATGCAGAGCCAATTCAAAGCGGCGATGAAAAATCGAATGAATTCGAACGAAAAGAATGTAAAACGACATTAGGAATTGTGTGATGGAAAAAAGAAACACTTTAACACACAAAAAATCGGTAATGTATTGTATTGCCCATAATCAAGCGAGAGGTGAAAGAAGAAACAGATATATTAATATTATGTATACAAAACACACTAAGTAACATAAAATTAGAGAAATTATGTATGGAAAAGAACTGAAAGGGAAGGAATAAAAGATGGAAGTAATTCATTTGAATCTACCTCTTTCGGTGTCCGTATGTGTATTCAGGTTCACGTTCATACGCTTCTTTTTTATGGCAAAACATATAAAAGATAATAAATATACGTATGATTGGAATAGAACAAATAAATATTCACTATGCATACAAGGGACCCGACAGAATAAAATTCTCTGTATTTGCCGTTGCGCACTGTGTATAGAAATATTAATTTTAATTTATGCCCAAAATGCCGAAAAATACAAAGAATCTGAAAAAAGATCGAGAAAAAAACACACGTAGCGGGAGCCGCTTCAAATCCAGTGTTCTATCACATAGTGTGCATTACATAGCCAGAGCCGGAGACAGCGGATTCTCGGCATTTCGCTCTCATGTGTATGGTGATAATAGCGATGACGACGTGTGTGCACTTGTGTGATTCGAGTCTGATTTTTCTTCATTTCTGCCAACTCATATGAGTCCACATGCGCACATTTACTTTTTTTCAATTCAATAAAAATTCAAATATATAAAGTTAGCGGTGTGGTGGTTGCACCTTCAATATTCTCTCACTGTTCCTCTCTTCCGTTGTGACTAGCAGCAACATCAGCAGCACATGCATAGCGAATGCCGAAGTACTACATACATTCTTCTCTTTATGTTCGTATGTATGCATGTATACAATATTAACAGTTATCCCATGTCATGTTTGATAAATGCAGACCAATACACACGGTCTCCAACGGTTTCCCGAACATTCGGCGTTTTTAATCTTTCATTTGTTTCGTTTTTTTTCGAACATTTCGTGAACAGCGCTTACAATTATAACATAAAATTGGGAATTGTTTATGATTTGTTGAAGCCGCCGCCGCCGCTGCTGTTACTGCTGCGGCCGTTCGCCATCGTTGTCGTCGATGTTTAAGGGTTTCTTTTTGAATAGCAGTCGAATGGACTCACACGTATATGTGCATTTGTATGCATATTTTATAATCAATTTGATCTATTTGCTCAAATGTTGCACATTTTGTTGAAAATGGCTGTAGCTCAAGAAAGAAGGAGAAAGAGAGATCAGTAGAAATGTGATTTTAGTGGAAATAGTACATCATTTATAATTTAGTGAAGCATTTTACCTCGTTTTCTTAATGTAGGAAGCATGAAATGAATGGATAATATTTTAAATATTTATTGTCATTTTCTTTTTTGGTAATGATTTTTAAAGTATGTTCCCTTTAAATAGTTCAAAAGTGAAACTGAATCGATCCAAAATGGGTGTATGCTATCATCGTCGCATGTTGGTCTCCTTTTCTTCAAATAACTTACACTTTGGTTTAACTATTCAAACCATTTCTTCTTCTCTTATCTGAGCCGGGTTTTCTGAATTAAATTAAACAAATACAGTGAAAATTTGCTTTTGAAAAGCATCAAATATCTGTTTGCCTGTCTAGAACCATCCTCAGCATGCATTTTCTCCACCTAATTGAATGAGCCTAACTAAATTATTCTTCCGTCTAAATTCAAACTACTTGAATGTTGTTGCTATACCATTTTTTTCCATCTCGAATTCGTTGGCAAACTCATTTCTATCTGATCAATATCATCTCGTTTTTCATACACACACAAGCTGGAATGAATAGGGAGGAACACAGAAGACGATGATAATAGGTTGAAATAGTGGATTGCAAATGGCTGCAGAACGAAACGTTAGATCGGTGTGTTTGACGTAGAGCATCCTTTTGAAAATATACCTAGATAAATAATTGAGTGGAGTCGGCACTGTGTAGACACCTTTGTGTATATTCACTAGAAAGAGAAACAGATAGAGACAGAAATTGAGAGAGAGAGGGAGTGAAAGAGTGCATACGTATTTGAGAATATTGATTTCTATAAAATAAACAAAAATAACATCATGCAATAAGCAAACCGTTTCCAGATCTATAATTGAAATAATTTCAGAGCGTATTCATTTCTGTCGGATTTTTTTAATACAAATATGTAAACAATATCTTTAGGCTTGCACTAGAACTTATTTCGCGTCACCTGCCGGCACCCCCATTGGCTATGGCACTGATTCCGGTGCGGATTCTCTCTCTCTCTCTCGCTCATCCAATTGCATTTTCCCATAATCCAAAATGGTTTTTCCGATAACTCTGCGCTGTGAGTTTGAAGAAACATATTGAAATCTTCATACCTTTTCAAAGTGGTTGAAACTGATTTTTCACTCGAGGAGACCGACCAACGCACAGCCAATGCTAAATGCTTATAAACAGTGCATTGAACTAGCTGGAATGTGAATGCATCCCCCCATCTCTTTGAATATGTCACAATGTCGAGCATTTTCAGTGGGAATGATTCGAAATGAACTTATAGAAGTGTCAACTTTTGTGGCGTGAAGTGTATTGTTAATCGATAAAAGTCACTCAAATCAATTATCGAGAGATGACTTGACTCAACACGAACCTCACATCAAAAACACACATGCACACATCATACCCACGCAAAGCGGCAAAAGCAGCTTCATCACCATATAAACATATTAGACAGCAAGCTAGAGTGAGAAAAATACGAACCCCAAATTGAGAAAAACGAAAATGAGAGCCAACACACAAAGAAAAAAAGCGAGATCCAAATTCGATGTCACATAGAACCACGTTGATTGAGAACAGAATGGATATTGCCAAAGGGAAGTCGAGCACCATTGTACCGTTCTGTACAGTTGCTTCGGTTAGTTCGTTCTCATTTTCAATCGTTCAGAATATGCATTTACCAGAATCATTTCAGTCTCGCTATACTTTCGTCGCTTTTCGCGTATCTATCGCATGCTTAAATAATTTAGCATTTTAAAAACGATAAAAAGCAACAGCACACAAATGTACCGAATCTAAATTGAACACATTGACGTACACTTAATTTTTACCACTGCGTGATCCATGTACCTGTGGTCGTTGCACCGCACATATGTTAAATGGTATTCCATTCAATGTCTCTTAGAACACACAGACACACGCAGACTCTTTCAAAGGCGCTTTTATGTGTATTGGTGCATCGAATTTGTATCGCCTTATTCGGTGAGTTTGTTCCTGTGCAGTTTTGGTAGTTATGTTGCAACCGATATACATTGATGCTGCTGCTGCTGCCGTTTTTTGTCTTATCTTCAATGCGATGAGTTTGCGTTTGGACTTTATTTGTTTTTTTTTTTTTTTTCATTGATATCTCGGATTATATGCTGCAAGTTGATCCCCGAGTGTGTGCGAATGTGTGTGTGCTCTCGCTTAAATGCTTCGTGTCGCTCTATACAAATTGTCGTCTCTTTGTAGCCAAAGTAAATGTTTATTTTGCGCTTTACGTTTGTAAATCACGTATGTACGGCTCGTGTACGCTGTACACACCGAAAAATCAAATGAAATGCACATACACATACACAAAACACATTGCGGAAAGGGAAAATATGAGTTTGAGTTCTTAGCGGTGGTGGCTAAACTTCGCATTGGTCCCTTTTCATGTACTAGCACACACAAGTGTAGTGTGTATTCCATTTGTTCTTCACACATTGACATTTTATGGGAAAACCAGAGAGAACTAGTGAATGACACACACAAACACAATCTAATATCGAGAAAACTCGTGGCTTTAAGCCAAATGATTACAGAATGCATTCGACTTTTTTTGGCGATATTTTGCGTGATTCTCGACAGAAAAGAATGATGACGATAAAATTGATGCAGAGTTTTAAAAGCAAACGGCAATAATTTGAGTTGAGATTTTGTCTCGCAACTGCCACCATCTGTAAATGTACTCATCAACATTGTAATTTAAAAAAACTGTTTACCAACTTCAGTTTGTTCATGAGCTCAGCTTGGCAATATATCGTCCATTTTCCGAACTAAACATACAAAAAAGTAATTAGTATGAAAAATTAAATCCGAATGGGGAAAAACAATTGTTTGGAATTAAAACTGAAAAATGCATCAGCTCGACGCTATTTTTTGTGCGCAGACATAAATCGCCATAATTTATTGGTTCGATTCAAATTGCCAACTTACACGAAACCGATAAGAGAATGAGAGGAGCACGAGGAAGCAAAATGGAATTCGTGACAAAAATGGACTTTTCCCATTTTGTTCTGGCGTCTTGTATGCGCCAGTGAGATGCACTCTTTACTTTGGGTAATTCATAATATTCTACTTTCATCATTTTTGCTCTGCCAATGATGTCATTTGCCCAGGCAAAGAATCTTTGAAGCATATTTTATGTAATCGTCTTGGATGCAGAGAAAAAACGCGTTCTGGGAGTTAATCCCGACGACAACATACGGATGGAACGAAAGAAAAAGCCAAAACGAAATCAAATCTAGAGAAACATTATGACTTAAGATATGTTAAAAAACTCACTGGCGTAATCCTAGTGTACTGTAGCTTGGTGCATAAGTAAAGTTCGAAAAAAATATTTCAAGGGATGTAATTAATTTTTTCTCGAACACATCCCAGAACCACGTTCATGAATTCATTTTTCAGCTCTTCTGCTGTTTTCATTGATATTTGATTTTTGCCCCCACTCTATCTGTATCTTTGTCCGTCTGTCTCTTGGCGCGCACTCTATTTCTCACTTTCTTTCGCTTTACTAAGAAAGGTGTCTCTCATTCCTTCATTTAACTTTACTTAGTCAATTTTAAACATGTGTTTAAGCGGTCTCGAATTTCGATAATTTAGGAATTAACATTTCGTTCGCGTCATATTTTGTCGGATCGAATTGAGAATGTGTAATTTCAGTCTAAAAATTATGGCACTTTTTTTCCCTTGGTTTCATACAGCACTATCTTCAAACCGAATTTGAAACGTGATTACCGCAATAAAAACAGTGACCCGCGTGCGTGCGTGTGAGTGAGAGTGAACGTAAGAGAGAAAAGGAAAAAAAGTGCGTTTCACTCGCATATGGTCACAGATGATGTAACAAAGTATTTTAGTTACTATTCCGTCTTATTATATTCAAGAAGAAGAAGGAAAGTGTATCCATAATTTGCGGCTTGTCGGTGGATTTCATTGCTGGTTTTCTGCCTTGTCTCTCCGCGTCTCGCTTCGTCTAATGTCAGTCTCATCTTCGTAGCAACACATGACACCACATTCATTATTATCTTCAACTGGATTATGTTAGGAAATCGAAAACTTGTGCCCTGCCGTAATAGAATTGCAAACTAAATTCAACGATTTTTTGAATGTGTATTGAATTTGATTTACGAGGCAAATCATTGTGAAAGAAATAGTACATAATATATTTCAATCGTCAGTGATAGCGTAGTAATAGCAACATTTTGAATTTCTCTCGCACTATTTTTTTCTACATATTATTCGTTTTTCAATGATTAGGGGAGAGAGAGAGAGCTGAGTTCGTTCAATTCGCTTTGACACAGAAAGTCCACTCTGCGTGAAGGAATGAGTGTGAGCGAGATACAATATGCCTCTATTACATTCGATGGCTCCGTGATTCGGTCGCATCTAGAACTAGTTTGAAAACATGCTCTATTTGTCCGATAATCTCATCTCCTAGCCGTTCTTATTCTCGCCTAAGGATCTGTTCCAAATATAACACGTTGAATGGTGCATTGCTCAAAATGCTTGCATCTTATGTCAGACGTTGTGTGCGAGCTCACATTTGCGAGTGTTCCAAACAATTATGAAAAAATTACACATCTATTTTGTGTTTTTACGCAAACAGCAAAGAAAAACGCGAAATGCGTTGAAGAACATATAAAGAACATGAGCAAAAGAGAATTCGAATGTTTTGAAATTGATGAAAAAATCAAGAAATTTGCTGAATAAAATCTAATTTGAGTTCAGTTTTTAACTGGAGCGAGATTCTGTATGGACGCAATACACACAACACTGTTGATTTTCATTCATACGTGTGGACCTTGAACGAAACGCAGGGCAGAAAAAACGATCCTAATTACGAAATAAACGGTGAACAATTCAAGACCGAAAGAATAAACCGACAGGCGATGCTTGCCGTGCCATGCCAAATATACACAAAACCAAATGCAATCATTTGAAATGCTATTCTGACACGGTAATTACAGTATTGCGGTTGATTCTGTGGAGCAAATTATTGTCGGAAGGACGGACTCGGCCTTGCGCAATACTCATCAGTCCTAATCTATGCATCCATTTGAGTAATGGGATATTTCAAACTTACAAAAACTTTGTATTTTCTATGCAGAAACTGGAAAAAAAGTTAATGTCTTTGATTTCAATTGATTTAGAAATTGGACTATTAAAAAATCATCAAGCTCGGGTTCGGACCGTTTCTCATTCGTTGTGCGTTGCGAATCCTTTCCGATAAAATTGCATTAGCAAATATTCGCAGCCTTCGACAACATTGTGAATCGGCCAGAAGAATGCAACGGATTGAACGTCACACATTTAATGATGATCTAAGTCGTTGCATGGAGTAAAAATTGGTACAATTGATGGTAACTTCGAAAGGGGGGACATGATTTGGTCGGATATAAAAGCTATATATTTTTAATATCGACAGCAACAATTTATTGCGATATATCGGCAATCATAATTAAATAATTTTTCACAACTATTTGCATTCAAAACGTTATGGTAATACAATGTATTTTGCCCCGAGGAAAAAGAAAAAAAGACGAATGAAAGCAACAACACACGGAATATGGAAAAATCATTTTGTATTTGTTATCTAAAAATCATTGTAATTTGCACCAATTAGGCTGTTGGGAACATTCCATGCAGCAATGTAATAAATGATTGCTGAATTAACGAGAATGATGGAAAAAAATACACCAATTTATGTAAATTGATGCAAAAAGAGTTGTTGTGTTGAAATGAAAGCCCCGCTATTAATTGCCCATTTTGTTGAATAGATATTTGCACTGCGTACGTTTCGAGAGAGACAAAATTCTTTTCTGGTCAATAACAACAGTTTTAACACCACCGAAAAGCAGTTCGCTGTCTTTTGTAAGTCTGCATGTTATCTACTTGTTTTGACTTAAGGTTATTGGAAAAGTTTTCCGTCGAAATTTTTTCACTTCAAGCGAAAAAAAGGAATTCCATTTAAAATATGTCTACTTTCAGTTGAAATGAGATGTACAAGTAAAATAATCAAAAAAGTTGACTTTTGACATTGTAATTTAACGATTTAAAAGAGCCACCAAAAATGTAACAGAATCAAAAAATAAAGAAACGTTTGCCAGCGAAATCCGAATTCATCCATCGAGAAATCGGTGAATGCAGTAGCGGCAGCGCCAGCGCCAGCGCTCTTCTTGCAGTTTAAAAAGAGCGTATTTTGACGGGCAAGTGTGTTTTAGACACACGTTTTCATCATTTAAACGACCATCGACCTTTTCGCCTTTTCCCGTAATCGCTGTGCTATCGATGAACTCGGTTTGCTAAAACATCGGGTTTTATAGTGCGTATTCACTGCCATCATACGGGAATGAAAATAGTGAACATGTGTGTGTCATTCACTCGGTCGATGTGCTTAATCTATACGAAGCATCAGTATATTCGATACGCACACACACACGAGCGAACAGAGAGGGTTTCAAATGCCAATATGCGCACACAGAACACTATACGATCGGCGCTCTCGTCGAAAAACGCATTTCATTTCCAATGCCTTCGCATCAGTCAATTGCATATGAATTGAATGTGAACAAAGGCATATACGCGCGGTCGATGTGCTTGGCTCGGCTTGAGGGTTCCCCCCTCAAAAACTAGCTGTTCGTTGATGTTGCTGCTGCTGATGTTGTTGTTTGCATTAAATTATTAATATCATTTTTATTCCGGCCATTATAATCTCGTTGTCGTTCGTTCTTCAGCAAGCGGCAATTGATGAAACCAACGAATTACGTTGAATCCGTATTGAAAACACTTTCATCTAATTGCCGCTACAATAGTGCTAGAATATCGAAGGAGCACACTATCTCTGCCTAGCGAAAAGAGATTGCTTTTCGTCACATACGCTCGCTTCTTCTCTTCCCATCCGTGACTCCGTGTTCTCTCGTCAAAAACACACGCGCACACATGCACATTGGGCAAGAAGAAAGAAAAACAGTATAATTTCACAATGTAAGCAGATGTTACCGTAATTTGCATACGATTAAATGATTATTCTTGGAGTTTGCACATCGAATCCGTATCGCTGTAGCAAAAACAAAATAGTCACCGAGAAGGGCGATTCTGCCACGAAATTCTCCAATTCCGTTCCTGAATTAGTTGGAATAATTAAAACTGCTGAATAGAAATTAAATTGGCTTCACTGAATCATTTCGTTTGGAAGAATTCTTGGCAATTTTATCTGCATTAAATTGTAGTGTGCAATATGGGCGTGAATGCCTCTCTCTCTCTGTGTGTGTGGGTACATTTTTTGTTGGCTTAACGAAAAAATAAATTTATATAAATATGAGATATTCAATGCAGCTTCATATTTTAAGCATGCAAAAAGGTTCGCGTCGACACAATGGAAATGATGAAGCCATTCACACGTTCATTTGCACAAATCGAATGAAAAAACGATCAGTTCGAGAAGCAAACGAAAAATGCTCTGCACACTTGCACAGATGGATGACGGTCTTTAGTCATAGCTACATATGTTCGTAATGACAATATGATATGCAAATTCATGAAATTTCATTCAAGCAGATTCAGGCACAAGCAAAGAACAGCGGCGAAATGGAGATGAGATTATGCACTCCATATATTCTCTGGCCCACTCACACTCACGCACGCACGTACGTTCATTCGATCCAAATACACATGAACGCCACTTCTGGTGAAGCACGTTAGCCACCAAGTACGATTGAGTTTCGGATACACACTCACAGTCGCATCATCATCATCATCATCAAACGGAACAAGAGTTATCGGGCTGAGGAACATAATACACACAAATGATTCTACTAATGAGAAACTAAAAAGTTACTCCAAACTGAGATTTCTGATTTTTTCGTTTGGTTTTCATTTTTTTCTTCTCGATGCTGTTTTTACTTGTCGCTATTCCTTTTCTCGTTCAATCACGCACTCCTTCCAAACTATATGAGTTCGGAGTGCCTAAGCTGGCGCTTCACTCGGTGCTAGGGAAAACGAATATTAATGACAAAGAGTCGATGCTAAGCGCTGGATTGAAACAATCTGACAGTTAGTTGATATTGCTGTAGCGTGTTGCAACGCTTGCCAAATGAAATAAATGGATGTAAATTAAATGTGAAATTTAATGTTTGTGTGCGTGTGTGCGGTGAGGCGATTTGGTATATCCGCTACATGTCTCGGTTTTTGCTTGTGCCATATTTCAAAGCAAACCACCCCACCCAAAAAATGGAAGCGGGTGTACTTCTATTTTTCGGATGGGGGTCTGCTTTGAAATATGTGGATGCATCTATCTTTTAAAAACGTCACTCACAAAAACCGAAACCCACTCAACTCGATTTGCGCTGATTCATTTATAAACTACGCAAACTGAACGCTATCGAAGCTGACTGCATGACTGGCATTTGCCCGACCAATTCCATTCAATTCAATTCATCTCTTTTTGCACGGTAGTCAAAGTGTTGAAAAATTGGTGTTGAAAATCGATAGACCGAAATCCTCACGAACGATATTCTTTTGCATTAGTTTCGTCTTGCACCGGTCAATTTTTCATATTGCCTCTCTTTCTCTCTAATTCTCATCGTTGCAAATACCGTCTATTCAGAGAAATGATTTGATTTTTATGTTCATATATATTTTTCGGAAAAACTTTGAGCCAATAGAACTCGGTGGTCCTGTGTGTGATGCGTGCTGAATTTGTTATGCGCCAAAGTGCTTCGTATGATTTTTGCTTGTTCAGTGGTGGAAAAAGGTATAAGTCGATGAGATCAAATGAGTATTGGTTGGATGGTGCAAAAGTTTTTACGGTATTGATTTTTCGCTTATTTGGTGATAAAATAATGAAGCTCTTGTGCCAGCAAACAAATTCATGTGTTTTTTTTCTTTTGTGAGTCACTTAAAAGTCGAGTAGAATGACAAATTTCGGTTAAAGTTGCAATATGCTCTCAATGTCTCGCGATATAAATGTTTGTTATGATGGTGACGGTGATATTTTTCGTATCCGTTTGTTCATTTGCGATCTGTGTGAAAGAAGACTTTTGAGAGAAAGCATCTTCAGATGCTAAAATACTATCGAAATCGAATACAAAAGCAGTTAAAAACGGAGCTTGAATTCAATTCGAATGCACCCCATAGCGTTTTGGTGGCGTTTTGCCTTCTTTTTTCATCTTACTTCTTTGCATAAGTCCATTCAAATATAAATAAAGGGAACTGTATGTGTGCGATTTAGAATCGCGCATTCACAAACAAATACAAACTTTTTTACGAGCAAAGCACATTCTACAATGACAACATCGCACAGAGCGACAGAGAAAACAAGTGGTCGGTTTCGGGAATGAGCAAGAGATAGACGAATGGAAACGTGAACGGGGATAAAAAAAGAATCATGATATAAATCACTTCGACTATTTGCGGACTCATACGCTTACGACGATGGCCAGCGAACCAAACGGTAGAGACAAATACAAAAATTAAACAATGAACACTGATAAAAATGTACAACAAAACCAGTCGCCAAATAAACCATCATTCACTTGTATATTTTACTACTTTTATTTTGACTCATCGTCCCCACGATGGAACAACGAGAAGTTTTTCATTCATCTCATTCGCTTGCTCTATTTTCCCTGGTTTTTGTTCGTTTGATCACAATTCGTGCAATCAAAATGGGCTCAAAGCGATAAAGTTTCCGCCAAACACAAACGAAACGTAATTCAAATGTTGAGTTGCTCGTTCAAACGCGCTGACGATTTTTATTTTTAAATTCATCTTTAGAGCCGCTTCACTAATCACATTACAACCACAGTTTTTCGATTAGATTTTATTTTCTTCTTCACGGCAACATTCGCATTTTCCCGTGCTGTACATGTTTTCGGTTGTTTCATATGCGTTTTCCCACTTTTTTTGTTCAGCTTTATTACCATGAGTTTTGCGACGGGTTTTGAATCCGCAACGGTAGAAGATGCACAGAAAAAAAAATCCACCATAGAATCTATGAAAACATAGGTAGTACATCTGCCATGTATTCGGTATAAAATGTAAAAAATCAACGATTTTCCATTTAAATTGTTGCCAATGTGGGATAAACTGGCACTTTATCCTATGTTATCAAAGATTCGAGGGTACGTCCTTTATGTGTGTGCATGATTATATGCTTGAACATTTTTTGTATTATCGTGTGACGTGACGTACATTTTTTCGGCGATTCAACAATTTCGAACGAAATGTGATTAAGTGAACATGGGCTTCGTTCGATAGAATTGTTTGTCATTTGACTGATTGAATGTGGTTCGTCATTCGTAGAAACATGTCGCATAGCAAATTCCAATTGTTTCAGCAAACAAAAAGAGAATTTCATTTGTGAAATGCCCGCAATCGATGAGGTTTTCAACGAAATTACGCGACTAATGAAGACTTGGACATTGTTTTTCGCCAAACTAAACTAATGGCAGAATGAATGGACTTGCGAAATTCAACGGAATTCATACTATTCACGAATTGCACAATATCTACCACTCGCTCAGCGAAGGTAGATACATGTTTGTCCAGATGCTGCCAAGGATTCTTTGCAAATAAATTTTAATAAAATGTGGAAGTATTACATGATTACGTGTACATGATTGATGATTTGAGTGAGCAAGTGAGAGAAAAATGGGATACTGTGTGTTTGGAATAAAGTTTATCTCGAACAGTCATCGCATTTAATCGCTTTTCCATTTCAAAAAAATCGTTCGATGTAGCAATTTTACGACAAATCTATGTTCCATAAAAAAGCAGAAGATCTTCTATTCTTACAAATAGTTTGACTGATTATTAGCGATGGTATTATATATTTGATGTAGTAATATCAGTCGATTGCAATGTATATAAAGTGATAGACACTCGCGTTTTCTTCGCAACGAACGAAGACGGTTGTTGCACAGTGACAGTACCTACTTTGCCACTACACAATCGATATGTAGGCAACATTAAGTAATGTAAAGTAAAGTAATGCGATCTCCGACCCGATCACTGGCCGCTTCCCATCAAGATTTTTGGCCGAAATCAATATGGTTATTTCATTCTTTCATTACGCTCGCGCTCCGCGAACGACCGATACACGGGTCAATGAAAGTATGCTGCAAAATCGCTGGCATTCTTCTTCTCACTCTCAGTAAGAGAGCTAGTAGCAACAATAAATAACAAACAGTAATCCGTCGGTGTCTCTATTTTCATTTGATGCAACAACAAAACGGAGATACATAAAAAGCAAAAGCCATATACACTCGTTCTCGCCTCAGTACACGAAATATGAATCGAGTCGGCTGTATTACTACTACATTATGTAATCCGAAAATGGTGTAGAGAAAAGAAAGCGAAATCTATTATATACACTCGACTGCACTGTATCACATACCAGAAACAACAATCTGCCCGTCTGGTAAATAGCATCACAAATGGTTTGGCCTTGTTGTTGTTGTTGATGTTGTTGCCGTTCTTTACATAGAATTTTATTTATATTCCTATGTGCATTGGTATCGAAGCACATTGCGCTTATATGTTGTTCTATGTTGTTGATGATGATGGTTTTTTTTTCATTTTGTTCGCCACATAATCGCTCGTCATTGTCAGTAAATAGGTCATCTAATGCTTTTGAATACATAAAGAAATGACAACAATATATGAATCTTATAGTTGATTGGTTCGATTGGTCGGTATTATTTATGGTATGCATGATATGTGTGATATGTCCAAATATCTAAGCCAAAAATGACTCATAGATTTTTCAATGGCTTCCCAATTTAATACTTTGTTTGGTAGGAAGTAAACAAGCGAAATACGATGATGTTGTTCCGTCAATTCAAAACTGCACATTTGCTCCAAAATGCATGACCCAAATATCATATTCGATTCTTCGAATACTCAAGATTTAATAAATTCTCGGAGATAGAGAGTCGATATCAATTGAACACTTCAATTTGAATCGCAAATTGCACGAGAATTTGTGTGTGAAACAGAGCATCGTGCAATTAAAAGCAGTGAATATGGCTTGGAAACAGTTGAATATTTTGCCACCAATACGCCCAAATTATGCTGAAAAAATTCGCTGTTTGACACAATATAAAACCAGCATATGGACAAATGATAAGCAAGAGCCGAATGTCTAATGCACTCCCAATTGCATTGTTCGATTGTAACAAATGTTTAACGGTTATCAGTGCGTGCGTGCAATGATTGTCAGTATCTGTCTGGTATGCGTGTCGCTGCACTAGTATATCATCGATGCAAGTGTTCTTGAATTGCAAACACCGTTTATTTCTCGTATTTATGTATGAAATAAGCGGGAGAGCAGCCGACGTCGACTCGACATATCAATGTTCAGTTCGGTCCATACCATGAACATTTTGATCCGTTGTCTTAAGCAGAACGGCACGGCGAGGAATGCTATATAAACAATTACGCACATAGAGACAGACAAAATAGAGCGCGCGCTCGCGCTTGCTCGCTCGCCATATATATGCCTGATGAATGCCATTGGCATTTCTCTCGCTGCAGACGAGTAATTGCACCATATAGTAAACTCTCTATGTTCTTCACTTCATTCTATTCATAAAATGTCTTTATATAACCATTTCGAATCGAGACACGAGCGAAAAGAACCGAAACAAATAACGTCACGAAGTCCTCTTTTTAATGTGCATCATTTGCTATACGCTTACTTTTCTGTGGAGATTGAAATTGTTGCTTACTAGCCTCGCTTGCGATATATGTTTGTCACATATACATAAAGTATCCACAAGCAGACGTCCATTTAAATAGCGACGCATTCAAATACTTCATGGAATTCCATACTCAAAATTTAATAAAGAAATGGAATTGTCCGAATGATAATTTCGTAATCATGTGCCTTTGAAAAATGAATGTATTACGCGATGCTATTAGTTGTGTAATTTTCGATGCTCAATTCGAAAATTTTCTTGATTCTATTCAAAAAAAAGTGTTCTCACGAGATAAATCGGGCGTCAGACCTCACAGTTGATAAAATATATTATTTTCGGTGGCATTCGACACATCTTCTTCGCACCTATTCTATATAAGAATAATTGTTATATGACAACGCAATTTATTTAGAACGATACATAAAGCAAGGCACAAGCGAATCAGAATATTTGTAAAATAGAGCAGTCTTTCTCGCACTGTGGTTTATTGTGATACATTTCATTTCCTGTGTACATAACACATTACACATTTTATATTTGGATTCATTTCGATTTCTGTTTAAGGTCATTCATTTAATACATAAGCGAGACAGTCACCCATGAAAACAGTTGAAATGATAGTAAAAAACGTGCAGGGGAAGAGAGAGAAAGAGATTTGCAAGCACACGCAAGCACTAATGCGGCATATTGAAAGCCCCACAGAAGAAAACCGATACATGAGATATATGAACACGTGCGAAAATTGAATCGAAATAAAACGATGCATTCGCTATTTTTTTCCTTCCTTTCTCTCGGTCGCTACTTATTTACTTCTTGAATTGTGTGTGTGTTTTTTTAACGTGTGCGCTTCGATTCGTGCATGTGAACTGATCGCGAGAGAGTTCTACACGGGTGAAAGGCGCATAGGAGCAGCATTACGCTCGTGAAATGCCATAAAATCACTTGATTGCCGCGATGCAAGAAAAAGCCGCTTCACAAATAGTAAAATACCAAACAACATTTCTGTCCAAATCCGAAAATCAACATTCCGGTTTGTGAGCGATGCTTACGCGCTTCATGTCAGCCCTGTTCATATTGAAACATCTATTTTATTGATGCGATCAAGTTTAATTTTTTTTCAATCAAGAAAATAATGAGCTGCTTGAAACCGATAATGCTCATTTCCAAGCACTTGAAAAAGTAAATATTGACTTATCTTTTATTGATCAGTTGGCAATAAGTTGTAATTTTTTTCTCGATGTCATTAAAGTATATACCTTATCGATTCACAATGCTAACGGTTGTCGGGCAATGCAATTGCGTCGCATTTCCATCGAATGTCCCGTTGTTGTTGGTTCATCTTTTTCATGAAAACCACATTTCTTGCGATACCATCGTTTAATTTCTAATAAATATCGTTTTGTTTGGACATTCAAGTAGCCGTCGATATTATGTAAAAGCTTTATGGATTCCTTTTGATCTACAAGCAATCGATGCATTAATTACATACCGATTGCAATAATATTTACGTGCTCTTTATATAGACAAGCCAACGCATTTGCTATGAGTTTGTCCATAGTTCGGAAAATCATTTGTTTGAGTGCGCGAGCACTGAAGGTGGAGACAATTAATTGGAAATTCGGATCCAAAAAAGAAGCTAATTAAAAACGGAACATTATTTATCGTTGTTGAAGAATAAACGGAAACAATGACATTAAATTCAGTGTTCGTTTTTACTTGAATTTAAAATTCATGAAAAAAAAAACATATTTTCATAGAAAACGTTCTGCAAGCATTTTGTTGCAACGATCTCCAATCTTCACGTTTATCTTCATGCATTCATTTATCTCCTGTACAATCTCCTTCTTTCCCTCTCGCTCTCTCTCTCTCTCTCTCTCTCTCTCTCTCTCTCTCTTTCTCTCATTATTCTGCCGCAAATTACGGTATAAACGGGTCTTTTCTATTTCACATTCAATTTTAGCATTTATAAAATGTTCATCGATTCTCCGGAAAATAATATATTGACATTAAATATAAACATTCCAATTTAATTGTGCACAAGCAAGTTCCTGGCTAATAAATATTTGGAATATAATGTTTGATGATAGCAGAGATTCAATTATTTTCATCGACTGCTTCATGCGTTCCGAAGTCCAGTATAGATTTTATTAGGTTTCTAACAATTCAAATATTTCTTAGAAATTACTTATAACAAACTTTCTTCGATTCTCTTTGTCCAGGATTCCATCTTAGCGGCATTGTTTACGAAACAAAAGGTGAGTTTCGGGCAAAATACGTATATTTGGAAAATTATTTCAATTTGAATAGTGAAAAGATTGTGAATGTATAAACTGATGGTCTCTCCTTCAATGTAGCTATTCACAATCGAATTGGTGCCGATGCGATAGGCTTAGCTGGCGGAAATGTGGGACAGCAGGCACCAGCACAAATTCAACCACAACAACCGGCCCAACCTCAACCGCCTCATCAACAGCCGACATTACGTCTGCCATCCGTCGATCGAGACACAAATAATACCGGTACTAATTACCAAGTCGAGGAAAACAAATGCTACAAAGTGTCTGTCAGTTTTGATCGGTGAGTAGTGCGTTTGCAAGAATTGTAATCTTCGCCGGAGTCGTATAATTATTTTAACATATTCTACTTGAATCACCTGTTTCCTAGTGTTTTGTTCCAATGAAAGCCGTTTCTGAACAGTTTTTATTATGTTCAACAATATGCTACTACTAGTTTGGTTCGCTTTCGGTATTTCAGATGTAATTTCGAACTGTCAATAATTTCACGTTCCGTTGATGTCAACGTTTGCATTTGAATCAGAGAATTTGCTCAAGAATTTTTGTAAATGTCAGCAATTTCTTCGTAGAAATTCCTACAAAGTTCACTTGCTCTCTATATTGCTTCTTGTGCAATCAGAATAGATGAATATTGTTCAATAAACAACAGCACGCAAGTGTTAATAAATATTGAATGATATGTTTTGAAAAATAATTGCTCCAAGGTTGTATTTTTTAATATCCACGTGCCGCTTATTTTTCTTACTTATAATTAAAAAAATCAGTCAAATCGAATGAAGAGATTTTGATGCTTTCCGCTATTATTTGTTTAAATATTCCTTTAGAGAAAATGTTTTTTCTTTTTTTAAATCGGACGAAAAACATCTTCAGTCCATAAAAAATACAGATTTATTAAAAATAAATGGACACATCAAAGCCACATTGAACGCATGCTCGACCACTCTTTATTCTGAAATCCTAACATTTTTTTTTTTTTTTTGAAAAAAAGAATTGATTGTAAAATCAAGCGTATCGAAAGATAATCGCTATTTTGTTAGACTTTTATATAGCTTTCGTACTTGAGCCTCTCTTTCTTTCTCTGATGGGCGAACGAATGAACGGGCGAGCAAGAGAAGGAGAGCAAAAAAATAGGCTTAAGCTTTACCAATGTATTAAACTAATTGAAAATGTACATATAATAATTATTTGGATCAAACGAAAGCAAAAATTACGTTTAATTACTCATATTCCGAACAAATTACAACTAACTTTGTAATTACGAGCGTTATTTTGTTCATTCGAGGGGACGTTTTTCCTCAATTGTTGCGTTTTTTTTTCTATTGGTAAATAGTAATTAAGATCGCTCCATCTACATGTTCATATATTAGCCGTAGAGTATTATTTGTTTGTTCCCGGCATTAGTTGCTTCATCGCGTTGATTTCCGTCTCTCCGACTTAAATGATTGCATGATAAATGTAGATAAATTGAATTAATCGCTCATTTTAAACAAAAAAAGACTGTTATTCTCTGCTGTTAATGTTGTTGTTGTTTATTTTATGTTAAAAAAATTTTCGGCATTATATAAATGATATATCCAATCATTAGTGGTTGTATCTGTTCCTCGGAGCATTGAATATGGTCGAAGAAACATTTTCCAAACTTGAAAATTATTATCAACCAATTAAACTTGAGCAATTCGATAAACAGTTTAATAATGATAATCGATCCATCTAATTATGTTCGTTGCTTTACGATTTCGTTTCAGATGCAAAATTACATCGGTTACGTGTAGTTGTGATACACGTGATATTTTTTGGTGCCACCATGTCGTTGCATTATCACTTTATCGAATACGCAATGCCGAAACCGTTAAACTTCGAGTTCCTATATCTGGTAAGTGATTCTCAAATGCTGCTCCACCAAACAAAACTTATTTCAAAAACAAATATCAAAAATGAATGTTTTAATGGCTCTTACGTTTTTTAGAAACCCTCCTTCAAATGAATAGACAACAATTGCAAAAGTTTGTACAATATCTTATATCAGCTCATCATACGGAAGTATTGCCGACTGCCCAAAATTTAGCCGACGAGATTTTGCAACAGAAATCCGGTAAGAGCGCGTAACCACTTATGCTACAGCTTTTACAAAGTAGCTTCTATCGAAATAATTCAACCCGTATTTTTCCGTTCGTTTCCATAGAAATAAATGCGATTTGTGGAGCACCAGATCCAACAGCTGGCGCAGCAACTGACGATGAGCATTCATGGCATTTGGATGAATCACAAGTGTGCGAAGCGGTCCGAAGTTACTTGGGTCAAGGCAATAATTATTATAATGGAAATAAGCAACTGAATTCATTGTTTGCCAAAGTGCGGGAAATGTTGCGTGCCCAAGACTCAAATGGTGCACGAATGCTGACGCTTATTACCGAGCAATTTCTGAATGATCCTCGTTTAGTGCTTTGGAAAAGCAATGGCACACCAATGAATGAAAAATGCCGACAGCTGTGGGATCAATTGGGCATGCTGTGGGTGTGCATCGTTCTAAATCCACGGGCCACCAACACTGAACGCATGCATTGGAAAGCATTGCTCGAAAAATGGTCCAAAAATGAAGTTTGCCCACAGGAAGATCCAGACTTTCGACCACCCGGCAGACCCGAAAATGTAAGTATTTAATGCACACACAAAAGACAAACCTAATGATTCAGTGAATCCAATCCAAAAGTTACATTACAAAATACTGATTTAATTTGAAATTCGGCAGTATCGTGAACGCTCACATCGGATACGTGAACGAGATCGAAATCGGTTTTTTCGTGAGAATAATATGCGCAATTTGATGTATCAAAGAAATCAACAGCAGCAGCAACCGAATCGCGATAATTACAATAACAATAATGATGACAACTATGACAGTTCCGAGTCTGATTCTGATTCGGATGCCGACATGGATGATAATCAAGTGGATGGCGAAAATGAAGATATGCCAGCGAACAATAATGCATTACCAAACAATGAAGAGGACGAACAACGACCGCACAATGATATGCTCGAGAACATCGATTATCAACTGGATAATCGTGAAAATGCTGCCGCTGACGACGTTCGGCCGGATGCATTCGATGAAAACAGTCGTGGCAATTATGAATTACCGATTTTAGGTGAAAGTTCTGGATGTAATTTGAATTTGGAAATTGCACCGCCAACGGTGAACGATGAAAGCTCTCGCGAATCCATGGACATGGACTATGAAAGTGATAAACCAACATTGGGCAATATAGTTGTCGAACGCAACCCTCGCATGGAACAAGCAAAGGAACGCAATGATTCCGATGAAGAGGGCAATTTTTATGAGAATGACGAATTCTGCAGTTACCTACGAAATGGCGAAGGTGATGAATTGAAAGGATGCAAATGTCGGAAATGCGCAATTAAAAATAGTCCTCATGTTGAATGTGGCGATTGCTGCGAAGAGATCGGCGTTTGTTTCAAAAGTCTGGACGAATCACGGCCGCAGCATAGCAAAAGTAGATCGTCACCGTGTCGAAAGATATGCAATGACAATGATGATGAAGAATTCAACAATCAAAAGAATTTAGGCAGCTTTGGAATCAATAAGAATATTGATGATAAAATTGCTGATTACAGTGATGACAATGATATGGATATCGAAGAACGAGACACAGTCGAAAAGACGCCAGCGCCATTGAAATGTACGTGTTTCGAGGCGAAATTGGACCACGTGAATGGCCATTCATCAAAAATGTGTTTAGAATTACCAAAAGGTCCATGTGAAAAGTGTGTAGCCAAAAATGAACCATCAACCTCATCATCATCATCATCATCTTCATCATCTTCATCAGCATCGTCATCACCGTCATCATCATCATCATCGGCGATGGCCAAAAGTGCTGAACCGGAACAAGAGAAACTGGCGGAGAATCTGGAGCCCGAAAATAAATCGCTGAATGTGGAAAATGCCGATGCGGAGAATGTTGAAGCAAATCAAGAGCAGGAAGTTAATAATCGGGCACATGCTGCCGTTCGACAACGTGATAATAATGCTGATCTAGATCAAGTTCGGCCAAATAAACGGGCCAAATTGAACAATGGCTCAGCATCAAATCGAATTAAAACGCCGCGCACGATCTTCCACAAAGCATTAGATGCAGTCAGCATGTCTTGGGATAATCAGCATTTGAAAAATATTTTAGCTAGCAACACATATTCGATCAATAGTTTAAATGCGGTTCAAACAGCCGGTTCTAGTAAACCGTCGCAAACCGTATTGACCACAGTTAAAGCAAATTTTAATGCGGCTGGACAACCATTGTGGCATGAGCCATTGGCCATGTGTGCGGCTCGTGTCGATTCGCTACGATCACACGGTCACACCGATGCTGCACTCCGTTTATCGGTCAGCGTCGTTCGCACAATGAAACAAGTGCAAAAAGATGCACAAATGATTTGGAAGCGTTATCAAGCGGTCGCGAATATTCCATGTAACGACGATATTCCAAAAAAATCGAACAATTGCTGTTGTGATTGCAATAAATCGACAGCGAAAAATGGTCAAAACGGCAGCACAATGGAGGCGTCAACCAGTCGAAATTCAAATGGTAGCCAGTCAAATAATAGTAATACTAGTAGCAGCAATAGCCGCAAACGCTCTTATGATAGCACACGCAATATGGGAGGATACTCATTGTCATCGTCATCATCATCGTCAATGTCCAATCGTGCCGGTTATAAAATGTACCGTTTCGACTATCATTCATCGTATCGCTACAGTATGAACAATGACGGGTGCAAACGATGCTTGGAAGCGCGCGAACGCGTCGGTTATCAAAATTCATTTAACAATGGATACAATGTGAATCGATTCAATATGAATGGCAATGGTGGCATGCATCCGCCATACTTCCGCAACAATTTTGCACCGATGCACGGCAATATGTTCGATCAACGATTCAATTCAAATCATTTTGGATCGAATAATTTTCGATATGGTAATAATTATACATCACACATGCCGCATGGGAGTCATGGCGGCGGCAATGGCAACAGCAACGGCAACGGCGGCAATGGCAACAGCAACGGCAACGGCGGCAGTGGCCAATGCCATTCAGACAATTGTAATATGATGCATCGAGCACAGCAAAATCATCACATGCCTGCCAACGATGCAGCATACGGAGGTGGCATGTTCAATAATTCACGGCCACATTGCAGTCGCGATTCGATGGATCATGGCCCGAATGGAATGAATAATCAAATGCACGGGAACATTAATAACGGCAACGCACCTAATCGATGTTCGCACGATCTCAAATTACGTGAAATGATAAACGCCCCGATGCAACCGAGGCCGATGCGACATGAGTCCGGAAGCAATCAAAATAATAGCTGTCGAAGTTGCGATAGTAAAAAGACTGATGAACCGTCTACTAGTGGCATGGCCGCTGGTGGTTCAGTTTCATCATCATCGTCTTATGCTGTTGCAAGTGGATCAAATTCAGTACCGATCAACAACAATGACAATCGAGTTAAGAGTTTTCCCATGAATAATGGCGAATTACCTCAACAGCAGCAACAGCAGCCACACGCTTGCACGCAGCACACGAAAAATCAATGTTGTGTTAAAAATTACTGTTGCAATTTTTCTAATGACAAACCGAAATGTTGCCGTAATGAAATGCATCATATGAGGTAAAGGATAACAATTGCATTTTTGCATTTAATACATCTAGTAATGTGAAATTTATGTTTTGTCTGTCTTTTTTTTCGTTTAGCCATCATCCCTGCCATTGTTCATCGAATTCACAGCATTACTCCAATGCTGGACCATCTTTTTCACATGCCCATTTGAATCGTTCATCGAACAATATTTATTTTGGTCGGAATATTAGCTTCGAAAATTTGCATCCAGTAAATCGTTGTCTTCAGAAGCAACATTGCGACGAATATTCATGTAACTGTTGTCGAACCGTTCAGCCTTCTACATCTCAGCAATCGCAAAATGGTGCCGGCTCATCGAGCCAACATTCGCAACCGGGTCCGTCAACATCTGGTGTCAATATCGGTGCTTCGACATCAAAATCGAGTGCAAACCTCACGATACAGTTGCCCAGTGAATTTACATGCAACAAAAAACCGAATTGCACTTCAAATTGCATTGATTGCACCGTTGGATGTGACATTGAATTCCCTCTCGATGCTGTCGCTTGCATTTTCGACTGTTTAACTGAAGCGTGCATCATTCCAGATGCAATGAATGGTCCCGATATGGGCCGGCTATCATTTGATAGCGTTACCTCGGCTGCTGAAGATGGTAGCTTAATTCCACCACGATACCAACATGTGCCAGTTCCACACAGCAACGATCCCAATGAAACATATTTAGCGCTTGGCTTTGAATCAGCCGTGTTGGCACTTGGCAAACAACGTAATATGCCGCACGGTCTTTACTCACAGCATGTGATTTGTAAGCAACAAGATCAGCTGATTCAGCGTTTGCGACATGTCGAATTAGATAGACTTTTAATTGAAGTTCTCAAGCATTTAACGAGCCAATTGTTGGACGGTGGTCCGACCAGTGGCTTAGGTTTTTCAATTCATCCCGAATCGATTCCAATGCACACATTAGCACGATTCCTATTTGCATCGCTATTGACCCACTATGATGACTTAGCATTCTTTGTTGGGCTACGTGCAATGCGCTTACCAATTCTCGAAGAGTGTCCCAATGAAATACAAATGGAAAATAACATTGAAATGGCCGGCCCGCACAATAACCAACGAGATGGATTTGTCTTGTCTAGATATCCAAGGTATGTATTTTGATGAGATTCAGTTGTTTCGTATGAGCTGATATTTGTTTATGCTTTTTGAACTTTGAAATTGTTCACTTGATTTTGAAACATGGTCGAACCTTTTATTTCAGCCGTTGGTGGATTTTGGGTCATCTCGAAACACAGCAGTGCTCTCTGAGTAGCACAATGCTGAGTGCAGCGAAAGGAGACCCAGCGCGTCTATCTCAAGTATTAGAAAGTGCTCGTCGAAATATCCATAGCTCATCGCACTTATTCAAACTTGCTCAAGATGCATTCCGATTTGCAACTCCCGAAAGTGATCATCGTAATCGAACTTTGCTTGGTGTTGCCTTCGAACTGGGACTTCAAGTAATGCGAATGACTTTAACTTGTTTGAATTGGCGGCGTCGCGAAATGGTTCGTTGGCTAGTGACATGTGCGACACAATTAGGACTAGATGCATTGATGGCGATCATGCAAAATTGGTATCAATTATTCACACCGACTGAGGCCACCGGACCGGTTGCAACCACAATTATGTCACATTCAGCTCGACTCAATTTGAATGTTATGGTAAACAATTCGAATTATAATTTTTTTCAAAGATTTATCTTCGACATGAAAAATCTGAATTAATAACATTATTGGTTTAAATTGACTTATGAAATTATTTTATTTATTATTTATTAATTTATTTATTTATTTATTTGTGTCTCATTTTTAGCATCAAGACGAATTGGCTGCATGTGCTCGTAATTTGGCTTTACAATGCGCTTCAAAGGATCCACCAAATTGTGCATTGAACGCATTGACTTTATGTGAAAATGATGCATTCGCGTTCGAAACGGCTTATCAAATTGTGATTGATGCAGCATCGCACATCATGACATCCAGCCAACTGTTCACAATTGCACGTTATATGGAGCATCGCGGCTATGCGGAGCGTGCTTACAAATTGTCAATGTTGGCTATGAAAAATGTGCATTTGGCATATAATCAAGATACACACCCAGCCATAAACGATATTCATTGGGCTTGCGCTCTATCGCATTCAATGGGCAAAGCTGAATTGGCAAATATGATTCCTTTGGTGATCAAAAATGTTCAATGTGCAACAGTATTATCGGATATTTTACGCAGATGCTGTGCACCATCCATTGGCATTTCGCATTACAACACTCATCATCGAGGTAAGCCCCTTTAGTTATTTTGGAAAATATTCAGCATGAAAGTACCCATTTATTGAGGTCTGGAATTCGTCGAAATGCGATTTAACTTAAATGATGTTTGGAATTTATTTTTAAGGAAATATGCGTACATGCCAGAAGCTTAGCTACGATCGAGCGCCATTGCGTCAATTACTTGAAGCAGCAGTCACGGCATATGTCAATACAACACATTCCAGGTATTTACACATCCTGTTTTTGTTATGAGATGCACATTAATGTTCCATAGCAAAACATTCTAATAAACTAACTCGTTCCTTTTATTCAGGCTATCGCACATTTCACCACGGCATTATGGTGATTTCATCGATTTTTTGAGCAAAGCCCGTGATACATTCATTCTTGCTCGCGATGGACCCGCTCATTTTTCACGATTAATCGAAAATATAACCGTTGCATATAAAGGAAAGAAGAAATTGGTTCGACAAGTGCGTCAACGATTTCAATTTGTTTAATTGAAAATGCGGCCAATCAAAGGCCTGAACTCAGTGAAAAAACACTTAATTTTGATTGGTTAAATCAATCTAAGTCTGCTACAGCAATTGTTGTAGACAAAATACATATAAAACCTAGGAGAAAAGAAATATAATGACAATTTGACAAGCAATTTTATTTAGCTGAATTACTATTTCATTTGCGTGTGCAATTAAGTGATGATGCATACAATCGTACAATATTGATTGTTTCATTGTTGTTCGTCTCAATTCTACTCAATTTCAATACACTGTCATGAATTTGTTCGGAAATTTCGAAACATTCTGAGTTGATTTTATAAAAAAATACGTTTTCATATTTTATTATCATTATATTTTTATTTCATTAGCATCATTATTGCTTTGATTCGTTTTGTTTTTTTTTTTATTTCATTCATTATCGGAACTCAATGTCAAAATGAAATGCAGTAGTAAAAACAGTTTGGTAACCAAAACAATAGGCACATTGATTGCAAATGATTGACGATAAAACAACAAACTCAACCATATTAACAATTAAATACTTAGAGCATCCCAACCAATAAGAGAGTTCCTGCAAATAATACGACTAAGAATAGTCGACGTAGAGAATAGAAGATGCTATGAAATATTTTGGATGATATGAAAGAGTTATGTGCAAGAAATCAATGAGAAAATAAAGGATGAAAAGAGAATGATGTGAAAGCACATTATGGGGAATAGAGATTACATTTTTATCTAATTAATTGGCACGTTTTATTTCAATTTGTACATTTGCTCATCATATTCGAGAAATTTGTCTTAATAAGAGTAGCATCGTTCAACACAAGAAATTATTATCATTGAAGATTATTTTATACAATTTTATCGCATGTATTTGGCACTAGCCAACAGTACACTGGTGTCAAACATTAGCAATGCAAAGGATGGAGCAAACAATCACTTATGTAACGAAATGTAATAGAAATGAAAATATGAAGAAAGATAAAACTGATTTTCCCCATGTGGACAACTCATTCGGCTACTTAATAATACACTTGCCTCATATATTTATAAACATTTTATCATTTGTTATTATCATTTTTCGCTGTAATGGACATGAACCTAAAATGTGCAAGGTCAAGTCCAGTGAATTTGAGTTAGTTTTTCATTTTGAATGTTTTTGTTATTTGGAAAAAACTGCTTCGATGCATGTGGGTTAAAACAATGAAAACAATGTAATATTTGAAATGACAAAATCGAAAAAACCGGAATAGACTCATTGATTTCAATGGAATGGTTTTTATTTGCAAAGAAAATTGTTTAAGTTATGGAATGTATAGAAGCTGTACATATGAATAGAAAATATTTGGTTGGAAGTTTTAGTTACAATTTTTTTTTTTTAAACGCAGCAATCAAATTGATTGGGAAGCGACGATAACTGGACCGTTAATTTTTTTTCTTGTAATTTTAATCGATGAACTAAACTATAATTATATCGCCTGGCAATTGACTGATCTCGTTTGAAGGAACATTTTTGAAGGGAATTCTTCGAAATTTTAGTTTGATTTGAAGAAGAAATCAAGGCGATCTAATGGATAATGCTTAGCATTATGACTACAATGAATATTATGACGAAAGAAAAGAAAGAGAAGAAATACAATAAATTACTGCCAAATAACTGTAATGCTTAATACGATAAAGCTAAGGAGTTACAAACGAAAGTTACTAATCTCAATTTCCATAGAAAATTACCATAAATAAAAAAGGAATTGTTTTCCCCGATACAAAATACAATTGAGCTGCGACTAAAATCGAGATTTCCATGTTTTTTTTTTTTCGTTTTGATCATTAAAATGCAGCGAATCATCTTACCGTTAGCCAGTGCCTGAACATTCGCTATGTCAAATACAATTTACAAGAAAAATTGCACATCTTAAATAAATCATCAATTTTCGTTGCGCCACACAAAACCGTAGAAATAAACATTTTGTACATATTATTTTATTCAATATGCAATAGAATGGGTTTTGTTTTAACAATAGTGATCCATCACCATAGCCTTGACGAGAGGTTAATGAATTCCGAAGAAAGAAATCCAAATGCGACAAGCATACGCAATGAAATTTCGATTATTTTTTGTTTATGAGGTTGCGAAAAGACCGATGATTTTCATATCCATCATTTTATTTGAACATTTATTTTGAGCTTCAGGCACTGCCGTCAGCTTAAGCCGTACATTAAACATGATATAAATACAGAATTACAATACATTGTGCCAGTATTTTCTAAATGTAGGTAATAATAATTTGGAAATGGTCAAGCTAGGAGCACCGATTGGATAGAACGGCTTTTTTTATTTAAATTCCCGGGGAACAAAATCATTTTTTTCATTTTGTTCAGCTCCTAATTATCAGTCAATGGAATACGGGGGTATCAATAAAAATATATTTCCGCATACACACTTGACTGGCAATTGAAATAAATTTGTATTCGCAAGTATATTGCTGCTAGCTATCACTAGGTATCTCGCGTGTTCGATTGCACTGCAGTTTTAACATCGACCATATAATTTGTTTCACGATTGCATTTCATTGATTATTCGAATTCTGAGATCTTATTTCGCTTAAGCGCGCATCAAAATTCTATTTAATCTCTTTATGCGATCAATTGCGCTAAGCCACAATTATATTCGAAATTTATGGAACTAAATTAAGAAAGAGAAGTTTCAAGCAACAAACAAACAAACAAACATTAAAATGCTTAGACTGCACTAAACTAGTTCTTAAGTGACAAATGATAAATGCTAAGTTAAAACAAAGATCATACAAGATAAACGGCATGGAAAAATACTTTTGATTGGAATTTTGTAAATGAAAAAGAGGAGAATTTTTTTTTAAAAAATGCTAGATCCATCGCCAGCAACAATCAGCCTACGCGGAACACGTAAATTAATATTGAAACTTTGTGATCAATTTTTGAGGCTCGTCTATGAACATGAATTTGAACATGGAAGTGACACAACAAAGTTTCAATATCAAATCACGATTTGGTTGATTCGGGAATGATTTTATGGAATCGAACATGCTTGAAAAATGTATGAATAAATTCTAAGATACTACGTCATCTCAGGATGTATATAAACGATAAAAAATGAAAGAAAAATAATAATAAAGCAACAAATATAAGCAAAATTAATTCTAATAATAGGTATTGCTACCGGTAAATTATTGACTATTGATTTAAATTTTAATGAGTAATTAAATTTATTTAGACAAAAGCAAAAACAATAAGTATAAATGATATTGCAAAAAAAAAAAAAAAAACGATTTGACTTTTTTTTCAATTCTAAAATTTTTGTATGGAAAATGAAATGGGAATAAGGTAAAACTCTGGAATTATGTCTTACAACATTCAACCTGTCTAATTAAGACCTAATACGTTATTTATATATGTCGGGCTGAGAGTCAAAACGGTTCGAAATATCTTACGTCATGCTCACGCTTACGAGAATTTTCCTATGTGTGAGCAGGAGATACAATGTTTTGAGTCGTTTTAACTCTCAGCCCTACATATGCAGTAGGGTTCGTTGTCGCAGCTGGGTCGTAATTAGACACTAAATCGTCATATGACCACCATACCCTTGCTTGGATATATTCAGCATTTATCAAACAGGTAGGATATACAAAGGTATGAGCATCTGGTGATTGTGCCATATAAGATTAATTATGAATTTCAATTCTGCTCATAGCAGCGCCACTCGCCCTTTGCTGATTTTTGCCTTACATTCGAACATAAAATCAAATATAATACACAGACACGTTAGTATCTTCATTGTGCCGCACAGTTTCATAACTGTGGTGCTGTTGTGCGACAGAATTCGGTTGAATCACTAGTTAGAGATGGGTAACTTGCCATATTATTTGTCCACAATTTTTATTTGTATATATCAGTTTCAAGGCTCTATTCATATGTGCAATGAGGTCCATTTTTGCGGCTAGATCGTAATTAGAGACTAGGTCCTAATATGGCCACCCTTTATTCAAACTGAGCATTACGCTTTGATTCACCTTGATTTTAACTTCATTCCGTAGTATGATACAAAATTTATTTGTAAACATTCAATGCAGGCAAAATAATCTGATAATTGAGAAATTCGAGGCAAAAGTTTAGTTATCATTGATAAGCACAACAGTGTCGTCACCAATGAATGGCCAAAAGTCGCTTGACCATAAAGTAAGTACTTATCAGATTAATTTATAATTCTCATTCAATCAATTGATTGTAAACAGTTTTATTTGTTATTGTCGTGATCTTTTTTTTTTGACATAGCGTTTGATAAATAAAGTTTCGAATACTAAATGCATGATTTATTTAACGTTTTGAATCGGCGAAACCAGTCATAGAATGAGGATTTTCCTATTTTTTCTCGTGTTTCCAGTTTTAGGTGTTATCAAAAGTTTTATTTTCAATTTTGTGGTACAAAAGTTCAAAATTAAAGGCTCTTCTCTTTTAGCTGATTCGGAGGAATTACGTGGAAAATCCTATGGGTATACAGTTCGAATTATAGGTGGCAAAGAGACCACAATAGAGAGATTCCCGTGGATGTTAAGCTTACGAGTCAACGGCAATCACCGATGTGGAGCATCGCTAATTTCGGGGAATCGCGCTTTATCTGCAGCCCATTGCTATCGCCCACAAACCGATCAATTGGGACATTTAACTATTTTGGCTGGTTCGACACAGCGTTCTGGTGATGGCGGAAGTTTTATAATTGGCATCGAGAAATATATTCAGCATTCAAATTTCAATAATCTAACTTTAGCGAATGGTATTAGTTTCGGTATTTTTAAATTGAAATGTCCAATTCTGATTCAAAACCAATTTTTCTTCGTCTTTTGAATCGTAGATGTTGGTGTTATTTGGCTACAACGCAATGTAACTCTCGGACCAAGAATTCGACCGGTTATAGTTAGTTCATAATGGATGAAACAAAAAATGGAGCTTAAAATAATTGTCTTTGAAAACATTTCGTTTTAAATTCGAATGATTCTAGTTGCCGCAACAAGATGCACCTCTCATTTATGATTCGACGTGTCTGCTATCTGGTTGGGGATATAAAAAAGAAGGCGAACCTTCAACTGCGGTACACATACTTCATTCCACAACGATGACTGTTTTAAACAATGTCAAATGTAGAAAAATTTATAAAGACTCTTTGAAAGAGGGGATGTTCTGTAGTGGTATTGCCAAAGGTGGCAGAGACGCTTGCCAAGGTATTGAGTTTTTATTTTTGATTCAAAGAATGTTCTTTGGATTACGTCCGGTGTTTTTTCTTTCTTTAAAATAATACGGTAGGCGATTCCGGTGGGCCACTCACAATAAATGGTGTTCAAATCGGTATCGTTTCTTGGGGCGTCGGCTGTGGCAGCTACAAATATCCTGGTGTCTATACTAATATTGCGTTATTTCGTAAATGGATCGATAGTGTTTTATGATCTTATATCAAAATTTCTTGATAAATGTGCCAAATTTACAGAATTCGATCATTTCTACCGCATTTTATTTGTTACTTATCTCCTTCGGATCGCATGAGTTTCAAATGACTGCGCCCAACTGTCGTTCTCTACCTATTTTTGTGATTAAATTCAAGCACGTTCAAAAATAAAAGAAACTCCAACCGTTGCTAGACTTTCATTAATTAAATCAAGCTTCGAAGTTTTGCTCAAATGTTGCTCAAATTACGGAATTTACAAAACCGTTCGCTAGATGGCGTTTCAATATTCGGTTCCATAATTCGGATTGAATTCCATCGTTCACCTGCACTGCATGCACTTATATGGAAGGTGTTTATATCGCAGGTGTAAGCAAATACGACAAGATTAAATCATTTTTCATGATATTTTGTGAAGTATTAAATAGCTCATATCATGTGAATTACGATGCCATATCTGTTCATGATGAATTCGTAGATTTTTCTTGCAAAATTGCATTTTCCTCGGAACAAATTCAATCTCGTGAAATTATTAAAGCTAATTTATAGCATACTATTGATTTCAAATCTTGAACAACAACATCAAACATGATTTGTATTCACAATTCTTGCATAAATATTCTCAAATTAGAGCGGCGACTCCAGCGCTTCATTTGCAAGTGAATGATTGTATTTATACTTGCTTGAGCTTAAGTAATTGTTATTTGTTTCACTGTCTAAATAAATTCATTCACACATTTCAGTTTAGTGTCGTCACGTTTGCCTAACAACGCATGCCGCCAACTCATTCATATTTTTTTTTCACTAATCAAATAAACGAATAGCATTGAAATGTATTTAAAGCAGCATTGGCCCTCAATTTCAGATCATACGTGCCACCCGACACGTATCAAGTGATAGAGAAGTGGCGTCAAGAATTCAAATTACCACAATCATATGATTAGCCATTTCACGGATGTGATAAATGAATCAAGGTATTTGAGTTATGCGGAGGTGCAAACGATCTCTCTTAAAGTGAGTCCAGTGTGTCGCTGACGAAAATCTAGCCAGACACACGCTAAATGCTCGGTTTTCTCTTCAATTTAAAATTCTCAATGAGAGCGCAAGCAAAGATAAAATGTGTAATTTATGCAGAATATCAAGATAAATTGCAGAGAACAAATCACACACAAAATGCGCACAGAGGAGGATGTAGAGAAAGAAATCATCGCTTGAAATAAGAGACAAAATGAAGCGAATGGAAATGTATGGGCAAAAGCGGGCAAAAGAAACAAGATGAAAATCAGTTTAGTCGTCACCAAATAGCATAACAATTCGTGCGTGTGCACTTGTGTGACAATGCTCGAAAGGGACACATTGTACGGCTGGCTGGCTCAGAAATGAAGGAGTATTTCATAAATACAATATCGAGAGAAGAGATAGAAAGAGTGAGAGCGGGCGCGCGCAAGTTGATAGAGAGCCGAGTCGTGGGTGCGCGACTTTCATGTATTTTTATATGCAGACGACACAAATTATGATGATGCACTGCATCCCAGCAAAATTGTATGCGTCTGCTGCACTTTGGACGCGTCGCGAGTCTGTAACGAAAATTGATATTAAAATATGGCTTTTGATTTCGCATTCACTGCATTCAACATACACAACCACATATGGCGATTGCCGGTTTGGTTGCATCTTTTTTTTCGTTGTTGCTGTTGTTGTTCATCGTCGTTGATTTTGTTGTCTTTAGATGTTTGTTATGCCCATCTGAAAGAGCGAATGCATCGTCAGAAATAGAAAAAGATAAGTGAGCATTCAGATGCATTCGCATCGCTTTAATTTTTCTTTTCTTTTCTTATTCACGTGGTTCAGACGATGCGACAAGTTACAATATTCTTCTTTTACTTTTTGTTCTGCATGCTGTTTTGTTTTTTGTTGACGAGCTGATTCCTACTCTAAAAAAAGGTTGTAGGGTTTTAAACAAGTTTTATTTTATGCTGAGAATAATTTTGTTCAATGTTTTGGATTTTTGAAAATGTCATTTTATTTTCACTATAAAAATAAAGAAAAATATCGTTCAAAAATGAACTTTCGTAAAATTGGCTTCTGGCAAAATGTATGAAAAAATTTACAAAATATTTGAAATTGAAAATTTGTGGTAAAACCGCGATTATTAAACAAAAACAACTCTATAATATTTTTGGGTGCACTTTTCACACGGTCTTTTGATTTTGTTGTTGTCGGTCGCTGACGCCCCCGTTGATTTATTCGAGTCCCCTCTTTTGAATTGCTGTGTTATTATTTAAATTTGATTCCTCGCTGTGACACCAGCTAGCTAATAACCTATAGTTTATTGAGATTCGATTTAGATTTTATGCTTTGCGAGGGTGTTGACGAACGGTTGCGGCATAAGGTGTGAACTCCATACCTTGTCTCGATACCATTCTTGTTACCTTGTCTCATTCGTGTCATTATCAATATGCACTTCCTCAAATACAAACGAACATGCGAATATTGCGCGCGAATTAGAAAATATGTCAGATTGTCTCGAAGCATGCAATTTTAAATTGTATTTTAATATCTCGACAATGAACGCCGTAGATAGTCTCGGTTTGAGGAAGGCTTGTTTGGCTGGAATTGTGATGACAACAAACATTTTTGCGAAGACGCATATGAATCAAATATGTAGATAATGAACAAACAGACAGTCGCGAACAGAAGTGCAGAGACAAAGTGAGAGACATATGCGACATCAAAATGCAATCGGGTAATATAATGTCTTGCTGTTGCGTACATGTTGCCGTTTCACTGCAAAACCTCTTTTCGATTATTTCTGTGAATTTGTGGGTTTTTAACACAGTTTGAACTTTATCGAACGTAGAGAAAAATGTGCACTTGCCTTTCCAAAATACAACCTAGTTAAAAGACATTGTAAATTGTATGAACCGTTATTTTTTTTTATGAAAAAACGAATAGAAAAGAACGTTTTTTTTCAAATATTGTATAAAGTCAACATGTTCGAAAATTTCAAATTGCCTCAAACCATTCGCTCATTATATGAAAAAAGAAATTGTCTCAAATCCAGGGAAAAATCATTTTAGTCAAGTGCTGTAGACTTCGGTCGGTAAAATTAAATCGCTTAATCGTTGTTTTGTTAGGAGCAGAATCACATTTTTGCCAGCTTCTATCCGATATCACGAATGTTTGTTCGAGACCAACTCGTTACATCTTTAAAATATGCTGCATGTCCATAGTGGTGCGTAGTTTTGCGAAAATTCCATTCGATCCCGCTATAAATCTATTTATATTGTAAGAGTGCGCCATAGATTGTGTTCAGATTATTTGATTTGTTCTTTATTTTGAAGCTCATTCCATTTCAATTAAAACTATTTCTGTCACAAATTGAGGCACAGCAAAAAAAAAGTACACGATAAAAAAAACGGCAAATGCAACCAACACCTCTGTCAAATTGTGCTTGAAATGCGCGAATGAGCGGGGCGACAATGGTGCATGTGCTTGTGGCGGAAAGAGAAGGGGGCAGTAGTCGACTTTGATGCATGTTGGTGCACTTGAACTTTATCGATCTATTTTCATTTGGTGTGTGAGCCTCTTTTTTTGTTTGTTTATACAATTGTGGATTTTTTATACTTTGGCTCGAATGCAAGTAAATACATTCAGCCATCGATTCCATTTTGCACACAGTAAATTTCGATTACCAGCGATCGGCAAACGCATAGGAAAATCCAATTTGAAACAACAATACCAACCCACAGAAACGATAAAAAGCCGGAGCCCATGTACAATATTGTGCAAAAATACGAAACTGATTGAAACCGATTACCAGCATTTCAAACAATCACCAACCAGCTAAATAAAATGAATGTCAGCGCCGATGAGAAAAAGAACACTCACTAGCCAGAATGCTTCTTAATTTAGTTGTCTCTTCGTCTCGAATGCGTTCTCTTTTGCGCGCGCGACACGCTCACGCCGCACAATTGACTTGATTTCGTAAAAAAAAAAACATATATATTTATAATTACACTTTTAGTGTTCAATCAAATGGCTTTATTATCACAATGAGGGACATAAAAATACGCCTCACGAAAGGATTCCAATCTTCAAATGTTTATATTGGCTTTGCTTGTAATCATTGCCATGAAATTTATATCGAAATAGATGTAATTTGCCGCCGCATGGACCACCACAATAAACGATTGAATCGAATACAACGCGACAAAATACACATAGACTGAAAATAATACTGTACATAGAACTCAAATCAATCTCAATTTTTAACAAGAATTTTTTCGAGCCTCTCTCTCATTCTGTTTCTTTCTTTTTTATATGATTTGGCATCACATATAATTGGCGTCGATCAAAAGAATTTCAATTAGACATTCAATCTACGATATACGCAGCGTCATTGTTTATGGAGCATTCATTGCAATTAAGACCGAACACACATTTTCGAAGGAAATTATAAAAGCCGCATATCATTCGATACGCGCACACGCATTGCAGCTCTTTTCCTCGCCCGCATACATTCGGTATGTGCAGTCAAAATTTGCTGAAGTTGAGATATCGTTAATCTAAAAAGCTTAGAAAATTCTGTTCATATTTTGCCTCGACCAACTCTGAAAATAATCGGCTCGGTGTGTGCACTAATTTATTTACATCATTAGCCGATATCAGACAATTTTATCAAGGCGATACATTCGTGGCTGAAAATATTGAATGACTTTATTTCTGAGTTGACAACTTACAGATAGAATGTACCTCATTTTTTCCGTTCGAATAATAGAATATATTTTGTAGTTTAGCGTCGACCAGTTCGAATTTAACGAATGAATGTGTGTTTTAAACGGAAATTCATATCATTGTGGCGATAAATCGGTTATTTTAAGTGATGCGAAGATTGCATCAAAGTAAAAACGAAGCGGAAATCATTTTGAAATTAAAAGCATCATAGAAAGTAATTCCATCACTTTTTTCGGCTCTTCATTGAGTCGAATTCATTGCCAACCATTCGTCGGGCGAATCTCGACCTGTATTAACACACATGCATTTCGGCAAAAATCTGATATAAAAACTACCTATAGCAGCCATCCATTGTATTTGATTGAAAATTTCTTGCAAATTGATTGTTATAGACTTATGGATGATGTTTGTACCACTTTTTGTCGCAATTATGTCATCTATTGTTGCCAACGATGGCGTTCGAAAGATGAACAGCTCTTTTATGAATGCTATTTGATGTGGAACTGAGAGAATCCGCGAAGAGATAACTAACAGATAATGACAAAGATGAATTTCTTCACAGACATACTAAAAGAGCGTGCGCAGCTGTTTGGTTCATTTCAATCATTTTGGTCAAGTCAAAACATGCATGCTCCGCACATTCGCATTGTCACATGGCATTTAATGAAAAGTTTACCACCAATTTTTCATAATTACTTGTGCTTAATCAAACGACAGCCAAAACACGCCGAATATTTTGGTTAGATGCGTGCGCTACGGAGATTTTGTCACGATATGCACATGATCTATTTATCTCAAAAATGTTTGGTCGTTTTTCATTTTTAACACTTTGCCACCGTCCAAATGATCTATTATTTTCGAGTTTTCGTTAACACTTCTGCACTAGGATTCTCTCGTCCTCATATCTGATTGAAATTAGTTTGTTGCATAATTAAACCATTCACTATTTTCGTGATTCATAAATTTTCGCTCTTTATTGCGGATAGCATAAATGTTGTTTTCGTTTTATGTCTACATCGCGAAAATTGACTAGTGTTTCACTCACAGACGCGTGTTCAATGTGACCGGATAACAATACAACGCACATTTTTCATGCTTCAGTTTCATTTGTAAGCCGATATTGAGATCATCCCAATAATTAATATCGCTATAAATTTAAATTCCGATGGTCCATATAGTATGTGCTTACATTTGAAATTCCCCATTGTTTCAGATTTGTTGATAGAAAAATGTAAAGTTGAAATTGGCGTGCGGCTGAAACGAGCAGTTTGTATATGATCCAACGACCACGCCGCCTAGCAAAATCAAATGTTGCGCCAAACGAACGAGTTAGGAAAGGAATATACCGAAAAGGAATGAAGTGAAAACAATTATTTACACAATGAACATTCAATATGAGTGTCACAATTTCTATTATTAATCTTATATTTGCTGGCCAATGTGCGCACTGATTTAGTCAACTCAAAATAATGCACAATGCACAGTGAAGTACATCATTTGAATACTTTTCATAGACCATATTTCGTTGTTTGTCTTTTGTTGTTGCCCGCGGTTTAATTGATGATATGAGACAAGGAACGCGATCAGTGCATAGGTGGACATTGTGATTTGTAGCGCCATCTACCTAGTCTTAGTTAGATCTTTCGACTAAATTAGCTGAACCCCAATTGAACTGCTGAAAGAAGAGGCATTTATCATGTGAGTTCACGTAGGAATGACCTGCTGGCAGTCAGATGGCACTAGATCCAACAAGCCTCGTGATGTGTCCCGTTTCATGATATGTTGTAACACTTCATTGTTACATATATTACTCTCCTTGTTCACGCGCTTTTCACACTCAATCTCTAACTGAGCTGTCGCTTCCTTCGAGTTTGTTGTTCTTTCGACAATTATTATAATTAAATTTAATTAAACGAATGTGCGTGCCGCATTCATTGTTTTTGTTCGCTTTGTGAATTTGCCACGTTGTGAAAATGCATATAAATTGTAAGAAGTTTGCGGTCGCATCGTTATAAACAGAGTCTCATTCGGATGACCCATAAGATACATGCAGTTTATCTACATAGAGCTCTTTGTTCCCTTTCACGCGCCAGCATATATTTTTCTGCTTATTTGTTGTCTTTTTTTTAATTCATTTCGTGTCTTGTGTCGTTTTGGTCGTGTGTGTTTTATTTTTTTAAAGAAAGATTTGTTGGCGTTCGTTGTTCAAGAAATGTCAGGCGTTTTTCTTTCTCAAACTTACAAATTAGAACAATACACCGACCAAACTATGTGTGGTAACGCATGTGGTTAGTTCTCAACAAGATGTGCTTAAATTCCATCTTATTTTGTTGTGCGTGTGTGTGTGTGTGTGTGTGTCGAAATGTGACAAAAACCAAACAAATGACAATGGTGGCGGGCTCACACAATATGCCACGCGTCGTATCATAATAAATCTCAATGCAAAATATTAGGTTAATGACAATTACTTCGAAAAGTTATGTTGAAAATCACATGTGCTGTTGCATTTGCGATTCACATCGCCTGACTTCTCTCTTTTTCACGCAGACTTTTTTCTTCTGTTTTCGTTGTTTATTCTCGCATGACAATTATGTGCTGGGCGACGTCAATTCGATCTTTATACTTACGTGTTATTCTGATCGATTGCTCATTTTGCTATGAATTGCGGAGAATAAAAGCATTTTCATGGAAATTTATCATTATTATCTTGTCCACATGCCGATTCATTCAGGTGCAGCGCTCACTGTCGGTTGTTGAACCGAACTCAGCACAAAAAAAGGCACCGAAGAGATGAGCTCTATAAGGGTATTCATTAATTTGCCTGGCTACTCGTCGCCGATGACCATCTGATCGCTCCTGCAATTTCGCCCACAATCATTTCATGTAATTGGGCAACGATAAGAAAAAAACCTCACCATTTCCTTTCCATGAACGTTCCTGCATAATTTGTTGTCGGGCTCCAAATCTAACTTATTGCTTTTGCATAAAAAAAAAAAATCACGAAAAAAATTCAAAAGAAACCGAAAAAAGCGACATCTCAGAATTGAATGAATGTTGTCTTCTATTTTTCTATCGCATTGGTAGCAGTATCTGTTCAATAGTCTCTAACGGACTGACATGTCGTTAGATGCATTTAATGCAATTTGTGTCCATTAGATGCCGCTTCAACCAACAAAATTTACTCCAACATACAATTTGAGCCATGTTTTCCGTTCATTCAGCATTTAAGTACTGATTTCGGCTATCGTTTGCTTTGTTTTATTTTTCAAGTGCACGCTTTTTTTGCACTCATCTTCGCTTTTTACACTCATTGGTGATAAATTGCAGACGAATCACCAAAGGCTACAAAATTGTTGCGAGAAAAGAGAGAGAATCCGGGTAGAAGTGAAAAAAGGCAGCCGTCGAAACGAGAATGCTGACGAATGAACACAACAACTGAATGAATGTGTTCTCGCTCTATCTTTCTCTCTCTCTCTCTCGTTCTCGCTCTCTCTCCGCAATGCACAAGTAATTGAAAACATCCGGTGCGTCGGTTCGATCATTGCAAGTAATTTCAGTTCTTTTTTTAGATTTGATGCGCGATGCGCATTTTCTTTTTCTTTGATTTTTGGCTGCTGCATTTGTGCTGTCTTTCAGTGTGCACCTTTTTTTTAATACCATGAACATTCATACACCGCACACCTTTCCCTATACGAACGCTCGCGCACAATGCGCGCTCTTATTATCATCTCCACTTCACTCTCGTGTGTGTCTTTGTCTTTATCGCTGCACGATATATCGCCGAACGAGAGTGAGATGCAGCAAATTGCTGGCATCTTCAATTGCACTGCACTGCTATTGCCATCATCATCACACACAAGTCACTATTCGCAATATCCACCTTACGTTCTCTGCAAATTTTTTTCATCTCCTGTTCACATCACTTTTTCCATCTCCTTGCGCACCCACTTGTGGCTTTTCATATCAACTTTACTTGTTTTTATTGCACTCCTGCTCTTTTTGCCACGTCGTTTGCAGTTGCTGCTATTCCTATTGCTGCAATTCGTTTTTTTCCATAACATATTTTTTTGCCGTTGCGATTTTTTTTTGCGTTCGATTTTTTTTTACCATTTTTTGAGAGACGCACCGTATTTTTCCTATCGCAATTCAGTACACCAAATTCTTATTTCACCGAGAAAGAAATGATTACGATGATGATGATGCATGCACATCTGTGCTTAGTTATTGTGTTGGAGTTAAGAAGCTGGTTTCTTCTTTGTCTTTCGCACTATCGGTCTCTCTTTCAACACATTCGCAATCATTTCGTGCATATTGCAATTATATTAGGCTTTTCTTCGTGTAATTTCTGTTTGCTGGACATACCTTGTAACAGTCATTGTGCTCACCGAATCTCGATGTGATGCTTTTATTTTGCTCCTTTTTTTGCTTTTGTTCTCTTTACTTTTCAATTTTTATTTGTTTCTGTTCATTCTTTTTTTTTCATTGTTTCCATTTAAGTTTTATATACGGCAAGCATCGGAAATGAAAAACACGTACTTCGATTGCAGTGGTCATTTCGCGCACACGTAAATGCCCTTTAAAAGAAGAGCCGAAGTAAATCGACTAGAGCGTCGAAAGACTCAGCAAAAAATTGATCGCGATTATGCTCGCCAAATTTTACTGAACAAATTATGCGAGTGGAAATGATTTGGAAAGAAAATGAATAAACGAAATTTGGGCTCAAAATTGTTGTCTTTTGGTGAGGTTCGGAGACGTACAAATGGTGGCGCAAGATGACCACAATATTTTTCACTTTCAGCACACATTTATTTTTCTGCTGAGGTTGTCAATTGATTATAAATATATGCCTGCAGTGGACGGTGAAGCAGCAGCAGCCGCAGTCACAGCCGCAGCCGCAGCATGTATGGTAGGCATCAATTCAATATGAGCGAAATGCGATTGGTATTGCAATTTTCCAACAATTCTCCATTCCGAACATTCCCGTATATGCATCAGGCCAGTTAGTAACGGCTAAATTAATGACAGTGAAAATGAACACAGTGTAATTTTCGATCGAGCCCATCCGTATGCTATCATGTAAGAATCAACTGGTTTTCAGGGCCATATATTCTTTTCGATACTCCAAAATTGGTGCGCTTGATGAAGCCTGGATTGAACGAAAAAAAAAAACTGCCGAAGTGCAGAGAAGATCACTTGTCCGTCTAATGGATTGATTGATTTCAATATATGAAATGATTATCAATGCCAAACCAAAATAGATGAGTGTATGCAGCTAATTTAAATTTCCCTTTTATTCTCATTCACATTGGAGCTTCAATGACAAATTGGTATTTCTTTGTGCATGAAAATATTAAAACTAAAATATGCTTATTAAATTGTGTGGTTACTTAATTTTTTAAAAGCTGCATGCACCCGGCTTTATGTGAATGATGGGTGTGTATGTGTGCTTTTCACATTTTCCCGCAAATTCTTGGTATATTTTAGTCTATGATGCAGACGCTCCACAATTAAAGCATTATTTAAGCTGGCATTAATCGAACAATTGAAAATTCAAGCTGTTCGGGTGTGCGACAGGCAATGATCGTATCTCAACCTTAACATACTGTAACTAGTATGCAGATCCATTGAGCGTACATGATGTGTCGACTTGTTTTTTTTATCGACGAACAAACAGCAAATGAAAATGAACATTTGCGATCAGCGCTGTGATGATATGATATGTCGTGCGAATTGTCACTCCACCGCTGTAATGGAAAAGTGTCCAGTCAAACAAAGTTGAAGGTGAACCACCTTCTGCCAGATGCAATTAACACAATACATCTACTCATCTATTTTATCGATCGAAAATGTTATTGACAGATGCACTGACATCGTTGGCATGCATCAACTAAATTCGGACTTTGTGCGCGCATTCATTCTTTTCCTCGACCTTTCAGTGTTCGTCCAATGAATAACATCAATCAAGGAGATAAATGAAATAAACACTCGCGCTCTCAATAAAATTACACATATATTATATATATTTACCTTCGCTCCTCCCGATTAATTCGATCGTTGCGATCACTTGAAATATACTGTCAATAATTTTGAATAAGACACAATTTCAATTTCTGTTGACGATATTGAATTTATTATTGAACTTTAATTCTCATTGTTTACATTTGAAATTGCTGGCATGGTTTTGGTTTGAATTTTGATTGGTTCAAGTAAAGAGAGCGACTAGTTGGTAGACCGTATTTTGTTGAATATTCTATTGATTTGAACTGAATTCATTTGGATGTACATATGTCACCAAAATAACTGGTTTTTGAAGAAAAGAGGGGGCAAGGAGATCAGAATTGAATATGATGCTATCGAAACCTTAATCTATATTCGAAGTTGGTAACCATCATTACGATGTGTAAGGAGGAAATTTGAATAAAGAATATATTTTGTCTAATTTGATGTATAATAAGTTTTGTTGTCAAGTCCAAAGAATGTGAGCAATGCATATTTGCAGTTTGTTTGAGTTAAGATTAAGAAATTTCAAGTATAAACTTTAGAAGATTCCAATAATTTTCATTACATATATATATTTTTGGAAACTTTGTAAAATAGAAAAATTGGTAGAAATATGTAGATGAGAAAGTGAAAATGATGCAGCCTCCGGGCAATTATGCTTAGTTGATGTACGGCAGTTATGTACATGCCAATATCGAGTACATTTTTCATTTCCATCGAACAAATTTAATTGAATTCCTAAGGGAATAAATTGAGTGTGACCAGATTTCGGTATCAATTTTGACCAAAATGCTGAATATCATTGGTAAATAGAAAAATATGGATGTATTTTGATTATTCCTAATAATTAAATGGTACGATTGCTTATCATAGTAAATAATTCATATTTTCGGGATAAATTGGTAAGGAAAAAATGGAAAACGTCTAATTTTAGTTAAGGTGATGGTTTAATGCACTTGATATGTCTCTTTGTAATCGATTTTATTAATGCAAATTCATTGTATTTTTCGTTTTACATGAAATTTTTAAAATTTCATTTAAGAAGTATTCGTTATTATCCCTACGAGCCAAGAAAAAGCGGCTTGAGTGTCGAAATATTTACATTAATACTTAATAATAGGATTTGGTCATGAGTTGAATAGTTCTGTTATACTGTGGGCTCCATCAGTTAAACAATCTATGTGAATTGCTTTTGGAAACAGTCTTGAAAAAACAATTTAAATTCAAGCGGAAACATATAGTTGCCACATTAAAGCTAGCAAATTCGCGACATAATTCAAAAGCTGGCAATTTCATCCTTACTTGTTCGTTTCATATATTTTTGAATACGAATTATCATAAGATTGCATTGGTTAAATTTTAGCTAATCAATCAAATTAACAGCTAATTCGTTTGCTAATTCATCAATTTTTCTAAGTGAATCGCCGACTAAAAATGTTTCGATTCATTTCGTTTTTTTTTTTTTTTTTTTTTGTCGTTTTTTGTAAGGCACGTCATTTTGACGGAATAATTTGGCTATAATTTTTTAGTTATCGTTGGCCATCTGATTTTTTGTTGGCTCTAAACCTCAACAATTCAAAAATAAGCATTTTTTCTCTTCTACAACTATCGTTCGTCATTTAAGAAAATTACACGATGAAATCATTGAACGAAAATTCATCAGCAACGTAACGTCGAATGTATGTAATTCATTATCACAGTAAATCAAACAATAGCTTATCGAAATCGTTTCTATTTACATCCACTTTTAAAATGTCAACATTTTTATTGGGAAAAAATCGCCAGCGCATCGATTGATGCTCCGCCTACATTTTGGCAACAAGCACATTTCCTGCACACATTTTCTACTCATCGCATAAACAAACCTTCAAAACGTCCAACAAAAACGAAAGATGCTTCAACTCAAGAAACTGAAAAAAGTATGCTGAAAATCAGGAATAAAAGCTGAAAAGGAAAACGGAAGCTGAACATCAGGGAGAAAATGTGTCTCTAATCAAGAACAAAGGAACTCAAAATAAAAGTGCTGCAATTCGCAATAAAACAGATTTTTTTTGTCTTTATTTTCCATTAACAGAATTACAAAATCAAAATGCCAATCTAATAAGTGTTGGTAGTTGTTTTCAGTGATACACCGAAACATGTAAATGATAAAAAAACCTAAGAAAAACAATTTATATGAAACTAAACATAAGTCGTACAGATAAATCGAAAAGAAAAAAAATACCTAAATACTAGAGAGACAGAGCAAAAAAAAATAATAATTTAAATTATATAAATATTCACATTTCAAACCATTAAGCCTTCACTGTTTCTATGTTGTATATTTGTGCTTTTAAAAATGAAAATCTAGATAGAGAGAAAAATAGAGTTGGGTTAGTTGTAGTATTTGTATGTTTATGTGTTTGTTTGTGGTTGTGTTGCGGAACCAGTCAATCTATATAATTTATATGCGAAGATCTCATCGTTTGAGACCATTGAATGCCCATTTTTAATTGGGTGATTGCTTAACAGTTGAATAAGAATTGTTGTTCTCCTTTTTAAAATATTTGGTATACTATTGATGAATGGGATCGAAGAATTCGAAGAGCATGTCAATAAAATGCAAATGAAAAAAAACACACTATATAATCTGAATATGGAAGTCAATCAATTGACTCCTAACTTGTAGCTATTGATTTTGTGCTAAACGTATCGCTAATAACAATGCCCATGTTCTCGTTTCAATTTCTCTTCGTTTCCCCCATTGAAGTTGAACAATATTTTTTTATCATCTCATTTTAACAATAAATATCTTAAAATTAACAAATCCTAGCAACTACGTTGGTCATCGAATCAGTTTAAAAAAAAATAACGATGACGACGACTTCACTTGATTGTTCAAAGAGAAAGATGCTCGCACACAACGCACAAATTGTGAATCAGAAGAAAACAATCTTCAATTTGTTTTGTTTTAACGTAGGAAAAAACAGAACTTAAATAAATTAACATAAATAAAATTTAAAATTAATAATTTATCAGTTCGATAATTTAATTTAGAAAGATAATGTTATATGTTCGTAAGTAAACATTACAAAATAAGTCAAGTCACTTATATTATAAAAACATCGCTTTTTTTTTGTTCTTTTTGTGGCTTTTTTGTCATTTAAATTGATTGATTCTCTTTAATAGAAAAGAGCATTTTTGAAAATTTAATGAAAAGAAACCCAAACGCCGAGTATCAAATTGAACCAAAAAATTCCATGAATTGTGTGATTTATGAGTAAAAATGCGCAACAAAATAGCTTACTTCATCTAATGAGTAAGGAAGGGAAGCGTACACAGCACTCGTCGAAATGAACACTCGATCCATTTTCAAATAATTCTTAATTTTGAGCGTTTTTCTTCTTATCATTACTTTTTATAACAAACGATCAATTATGAAACATAAACTCTGCACACAAAATGCAATTAAAAAAATATGTCGAGCGATTGGTCCAGGGTTCATGATTTGTATAACAAATTTCTAATCCATTTTTATTAATAAGTCGATATTTTTGTTGTTGTTGTCGTGGTGTTTGTTTCATTTCCATTGGAATTAGAGTTTTTTGAAAAAACTGGATTGCTTACAAGCTAAATCATGCGTTAAGCACTAAATTACGTCTTTGTTCGTATCGAAACAAGGATCCTAAATAAGATTATTGGCTCTGAGCCATCTTAAAATTAAACACCAAAAACAAACAAGTCCAACGAAATTTAAATCAATCGAATTGTTCAACGAACTAATGCTAAGCTAAATTGTTATCTATGTGTTTTATCTTTTTTTTCAGTTGTTTTTCCCTTTGCTGCTGAATTAGTATTAAAATAATCTTTTTTACTTTTCAATCTTTTTGTTTGTTTTCCCACGTTTTAGAAAAATAAATCTCAACTTTTTGGCACTTTGCGTTTTGCTGTGTCTGGAAAGAATTTTATGTCTAATATCTCTTCATACAAAGACTTAAAAGCTTTTCCAGTTTCATGATTATTTGTAAAAATGATTGTGACATTTGTAAGAATGCGTGTCCACTCGAATTAGATTTCTGCATTCAGCATCCATTTTCATTAGTTGTGTGTTTTTCCCAAGAAACATTGTAAATTGTCACTATTTTATTCAATTTATGCAATTGCTTTAGTCCGTTGGTTTTGGGGCAAAAAGTCGTTCGCAAATCAAAAGTCAGTCTGTTCAATATAATTGGAAACAGTGAAATGAATCCCTTCGAATTGCAAGAGACGAACCATAACAAACATGTGAGCAAGTTTTCATCTTATTTTTGGCAATCATTCCATTCCGTTCTATGAATTTTAATCGAATGAATACGGAAGATCGAAAGAAACCAGTGAATAGATAAAAAAAACCGCATTAATGCGGTCTTCATGAGCTCGTGTATAATTTTAAGATTAATTATAACCATATAATTTACACATGAAATTCTTGAAATGTTGAAAGGCAACCGAAAAACATACACATTCACATCCAAAATTTGATGTGTTGCAGTCATCTCATTCTGTTTTCATAACCGTTTTTTTCTCGCTTTGGTATTTTTATTGATTCAATTTTTTTTAAAATAAAAAAACAATATATGGGGCTTTGTGGGTATCAAAAAGTAGGGAGTTTGGACCGGATTTCCATGGAATCATATGACCGCACAAAATAGAGAATTTTCAATGACTCAACAGCATCAAAATACACATCGTATTGAGGAAAAAGAAATTACCCAATATACAATTTGGTGCGGAGAGAAAAATGATTACACTAAAAAATAGCCAATGTGATTTGTAAATTGAATTTGTGTTGGAAGGCAAGCGGATTTTCGATGTTTATTTCTGTTAGTGACATGTATTCGCGCAAACAATTTCGATCGCTATGAAAACGATATCATGTAGCTTTACCTGCCTAATTTTTTTAAATGATTGATGTCCATACACGAAAATGTTGTTGAGTTTTTTTTTTTTATATAATCGGATTACAATAGCTTTTGCGCTCAATTCACACGCATTTGATCAAAACGCAGCAATAAAAACGGTTTTTCTTAAAGTCATAAGTGCATACCGTGGCGTTTCTTTTTTCGTTGCTTTCGCGCACGCTGTTTGTTTGTACATCGAGAGTAGTAACGCTTCTGTTGCTGTGAAACGGTTTACATAAATTTAAATGTCAAAGAAAGCCAAACACATAAAACTACATGACTTCATAATTAGGACCAATTTCATGTTTTCTTTAGTACTTGCTCACAATTTGTTCCGTCGCCACGTTCATTGTGACATTCAAACAGAATTTTAAGTATGGAATTATGAAAATTGCATGATTTAATGTGGCAAAATAAACGGCGAATTTTTCTTTGCACACAATTCAGTGGCCGAAATATTTGCGGAGCAAAAGAAATGTGCATGGATCATAAAGAGAGACAAAAAAAAATGACGACGATGACCCGGCAAATCTCTGGAAAGCTTTGCTGCACATTGCATATGTACTTTAAGTAGTGTAGGCCAAATGATTGCAATACAATAAGAAAAGAAAAATAAATCATAAAAATAGAAGGAAAAGAAGTGAAGCAGGAGAAAAAAATTGCAACCGTTTGCTAAAATGTTGCCTGTTGAAAGAAAAGCGTATCACGTATCAGTATTTCCTGGCTCATTGCTGTCTGACTACTGTAGCGAGCACAATTCACGGAAATGCGTCGCTACTTCACTTTAGTATTTGGTGTGTGGAAACGATGAAATCGCGAGACGATATCAGTAGTAGCTGTGGCAGCAATACGCGACAAATACCAAATTCTCCGAATGAGACTTGGTACCACCCTCAAGCTCAAACCCCTCGCTTTCATTGCTCGTGATCTATGGCGCTTTTCATACTTGGCGGCTATTTGCAGTTCCGTTCTCATTCAACCAGCATCGTTTTGTGCCAATGCTTTGATGCTTTCTCTTCTTCTCTTTCTTCGTCTTCATGTTGTTTTTTTTCCTCTCGCCTGCGATTTCGAACGACAATCCATGATCGCCGAACAAAAATGAAATTCATTGAAACAGTGTTTACAATTGCAATCACAATTTGTCATTTAGTCGGTACTTTCGAAACTCGTATTTGTTGCACGCGATAGCTTTATATTCGCGTGAGCACACACACACATGAACAAAATAAATAGGGCTGTTTCGTTCATTCATGCATTCATTCAGGCCATGCAATTTCACAGTGTATGATGCGAAATGTGCTATATCGTTAGCTCACAAGTGGTGCAAACAAGTAATGAGCATAGTTCATTGGGTGAGCAAAGAAATAACAAAGAGCAAAGCGCACGAACGAGAAACAGACATAAAAAACAAGAGCAACGTGAAATTTATATACATATATATATATATATATATATATATATGCACACGCATGCCAAAAGCACATTCTCTACGAGAATGTTATGCAGTTTGGATTATAGTACTGCATCAGCAACAGCAACAGCAACACAAGCAGCAGTAACGCCTGTGGATGTTAACGAGTGCTTATGATGAGATATGGCTGGCGAAAAAAAGCTCCCTCTCGCTTTGCGTCTGGGTGCATTTGCTGTTAGCGGCGGGTGGTAAGATTTCACCGTATTGCAATATTTTGCGAGTTTCGACGATACTTGAATACTGTATGTGTGTGCGTGTGTGAGTGTGCCCTGCATAATCATGCAGAATATGCCTTCTTAGCGAAAATGTACGTATAATGTGCCAATATATTGGAAAGCTGTGCACGACGAGAACTGCTGGCGTTCGGTGTTGTTGATTTTATTTTGGTTTTTGATGGTTTAACTTTTTGATGTTTTGACTTTTTCGAAATTCTATCTGCCTTCTGCTTTTATTGCATGGTTTCGTGGTTTCTTTCAAAACCAACATCACAACGACACTAACTAAAATAGAATACGGAACAAAGTTAGAGACGAGATGTAAAGTGAAAAAATTACTGTATCCGAAAAAATGTAATAAGAAATTTTTTATCGCATGTGTATTCGGTTAACTCGGTACCAGACAGTTGGAACGAAGTGAAGCGAATGGTTTGCTTTCTGGCATATGATGATGTGCTCTTGTAGGCTAGACCGAACAAGCGAGCGACCATTCTAAAAAATCCAACATTTTTGCCAAATTAATGCAAAACAACACATATTGTTCGGCTTGTGTGACGCCTTTCTCTAGACTAAATGCTACACATGCAACATCATGCATTTTCGTTGTTGTTGTTGTTGTTGATGCATAATGAGAAAGTAAAATTAACAGGGCATTGTTTTTCCGTGTCGAACGAAGGTGGTAGCCGGTGGTGATGGTAAGCAAGAACTCGACTGCTGTGTCGCCTGGTCGTCGTCGTCGGGCGAGCGACAGCGAGAGATACATACTCGGCTCAAGAATATGTTTTTTTGGATTTCAAAGCTGTTCGCTTGAGCACAAACAAACTTCATGATAAAAATACAAAATGCAAACACATATTTAATGAAGCGTCAGCGGGAGTTTCATCATTCATCGTTATACCATCGTTTTTCTCGCTTTTCGCCCCCTTTACCCGTTTGTAGCTGTGTGTAATGCAGGGCAGCGTGTTGTTTTTGTGCGATTTGTTTTTAGTGAAGTGTGTTACTGTGATATTTTTCGCCAGCAACTTTTATTCGGGTTGCACGGCATTCTACATCCACCACACACCAACCAAGCATATACAATGCTATAGAATGTTGTTGGGTTGGGTGGTGGTGCAGTTTGCGAAACGAAAGCTATGAACTCCAACTGATTCAATTGTGTATTTTAGCTGCTGCTGCTGAAAAGTTTGCTCGACTATCGGTAATGCATATAACATTAATTCTGTCGTTATTATATGGTTTCTGACGTTCTTTGTTATTGTTTTGGTCGAAAGTCATTGGTTTTGGGCATACTATGGTAGTCTTTCTCTTTCTCTCTCTCTCTCTCTCTCTCTCTCTCTATGTGTGTGCCATTCATTCTCGCTCTCGCTTGTTCGTTTGCTCTACATCGTGTGTTTCTGTTAGTGTTACTACTGTTCGGCACTGGCGTGTGTTATCGTTTTTGTTAGCCTGGTGCTTTGTGTTTATGAAAATATATGTGCTGAACGCAATGCGGATTGCGGCTATTGTTTAACCCATCGCCGTCGAATGAATGGCAGCGTGAGCTAGATGGAAAATGAAGCTACCCGAAGAAAATGCCATTAGATCCTACAAAAAGATACGTTAATGCATAAATGCCATAATGCACACGTATACATGCAGTGTGCGTATGATTTTACATTCATGTGTATTCGTATCACAGTCAGTCTCGGGGATTCTGGATCCTAACTGTGACTCACTGTCTGCTATATATATGTGTGTGTGTGTGTGTTCGTGAGAGATTGAGTTTGGCCAATGGAGTACTCATGTGTTGAAATTTATTCGACCATTTTCGGCTTATGACTAGATATTGTTGTACGCCATGAAATGGTTTTTGAGCATATGACCCCATTCGCCAATATATAGGTAATTGTGTTTGCCTCTGTCTCTCGCAACTCGAAATTCATGACATATCCCGAAGATGTGCAACGAAAAGTGTTGAAAACTTCCGTTTTTCTCACATATTACAATTATTATAATACTTCATTTACATAATGGAAATCGTACACACAATCAAATATGTGAATTGAGTAACATCAAATGTCAGTTTGATGGGCGCGTTAACAATTCAATTTTGCTACATCAGCCCTATAATGCGTGTGAATGCATCATAAATAGAATGGCACAAGTAAATGTGTTTACATTTTTTAGGCAGTGGACAGTTCATCGGTGTGAGCAATGATAATGCTGGAGTGAATGGCGGAAACACACATTCTGGTGTCAACGTAATGATTCGAAATGTAGACGCACACATCACACTGACGTTCAGTGTTGCACAATACATATTTGTTTAAGTGTATGTAATTGAACGGTTCACATCTTCGGAATCGATCGAAGTTTCACTTAAAACCAGTGAAAGGTCAAGACGAATGAGTCAATTCTGCGGAAAATAGGTGAAATGGCATAAGAATCGACGAAAGCCCAAAAAACACCTCCTAGAATTAAACTCAATTAAATTTTGTGCGTCTACTGCAATACGTTTAAAAACCGACGAAACGAATGAAAAAAAACACAAAAAAGTGTAAATTAGTAAAGAATTAGCTTATAGAGAAATAACACTCTCTCATACACACACAGTTCGATATAGCGAAAATTGCACGATTGCATATAGTATTTTCCCATGGCTTTTCCTCTCTGCCGCGCTCGCTTGCTCCTTTTTAGCAACTTTCTTCGTGTAGCGCCTACTGCCTCATGTAATTCAATATTTATTATAATTGTTGGTTGGTGTTGCGTACGTTGCTGTGTCTCAATGCACAATACAGCACACACAATTCATCAAATGCACATGAATATTGTTTACACTAAGCCAGTCGTTGAAACGACAAGGCTTTTCTTCTTTCTACAGTCACTTCTCTGGTGTGCTCGCACTCTTTTTTCCTTTCTTTCGCTCTCTTTCTCTCTATGTACTTGCTTTCGGATTTCCCTTTGTTTCATCACTCCTGGCGTTTGCTACTTAAATTCACACGTCGATTGTATTATTAATTTTACGGTTAAATATTCAAATAAGGCTCACCAGCAACTATATACACACACACTGACTCGCTCACATCCACATACAGTTGATAAATCTGCATAATATTGCATGCAATTTTTAAATACACGTCGTTTCGTTGCACCGCACAGTATTCGCACGTCGCACGTAGGCATTAAATATTGGTTCATTTTTCCCCGTAAATGTTTTTAATGCTGCTGCTGCTGTATGCGCTTTTTTTGTTAAAATTGCCGTTAATTTTCAAGCATCAAACATGATATGTTTGTATAGCGTGTGAAAAGTATAAAATAGTTTTACATTTCGTCTCTCTTACGTCGTACATATTTCGGCCCCATTCCCACTTCCTGCGAGCATCGATTTAATAATGCATTTTGAAAAGGATATTTCAAGGATTCATTTCATTCGGAATCGTTCGTTCAATTTTTCCTTCCCTCTCTTTTTTATTGTTTGCTGTTCTCTTTTAATATTATATTTGTTTATGTTTTCTTTTTGAGTATCTGTGTGATAAATCTGAGCATAAATTTGAATTGATTTCGGCTTTTTATGGACATTACGTTTGCATACGATATTGCATAAAATAGCGGCAAATGTGCAAAATTCATTTTTTGCTGTTGCACTTCAATATTATGCAGAGCTGTTATTTTCAATAGCAATTAATTATTCACAACCGTTTACATTTATGTGAAATGTTTGAAGGAATTTAATGCGTATTTCTAGCATCGAATCGGTATCTGTTCGGTACAAATTTATGCTTTTGTTTCGAAAAATTGTGATTATTTTGTGAAGAATGAAAATGAATACGAATTGATCAGTTCGATTTTATGCGCCCATTATGATCAATATGTAACAAGGAGATGAAGAAAAAAAGAGTCGGTCTTTTATGTTGTTGTAACACATTTGCATACGAGTGTTGATTTTAGCTCGAAGCTTTTCGGAGTTTATTCAAAAATGAGGACAATCGCAAAAATTTCAAATAAATTTCAACCATTTTTCGTTTTCATTCGTTCACTCTTCAACACCCGATTTATGGGCATCGAAGTGAATGAAATGAGGATAAGTTGGTTTTCGTTTGAAGTAGTAAATTGGAATTTTTATGCAAATACTTGTGGGAAAATGTCAAAAGATAAATATATTTGAAGTAATTTTGTGTGTTGTTGTGTGTGTGTGTCTGTGACTGTTTGTTATTTATGTATATTTCGATACGATTTCAATTTTATTCAGTTTATTTCTTCCATATTTTTCAATCATAATTATGATTTCTCTTTTAAAATATTCCATTGGATTTTTCCATTGGCTTTTTTTTTTGTTTTTTGTTTTACGCATTAAAATTGGGTTTGTGTTTTTGAAGAATCGAAGGTCTTTTGTCAGTCTTTGGAAATATACACCATTTAAGTAGCTCTAATTCGATGTAGTTTTATAAATTTTATTAATGTAGAAAAAATAGAAGGAAAACTTAGTGAAGAAAAGAAAGATTACTTAAACTTTTTTTTTATAATTTAAATGAAGTTTTGTTTGTTAAGTCAATGTTGTGTACCATGTACCGTTCATGAGCAAATATTTTCCGTTTTGATGATTGTACCAGCTGTATAGGCTGGTGATAATGTTTTCGGCGATGCACTTTGATTGCTGTCTTCAATTTTGATTTTGACTTTGGACAAATTGGTGTTGTTCATCGCTGTGGAATAGAGCGGAATTCAGTTTCATAAGTTTCGAATTTTTCATAGATTTCGGCGTAATTTTCATGATTTATTGGTAATTTTGAATAACAAATTCAAAACAATTTAAGAATTCTAGAAGAAAAAAAAAAGCGTATTCATTTCATCACTTACCGATAATGTTCCGTGAATAATTGGCTGGTGTGTTGGCGGTATCGATGGAATTTGGTGAGATTCCATTGGATGCGGCTACTGCTGCTGCGGCTGCAGCCCGTTGAGCTTCATATCGAGCATGGGTTCGCATGTGGCGCGTTATCATATCACGACGACAGGCAGCATATGGGCATTGTGGACATTTGTACGGTTTTTCACCAGTATGGGTACGTTGATGCGTTGATAGATGATCGGATCGCGAAAATACCTGACTACAAACTTTGCATGTGTACGGTTTGATGCCAGTGTGCAAACGCATGTGGCGTGTTAGCATATCGGATCGGGCAAATGATCGATCGCACACTTCGCACACGTAGGATTTTGTGATTTCGGATGAGCCGGACTTGCTTTTGTGGCGCGATGCCATATGCTTGGCCAGGCGATCGTGCAGCGAAAACATTTGTCCGCATATCGGGCACACGTACGCAACATCGGTGCCTGGTGGCATCTCTTCAACGACCGGCGAAACATTAATGTTGTATCTAAATGCAACTGATTCTTTGGTTGTTGGCGAAGCAACATCACCTTTAATGATCGGCACTTGGCCCAATGAATTACTTGCGGTGCTTGTGATTGGTGATTTGGTGTGATGTGAAGCGTTGAATGCAGGATGATTGTTGAGATGTGCGGCTGGATTCACCAGAAGATTGGCCAGATTTGGTATTGACGCCGACAAATCATGTGTTGGATTTGGCCATTGATTTGCCAATGTCGACAGCGTGGATGATGACGACGATGACGATGGTGAGCGGGATGTTTGTTTGTGAATCACTGTCGCTTTTGTTATATTATCCAATATGGTTTTCATCGATAAATCGAGGGGAGCATCTTGGGGTGGCTGTTTTTCCGCGAATGATTGATAATGCTGCTGCGGTTGTTGCTGTTGTTTTGGTTGACGTTGTCTTTTGCGTGGTGGTTGCTGAATTTTGGTATCTTCTTGCTTGATTTGTTTGTGCTGATGTTGCTGTTGTTGTTGTTGTTGTTGTTGTTGTTGTTGTTGTTGTTGTTGTTGTTGTTGTTGTTGTTGTTGTTGTTGTTGTTGTTGTTGTTGTTGTAATTGTTGTTGTTGGTGATGCAAATCAACCGCAAGCATTTGGTTTTGCGAAGAATACTGTGGTTGGTCCGCAATCAATTTCATTTTAAGATCCGAACTTTGTGCTTGCATACTATTGCGCATACGTAAAATATCTGGTAAGTATTTGGTTTGTAAATAGTATTCGAATAATTGTGGTGGCATTTGTGGGAAATACCGTTCCATCGCGCTGACATTTTGTTCGTTGCGATGGTTATACTCGTAATCGCCGGTCCGATTCTCTTTTTTAATATCACCATTAAATGCATTTTCATCATTCATCGCAAAGCCCAACGGGCTGCTGATCGGTTCACGTTTGACAAATGGACTTTCCACACTCGATCGCAAATCGTCAGATGCATTCGTTGTACGATCATCTTCTTCATCTCCGCTTGATCTGACCGATTCACGGCCAGCTTCATTCATCACAGACCGATGCAAATCGCTAATAGCCACCTTTGATGGTTCACCTTGATTATTATTATTGTTATTTGTTTCATTGATCGCATCTAATTCATCCATACATCGCTTTGTAATTGTGTTGTTATTGTGTAGTTTGTCGAGCACGGCCGACAGACGTTTTCGTTTACGTTGCTTCCATGGGATATTTTGATTGGTGGTCATTGAATTATTATTGTTGCTGATTTGGAATTCGCTCAATTGGCGCGCATTACCCATTGGGTCCATTTCATCGGCCATCGTCATGGATGTGTGCTTTTCTCCCTTACTTTACCAAAAAAATGCGTTTGATTTTGTCTGTAATGAAACAAAAGGAAAAAAAAAAAATATATTAAAAAATGGCTCATTTTGAATGATATAAATCGTATATTTTTGGCTTCGCTAACGGCATACACACATATTAAAACTTCGGAATCGACAAGAAAGAAATGAGCGATGCATCTACCAGCCAAACGAAACTGAGAGATTCACGCAAAGAAATATTGCACGCACTCATTCATAAACTTCTGAGAAACAAATGTTTTGAAGCGAAAAATGCTCGAAAGGAAACCACCGAAATATATGAAGCCGATGTGTGAAATAAGAGAATAAATTCAAACCGCACCATATATTGTCGTTCGCATTATTGTTACGATAATATTTGTGTAAATACATAGTTTATTATTCGTTATTTTTTTTTCTCTTTCTGCCGTTGATTCACAAAATGTGCTTTTTTTTAGTGTTTGAATGTGTGTTTTTTTTTCTCTCAATGTTACAAAACAACAAATGTGAGACAGAGATTGTTTGCATGGACCCACGTTTTCGACAATGTGCATTTCTACACTTGTGAGGGATAGCCATCACAATATCTCTCTGTGGTTTTTAATACCAAACGGATATTTACATCAATCTCACACATTTATCGTCTTTCTTTATTCCAATTGAATTTGAATATGCCCATTTTTTTCGGTGTGTACTTGCTGTCTGCCTACAATCGTCTTTCGATGAACATGCTTCCGTTCACAAATTATTTGTGATTCAGTGTGTGTTTGAGTTTTTTTGTGTGAGTCCTTCGCTCAGGAGGCGCACATTTATAAGAATTCTTTCGGTGAAAAATTTTCGAAAAAATTCCACGGGCAAAAATGAGCAATTGAATACTGACGAAAATAACGTGATCTCAAAATGCAACAGTTTAAAAAAAAGTTCATGAGCAAGGCAAACGGGGGAAAAATGCTGAAAAAAGATACCAGATGTTGAGTGAAGAGTTAAATGAGTTGGAGTTGTTGGTTTCAATTTTCCTCTTTTGCCATATTCAATTCTTGATATCTTTGCGTAAGATATATGGAATCATTTTCTATATATTTTTCAAGTTTAATGAGACATATAGTGCATGTGCACTGAAATGCATATTTGCGGGAGGTCGATTCTATGTGCTTCAGTTTTTTTTGCCGTTTTTTTTTTGTTTGCATTTATTTTCAGCGTCTGATAGAAACAGTCAGAAATGTGTGAATGCAGTGAGAGTTTTTGGTGTTTTCCTGCTCATAAGCCAAGAAGTGGTTCGATTGCAGTGGCCGAGGTAACTCAATCGGCAAACTTATGATGGCTATTGAAATTAATCGCACACCAAGCTAGCTGATATTCACCCACTGTGATCAAGCTCATTTAATCATCTACAAATAGCCGCCCAACCACTTAAAGAAGTCTAAATTCTCCTAAATATTTGACGATAAATACACTTTCTGACAAGTGTTGATATAATATTAGAATGCGTAATTGTCACATGTACCTGTTTCACAATGTCGATTCATTTGTATTTATTTAAGATTTGGTCCAAACCAAGAGTCAAGCATCAGTAACTATTTCTCTCATGAAGTTTGTGTCTCAAACAGTAAAACTTTTTGCTTCTTTTTGCTTTAAAACGGTGAGTTGATCTCTTTTTTTTTGTAAGTTTCTCCATGCACCACTGAGATGTTTCGTCGCGATTTCATGGAGTGTGTGCACTGGAAATCAACGGAATACACATCATTCAATGGTGAAGTGAGCCAAATAACAGAATTAGCATTATTTTATGGCCGTAGGTTGCTCGCCCAAAATGGAATAAATAAAACCCATTTTCGAGCATTGCTAATAGAACACAAAAAAAAGAAACACTAAGGATCAAGCCAAAACGAAAAAAAGTCAAAATCTCCGCTGATTTTGAATGCGAATTTCATGCAGAAAAACGTAAAAAATGTCAAGCATCGCATTCAAAGTGTTGTGCTCTTTGTAATTGTCATATTGTATCGATTCAAAAAGATTTTGTGTGCAAGTAAATAGAAAAAAATATAGAGAGCAAATAGTTAAGTGCACGAGACTATAGGCATTTATCTGCCTATTTTTTGTGCTGTTTTCAGGCATTACATATAATCTGAGGCATAAAGGCAGCAAGGGGCATTTAAACACGTTCGCTGCCACTTCAAATGGTAGCTAAACTTGGTCTAAAATATGAATGACAAAAGACCAATTATTCAGTGGAATGGATTTTATCTCTCTACGATGTATTCTTTTACTTGATTTTATTTCGTATGTTTTGCATTATTTGGCATTTGCCCGCTCTCTCTCTCTCTCACTCCCATTCGCTCGTCATCATTATCATCACCGCCGCCGTCGCAGTCCAACGACTTGTTTTTGTCGATGTTGTTGTTGTCGGCGTCATCATCAATTTTATGCGTTCCATCAACCGTTGTTAAATGCAATTAAAGTCGAAATCGAAGACATACAGCCCACAAAATAAGAAACCAATAAATAAGTGGTTTTGTATTAAAAAAAGAGAGCAATCAAATAGAAAATCAGTTAAAAATCTATTTCCAAATCAAATCATAGAATCGAAGTTGAAGTGAAAAAAAAGAGCGCGCACACACCAAGCTTAGCAAAGCCAGGCCAAACCAAGCCGATGCTCAACCGTATGTTGATAATGAGGAATGGAAAAAAAAATCCAAAATGCGAAAACAATACGAGTAGCCGATATGGTGGAAACCTGCTCTCGAGGTTTGTACAGTTGCATCTAATGAAGCACTCGATGCAATCAAAATGATTGATTAGCCATTGAATAGCACTTGTAACTGTGCGCGCGCAATCGGAAGCAAGTGATTTGTGTAGATGTGTGCTAGTAATGGAAATTTCTCCAAATATTCGAAATCATTGAAGTGTGTGCTATTTAGAGTGTGAACAATTAGAAGACTCCGTTCATTTAAAAATTCCACTGAAATTGGCAAAACCATTTTCGGTAATTTTGGTTTTTCTGGCCTTTTCTCGGTCGCCGCGCATATGTGCCATGCCATGCCGTTTGTGTGACGGTGGCGAATTCATCTCGCATCAAGTGATCTAGTTGAGTCTTGTAATGCAGACGATCACCGTGTGATTTGGTTGCATGCTCTCGCCAATTGGATTAAAATAAATGTCGTGAAGTTGCAGTTGTGTGTCAATAAATTTAACAGTCAGCTCAAGAATCAAATGCATCTAAAAGACAATCTACAATTTGTATATAAGGTGAGCAATTTATATGGGGCCACTGTGCTATGTGTTTATATTGGTTTCAGTTTTCAGTTTCATATGGAACGTGCGTTTTATTGCTATTTTGGATGCACAGTGGTGGCTGGCTGGTTTCTGCCATAAACACATTGCTACCGAGACACTCTTACACTGCACTCTCTGCTCGTCTCTCTCTCTCTCGAAACACCCGACTTCTTATATTTCACAAAACAAAGAGAAAGAGCATAATTGGCATTGCTAATTAGTTACATAAATTGCTGTATGACCGTAAATGCCAACCAACAACTCGCTCACAATTACACAAATTATTGTGTTGCATTCAACTTTAACTCAGTATCAACGGAGCGCGCACCGTATAACACACGAGGCACACCAATAAAAACATGTTTGTCTGTTTTCTGATTGCATTCATCTAGTTGTGCCATTGCGGGCTCAAGTTCTGCTGCTGCTGCTTCTGTTCCTCTTTTCAGCAGCAACAAAAACGACAACGAAAAAAAAAAAAAAAATATAAATGAATTTTTATATACATTAATTCCATCGCATCGAAAATTCAACAGAACAGAAAAATAATTGCATTTATGAACTGCACGGACAAACTATTGGATGAACAAAACGCGACTAAGTCACACATAAACACACAAGTAAAAAAAGAATCACACATCGACACACTACAACCGAATCAAATATGACTGCAAATATTTATATCTATTTTTAAAATGGACTACTAGTTGATGATATTTTTTCGTGTTCGTGTTGTACGGTGTGATTGTTCTGTTTCCCTCTATCTTCTTATTTGCTATCGATGTTTCACTTTTAACAACACTCATATAAAATTACAATTTGTCGAATCAAAGATTGCTTGTTCATTTGCCATGTGCACAAACAGTTTCGAAATGAACGCGCTCCTTCTTCGGATGATTTTATTTCGCATTTTATTATTTGCTTTTATTTATTTTCTCTATCTCTCTTTCTCTCTTTCGCTGTTTTTGCTTATTGAAAACCATAAATTAGCTGGTGATTCTTGCGTTCGATAAGCGTTCAAGTTTTCAACACACTTACATGCCACAGTTCGGTTAGTATACGATTGCGATAAGAATTTTTCGGTGATTTTCTGGTTTTTTGATCACCGGCTATTCAATTTTATGAGGCTTCCTTACATCTGTGATAACGAGCATATACATCAAATCGTTTAAACTTTTTCCAATGCTTCTCGGCTATGTCATATGAAAAAGTGACCGAAACAGAAACAGAGTGTCGGTACCTTACGGATCGGACGGCATTGGAAATGATGCGTTCATATCAAAACATAACCGATTACATTGTCGAGCTTGTTTTATAACATTTCTATTCTTGCCAAATCTGAATTCTGCTTTAAATTTTCAGCACTTATGAACTAGAAATGCGATTGAAGCGAACAGTGATCGATATTGGAATCACAAAAAACAAATACAGTAAGAATCAGTACAAAGGTTGATACTTTTTACACATTCATTGTTGATAAAAGAAAATCATCATCACTCTGTTAGCCGTGTGAATGTTTTCTTTTTCGATCGAAATGCAGCTGGCTAATGTTTGACTTAGAATTCAACACTGTGTCATTTTTTGTGGACCTGTTATCGTTGTCGAACATTTTCTACGTCTCATTCCAATTTAAATGAATTGAAAATATCAATTACATGTGATTTATCAATATCATAAATCAAGAATAAACATTTATGTGTGTAATAGAATCGGAGGTGCGTATGAAAAAGACTCATTTTATTCGGGAAAATATGACAGAAACTTTATTATTTTGATGGAGTTTTTCGACGAATAGTTATCTAGTTGCTGACTTAATGGAATCCTTCTTTAAACACATTTCCGACTTTGATAACGATCCAACTCATTTTCAGGCGTGTTCACCTGAAAACACGTTCGAAAATTTGATACGCTAACGTTTCCTCAAAATTATTAATATTCTTTTTCTAAACCATTTTTGATTAGATTCTTGAGAGTACGATAATGCAAAAGCAGAAGCAAAAAAAAAGTTCGATTGTAAACATTGTAGTAAATGCTTTGGCAATTGATCAGCATGTATACTAATAAAAGTGTTTTCAATACCAAGAGCTGTTCAATCGAATATCGGGGCAATTTAAAGTAGAGCGAACACTTATATTTCAATGTTTAAAACGGGGCATGGGTCTGATTAAAGGCCATCATTGCATGTGGAAGCGACGTCCAAAACACATCGTTTTTGCTCTATGCGCGCTATTGTTGACGACGTCGACGCCGTCGATTTTTGTGTTGTGAATATTCGATCAGTCCTTATTGCAATACACTATGTTTTTAGCAAGAAGACTCGAATGAATGGAATGTTCAAGCCATTTATTATTGTTTGTTTATGCATGCCTATTTTCATTTTCTTATTCTTCTTCTTTTTCTTCATATTATGTGTATGTATGTGTGTTTTTTTTTTGTGTGTTTGTTAATGTTGTTCACTTTTTGTGTTGTTTCTTCTTCCATCCAGTGCATCGTGTGTTCGCTGCCTTTGTCCAACTTTCTTTGTCTGAGGCGCGCTTTGGTTTGGTCGTGCTCTATCCATTTATTTGCTTTTTGTGTACAATATATTAAACATATCAGATTGGAAAAGTCGAAGAGTCGAAGAGTTGATCACTTGCAATACGTATCGAAGTTTACAGTAAAAATCGGAATGGGAATGGAAAAGAGAGCCATGAATCAAGTGTACAGCAATATTTGTATATCTTATTTTCAGTGTCGATGTATATGCGTGAACATTTATTTCCCTTTGTCCGTATGTTTCACATGCGACAAAGAAGACGACGACGATGGCGACAATGGCAAACATATCATATTGATGGGTGTATTGTTGGTGCAGAGCCTGAGCCGATAATGGTTGCACCAGAGAGTGCACAATACGCCCGAACGATGATTAAGTGGTGTTGTTATTCTTTCGGTAATATCACAACAGGTGATTTTCTTGTTGGTCACAACATACACACACACACACATGCTCTTTACTCCGTCTCCACGCACACTGAAACACGTCTGAACATAAGACATTAGTTCATTTTGTCTCTGGCGCTGTTCCACTCATAACCATATTGAAATATGTGTAACGATAAAATTGACGACAAACAATGATTGTAAACGTTACCTCAATCACACTCCGATACTATGATCCATCTGTTTACATTGGCCACAAATGCACTTGTATTCGGTGTATTCAATAAATATCTGACTCATGCACACATATCAAGATTCCAATCATTCGTTTTGAAATCGAAATGTTTGGCACACAAAGTAATGGAATGCATAGACATTAAATAAAAAAACAAAAACAAAAAAGACGGATTACGATACTGATCATATTTCGATGTCAGATGAATCGGTGAGAATAAAACAGCATTTCGGATTGTGCCGAAAAATTAACGAGAAAGATTAGATAAAATCAACATTTCTTATAAGACAGCCAATTAATGCTCTGTTTTTTTCGATTTTTATGTCTATTTGGCGTCACAACTTAATATGTGTTTTTTTCTATTCTCGATGGTTCAAATATTGATGACTGTTTCAATTGCCTTGAAATTCCATGTCATTTATTAAAATATACAATCACTGCATGGAAACAGATCTATTTATTATTGGTATCATTTCATTAAAAGCAATAAATAAATCTGGACTATTGCAAATGAGCCAACGAAATACTCTTCCAAAAAAGCAATCAAATCATAGCGTTCTTCTCAGAAGCGTCTTCTGTCATTCTCTCGAATATTATGATCGCATCACACAGTTGGACAGATTTCTACTGTGTTTATTTGTTTCAGTCGAGATGCCTGACTAATCGATATAACAATTTTCCCATTTCTCCATTTTAGCTGGAGTCTTTTACGATGGAGATTTTGGTTGAAAACACCATTAAATTGTAGCATCGTCACCAACATTTGATAGACACACCACATGAAACCGTTTTATAGTAGCTTTTCGCCCATATTTATCTATCTTCATAATAAACTTCGTAAAAAGAAATGACGGTGTTGATATTTCGACCATCTAAAAGTAGATTTTTCTATTCAAAGAGAACACGATTTTTGTCTCTCTCTCTATCTCTTATCTTCATATAGTCAATTGTACCGAGCAATTTAATTATCAATGAGCTATGTGATATTCATATGAAACGATTTAACAGAATAGTTTTAATTTCAAGAAGCTCATACACAAATTGTGATCATTGTTGTATCTGTATTTTTTTTTCAAGGTGGAGAAATGTCCATTTTTTGTTTGCATCTGCATTGTTCTCTGGTAAAAGCAATAATTCATCAATTATGAAAAAGAGAGGTAAAGAGAGCGGAATGCAGCAAACAGATGAACGGGAAATAATTTTGTCGACGACATCGGAATGGTACGAAAAAAGAGAGAAAAGCGCAGCTCTCGAGCATTCTTTGCATTGACTCTGATATTCATGCAAAATAAAATAACGCGTGATCGCTCTGAATATATGTTTTTGTGTTCGTCTGTTGTATGCCATCAGCGCGGCATCATCACATCATTTGCCATACCAAACATTGCTCCACAATACACGGATAAAATGTATTGATTGCTGTTGTTAGCTCCTTGATACTCTTGTTGTCGTGTTTTTGTTGTTTTTTTATTTATTTCTGTATGTTTTTGTTCGTACGCTTTTTAACTGCCTGGAATCTTGTTTTTCGTTTTGTATTTGCTCATTGCCTGAGTTGAGTTTTGCCTTGTCCTGATTTTTCCTTTGTTTGCTTTACCTAGCCACATTCACCAAATGTCACATTTTTCATTGTGGTCGGCTCATTTTACGAGCATTGGACTTTGCATTACGGTATGCGGGTGCAGTTCTTGAACGAGATAGAGAGAAAAAACTGGCTTCTTCAAAGCATTTTGCTGTATATTGCATCGATTAACGCGATGAGATAAGAAAATAAAAGTCATTTTGCCGGCGTCTATTTTCATTTTGTTGTTAATTTGATTCGTATCGCTGGCACAAAAAAACCAATTCGGACCGATCTCCTGCTCTGTGTGGGAGAGAAAGAGAAAGAGAGAACTAATTGAGAACGGCAATCAAACGGCTCTTGTTACCAGCTTTGTATCCGGAGAATGGATTGATTTGACCGAACGAATGTCCGATCAAATGTTGTGGAATGAAAAGAATACAGGAATTCATTTTCTTTATAAAATTTACTTCTTTTCTGAAATAAGCGCAGCGACCGCCTTTTGGCTGTATAACTTCGCGCTTCACAAATTTTAGGAATACAAACGTTTGCGGAACCAATTTTTACTCTTCACAAATAACTGTATCATCAAAAAAAAAACAATTATTAAAAATTTCATATCAAAATTGTTTAACTCTTTACATTTTTTACCGGAAACCATTGCGAATGTATTCAATGAAAAGATGCTGATTCGTGAATCTTCGAACCACAAAATTATTGAGGCCTCGTAAGCGATTTGCTTCAGTAGAGCGCATGTTGCGTCGCGTTGTTGGGAAACAATGTGTGATCGTCATCATGGAAAAATCTCACATTCGAAAATTGTGTAGACGATCGACGAAGTGGCAAGTTCAGAAACAGTGGTTGATAATCGTGCCGTAGCAATGACTAAAATAAGCATTGCAAATGGCCTGATATGTGACTAAAAACGGTAAATATTCACATTTCTCATTCAAACTTTATTAAATGATGACAAAAAAAGTCGTGTCTTTCATTTACGCCATTGATTGTGTTGCTCATTTTACTCAATTCGTTCCCTCACCGCTCATTCAAACAAACAAACGGTGTTTGTTCGTTCTAATAGACACTTTAGCCACGATTCTCATGAAAGATGCTAATTCGTTTCATTTCTAAGTTTCAATGAATATTGGCTGCTTTTAAGCAATCGCTTGACGATGCCTCGAAAAACAACAGCAAGGACGCAACATAAGCGCAACAAATCGTGAACAACAATCGACCTGCATTATTCATTTATTTTTACCAATTTATACATTAATTAGAATTGAAAAGTAAAACTATGTATGAAAATCAACTGCATGCTCATTATTATTATGCTCCTATCACCTACATTTAAACTCTGAAGCGCTGAGTGTTAGAATCTAAGTCTCAGATGCATACCAAGCACTAGCGTTTAGTCACTGAAATTATTGGAATATCTGGCAAATTGGAGTGAATGAGATAAAGTAATGAGAATTTCATGAAATTTTTTTTTGCAAATGAGTTCAATTAATGGATGAAAACAATCCCATTGTAAGAGAAACAAGCAATTTTTTGGGCGGAACCAAACGTAATAACGATCGATCGCGTTTGCTAATCGGCTAAAAGATAACAAGTGACAGAGAATCTATAACTATAAAGTTTTATAAAAATATAACATCTTATGTTACCACATATCCAATCAAAAATTGATAAGGTAAGCAGGCAAATGGTAAATCGTATAATACACGCTTATCTGCCGTGCAGATTGAGCCGAATCAAAATCAAAGTGATTTCGATTGGACAAAGTAACATGTTTAATGAACAATCTCAATGGCAATACGAATAAGATACTGTTCATGTAAGCGATTTAGCGCAGCTGTATATATACATATATATTAGTTCTGGGATAAATAAGTTAACGACTCGTGTACTACATCAAAAAGACGCGCAGTAATCACGGTTCTATTTGGTGTACGATGGGCGCACAATTTGCGCTTCATTTCTGCACACTTTTTGTTCACAAATTTTTATCGGTTTATTTCGCACCGGTTTATCTCCACACTGAATACTTAGCGGATTATGTATGGCTTTCAGCACATCTCACAGTGTGGTAGCGCGCTCTTCGCCAATCTATTACGAGCCAATGCCGTAAAATTTCGGTCGAATCAGCCGCGAATTGAATTCAATGGACAATCGTTATTTTTCAATGTGTTGCGCGTTTTTTTGTTCCATGTTTTTTGTATGAAGCGCAATGTCTTATTTGTTGTTGTTGCTGTTGCCCATTTGGCGAATGGTGTGAACATTTACGAAATGTTACATTGGATGAAACTACAGGTACAACGAAGGCACGACTAACATCAATCGGCAGCAGCAACAACTCTAGCTCGCTCTCAAGAGCAATAGACCGGCAACTACAGCAACAGATTCAAACATAAAACCCAACACAATATTCATGAAAATTACACGTTACATTGATTTATAATAAAATATATTATGATTATGGCGAGCGCACTTGTTCGCGCGCAGCTTGTTTTGTCTTGCCATATATTTATTAGTTTTTGTTTGTCTTTCGACTATTTCTGAATTGGCTGAATGTTCCGATTCTTTTTTTTTCCACTCTGTCGTATAATGCTTATTTTCTTTTTTGCATTGCTCCCGTCAATTTGGTGCAAGTGTGTTTGTGTGCCCCGAAACCTGAGAACAACTAACAAAGACGGCACGATTCGATCCAAAGGCGATGGAACGCTCTATAGAGAGAAAAACACATTTAGCAATAAGTTGAAATAAATTCGTGTTCTTATGCCAGACTCACTACTGCATTTGCTGTCAATTCATATTTTATTTATACGTTCTGCTTTTCAAATTGATGTTTTTTTTTCTGCTAGCTGCGCTTTGTTTTGTTTTGTTTCGTGTTTAGATTGTGACTGTTTCATTATTTTATCGATATTTCGTGGAATAAAACTTTGTCTAGTATTATTTGTCTCTTGAGTGCCTTTTTTCTCAAATGTTCAATCGATTATATGTATATATTTTTTTACTATTCTCACTATTTAGTTACCAGATTAAGATTCAATTGTTTTCTTTCTCTAGCTCCCTATGTGTCTCCCCAGACGAATAAAATATCACATGGCAGCATTTGAAAATGAATTGAGGCCATTTAAAATGCGTAATTGTGTCTGATTTTTTTATTAATTGATTTTTGAAAATGTACAGTTATCCTAAGATCCTACCGCGAATGAATTGCAGATGAAACCAAGAGAAGTCATGTGAATAAGGATGGACTCACATTTTCAAGCACCATCCACCCAATTTTTTCCCGCCAACAATTTTGAGAGAGAGAGAGATAGATAGACTACTTCGTCAATCATATTTCCAGCTTGTGTGTGTTCAATTTTTGAAAATTGAATTGCTTGCAGAGAGCATCACGACAATTTTAACGGGACACATCCAATACAAATGGCATGAATAAAAACGTTGCAAGTAATCAACTGACTAGATCTTTTTGGTTCATCTAATCTATTGAAAAGTTGCAATAAAAATGTACTGTTCGTTTTGCGGTTTCAATCATAATAATTTATTCCTTCGTTTCGGAAATAATATGTAGTCTGATTCGGTCTCGGTATGAAATATCAGAAATTGACCGTTTCGGTTGCGACCGACTATCGAAACGATGTGCATGAAACCGATTAGAATAGCATAGCCGCAATGAATCGGTTTTCTTTATTGCATACGTCCCATATACATATTGAATAGTTCATAAAAGATTTATTTGTGATTTCAATCACTTTCTTTCCATTTGTACCAATATTTCCTCTCTAATGTGCACAGAGACCGTTTCAAGCCGGTGCGCTTAATTTGACTGGATATTGATTTCAAGCAATCGTTAAGCATCGACGTGATTTAATAGGATGTTGATGATGATTCGGTGTTCATATGCCGCAAATCAATTAGTTCTAATTCTAACTGATTTCTAAAATTGAACACATGAAATATTTCACCTCACATGTGCCGAAAACTAGTTTTCTAGTTCATTGCTGTAGCGGCTAAGTGGCCTCAACCAATTTCTCTCTCATTCTCTCTCTCTCTCTCTCTCTCTCTCATGATGGGAAATTTTGTGACCAACAAACTTCTCCTTCTTGTGTTTTTTTTTGCGCCACTGTTACTCATTGACGATTGGAATCGAAATCAACGCTGATTTGCACTTCATCCAATCGCGCGCGCGCTCAATATGGTTTGCTCTCTGTGAAATATTTTAACGTGTGCGCTGGCTGTGTGCTTTTCCACGGTTTCGTCCCGTCTTCGTACCAAATGATTTTTTTTTTTTTGTAAATTGAAAATAATAATATTTCTTTTTCCGACGAACAACTCATAATAAAAGAAATAAATGAGAAATTGTGCTGGTGTGTTGAGCGCGCGTATTGGAACCTGGTCGTTCGTTTTTTTCCTCCTTTTACAGTGGCTCGCTAATGGAGCGGAAACTCAATTAATGCAAACAGCGCGTAATAACACGACAAAAATGTATATATGTGAACGACTAAAACGAAGGAAAATAACACAAATCATGGTGAGAAGAGAAACGCCAACAACAATAAAAAAATTGTAATGTTATGATGAACAGTGATCTTCGATAGCCTATAGCATGAATAGTACATAAAATTAAAGAAAGACACAAGTCGATTGGCTGGATGTCAGGCCTCTCGCTCTAGTGGCGAACATGCGTCAATCGCACGAGATGGACGCGCATATATTACCATGGAGTTTCAGACAGTGGTGGATGGCCGTGGTGGACAGAGTGAGAAAGAGTGAAAAAAGTCGAAAGAAAATAATTACAAATGAATAATGATATTCATAATCTATGCCTCTTCTTTTTCATTTTCTTGTTTAGTTCATTTTCTGTGATCGACGAACACAATTAGGTTAGCTGTCTCAGGTTTATGTGTGCATTTTTTTTTTCGCTCCTCACTTCAACCTGCTCACAAAAATGATCGGTACGCTTTCTTATCCATTTCCTTTTCACTCAACGATCGATCGTGCGCTAAATGAAAAAAGGCCCATATAACGTTCGCAATAGTTGGTCGCTTTCCTCTATTCGGTTATTTCTTATCTGTACACAGCTGGAGAAAATGAGCCTGGACCAAGTTATACCATCATCAGCATTGCCGTAATGTAATGGCAATCGCTCATGATGATGATGATGGACTATGATCGTAATTGTGTGTCGCTGTGTGCTGCTTCTCTCTCTCTTTCTCTCTCTCTGTCTGTCTGCACCGCATCGTATGTATATCGAATTCGTCTAATATGAAGATTGCTGCGATTATGTAAGTACATAGATTTTGGTCCAAACTATCCGACAGAGAGATCTTACCATAACTTCATTAATAAATCAAAGGGCGAGAAAACAAACACGAAACCGATGAGAATATCGTCAAGAGAGAGAGAGAGAGAGAGAGAGAGAAAGATGGAAAAACAACATATCAACGTCGAAAGACGAATCTCATCCAAACGTTACAATGATCAAATTTTAACTAGACTTAAACTTTTTTGTTTCGTTCGGTTACAATGTTGCGATGGCCAAGGGATTTTTTTCGAGTTCAGGCGGTGCGAGTTTTTTTTTTCTCTGTTTCGCCCAGTCTCAATAATCATCAGTGAATATCATGCTTTGGAATATTAAATCATGTTTGGTCATGTGTTTTTCGGCTGTGCCGCGGGAAATCGCGACCTTTCAATAGGAAACAACTCCGATATGTAATAGATTTGGGTAAAACAGTGTATGTAATCGGCACACATTAAAATTAACTTTTTAAACGCAGAAAAAAAAAACCCAACAAATTATGTGAAACGCATCGACATCACATATCACACGCACATTAGTTTGCTAAGATTTAAATTGATCGCCGAAAGGCGATTACGACAGTGACCACTTTCGAATTGTCGACCAACATAACTAGACGCACGAAAAATGCGTTCGCACACATAACAAAAAAGAATCAATTCATAGTTGATTTGATTTTTTCTTGATGCTCATTTTATTCAATACAACAGCAATATTTCAAATGAACTTTAAATTCTGTTCCGCATTTTTCTTCATTCAATCCGTCTTTCAAGCATCCTCATTTTTGAACATTTGAATGAAAGTGCTAAATGAAAATATTTGGTGTCTGAAATGTGTGTATTATCGTTAATTAAAAGTGATAAAAAACACTTGCTGACGATTGTGATAGCGGTTTGCTTTCAATTCGATGGAAAGTTCAATCAATCTCGGAATTGATTGCTTGAATTGTGTTCAGTAATTTTGGGCATTAATTTGAATCAAATCAATGTGATTTAGTGAAAAATTGACTCTCTCTTCACTTGTTTCGAAATTGGACAGTGAATTTCGGATGAGAATCATTTTGGGGAATTTTCAATCGGTTGAATGGTACCATTCTTCGTCGATTCACCTGAAGCCGAGTGTGAGTCATACACACGCATTTATCAAGTCCAAAAATGAACCCACCAAAATGACGAAATGCGGCTAATAATACATTTTTGACCATTTACTAATTAATATCAATTAAACGTTCATTTCGGTGGTTAGCACTGATTGTGTCAATATTTTAAGCTTTATTAGAATCCAATAGATTTCGAAACGTGCGGCACTTCGTTATTTTGCATTGAAATCCTTATATTGTCTATTGATCTCTCTCTCTCTCTACATTTATTCTCTTTCCAGTCGGTTCATTGATCTTAAACGATGTTTTGAGCTGCGCTGCATTTCCGTTTCAATTTCTCATCAATATTTTATTATAGATTTGATTTAGCTTTTCTCATTTCCAATTAATGGTCGGGGTCGTTCTAATTTTTTTTCGTCATTTGTTGCCGTAGATAATCACAGAAGGTGATATCTTGAGGATTTATTATGCACGCAATAATATTCAATTTTATTACTTGTTATGTGAGAGTTACATTTTCCAAATGCACATACAATATCAATGCAATAGTTGTTCAAGTAGAACATATGTTCGCATACTGAACAGTTCGATTCCGTTGGATGGTGGATTCTCATCCGCGCTCAGACCAGGTGCATTCAAAGCCCAAGCCAAATGAAAAGAAAAGAAATGACTGAACAATATTAGTGTTTATTGCCCAATCAAATTAAGTATGTAATAAAATAAAAACTAATTGAAATTATTTGTCCGCACTTATAGTTGAAGCGTAGATGTGAGATTGACGGCGAATGAGAGAGTTAGCAGATGAGGTAAAAAGAGTGCTTGACAACTGGTGAACAAGGCGAAACGACGGATGCACGCGGAACCAGAACATGAGGAAAAAAACAACACACAACATAACGTAAATTACAATAACACCAATGCTATGCGGCACAATTCTAATGGAAATTGAGCGTTCACAGTTCGGATCACACGGCCAATCACGTGTACCTATGTGTAGTCTTGAACCAATTTCAATTCTTTCGTATATATTTTTTCTTTCTCTTTTTCTCTCTCGCTTTCTCTCTTCATTTCTTTTGCGCGAATGCCTATTCTTCCAATTCATGGAACAAGTGTAAACAAATGTGCTCACGCGTACTCAACCAACAGCACTAAAAAACGCTCTTTGTTGATTATATTGTGCTCTTGAATGTTCTCACAAGCATGCAACGTTCAGGCAACGAATCTGAAGATATTCATTTTGTTTAAATTAATCCATAAGCAGGACTTTAAAAGCCAATGATTATGATGTAATGATAATGATTATGATGTTCAATTTTTCTCGCTGCTCATTTTTGTCCGATTCACTGTGCGTTCTTTTTTATGTATGGCCCGAATTCTTACATTTAATCCGAATATTATTGTTGCAGTACATTCGATTAAAAGTGCATACACACCCGTCAGTGCAATACATCTCTCCCTGTCTCGCCTCTGTGTGCATGAAATAGATTCGAGTCAATGGATAATTTCGATATGCTCTTTTATGTAGATGAGCAATGGATTTGTAGCTTTAGTCGCACAAACAGCATCTTTTTAATGAGGATGCCAACGGGAGAAAATCTTTCATACGCACACACACACATACTGAGTTCGAAACTGTTCCATTTTGAGTGTTGTATCAAAGCATCACATCACTCCTGTTCATACCTTACCGCAACCGTACCAGCATTAGCTGCATAAATTTGATTGCGAAGTAAATTTTCCATTACTACCTCTTCGTTCATTTGAATCATGCATTTTTCCGACTCATCAAATTAGACGAATGGCGAAACAAATCCATATCAAATTGGCCACAACTCATTGATTACCACGTTTAAATGAGCAACGCTATAGGAACATTGCGGCTAATAGCTTAAATGAGGAATTTATGCGATTTGTAACGATTAATTCCTGAGCTTACACGAAATAATGAATCACTTGAGTTGTCTTTTTTGCGCGCTGCTAAACGAATTTATGGACTCCAAGTGAATGGAAAAACCTTAGATAGAATTTTACGCCTCATCCACAACTACACAAATTGATGACAAAAACATCAAAAGACCGTACCTCTCTAGGTTAATTTGGAAAGTGTGATGATATGTATGTGGCCAGCGAAAAATAATATTGATTATTGTCTCTACTGGGACTGTGCGACGTAAAATGGGCTCCACATTTCCGGTTTGATTCCGAGCGAGCAAGTGCTTTTACATTATATTCATTAGGTTCGATTCACATTATACGGTCATCATGTAGTTTTTCAGAATGCAGCAACGAACAAAGAAGAAAAAACATACAAATGAAATGACGGAAATCCGATTCATTCGATAGTATTATAGCAGCAGTAATCTCAGCACCTTCATTGAAGTGAGAGGTAGTCACGATGCCTATGAACCCTACCCGAATTCTTACTGCAATCGCATTAAAAGTGGAAAGTAGCAAAAACATCATGAAAATTTAATAATACCGATTTTTTTCTCGATATTTTTCAATATTCAATATGATTCTTTTTGGATTTGCACAGGTGTCAAACACTTATTCAATAAAAGATTATTTTTAAAAGGCAATAAACACTTGAGATAAAAATCATAATATCATTTAATATTGAGCAGTTTGAGTGTTTCATAAAGAATCATAATCCAAAATGGATAATGATTAAAATTCGATTAAGAAATGACAATTTACGCGAAACAATAACATCGCCATCGAATTATTATTGAGTCGAGAAAATGGTGTTTGATCTTCGTCTATCTCGAATGTGATAACAAAGATAAATTGACAATTTGCATGCAACATTTTAGCATTTCTGACGATAAAAAATGGCAGTTATGTCATACAAGGAGCCAGTCAATGAGACATTGTGCATCTGTTTATGTGATTTTTACACCCGACTTTCAAGTTTCATTAAATTGTAATGGAATGGCGGCGTTAAGTACACTTTAGCCGATTATCTATTGACGAAGATCATACATGAACATGATATGTGATCAATGTGCATAAGAAGATGAAATGATGTGGTTTTTCGCAATATAAACCGAGGGTAGAGGAGTATCAGTTTTATATTTCTCTCTTTCGAATGCTAATTAATAGCCAGTTAATTTGTAAGACTCCTAATGGATATAATGGACAATGTTCAGTCTCATTCGACTATTAAATGCACCTTTCGATAATGCCATGGCACTAGTCAATGCCATGGCACACACACACACACACGCATACACTCAGCACAATAGTAACGTTAGCAGTGTGTCCGCTCAAGGTGCTTATCTATTTCAATTTATTTACTGATTTCAACTTGGTGTACAAGAATATCGCCGTCAGCTTTGCCATTTTATATTGTTTCTAAACGTTCGGTTTTGTTACGACACATCTTGCTTATTGTTACTTGACCAATGGTCGAAGTGAAATATGCTAAAACCAAATGGAACACAACAACAACAAAAACAAAACCGTACGAAATAATACAACACCGTGGCAAGAAGCGTTGAAAGTCTGTGCTCAGTTGCGATGGTTGAAAATTATCGAAAAGGTAAACATGAAAATCGAAAAACGCACAGCGCCCAGTTAGAATAAACAATGTGCTTTACTAAGTGGGCAACATCAAGTGAGCGAATGTTTCATAATCGTTAATAGACAAAAAGAAGCGATACGAACGGAAAAAGGCTTTATTTGGATAGAAATGAAAGGCAATGGTGATGACGATAACCGATTCGCATTGCCAAATGAAAGACAAACGCTATGACAATCCGTACCTGCCATTGTGATTTGGGACTCACGAACATCACTGCCGTACGTCTAAACATTTGCTAATGCATTATCGGTTCATTTAACTACCTACAGCAAGCACTTATGGGCATTTGGTATTTAGAGGATATACGCAAGTGTCTGTTGATATGCAAGCATCAGTCACAACAAAGCGAGCACAATTCACTGCTTGTTTCTATAGCCATCGAATTTGTATTTGCGATTCTTCAACTACAAAAAACTCACTGGAAATGGAAACTTTTCACTTGACATTCAATGATCTTTTGTTTGCCAAGGGCCTATTAATGAAATCAACTTGATTCGACAGTCAATAAAGATCACTGACCAATAATTCAACATTCCAATGCATGAATTCAGAATAAAATCCATTTCTAACTAATTAAATGGATCTCCACTTGATTTTCGGGCCGAAATTTCATATTACATTGAGCTACGAGATCCGAACTGATTTAGATCGAAGATTGTGAATTTCAATGCCATTCCAATGTTAAATCTCGTATAGCGATTTGTAGGTGCTTCAAGAGATATGACAATCAGAGCGGTACCACTATTCTATGGTTTGGCTCTTAAAATGTGTGTGAATGGTCTTCAGGCGTTCAATAAAATATGCTCGAAACATGAAATGATTTGTAGCTCTTCTGCCACGATTAGCTCTTCGTTGTGTGCTAGCTCTCACTCTCTCTCTCTCTCTCTCTCTTTCTCCATCTCTCTCTCAAAATCCAAAATATATGACATTAAATGTTGCTGTTCTAGATGTGCTTTGTGTTGTGGGTTCTCTTAATTCTTTCTCTATTTGATGCAGTGGTATTTCTTCGGATTTTTCTCAATCTATCGAAGACGCTCTGTGTGAATTTTCAAATTAAAAATCGAAGGTTATTCACCGGTTACGTTTTTCATAGCCTGTTGCCGTGGTTTTTTGATGCGCGTGTTTTTTTTTATTATTATTATTGTTATTATTATTATTATATATCTCTTTTGTTTAAAAATGAATGAAAGAAGTACATGAGGGGATCCGAGAATTAAAAAAACGCGAGAGATGTTGAAACCAAGACAGCATTCGGACGGTGATGCCTGGTTACTTTGTGCCACGAAAGTTTTTTTCTTCCTCTATTCTCTCGTCTTCAATCAGTGATTTGTTCAGCTTTTGTCTCGTTGGTACATCAGGTCCATCGGCAGTATCATGTGCACACACAAATACACACACACATACGGGATGGACGGCGGTGCGGCCGAGCAGATCACGGCAAGTAAAGCGGAAAACATAATCATAATACGAAATTCGAATTAAGTACTGGTTTGTATTATGTGTACGACTGATCATCGCAATATAAAAACGATAGACATTTTTGAATACATCGTTTACATTACAATCTGTTTACAATTTTTTTCCTCTCGTTTCGACGTCTCTCTTTCTTTTTCATTTCTCATCTTCATCGTGGTTGTCGTAGTCGTCGCCGTCACCGCCGCGGTCGCCATCTCGGTCACCGTGGTTCGTCTTCGTGCATCTTATAGGCCAAGTAGTTTTTCATCTTTGTAACCAAATACGAAATCCATTTTCCGTTCGATTGATGCTTTCTCCCGGTGACTCTTTGTAAGTGACCAACAATCCATTAGGCCCCGTAGTATTCGTGTATATTTTAAATGAATATATATATCTGTGTGTATCTGCTGGCAATGGCATTCCGATTATAATCCACTTGACCATCATAAAAGTAAAATAACATTTTTTTTAATTCTTTGATTCGGTTAAACAATAAATTGATCAAAGATCTGCTTTTATTTCTCTCTCTCTCTCTCTCTCTCCCTCTCTCCTTAACCCTATGGCCAACGTTCATGATCATCGTTTTCGTATGTGAGTGAGTTGTTGTGCATTTGGCTGGACTTTATTTTCGATTTTGCCATCTCGTTCAAACTCTCCCGCATTCTCGTCAATTATACAGCGGCCGGATGGTATTGTTCTTTTTTATTGGATTTTTTTTATATTCATCGTTTCGTTATTTTTCTCTCTTCTGACTTTGTTGTTGTTTCGATCAGATGAAATCGACCAAAAACACTTCTTTTTGTGTGTAGATCGCGCGGAACAAATCATTTCGCTCTGTTTTTTTTTTCTATCCGTAAGGTGGAAATAATTCAAGGCATTTAGCAGATTCGTAATAAACTAAAAGAAATACATAAACCTTATGCATGCATTGCCACATCCAAATGTGTATGAATGAATGAAAGATGATGGAGGAAAAAATAAAAACGGGAGCAGAAAGAAGTACAAAAATAACCAGAAATAAAAGAAAGAAAGAAAAACAACAACAACAACAGCACACACACTCCATACAGCCCGCCGTAGTGCTGCTTTGAAAAAGAATAAAAGGTAACGCCAACAATAACAAGAAAGTCGAAGAGCGATAAGACCACAAAATGACTCAGAGAGAGACGAAAGAAAGAGAGCACTGGGACGAACGAGTGAAAGAGATAGATGCCAAAGAAATGAAGAGAGGCAGAGGGAAATAAAGTTAAAAGAAAAATACGTCTCAAAGCAACAATCAATGACGGAATTATTGTTTATGAACGGTGTAATTGGTCCGCCGACGACCTGCTTTGCGAATATTTTATGTTATATCCTTTTCAATGGCTTTGCGAATCGAATGCGACGAATTCTTTATCATTTCAATTTGAATAAAAATACAGTATGCCTCTATTAAATATAGTTTAATCTGAATTGACCACCGTTCAGTTGCTGTGTGTGTATGTTTTTTGCGGCTTCCTTAAGTCATCACCTTCATCGTTAGCGCGCAAGAATCAAGCGCGAGAGAAAGAGAGACACACACGAGATAAAAATATATGAAAGAGACTTTACCAAGCCGTCCCGTAAACAAATGTGTGTATAAAAAAATTTATCGCTTCGAGCACAATAAAGAGAAAGGAATGGAACATGAACGAAAATGCCAAAGTGAATAGCCAGCGTATATCGTGCATACACACAATTTACAATGGTGCGGTTGCGATGCGACGAAGATCATGAAGTGCGACAATCTGCACAGGCACTGTTTTGTGACGGTAGTTCATTCTCTCTCGCTAAGGCGATATCAAGTCATAAAATGGTAGTTGGAAAAGTGAGCAAGTTAGAATGGAACAATGAACGGGGGCGCACACGAATCAGAAATGGAAAGAGAAAAAGAGGGAGAGAGAGAGAGACAATCAAGAAATTGATTATGAAATTTATATGGCCAAAGAACACCTGTTGAAAATTCTTCTTCCAAGTGAACTCTTCGAAATCAGATTCGTTGCAAGCGCTCTCTAAACGAATTTCAGCGTTCCAATCAAGAATCCAACGTTAACACACATACAGAAAGCACTACTTTTTCTCTGCTGCTGCTGCTTTTATTTCTATCGGTTTCCACCAAATGCACAATCCACCATCATTCTTGATCATAAATCGTGTACTCAATACCGTGGCTAATGAGAATGGCACAAATGATGAAAAAATAGCATATCGGCACACACACTCTAAATTTGACGATATGACTATTATTGTCATTGACCACAAAGACCTGGCTTTTGACGACATTTCAATGCATTTTAAAAGCCAAACAACATATATTTGACACGAAATATATATATACAGCTAACACTCGCTGGCATATGCTGGGCTTAAACCATTGAATGCGCGTAATGTGGTGGTAAACCACAAATGGTATTTTTGCCCGTTCGCAATACAACTCGAAGGGAAAACTCAACATTGCGCCCGGTCAACGGAGAGACAAATGAATAATATTTTATTTTTAATGTACGTTCGGCCAATGCGCAAACGAGAAACGGCATACTATGGAATTTATACGCAATGCATCAATAAGCGATTAAAAACCGAATAGTCAAACAATATCCTGTGGCAATAACACAAGCAATCTATCTCAACGATCTATGCAAATGTTAGTGCTTCTGCTGCGGTACGTTTCGGAAATACCGATGCCAATATGGACGAAATAGTTTTCTTTCTCTCTCACACTCTTTCATTTGGTGTGTGTGTGTGTGTGTGCGTACATCGCACTTTTATAAATATGTATCGGGGCATAACAGCCAACCTGTTAAGTGATGTGAGATATTATTGGTAAGCAACATGTATTTCAATATAATTGTGTTGGTGTGTCTGCTTCTTCTGTTGCTGTTGCTATTGCTGCTGGTGCAGTCGAGCTCAACTCGCCTAATGCCCGTAAAACAATGACAATGACAAATATTTTCTGGTCAATGATATAAATAACACACGAATATTGAATGTGGCATCCGAACGATACAATGGACCAAACCAAACCAAGTCATAATATTTATCGCAATCGAAGGCTTTCATTGAATCAACCGCGCTCGCGCATCTATTTCTTCTATGCCGTGCTCTTGTGCTCGTGAGATTTTCCACAAAAACGTATTTCATGTCAACGAGTTAACTGAAAAAGTCAACAAAAAAGAAAGAAAAAAAAACATACACAGAGACAGACACGACAAAACCGATAAACGTGTAGAGATTTAGAGTCAGTGATTCTCATTCGATGAGCCACTGTGTGTAAAGAACGATTAAATTGTATGGCTGTGCACCAGTAAAAATCAATTTCGTAATAGAATTATTATTATTGCGATTGAGAGCAAACAGCAAAATTATTTGCTAATGATGGCACCTGATCCATCGATTGGGTAACGATGATATATCAATAGATGAGAGAGAGAGAGAAAGAGAATATCCCTGTGATGGAACTACCAATGTCATACACCTTTCGAAATTAAGAATCAAATTATTCTTCTGTTTGCACTGCTATTCGCTTATTAAAATTGTATGAATATTCAGAAGGAATGAGAGAGAAAAACGAAAATTGCATTGGAAAATTTGTCCAAGCGAGAATTCCACTGAGCCATGATGTGATGGGTATGGATGGCAAATCAACAATTCCATTGCACCTTACCAATTGAGGTGTGCTGCTGGTTGCATAGTATGTAATTATGTTGGCATACGCGAAATGCGCGCGGGACCAAGGCATATGGGACCTTCTGTACATGCTTGCAAACTTATTAAAATTTGATGCGATACAAGTATTGTTATTTTCTTACGTGTGCAAACTCAGTGCACATTGAATGGCGATTATATGTTGAAACAATATCGAAAAATTGACTGCCGTCTACTTGTTAAATGACAATTGAAGGACAGGAGAGCAGCAACAGCCGCCCAAAAATACGGCGATTATTACAAGGCAATTACATTTCGGCGGTCGCAGTGAAATCGAATGCCTGCACTATTGGTGAAATTGCGAGTGAAACTTTTGATTGATAGAGTGTTGAATGCTGCTTGCCACATACAATGACTATAATCAAAATCGTCTTTCTATTTCGTAACATCTCGTCTCTAAGCCGCAAACAATACAATCGGCTTTTCAATTACTGGAATGAATAAAAAAATAAGGCGGATGATACAGAGTGGCCGTGCGCATCAACAACGAAACGAAAATTGAGAATGACGATGGCCATGATAGTGATGACGACAAAACAGAAGTAACAATTGTGTACAATCGAAGCAAACCGTGCGCTTGCAAATTTTTGTGTTTTTTCCCACTTATTAGATGCCGGCTACAATTGTGGCGAGCATATCTTGAGAATAAACAATGCATGTTTCATGTGAGAGATGGGCCCTATTTCACGAAACTTGCAAATATTTCATCCTCAAAAAATTATGTGCATGATAAAGACGAACATAAGAAACAAGGACACACTTATATGAAATAATGAGAATTTCTCAAAAAAAAAAAAAAAAACTAGACAGCTAGCAGCTACATCAAGAATTCACGAGAATCGCTCTTTTTGCATTTATTTGTCTTTTCATTTCTTATATTCATCTCTACCTTGCCTATAACGCTTTGCATTGAAGAGATTTTTTTTTGGGAATGACATTCTCTCAAGTTTTGTGAAACAGGGCTCTGGAGACATTTTTGCGTGCAATGTGCACTTTTGATTGGCAATGCAGCAAGGAGTGAGCGAGGACGAATGAGTTGGAAAAAAACGAGTAATGTTGAGTCTGTTTCTTTTTCTACATTTGCTTTGTTTGTCTCACTCACTGTATATGTTGGTCGCATTTAATCTTGTTTCGTCGTTGTTTTTATCAGTCAGCACAGGAAACCAAAAAGGGAAGGAATAAAGCGTTCAGTGTTAAAAACCGCATAAGAAAACCACGCCAATACTGATTGTGTTTACAGATTTATATCAATGAAGAAGCAAATTGTAGCATCCGAAAGAATATGCAGAGAGAGAGAGCGAGATAGAGAGAGAGAAACGGCTTTACGAAATATAGCCAACCAGTCAGCCAGAACTTTAGCATCGGTTAAGAAAGATCGCGCACACCGATACATTCACATACTTGTAAACTCGTATTTTATATCGAGTAAAGCCGATAGACGAAGCCAATCGAAAAAAAGTTCATCTTTTCCCGTCTTCCGTGTGTACGGACACATCCAAGATATGCGTTTTGCGTCTTTTTTCCGCGCATATATTGCGCGCCAGCTTAGTTCCAAACTTATTCACTGTTTCTGCGTGTGATTGTATTGGATTCGAGAAGAGTTGTGTACGGAAACCAGATACGTGGGAATATCGATTTTTCATCATTCAGCTTGATTTGGTTTGCACGTTATTGCACGATTTCGATAGAATGCTTCAATATAATGAATCGTTCATTGGTATGGTCACCCGTAGATGCTGTGGCTCGATTGAAAAGAAAGAGTACCCCATTCACATACTCTTTCTCTAGCACGCAAACAACAAATCTTTGGCCATGTCTATTGATTGGACATTGCTTTTGACCGCTTTTATGCGTATGCGCGTCGGATAATCGTTAAAGTGTTTGTTGATGTGTGCCTTCAAAATATACGAAAACGTATATAAATTACTCGATAATAGTAGTTATAAACGATGAGCTTCTCTTTTACTTTACATTGCATCTAACGAGCAAATGCATCAGCACACACACATTCGGTCACCAAATACACATAATTTATGAGCCGCGTACAAAAATGCATTTGAACAAAGTCGAGCACACAGTGAATTCAAACACAAAGAAAATGTGCTTTTCCTTCAATTTCTTGTTTAACCCGATTTTTGGTTCGGCTAAGATTCCGTGAAAATACTTGATGAGAATTGATCTAGTTAGTGGTAATGTACGCGAGCACTCGGTGCTCTCCTTTAATCCTCTAATGCGCCATATTTGTGTGTATAGAAATTTTTTCGAAATATCTTTTAGTCAAATTTAACTAGTCGCTATTGAATATCGAACAGTGCACACTCATGGATACTGCGGCAGCAACATCAGCAGCAGCACCGACAACAGCAACATTGGCGGCAGGCAACAGCAGGTTGTTTTTATCGCGGAACCTGTTTTCACTCCGTATTGTCTGTATGTACATTAACACATAACTCAGAGAGAAAAAAAATTAAATGACGCATTGGAAACGAAGAAAAAATATATAAAGCACAAATTAAAACAGCAAAAAGAGCAGCAGCAACGGTGTCCAATGACAATATAGCATACAACAAATTCACCCATACGCAGCCAATGCGATGGTGAAAAAATCATACCAGGTTTGTACGCATCTACAAATGCGTATTTGTCCAGTTTTGAAAAGACAACACGTTTATCATCAGACTTAATATACACATTGACCGTAAGTGCATTTGCTAGATCGTGCTGTACTTCGGACGCACATCGAACATGCGTTCATTTCGAAATCAAAAAAATATTCAAACTAATGTAAAAAAAGGCGAAAAGATAAAATAAGACGCGCATCGCTCATGGTGTATTGGTTCTTAATCAAATAGATAGTAACACCAATCGCACCGATTTTTGTTTTTTTTTGTTTTTCACTTCACCGAATCGAAGACGAAGTGCCGAACGTTGTATATTGATGATGATTTGTTGTGTCCTAGCGCATATAATTTTTGTTCGTTTTGTTTTGATTTTTCTGTTTCTCGTGCTTATCTCTCACTATTATAAATATTTCTCCAAAACACATTTAAAAGATTTGTTTCTTTTCTTCGGCATCTCCTTTTCTCCGTCTTTCTTTCTTTACGATCCAGTAAATTGTTCTGCTTTAATTTACGTTTTGAAATTTTATTTCCGAATCAATTATGTTTGATTTTGTAATTTGCACCAATTTTCATCAATCGCCACCAAATTTGGATTGAAATCGGAATCGTATTTGGTTTCAAATTCGATTTCAAGTGGCACTGTTTCAGCGCAAATTTGAATCTTAAAAAGATCACAAGTAAAATCTACCACAGAATATTAATTATTCTATTTTCGTGGGAATAACCTACAACCAACTTCTAATTCAAAGCGAAATCTATGCGTTCTATATTCAAATGCAGTAAATAAACTAAAAAAAATCGAAGCGTTTTCGCTTTGTATTGCGTCTGGCAAAATGAATAAATTTATTTTTTTATTTATCTTTTCACATCTTTTTCCCTGCTCAATCACAGTAGCTAAATATACGATTTTGAAGCGATATTTGAAATGAAATGGTCACAGTCAAACACATCATTTCCATTACAAATTTTCATTGTTCAAAAATCGTCGCGAAATGTGAATAAATTCGTGTATATTTTCAAATTGTGCATCGATTGAATGTCAATGTTCTATAGTAGATCAAGTTGCGTTGTATAAATGCAAAGATATGAGCAATATTGATGGGCGCGATCATTGCAATGGACGGCAATGTAAAATGTCATTCGATTCGCTCCATCTCAAGAAAAGCGATTTGTTCATCATTTGGTTGTATTGAAAATTTTATTAATACGAAGAATATATTAGTCTATACATTTGAAAGAGCTCTAATTAGACGGCTCTCGTAAACGGCCAGCAAATGAGCACTGTTCCTTGTGAAGCTTTTAACGAAATCTAAGGAATATTAAAGCAATTTATCACAAAGACATCGGTTTTGCCTCGGCAAATGTTTGAAACAATTGTGTTAAAATATGTGATTTTTTCTCTTTCTCTCTGGCATTTTATTGCGGCCATTTGAAATCTGATTCGCTGAAATCCGAAATCGCTATGAAATATTTGTTGCATGGAATGTGTAACGAAGAATTCTATTGTCTGCCTTGAAAATGACAGCATTTTGATATTCAATTATCCGAATACTCGGCTCGAGATAGAACACGTATTAGAGATTGTGTGTATTATCAGTCAGCTTTCTCAAGTCGCGCGATCAGTTTCAAATCAATTAAAATTTCTTTCAACTCGAGATACTTTGTTTATCGGTTGGGTGTTGCGCGTGCTTGCATATGCTCACATACGCCAAGTCAATTTAGTCGTCATGCATCCAGCCGAATATGAATTGTTCAATAAGAATTATCTGGAGTGTGGGTTCGCGCAATCGTTACCGTCGTACGACGTCAATGTTTTGTGATTATACGAATTGTCTTTTCGACCCGACACGACACGATACGACATCATTGAAATGTCTATTTATGAAATGAATATGAAAAAAAAAAACCATTCGTAATAAATGCTCGAATCTGTGAGCGCATGGACGGGTCCGATTGATATGTCTCACGAGAAAGATGACACGAATAAATATTCCTCGTTCGACGGGCCGATGGAAACAACAGCAAAAAAACCATCACTGCGATGCTGTTGTTATTAGTGTTTTCTAAACACAATGCATAGCATTAAATAAATAAGCATGATCATGGAAATGGAATAGGCAACACCGACATACACACCAACCGATATAAGAAAAAATGAAATGCTCATTACACATCAACGGGCATCGAATGTGAGAGGCAATGGTTTGTCCCTAGATGTGTACACAAATAAATATTTAACAAAACGGCAATATCGGCAACAACAACAACTAGCAACGGCACCAGACAAAAAGAATGAATCTCTTCATTTTTATGATGTACGAGAGCGCGAGTGATTATTTTCGTTGATTACGGTCAGCATCGTACTGGTGAGTGCGTGGAGGCGCGCTCGCGCGCGCATACACACGCTTACCCACCCGCTCGATCGCTCTCACTATTACATGAGCTCACACGAACGGATGAAACGTCTAATGCGATTCAATCGAACGAACAATTATAAAAATAATCAAATCAGTGATTCTATGTTCTTTCGTTTTGTTTTGCTCTTCCTTCTCGCTCTCTCCTTCTCTCTCTTTTCTCTCTCTCTCCCTATCTCTCTCTATATTTCTCCCACCCGATTCGTGCGTTGTTTTTTTCCGTGTCAATTTCTTTCATACACAAATGTGTTTCCTTTTTCATTGTTGTGTGAACGAGGGCCCTAGCCATGATCCGATTCGCGCGTAAGTGTTCGTTCGACTCTTTGCGTCGTCGATTGATTGCTTATTTTCAATCCAAATGGTATTGGAATAGTTCAAAAGTTCAGCCACACGACGCTCGCATACACTAACACTGCAACTATACTCACATGCAACATTTTCATAATCTTTTGGGGTTTTTATACGAGAGATTTTTTCGATTGTTGTTGTGGCATTTTTCCTTTCGAAAACGATTTTTGTACATGTTTGATTTTATGTGAATTGGGCAGAAATTTTATAATAAAGACTGTCGTCAATCACGAAAACAAACATATAAATAAACAGACAATAATGAAATGTGTAAGAGATCAACGTTCGTTGAATTTGTGTAATATTATATTGTAAATTAACACATTTTCCAAGCATTCCGTTGCCAATGTTTACGAAATCAATTTTATTTTCATTCAAAAATGGTCAAAATAATTTGCGCGCGCGCGCTCCAGCTCATTTTCGATTCGGTTTGTCAAAATTTCATCAAAACAGCGCCAGTTCTTCTTTTTTTTTTTTTTTTAAGAAAAATGACGTGGAAAAGTGCGCCTTTCACGAATGTTGCTTACGATTGATTTACATGGTGCCTGTGAGTATGGTTTTTTTAATTTACAGCATGTTTCAGAAAAGTAATTGAAGTGTGTACACATTTTGACATTAATAATGTGCTGACGCGATATTGTGATTGTCTGCAATTGTTGCGATTGTTGAAGTTCCTTTTATTGAATGGAAATAATCAAAATAGAAGGCCGTTATGCTCAATCAGATTTTGAAAGAATGACTATAAAGTGCGTGATGATCACAAATTGGCATTTCGGAATCTTTTTAGTCTTTTGAATGTGCTATTTTTGTCTCTCTCTTTCTTCCTTTGTATTTTTCGGTGCAAATGGTCAAGCATCGAGTTTTCAAGTATTTGAAACTTAGCATTTTGTGTTCGCTTCATTTGTGTGCGGAGTCACAAATTATTTCTCGGCTGAATTTTGAACGGAAAAAAATGCAAATGCAAGAGACTGTGGCGTGTGCGTTTGCGGCAGTCGGCGTGCGATTGTAATGAATTCGCGCTCGCGCGCGCGCACGCTACCTCTTTTTTTCGTTCATCCACAGTCATTTGAATAACGTGTTAAAAATAAAGTAGCACGGCTCAATTTTTTTCACCTTATACAATACAGAAAAATGACCGAAGAAAGAAAAAAAACGCCGAACTACAATTCCAAAAAGACAGAAATATAATCGACGATGGAAAAAAGCCCAATATTTGCATTTAAATTAAATGCAAAATTGCAAATTTACACCAAATCATTTCTTCTTTTCATTTTTCAGTTGTATTTCGATTTATTTATATAAGTTTTTCGTTATGTTTTCGGCCCCCTCCTCTCTCTCTATCGCTCAACCGCGTCGCTAAACTATTCTGGATTTTTTTGCCACTCCGTGCATTCATTTTCCACTCTCATGCGTTCTTTTTCCATCAAAATGCAGTTCATTCTATTACTTTTCTTGAATTTTTCTCATGTTGGTTCACCAAATATTTGATAATTTCGTATAAATTCCAGTGAGAAAGAAAAAATGTGCATAATAAAGTTTGCGCTCCATGCGGTCGAAAGTCAAAACACTCGAATGACAAACGTTTACATTTTTTGATATCCAAGCATTTTGATCCTTTTGCGTTTGCATTCGTTGGAATTATTGCAACGGAATAAGCCATTGCGGCCAAAGTGTTCCCTCTCATTGAAAATATTCGAAATAAATTGATAATTTAAATTGTATAAAAATCACAGATCGGTGCGAAAATCCGATTCTTTCGGAATCCTGTTGTTCTAAAACATAAAATGGGTGATTGCTCCATTTCATTTATGCACTTATTATTTATGTATCGAAAGAAATGCGATTGGATTTCAAAACAAATTGTGGTTTGGCATTTGTATGTAGAAATTTCGTCGACGTCGATGAGGTTGTGTCTTGTTTTTTTTTTTCTCTTTTCCGATATTTTCTTTATAATATATTAAATTGAATTCGCCTTGATGAACTGATACGGTTTTAAAGAACTCATTCCTTCGCCTGCATTGCGGATGAATGTAAGTCAAATGTAATGGAATAGAAAATGGGGGGATAGGATACGGATTGTGTCTATCGTGAAATGAATTGGATTGGGAACATTGGGCGCATTCAACGCTGATATATTTGTGGTGGAACTGAAAAGTGGTAATCGGCTTTGCCGAGCCAACCATTTGGTTGTTCATTCAATTCAGCAATTTTTTTCAGTCGCCGTCGTCGTTGTTGTTGTTGCTGTGGCCGCGCGTTCTCCCCGTTTCTGTGTGCACACTAATCGGAAGCAATTTTCAATATACAAACCATGGATAACTATCGAAGTCGCCAAGCTCATTTGTTGATCTTTTCTCAACTTAAGCGAAACACATAAATGAAATAATAATACTCCGAAAATTCGCGATGAGCGAACTTTGTGCAGTGTGCTGATCTCAGATCCGCGCAATGGAAGAGACACACACTCGCACACAGTACGCCATCAGAGTGCTTTGCAATGAGAGACAACGACGATGACAACGGTGGCAGTAAAAAAAAATATCGTGCACATTAAAAATTGGAAACGCATTGACCCATTATCATTTATATTGCTCGGCAATATATGTACGGCGCGCTCCAAAGGCACAGCTCAAACATATCAAATGTAGAAATTTTATAAAATGAACATTTCGTTTCGAGTTTTGTCTCCTTTTTTGGTTTGTCAGTCGTTTTACAATCCTATTATTTTTGGTACTTGGCCAACACTTACCGAATGGTAATTGTGATGTTTTCCTGGCTGCTCGTTTTCTTTTCGCAGGCTGCTTCGACGGCGATGCTATTCTTTGGCTAGTTCGCGCCAGTTGCTTCGCTGGTGTTTATTCGTTTGTAGTTGAGTGTAGCTGTGTCGTTTGTCACTACTTCGACTATGGTAATGATTTTGGCCTCTACTATTTCCGCAAACCATACGAATTTTCGTATACAGATAATAAATGTGTTCCTTTCAGTTGATCGAGTACTACAATTAAATCCATGTGCTTGATTTACGATGCGACAAACGAAATTCCATGAGTGATTTTGGGTAGATAGCCTTTTTATTATTGCTTTTCCATAGAAAATAATGATATTCAGTGGATACCAGTGCTGTTAATGCTGTTCAACTCGTACGAAGAAAAAATGTATCGTCTGCGGCAAATGACAAGTTCTCTCACTCTCTATTTTTCGATGTCTTCACAAAAACACACTCTCTTAAAACTTCTTCTATTCGCGCTGGACTCTCTTTTCGAAGTATTTTTATTTATATTGCTTTATGGATTAAGTTCGCTCAAATGTCCAACAAATTCTCTGTGAGAAACTGATCCGTTTCGTTATTCTGATTGTATTTTGGGAAAGCGATCTTTTTAGCGGGTTTGCGATTAGATTAATAATTACCAGCTAGAAACTGTGTGTATGCGCGCGTGTTTGCGTGAATATTTGCGATTTTATTCTTTTGGTTGAATTCTGTTTTCACCCGGACCGATATTTGTGCGAGGAAAAAACACACCATTCGTACACAATACGATCAATAGTCGAAAATCAGCTATTCGTTTTGTATGTAGCTTCAGTAGGCTTTGACATTTACATTTACACACAAATTTCTGCCACAAACTCGCTCTCTTTGTATTGTGTGAAGTGCGAATGTTGTTGTCGTCGCGGTCGCACCACTCCTAACTGTCCAGTAGCAATCCAAATAATTGTGTCCGAATGTTTGGCTAACTGTTGTGGTTGTATGTGAACGTGTTTGAGCCGCAACTGTGTCAGTCGAAAGTCGATTCAAGTGGCCACTGACACTCTCTCGCATAATATTCCTTCTTATCACTGCGCCTATTTCGTCTTCGTTTTTGTGTGTTCAATTTGATTAAAAATGTTGTGTACAACACAAATGATTCGCACTAGATCGTTGCTCGTACTTTTTTCATAACAATGACAATGAAAAACAAATAAAACAAACAAAGTAATCTCCGGATTGTAAGACACTTAGTTGGCGTTTCAAACTTCGGCTGCTCGTCTCCTTCGATTTTGTCTCTCTGGCTGCTCATCGATTTATCGATGCATACATAATAAATGCAAATATTTTTTCAATATTATTCTTCGCGTGTTGAATACTATCTGAACTAATTTTATCTTTTCATTTATCTGAAGAAAATATTATTCTCTGCTTAATCTACTCCTGAATTTGCAGAAAGTGGTTTAGCTGCGCATTGTATTTTACATAAGCGTTTCGCTTTCGATTCACAAAATATGAAGTAGAATAGTTTGCGTGTATTTTTCTTTATTGCAATTTAATTTCAAAAGCCACTTTAAAATGTCATTTGTTATGTTGAGGGCGGTAAAATGTTAAATATATGTTTTGTTTTAAATTGGCAATTGCTTTAGAAGTAAGTATTTTGAAGAAATCACTGAATTGAACTTGTATGGTTGATTTTAGCTGAATTATAGGAATTATCTTTTTAAAAAAATATCGTTTCTTTCCCGCTTGATGTTCGGCTGTTGTGTAATTATATATTTGTGATCGCTTTGTATAAAAACTGTGTTTTTTTTTTCGCGAAATAAATCCGTTCTTGTTTATTATCGTTCGATCATGAGAAGCCGTGTTTAGTTTGTATAGAATTATTTAGAAGATGAATTTAATTAATAAGCACTCTTTTTATGTGTGTGTCGAAGACATTAAAAAGTCTGTATTCTTATCGATAGTGTTTTATGTGTGTGTGTGTGTTTAGATTAAATATTCGAAGAATTGATTTTGTGATGTAAAAAATTTGGTTGTTCGAAAGCGTATGTTATGGAGTCGATTTGAAAAATGAAATAGTACGACAAAGTTTCCTTTATTAAAATGATTGCTATTTGTATACGATTGCTTTAGCTGCTGCTTATAGTCTTAAGTAGAAATTGTAATGATTATCGTTAAATAATAGCGTAGATTTCGAAAATGAAGGGAAAAAAAATAATAACACAAATAATATTTTTGTTGTGTATGTTTTGAGTTGTGTTATGTTTCATTTGTTGGCTTTTGCTGTCATTTCGAAATGTCTTTATTCCTCGTTGTTATAACACTGTTTTCAACTACACATACACATTCTGGAATTGGTCATTTCATGTATCGTTCGGTGTTTGTTGCGCATATATGTGAAAACAACGAAAAATAACGTCCACTTTGACGGCCAAATCAAAATTGAGGTACATAAAACAAATAGTTGCGAATAAAAATGTTTCTCAAAACGACGGACAAACGAACGAACGTAAGAAAAAAATGTCAGCAATACAAAATCCGCGCTGGATTTAATTAAATAAACATTTTTTCAAACATATTTGAGCAGTATGTGTGATAGCCTCATTTTATTTAATTATTTCTTCTTTTTTCCATTCACACTGAAAACGAAGTTTCGATGCAATTGATGTGTCGAATGCTGCAATTATAAACGCTGTCGTTGTTGTCGATTTGCGGCTGATTTTCTTGTGTCAACAATTCAATTGCAATTTTTCTTTTGCTATTTTACGAAATGTATTTGAAAAAAAAAAAACACCACGATATTTATTCATTTGCATGTATGGCTAGCAAATCGAAAGCGCGTCTTTTTGTTGTTCACTTCCGATATATTTGTGAGCGAGCGGACGATTGGGAACGCGCGATCAAAGTACTCTCTTCACTATTATCACCCGCGTGATTTTGAAACCAAGAAAAAGAATGACATATTTCTATTCGGCTATTTGATGTTTTGCATGAGTGAAACCAATGATATTTCAATTATGTTTCAATATTTTCCATAACAATTTATCACTTGCACAATTAACGTTTTATGCGGTTTTCTGTGTCCTTTGACATTTCGTTTCTATGTCTATTTCGTTTCACCACGCAAAAGGCACCACACAATTTTATAGACGATCGAAAATATGCCTGGAATCAGTGTATGCACCAGGTTTCATTTCATATCAATGATAACGAATGAATTTCGAGTTCTGTTTACGTTTTGTTTAGCTTCAAATAACAAATAACTACACACTGAGAGAACTGTTCTTGAGTTGACTTGGTGCTGTTCTTTCTTCCACGTCTCTTCTGCTTTTGTTTATAATTTTTATTTGATTGAGTTTAACTTCGGTTTGGCGGATTAGTGTGAGTGTATTTGTGTGTGT